>OY723263.1:0-596826 GCA_963210315.1 Rhynchopus euleeides | reverse complement strand
GATGTTGAAGTGTGTGGTCTTCACTGATATGTAATCTTCCAGCGATCTTCGGCATTTTCTTTTTTGTGACAGAAGGGGAAATGCACCGAAGCGCAGTAGCCCTGCACCGCTTTGGAGAAGATCACATCACCCCCCCCCCCCCCCCCCCGAAATTTTGAGTTGTGGCACCAATGCCCCTCTCTGCCTCCCCACCAATCCTGTGTCGTGCTGTCGTGGCGGCAGCACCCATCGATCAGGCCCTCCTTACCCGGAAGAAGTTTGCGCACGGAACGAAGTGTAGAAGACAATTTATATACCTGGGGTAATCAGGCTGGGGAAAAAAACAACAAATCACAACAAATCACACCCGATCACAACAGATCACAACAAATCACAAGGCAAATGTTGTGATTTGTTGTGATTTTTTGCGACTAGGTGTGACGTGGTGTGATTTGTTGTGACCAGTTGTGACGACTTGTGACCCTTTTGTGATGAGTTGTGATGAGTTGTGATGAGGTGTGATCTGTTGTGTCCCTCATATCACACCCTCAATCAGCTGACGATCTGTTGTGATCTGTTGTGATCGCGATCCAAAATTTTAAATTTTTGAAATTTTGGATCGCGATCACAACAGATCACAACAGATCACACCTCATCACAACTCATCACAAAAGGGTCACAAGTCGTCACAACTGGTCGCAACAAATCACAACTGGCCACAACAAATCGCAACAAATCGCAACAAATCACAACAAATCACAACATTTGGCGTTGTGATTTGTTGTGATCGGGTGTGATTCGTTGTGATTTGTTGTTTTTTCCCCCAGCCTGATTACCCCAATACCGTATACGTAAATATTTTGGGACGTAAATATTATGGAACGTAAATATTATGGAACGTAAATATTTTGGAACGCTGGTGGGTTGGCGTTCCAGATTTTTTTCGTTCCATAATATTTACAGGGCTTTCTGCGACTCGGGGACTTGGACCAGGTGATCGGACGGCATACAGAGTCCCTGACGGGACCTACTCGTGCACTTTTCGCGCGATTCCTGACGCAAGCCGTCCTCACCACCGAGTCCCCAACTGGCCCTGTAAATATTATGGAACGTAAATATTATGGAACGGACCGGCCAAAAATGGGCCCGTTCCATAATATTTACGTATACGGTATAACAAACCACAGGCAAGTGTCTCCACCATCCAAACATGACCTGCAGTTGCCCTCACCCACCCCCCACCCCACTTCCGCACCCCCACCCACCCCCAAGCCGTTGGTTTTCGCCTCGACATCGCATGTGTTCTCACCGGAGCGAGCAATCCTGCAATCCTGCCATGCTGACCGCCGCCCCCGGGAGCATCTTGAAGAACGAGAAACAGAGCATATTTTTTTTCCAGAGCAAACGATCGCTTCCGGATGTGTGTCAAAGGGGGGCTCACCCCCCCCTCGCTCACCACACCACCACCACCACCCCCACAGAGATCTGACCCCCTGCCGCAAGGCAGGGGCCTCCGACACGCCCCAGAAGCTCACACGATGGTGAGTCACTATGAGGTGCTCGAGCTGAAGCGCAGCGCCAGCGAGCAGGACATCAAGAAGGCGTACAAACGCATGGCGATGCGCCTCCACCCCGACAAGAACCCCGAGGGCGAGACCATGTTCAAAAAGGTGGCCGAGGCCTACGACGTGCTGGGCAACCCCGGCTCCCGCATCAGCTACGACAAATGCCTCGAGGGGGAGGACGCCGCAACCTTCGCACGGGCAGGGTCGTGCCCCGGGGGGGGGCCTTCCTCTGCGTCTGGCGCGACCTCCTCCTCCGGCTTCCCCTCGAGGACTGCGGCGTCGCAGCACTGGGGGACACAGGCCTATGAGGATGTGGTGAGGCGGCGCAGCGAGAGCGAGGCGCAGAAGCACCGCCAGACGCAGGAGTTTGCCGCGTCGAATGTCAACTTCTCCGAGTGGTATAAGCAGAAGGTGGAGGCGCAGCAGCGCGAGACCGCGGAGGCGGAGCAGAAGCAGCGCGAGAGGCAGGCCGAGCAGGACCGGAGGGGGCAGGCCGAGGAGGAGGAGAGGCAGCGGCAGCGCGACAAGGAGCGGATGCAGCAGGCGGAGCAGGAGAGGCAGCGCCAGCTCGAGCAGGAGGATGCGGAGCGCCACAGGGTGGAGGCGCAGCGGCGGCGGCGCGCGCAGGAGGAGCGGGTGCGGCGGGAGCGTGTGGAGGAGTGGACCCGGCAGAAGAAGTCTGAGGAGGAGGATGCGGAGCGCAGCCTGAAGGAGCTGGCGGACAACAGGCGCAGGCTGCAGCGGGAGAAGGACAGGCTTGCCGAGGAGGCGAAGGAGATCGACCCTGTCGATGCGGCGCGGCTGAGCGAGACGCAGCGGCGCAGGGGTGCGGAGGCGGAGCGCAGCCTGCGGGAGGCGGAGTCGATGCTGGTGGAGCGGAAGCGGCAGGCGGAGCAGAAGCGTGCGGAGCAGACGCGCCGTGAGGAGGCTGACCGCCTTAAGGAGCGGCAGGAGCGCGAGGCTTCGGAGCGCATGCGGGAGAAGATGCTGCGTGCCGAGAAGGAGTGGCAGAACGACGCAGAGGAGCACGAGAGGACGAAGCGCCACCAGGCAAGCGAGATCGCCAGGATGAACCGCAAGGTGATGGACGACGCGCTGCAGGCCCGCCTGCGGCATGAGGCGGACATCAAGGCCATGCGGGAGGAGACGGACAAGATGGAGCGCGAGATGCTCGCCAAGCTGGAGCTCGTGCGCCAGGCGAAACGTGAGGGGAAGGCGCTCGACCTGCATGAGCTGCGCCTCTCCGTCGACCCCTCGCCTGTCTCCGCAGAGCCTGAGAGAGACTATTTCCGGCGGGGGAGCGAGCGGAGCCTCGGGAGCCTTGGGGCCACGCGGGGGTCTGTGCCGGATTTGCTGCAGGATGGCTATGAGGTGGGCGTGTTGCAGCGCAAGCCGTCTGTGCCGATCCCCGTGTCGCAGGCGAAGAAGCCTGTATCGGAGTCGTCCGACTCCAGCAGCCCTGTGGCCAGCAGCGACCTGGATGTGAGCCCCACACCCAGTGGCGACAACTCCGCGAGCGGTCTGCCCGATGTCTGCATGCAGGCGTCGCTGAGCCAGCCCAGCAACTCACCACCTTCGACAAGCCCGCAGAGCTGGTCGGCAAAGCGCAGCGCGCGGCGCCGCAAAAGCAGCCTTGTGAGCGAGGACCTGCCGCCATCGCCTCCCGGGAGTGTCTCGGTGAAGGGGACCACAGCGCCGACGTCCCCTGCCATCAGTGCCGTCTCCTCTGCTTCCATCGCTCGGGTATGTTGCTTCTTGAAACTGGGCGGCTCTATCTGTGTGATGATTTTCTCTGCCACCCACCCCTCCGCGCCCCCCCGGCCTCCCATCCGGTGTTCCCAACACAATTGGGTGTTCGTCACGACCACATAACACCACGGCAGGCTGCGTACCACTTGCGTGAATTGAGAGATTCCAGAGAGTCGCTGCCCTCGCGTGATGGGAGGCTCGACAAGGCTGACGATCTGTCCTCACACACTCCCTGCTCGACCTCGCCTTCTCATGGCCGCCGCTCATCGACTTCGCACCTCAGGTGACTTGGTTCCGCCGCCTGCCAGGACAGCCGCCCCTCCTTGCTGCACCACACCCTAGGGCCTTCGCTCTGAGTGCAGGGGGTGGGGGGTAATCTGGTAGGCCCGTCGTTCCCACATCCGTATCCCCCAATTTCCCCTGCGCGTGTTTTCGCCTTGCAATGTGGGTCAGGTGTTCCCCCTGCCCCCGTTTCTTTCTCGCTCTTCTCCCGCGGCCCCCTCATCACCACCAACCCTGATTAAAGTTGTGGGCGTCTCGGTCAAGAATGCCTGCATTCATTCCCTGCTCCAGCCTGTTGCCATCCCTGTATCCACCATGTCTCCCTCTCCATCTCTCCCTCTCTCTTCGGTGTGGGTGCTTCAGCAGAGGTGCCGAAAATGGTGTGTCTTTTCACCCTTTTTTTGGGGAAATCCGCCGAACGTTGCCGAAAGCATACCGAACCTCCCCCTGTGCGAACTGCCTCTGGAGCTTGGTTGTGTGCATTAAGCGGGATGATTCGGTGGGGCGCTCGTAGTTCTAATGGAAACATGGAGCAACGGCCGAGCAGAGGCACACGTCCGATCTGCACCACCAAGGGCCCCGAAACGCTGCCCCACTCGCATGTGCGCACAAGCAAACCCCCGATGCACGTTCGTCCCAGCTCACACGGAGTCACACGTGGGCGGGGTTCACTTTATGCATTCTGTCCGAAGACCCCCAGTGGTGGTTGCCGTGCAGGCAACATCTGTGTGTGTGCTGCTCCACTGTCTGCCTCGGCAGCGCGAGGGATGCGAGTGACCCATGGCTTCCCTGGAGCTCGGAGCTCGGCGCAGTGCAGCTGGGCAATGATGGACTCCAGCAAGGCAGGGTGGTGTGTTACGAGTGAGGTAGCATTAGAGTCCGCTCGGTGCGACCTGCACTATGCAAAAAGATAAACGTGTGTGTGTCCAGGGTGGAGATCGCATCAAGGGTAGGGGGTGCTTGGTGTGTGCTCTGCACTGCTGCAAAATAGACTCAGAATTCACGTGCACGTGTGTATGTGTGTGTGTCCCCTGTCTGCCTATTCTTCTAACTCCACAGAGAGCGTTCTCTGCGATGTGTTCTCACAGCAAAGCTGCTTTTTGCCAGGGTGGACCAGGTTGCAACTGGTGAGGGTGGGGGTGGGAGGGGAGGGGCATCCCGTCGCCCGGGGCGGGAGTGTCCGCTTCTGCCCGCCTTTCCGTTGCAGCTGTTTCAAATTACCAAGGGTGGTGCACCGCCTTCTGGCAACGATATGCACTGTCGTTGGTCTGGATCGCCTCCAAAAAAACCCCCCCCCCCCGGTTCAAAATATCGAGTGTGTGATGGTCGCAGGGCCTGTTTGCCAACTAGGCCCTTGTTGCCCTTCTTTCTTCCTCCCCACCCACTTTTGTGCGTCCTTTCCAAATCCCGGATGAATGCAATCAACCCCCCTCACACCCCGAATTTCACGACGGGCTCTTGCATCAAGGGTGGCTCCTTGTCAGGCTTCGACAACAAGTGAACGCAACCTCCCCGGGGTGGGGGTAGACAGCTTGGGTCTCCTCCCCCCTCCCCCCAACACGGGTCAAACAAATGATAGCGGGCAACGCGCTTTGGGTAAAGTGGAGGCAACCCTTCAACAGCAAGGCTGCGGGAGTTGCTTTTAGTTGCCCGGCTTTTGGCGCGGAGACACCAACCTCCTATCGATTATTTCCCCCCTGGATCCATGTCAGCCCCGGGGGTGGGTTTTTTGCATTCAGCCATAATGTTCGTATTTTATGTGAAACCGTATCTCAATCAGCGGCTTTTTTTTTGTTTGAGTTCTGTGTGAGTTGTGCAAAAAAAAATGGAGTATTGAACTGGATCTGGAAGTGTCTCTCTCTCATCACACACCCCATTTGCCTTGACGTGCCGCAGCCGCAAAACAGAAGTCGGGTGCGGCAACGAGGCATCTCCCTCCCCCCCCACCTCCCCCAACGGGCAACCCAACATCCCATTTACACGGATCCCACCCCTCCCTGCCACGTGCCACGGGGGGTCAGCATCCCTGCATCCCCCGCTTTGCTTCCTTCAGCTGCCCACCCGTGCCGGATCTGTTGTCCTTTCGAGGCGCTGTCAGTACTGCGTGTTGTGCCGCATATCATCTGCTCCGCCCCCCACACACCCCACTTCACCTACCGTCACTCAAGTAATGTTGGTGGGGTAATAACCCACCAACTTCTTCCAGAACCCCCAAATCCACCAAATTAGTACCCCACCAACATATTTACCCCACCAACAAATCTACCCCACCAATTTATTACCCCAATGCGCATCGCTGACTACCGTTTTCGTGGCGAACGCCTAAGGGGCCCGGCTGATGGCTACGTTTTCCAGAAAATGCATACGGCGTACGCGTGGGCGTGCGGCGCCTGCAAACGGCAGTCTATGTAGTACAAGAGACGGCCATGTCCGCACACCAAATCGGTCGTCAACCTCAGCAGCCTTCGAGCCTTCGAGTAGGTAATCGTACCTTTTGCACTTGTGCGCGAAGGAACCGTCTGTGAAAGGGGTGGCCTACTGTGTGCTGAGAGACCTGGAATACCAGCCGTACGCAATTTCTGCGTACGCGTACGCAGCGCGGTTTCAGAAAGTGCGGACGGCGTACGCACATGCGTACGCGCAGTCGGGGTGGGTGGGCAGGGGGCTCCAAATCCCAGGTGCCAGAAAAAATCGCCAAGTACAACGCGCCCTGGGGTAATAATGTTGGTGGGGTAATAACCCACCAACTTTTTTCAGAGCCTCAAATCCACCAAATTAGTACCCCACCAACATATTTACCCCACCAATATTTTACCCCACCAACATAACTTGAGTGACGGGGGGCCCTCGCTACCAAGTGTGACTGAGTGAGAAAAAGTGAGAAGTCAGCCATGTTTGGCTGACAACTGACGACTCGTGACTCACAGTGACTCGTAGCGAGGGCCCCCACGGTATTTATTTATTTTGGATTTTCCAAGTGTTGTCCAGGGGCGGGTCAGAATGAAATGGCCCGAGGGCTTCCGAAAGGGAAGCAGGTGTGATTATACTCGAGGGCTTTGCGTGCCGTGGCGAGTGGCTGAGGTTCTCCTTCAGGCGTGCCTTGAGGTGAATACCCCAGCCCAGATGGCATTTGTTCCGCCAGGCTCGTGGGTGTCTTTTTGTTTGTTTTTTTTGCCAAAAAAAGTGCTTGAAGAGGTGAAGAACGAGCCCGAAAGGTGCCCTGTTTCGCGGAGGTGTGCAGAATCCTGTCATCGAGTGTTTTCAGCCCATCTTCTGGCAGCAAACAATAACCAGGAAAGCACCATAGTGTGCTGCTTTGAAGGGGGGTTCCTGCTGCAAATCCTTCAACAGCGAACACAGCCACTGGTGGCATCTGCGGATGATCGTTGTCTTCGAGAAAGGCTCAGCAGCCGCTTGCTGCTTCGGTACCAAAGAAGGAGGCGTCGTGTGTCGCTGCCTGAGACGTGCCAATCGCCGAAAAGGGTGGTCGTGCCCCCCACCCCCGTCTGCACCCACCCGCCCACCCTTGGTTCTCGGTTTCCCCCCATTTTGTTGCGAGGTACTGTCAGCAAGCACCCCCCACCAACACTGCCTGCGATTCTTTCGAGAAGGTTCCCTTCACTTGACGTTGGACACACCAATCACCTGCCTCTGATGCGATCTCCACTCGACACACACACGTGCCCCTCCCCTCCCCCCTCACTCTCACCCCCCTCTCCTCTAGTTGGTTGTAAACGCTCATCTTCGACGCACGCAGGTGTCAGCTGCGGCCGGCACAACAAGGTTGTGATATGACCAACCCTGCCGTGACTGCGGAGCTGAAATCCTTGGCCGCAGATGCGATGGTGTATGCACACCACGCAGGGAGAAGCAGTGTCGATGAGGACGATGTATGGCTTGCGGCACACGTGGCTGCAGAGAAGCACAGGGGCGTGTTCTCCCACTCGCTGGCGGGGAAGCTGCCCCACCACGACGCTGCCCTCGAGAGGGCCCTTGCATCGAAGGAGCTGCTGCTCCCATCCGCATCTGCGTATGAAGGGGCGTAGGCGGCTGCCTCCCACACGCCTCCCGACTCTGGCTACACCCTGCAGACACCCCACCCACCCACCCACCCACGCCCCCTCCGCGCCTTCTTTCTCAATAGAGTGCATCCCCCCCCACTGCCTGCCTGCCTGCGTCTCGTCTCAAGACAGCAAAATCACCGATCGGCGCGGGTGGGGCAAACCCAGTTGGATCCAAAACGTTTTTATCCCTGGCAAGGGACCTACCGACCGGCGGGAGAAGGGAGGGGTGTCTCACATCCTTCCCTCACGCCACACACACACACGCATGCATGCACACCCCTTTGCAGGCTGGGGCAAGGGATCTACCGACCGGCCTACACAAGACACAGGGTGTGCGTCTCGCACACAGCAGCCAGTCGCCATGGTGCTCATGCCTGAGGAGGAGCAGGTGCTGGATGAGGAGACGAAGGTGGTGGGCTTTGCTGACCTCGGTGTGTGCCCTGAGCTGTGCAAGGCGTGTGAGGAACAGGAGTGGACGGCTCCCACGCGGATCCAGGTCGAGTCTATCCCGCACGCGCTGAAGGGGAAGGATGTGATCGGGATTGCGCAGACGGGGAGCGGGAAGACGGGCGCCTTCGCCATCCCTGTGATCCAGAGCCTGCTGGTGCGGAAGCAGAAGGCGTTCAACGTGTGCCTCGCCTTGGCACCCACCCGAGAGCTCAGCATCCAGATCAAGGAGGTGTTCAGCAAGCTGGGGCAGAACATCGGCCTGAAGGTCGCTGCTCTGGTGGGTGGTGTCAGCAGCACGCAGCAGGCTGTGGAGCTGAGCAAGCGCCCCCACGTGATCTGCGGGACACCCGGGCGTGTGAAGGACCACCTTGAGACCACGAAGGGTTTCAACCTGCGCAAGCTGGAGTTCCTCATCCTCGACGAGGCTGACCAGATGCTGCAGATGGACTATGAGAAGGAGCTGACGGCGATCCTGGAGTCTGTCCCGAAGCAGCGCCAGACATCTCTGTTCAGCGCGACGATGACCAGTCGTGTCGACAAGCTGCAGAAGGCATCCCTCCGTGATCCTGTGAAGGTGGAGTGCGCGTCGAAGTACTCCACAGTCGACACCCTGCTGCAGCAGTACATCTTCGTGCCCTTCACCGAGCGCACCCTCTACCTCCACTACCTGCTGGGTATGGAGCAGGGGGCAAAGAGCGTGCTTGTGTTCTGCGATGCTTCGCACGTCGTGCAGAAGGTTGCCCTTGCGCTCCGTCTGCTGGGGCACCGTGCCCTGCCGCTGTACGGCAAGCTGGAGCAGGCTCACCGTCTGGCAGCTCTGGGCAAGTTCAAGGATGGGAAGGCGCGCATTCTGGTCTGCACCGATGTGGCATCGCGAGGCCTGGACATCCCGTCTGTGTCGCTTGTCATCAACTACGCCCTGCCGCTGTCGGTGAAGGCGTATGTCCACCGTGTGGGTCGTACAGCACGTGCAGGTGCGTCCGGGCGTGCCATCAACGTTGTCACCCAATACGATGTCCTCCAAGTTCAGAAAATCGAGTCCCACATCGGCAAAGAGTTCACAGAGCTCCAGATGGACGAGGACAAGGTGCAGCTCTCTTCAGAGCGTGTGCAGGAGGCAGAGAGGCAGGCACAGTCGGAGATCAAGGAGAAGGAGCGCGAGGAGAAGGGGTACACCTCCAAGAGGAAGTCGGGGGATGACGACATGGCGCACCTGTCGGTATGCCGACACCCTGACTGTGTCCGAATGCGCGGGATGTTTTTTTCCCCCCCAAGTTTGGCGCACAAACAGCGCCCGATATTTTTTTCGGTTATTTTCTCCCTCCACGCCACCCTTATTCTTGGCCCGCCTTTGCTTCATCCCAACACACCCCCCACCCCCACCCACAGGAGTCCTATTCGCTCTCCAAGAAGCGTCGCACAAACGAGAAGAAGTTTGGCTTCAACGCAAACAAGGCACGAGCGGAACACAAGAAGGCAAAACGGTCGAAATAGCCGCCTTGACCTACCCACCCCCCACCCCCCCCCCCCCCACCGCATGCACGTATTCTGTACACTACGGCCACACCAAACACCCTCGTCAGGCCTGCCTTGCCCTCTGCCTTGCCCTCTCTGCGGTGCCGCAGGCCCAGAGGTGTCTCTCAGTCGTCCCCATCTGGGGCAGTACCCCCCTCGACCCCCACTCTGCCGCCAGGTTGCTGCGGAGGTTCTGCCTCCAAAGCTGTCCAGACAGGGCAAGCCCCCCCCTTAGTTGCCCCTAGGATTTTTTTCCGGAACTCACCAGCCCCCCCCCCCCCCAGGGCATTGTCGTTGTGGGGTGGGGGTGGTGGGGGTGGGAGGGTGGTCTTCACACCCCTTCCCCTTTATCTCTCTCAACCCCACCGCCCCACACCCCCCCCCCCCTCCCCTCGTCTTGCCGGTTATCAATCGTCATCGGATCAGCAGAACCAGCAGCAGCAGCAGCAGCACTTCTCTCCCCTCCTGCCCCTCCCAACCCCTTCCCACCGCCACGTTTCCCCAGTGGCTACCCGTCGAACTGTCAGAGGTGGGTGTGGAGTGGGGAGGGGGGGCGTGATTGGTGCCGTATCTCTGTTTCCATGCCGCTGCCACCCCCACCCAGGCCAGGATGCTGGAGCTACCCTGCGGTGTCGGCAGGGACATCCTCGATATGGAGCTGAGCATCGAGATGTGCCGGCTGCAGCGGCAGGAGATGCAGAGGCGGTTGGAGGGTGGGATGGAACAAGAGGCTGCCGGCTACGCCGCAGCATCCGTGCCGCTCGTCGCCTCTGCTGGGCCCGCCGCCGCTGCAGGTGCAGAGATGCGCCGCCTCAGCCCCCCGCCGCCGTCGCCTTCGGAGCCGACACCCGACCTCCGCCTCTCCTCTGAGGCCCGCCACATCTGGGCCTGGCTCAGCCAGATGCTGGACGCTGCTGGCGCCACCGCGCAGTCGCAGCCGATGCTGCGCTCCGCCGTGATGGCCGTGCTGCAGGAGCTGGACGACATGCGTGAGACGGTCGCTCTCTGCCAGGGCCAGCTGCAGGGCTGTGCCTGCGGCACAGCCGCGGCCCACACCCCGACACACGCCCCGCAGGAGACAGCGCCGCGGTCGCCGCATGCCGTCCCCACCGTGTCGGATAAGATGGCGTCGCGCTACATCGAAATGACACAGCAGGGGCTGAATGAGGCGCGGCAGAAGCTGCTGCAGACCGAGGCTGAGAACATGCATGCCGCCTCCGCCCTGCGGGGGTGGTCCCGCAAGCACGAGGAGATCCTGCGCAAGGCCCCGCCCGCACCCGCGGAGGGGGGCAGGGGGGCGGAGGGCGATGCCACGCCGCGGCGCTCCCACCGCCGCCACCACCAATCCCACGGGCACCGTCCGCAGGAGGAGCACCGCCACAGCCGCCACACCCGGGAGACCAGGTCTGAGACGGCGACGCCGCAGCGCAGCAGGGAACGGGGCTCGCGCACAGAGCGGAGCAGGTCCAGGCGGTCTGCGTCGACATCGCCGTCGCGCAGCCCCAGCTATGACAGGCGGCGTGGCGAGTCGAGGGAGCGGCGCAGCGCGCACCGGGATGAGCGGGGCGGGCGGGGCGAGAGAGGTGAGAGGAGTGAGCGGGGTGAGAGGGGCGGGTCGAAGGCGGGCAGGGAGAGGCGCAGCGCGGGTGGGGTGGCCGAGGGGGACCTGCACGGGCGCCTCAGCGGCATGGACAGGGACTCGCAGCGTGCCGCGCTGCTGCGGATGCAGGAGCAGCTGAAGGAGCTGCACGACATGAAGGCGCGGCAGGGCAAGAAGGGCGATAGGGATGTCCGCGAGACGGTGGAGGAGCGCGACGTGCGTGTGACGGTGGTGACGCAGTCGGTTGACGATGCGGCATCCACGCGTGCGGGGAGCCTCTCCGTCCCACCCAACGACACCCATGCGCGGCGTGTGGCACGCATCGACACGGGCAACTCCGGTTCCAGATATCCCAGCGTGGACTCGCCTTACACTGCCCCGTCGACAAGGTCGCAGAGTGGAGCAGGGTCCTCACGCCGGAAGAATTCACACCGTGTCACCATGAGTGATGACGGTGGCACAGGCTGAGGGGGTGTGTCCTGATGTGGAGAGAACGGCTGAGGGATACGCTTGAAAAACCTTCGTGCGTGTCGACCAGATGCCGGGTGATGATGAAGAGACGCTGGTGATATGTGGCGCTGACTAGCCCCGAACGAAAAGGAACCGTCGTAAAGTAACGAAGGGAACCGCACTGAAGCTTGAGGATAATCACCTTGGTGGACATGGTGATTCTACCTTCTGGCGTAATGAATTGTGATTTTCCGATGGGACATGCAAGTCACATTTGACGCGCTATTATTTCGGTAGGGTGCGGGAGGGCACACGCGCCACACACGCACACCCCAACCCCACAACCCTGTAACTGTAGGACTCATTGTTGTACCAGTCTTTAGAGTTTAGAGCTTATAAACCATAATGGTACGCTGCCTCCCTGCACAGCGGGGTGCTGTCTCAGAACAATGAATGTGCCAACAACTCGTGGTATCGAGTGAAGGGCGCTGACGGCGACAGAGACACGGCAACTAGAACCAACCAGACGCGGAATGGCGGCTCCATGTCCCCCCGCCCCCCACACCCCACTTCGCTCATTGCATTCCCCGACCCGCTGTTCCCTTTTCTTTGGCATCGCAACGTTTTTCAAACAAAGAAGACTCGTGTCAGCGTTTGGTATCTGCACACGTTGCACTAGCAGGAAACAAACGAACAACCCCAAGGCCCAATCTCGAGGCTTACTTTGCTCCCCTCTCAACAGCACCGCCACAACCCACCCCTCCCAGATGCGGCCCCTCTGGTGCCGATGATGCTGCCTTCCCCAGCGGGTGGTGTGAGCAGATGACACGTCAGGTGCGATGGCCGTATCTGTCTGCAGCGCTGGTCAGCGTCTGCGGGGCTATCGAACTGATTCTCCTCTTGCTGTCTGCTGCGTACCACTCCCCAGCCGACAGCGCCAAGGTATGTATAATGGTTGATTTTCTTTTGTCCGGAACTGTTCTCCACAGTTGCTGGGCAGCGTGTCTCAACAAAGCGAAAGGAATGCGATTTCGCACCCAACCAGCCACATGGCATCACCAACGGGGATCATGCAACCGGCAGACACCCCCGCCCCACCGAACGGACATTGCAACCCTCCCCACCACCCACCCCCCCACCACAGACCGTCGCCTCAGCCCTCTCCCTGCAGGGTGCCTGCGTCCTGTCGCTGGCAGCTGTCCTCTTTCTCGCATGCTCCTTCCTCCCTGAACCCCAGCGTCCCACCCTGCCCCCCCCACGGGACTACACCCCGCGCGACACGACCGCCAAGAGCACGGGGCCGGACAACCCCCTTGACAACGAGGCACAATCGGGACACGACCACCCCCCGCCCGAGGCCGCGCTCCAGCCCCTCCATCCGCAGCACCTCCCTGCCGAGCTCACCGCCATGGCCCTAGCACAGCTGGAGCTGCTCTGCGCCTCCTCCTGGTGCTGGTGGGCATCGTGGGGCCGCGAGCCCACCCTCCCCCTCCTCCTCTTCTTCCTGTCCCACTCCCTGGGCACCGCGATCGCCACCACAGGCGAGACCCACAGCCTCGGCTGCGCCAGATGCTCCCCGCTCCCCCCGACGACCCACCAGCCCAGGTGGCGCCGCATGGTCACCTTCTGCGCCGACGCCATGTGGCTGATCCTCTTCATCATCGCAGAGGCTGTCGCCTCACGGCCTGAGGAAGCCCCTGTCGAGTTTGCCACACCCTACCGCGTGGCAGCTGTCTGCCTGTGTGTGGTGGCGGCAGGGGCCTCCCTCGCCTGCAGCATGATGCACCGCAGCAGGCGGGATGCCGCTGTGGCAGAGGGGGTTCGCCGAATATCCTCGGGGTGTGTCTGCGGGAGGACTATCAGCATCGCCGTGCCGGAGCAGCTGCCGTCCCCTTCGCCCATGTCTGACGCGGCGTGCGGCACCAGCGGGAGGTGGGCGGTGTCGCGCGGCGACGCGCATGGGCAGCTCACCCCGAAGACCCCCCCGCCGGAGTCGCTGCTGCGGGATTTCACCGCCTCGACACACAGGACGCACAGCCAGGGCTGCTTTGGGCACTCCGGGTCGCACGGCCAGCTCTTCTCCCCGCTCCCATCCTCGATGTGCGCAGAGTCCGCCCTGGCGGACAGCACCGCAACGTCTGACGCCGCCCCGGTGCCCGGCGACATGCCTCGGGAGGGCTCGCGCACCTGCCTGAAGAGGGCGAAGCAGCACGACGGAGAGGAGGGAGGGATGCGGAAGACAGTGTCGTATGGCCCTGTCAGCGCGCATGCCTGGAAGAGGGGCAGTGCCTTCGACGAGGTCCGGTCCGGACCCAGGACCCCGCCGGGAGGGGGGTGTGCGTGCTGCGGGGCGGATCTGGGGTCCGAGGTGTCTGATGACGATCCGGCGTATCCCGACATAGAGAGGACGTCTCCACAGGCGTCGCGGACGGTGAATCTTGTGCAAAGTGCATGCACCCCCAACGAGAGGAGCCTCCGTCTGGCAGAGGAGGTGGCTGACCCGTTTGCCAACATGCGGACGTTGGAGATGGGGCGGCTCCCCCGCCCCCCGCCTCTGAACCCGCCGTCGCCCTTCAAATCTGGCCCCTCCAGGCTCTGCGAAGCCTGCAGCAGGAAGCCCCTCCAGAGGTCGGATGCAGGGTCACCCGCGATGTCGAGGAGTGGCAGCCCCACCACCACCTCCGAGTACGAGTATACAGCGAAGCTGTATCGGGCGTCGCTTGACTCAGGGAGGTCTGTTCAGTCTCCCTGGAGGAGGGGGTGTCGGTTGCAGCCGAATAACATGAAGTGGAAGAAGGGTGCTCTGATCGGGCAGGGGGGCTTTGGGAAGGTGCATATCGGGCTGAATACGGGGACCGGGGAGCTGATGGCGGTGAAGAACATCCAGTTCAACCGGACGGACCCCGACATCAAGACGAAGCTGCAGAAGATGCAGATCGAGATCCAGACGATGAAGACGCTGGATCACCCCAACATCGTAAAGTATTTCTACACAGAACGCACCGGGGATTCTGTCAACGTCTTCATGGAATACGTCCCAGGGGGCTCCCTAGCAGACCTGGTTTCTCAATTCGGCGCCATGTCCCTCGGCACTGCCTGCTATTACACGAGGCAGATTCTGATGGGTCTGAAATATCTCCACTCGCAGCATGTGATACACCGAGATATAAAAGGGGCGAACATTCTAATCACTGTTGGGGGGGAGTGTAAGCTTGGTGACTTCGGGGCAGCAGCCCTCCTCCACGGCCTGCAGTCCAAGCGGAAGAGCGTCGCCGGGACCCCCATGTGGATGGCACCCGAGGTGATCATGCAGCAGGAGTACAACGAGTCGGTCGACATCTGGTCCCTCGGGTGCACCGTCATCGAGATGCTGACGGCCAACGCCCCCTTTGCCCACCTCTGCGACAACCAGCTGGAGTACCTCCGCCTCATCACCTCGCAGGAGGAGGCCCTGAAGCTGCCCGATGAGTGCCTCGACGACAGGGAGATCACAGACCTGCTGCGGCAGTGCCTGCAGTATCAGCCCAACCTGCGGCCCTCCGCCATGCGCCTGATGCTGCACAGCTGGATTCTGAAGGCTGCGGACCACGTGGACCACGAGGTGGACTCGGAGGGGGATAGCGATGAGGAGGAGGTGCCGAGCATGATGGCCATCACAGCGTTTGGTCTCATTGCAGGGGATGCGACAGAGACAGTGAGGGCGTTTTTCCGGACGTGGTTGCTGTGGCTGAACAGGGACAAGTCGGCAGAGGGTGTGGTTGTTGCGACGAAGGCGGCGAAGGCGGATGCGAAGCTGAGGTTGTGCGTGCAGCGCGTGCTGCAGGTGAACCAGCTGCAGCTCATGTCGTCGTATTACAACAACCTGCGGTTCTGGGCGACGAGCAAAAAGCGGCAGAAGCTAGAGATAGAGTACAATGAGTCCGCAGGGGCACGCAACCCCGGGACACTCACCCCTGAAGATCAGCCGATGACCTGGTCGAAGATCAAGTCTTGCAGAACCTTCAAAAAGGAGCGCAAGGATAGGTATGTCTTGGGAGAAGGCAAATATCTGGAGAAGGCGGGTCGCATCAGGTGAGCGCATGGGTCCCCAAGTGGAGGGGGGTGGGGGGTGGGGAAGGTTTTGTGACTGTTCCGCGTCCACATTTTCACCCTACCCTGCAGCGCGGCACGCCTTGAAGAGATGCAGACGTATCTGCTCACCAAAGCCATCCCTGCTGTGAGCAGTGTGCCCAACTCGTCAGATCCAACAGCCCAACGGTCTGGCAGGTTCCCGCGTGGTGCGATGCGGGTTGAGACATAAATCATTGGGGGCCACGGGGAGAACGCATTTCATTCAAGTTGGAAGCGACGGAGCACAGCGAAGTCGCAAAGTGTGTGCCAGTGCAGCGGACCTGGTGGTGTCCCTAGTTATACTAGCCCCTTAGCAGGAGTTGGAGTTGCCCGGCCCTGGTGTCGGGTTTCATGTGTTTCAACACGTTGACAACCTGACGCAGACTCGACAGGGCTCCTGAAGTGTGCCGCAGTGCTGCAGTGTAAGGGTTTCCATCCTGGGTTGGGTTAGTGGTGCGAAATTTATTTTGTCGTGGCTGTGTTCTTATCTCACCGGTCTGTGTTTTGCCAGACTTGTATGTGTGATCAGACGTTTGCCAGTCTGTGGCGGAATATTTGTTTGCTTGGGAGTGCCTGTGAAGGCGGGGCCCTCAGGTCTACATTCATTTGAGCCTCCACTTCGTCATCGGTGGCGCCCGTTCCTGCCCTGGTGAGTCAAGTGGCTTGCAGTGCACAATGAGGTGGGCTCACCATCTGTTCCATGGTGCAAGCAACCACCTTGGTGGGTCAGAAGCCAGCCTTCTTATCCCAGTGTCATTGTGGCGAGTGGTTTTCTGACCTCTCCTGTTCTACGTTGCTGTCATCTCACACAACGCTTAGTGGTTGTTGTCTCCTGGTGGTGTTTATGCAGACGTCGTCCGGCATCCCATACGAAGTTGATTCTTGATTCCGCATCGTTTCTACGGCTGCAATACGTTCATTCTCTGGCCCTCTGGCTGCGGCTGCCGCCGCGGAAACCCTGTTTGCCCTGGTGATCGGGTGGTTGTTGCGATGCTCAAACCCACTCTGACATGCTCGATACATGTTTGGCATGCAAACGCCTTGTTCATGGTCTGTGCATGTATGTGTGAACTCTGGAGATAAAGTGCCCCCTCCCTCTCCCTCCCGCCTGTCCACCCATCACCCCCTTTATGAAACGGCACGGGGGGTCTTAGATATGTGGATCTTCGAATCACAAATCAAGTTTGCTCAAACACACCACGCGCGCTTGTGGAAGCGCCACACCACCGTGGCACACGGGAAAATCAGGGGAAGAACCGACATCACCCCATGCCACACCACCCCGTTGACCAGGCTGCCCCCACCCCCTCCCCCCCCCCGCCCCCTGCGGGCCGCGGCATTGGCGCAATGCAGGTGCATCTCGGGGATGTCATGACACGGGGCGGCATACCTGGCCGGGGCACCGGGGGGATTCGCCAGCGCCCTGCCAGCGCAGGCGTCGGGGGGTCGTCCCCGTCATCCGTCCGCCCCCGCCCTCCCCGCTCGCAGCGGCCTGCATCCGCCAACGCCGTCGCACCACTCAGCCGGGGCAGGGGCGCGACGCTGAGGGGGCCGAAGTTCGTCAGCAATGCCGAAGAGCAGGACTCCGTTCTCCCAAGAGCCCTTCCGCCTGGGATGGCGTACGTCGCAACGTACACTTCCTTTGAGGAGCTGATCGACAAGCAGATCCTGACGCAGCAGGACGAGGAGAAGGTGCATCTCAACATCTCGGAGGTTGCAGAGCTCTACCGGGCGAAGTGCAAAGACCAGGGGCTGCAGCCCAGCAAGAAGAGGGAGTGCCGGTATATCCAGCTCCTCGCGCAGAACTGCAAGGGCATGCAGTTCTGCCTGCGGGAGAATGGGCTGGGTTTCTCCAGCGCAGAGTGCATTGCCTCGATCCTTGCGGAGAATGAGCATTTCGCAATCCTGGATCTCTCGGGGAACAGCCTGAAGGATATCGGGGCGATAAAAATCGCAGAGCTGCTCATGGTGAACGACGCGTTGGTGCACGTTGCCCTGAAGAGCAACGACATCGGCTCCGTAGGCGCAGAGAGGCTCGCCGAAGCACTGGAGGCGAACAACACTGTCACCTCCCTCGACCTCAGCGGGCTGTCTGGGATTAACCGCAACCACCTGGGTGTTGCCGGGGCGAGGGCCATGGGGCGTGCCCTGGCGATGAACCAGACGCTTGCGTCGCTGAATCTCGGTGCGAATGGCCTCGGGAATGAGGGGCTGCACCTGGTTGCGCTGGGCCTGGAGGACAACCGGTGCCTCACGGAGCTGGACCTGGGGTCCAACAATCTGGGGTGGGAGAGCTGTGCGGCCCTGGGGCACCTGCTGACCTCGACGTCGATAAAGTCGCTCAACCTGGAGCGGAACGACATACGCGACAGGGGGTTGTCCGTTGTGGCCAACGCTCTGAAGAGCGCGGAGGGCGGGTCGGACGACCTCGAGGTGCTGAACCTATCCCACAACAGCATCAAGGCGGCAGGGTTTAAGTATGCTATATTGCGGATATGCTCTGGGTATCATCCCCGCAGCGGTGTGTCTGAGCGGTGCAGAGAGTTTGCATCGGGGCCCGCTCGGTGTGAAGTAACGTCGTGTGCCCTGCTCCTGTGCATTCTGCCCTGCCTACCCACCCCTACACCCCGACAGGTGGCTTGGCGCTATCATCAGAATGAAGCGGGCCCTGCGTGTCCTGCGCCTCGACGGCAACGAATGCGGAGACGCCTGCTCCGAGGTTGCAGCTGCGATGCGGGAGACCAGGTGTGTTCTGCTGCCTTTTCGACCATCTGCTTCTGTCTTCTGCCTCTGCAGCACGTGTCGGTTTGGGCCAATCATCATCGTATCCTCATACTCGGCTATCCCACCGCCACCACCGCTACTGCCTCTACTTGGCTGCCCACCACCCTACCCTCACTGCAGATCGCTGCAGCATCTCTCGCTGTCGCGGTGTGACATAGGCCCCGAGCAGGGGGCCTGTCTGAGTGACGCGCTGAGCAGCCAAAGCACGCTAACGCGGTTAGATCTCCAGGACAACCTGTTGCGGGATGAGGGTGTCAGCGTGCTGGTCGGGATGCTGAAGGGCAACACGGTGCTGAAGCACCTCGACGTGGGGAACAACAAGATCGGGGATGTCGGGGGGAACAACATCGCCGGCATGATCCAGCAGAACAGGCACCTGCACCACCTCAGCATCCGGCAGAACTACATCCGGCTCAGCGGCGATAACATCGCAGAGGCGCTGCGGGTAAACACCACCCTGCTCGAGCTGGACTTCACCTACAACGACTTCTCCTTCAAAAGCTTCTCCAGCATCGGGGCGTATCTCGAGAAGAATGCGAAGCAGTGGCGGAAGCAGGCGACGCCACGTCTGCTGTCACAGATTGACAGCCTGAAAGTCGACGAGGCGACGCTGCACGGGACACAGGAGGAGATCGTGCAGGAGATTAAACGGCGCGAGGTGACGCAAGAGAACCTGACGCAGAAGAAGCACCACAACAAGCAGCAGGTGGCTCACTTCCAGCAGGCCCTGCGCGACCTGGAGGAGAAGCACAGCGAGACAGCCATGAAGCGTGCCAAGGGCGAGGAGGCGCTGGCAGCGCGTGGCGAAGAACTCCAACGCGACAAGCAACGCCTCGAGAACCACCGGCGGAAGATCGAGAACAAGATAAAGTCTGAGGAGGAGAAGTCGTCCCGAATCAAGAAGGAGCTTGTCAAGGTGGAGAAGGAGGTCGAGCAGGCATCCGACAGCGCAGGCGGTGGCAGTATGCCTGGCGCGCATTGGAGGGGGGGCGGCTTCAGGGGGTTGCAAGGACGGAGCTGTGCTTTTTGTTTTGACCCCAACCACCACTCGGATATGGCATGTCCTGCGGGTGGCTCTCTTTTCTCTCGTTTTCATTTCTCGGCATCACACCCACACCACCACCACCAGAGAGCGACAGCGATCTGGGACCCCTCCGCCAAGACTTGCGTGTCGCGACGAAGGAGCGCGACAACGCCGAGGCCACAGCAAAGAAGATGGCAGAAGAACTGGCAAAGGCAGAGGTATGCGGCTGCGATAGGAGCGACTTGCAAACCCGGATCCGGGTACCCGGGGAGGTGAAGACCGCGTCGTGTGATATGCACGACCCCTCCTCCCCTGCAACGCTTTTCAGCACCACCACTCCTCATCTCTCTATTCCTCTTCACCCCCACACAGCTCCGTGCCAAGGACTTGGAACGGAGGCTCAAGGACAAGCCGCAGGGTAAGCTGGCCCCTGCACCTGGTGCAGGCCCACGCACCGATCGGCGCACATCGAACCGCCCTCAGCCAAAGAAGAAGCGATTGTCATCAGCTGCGGCATAGACGGGCTGCCTCCAACACCGTCTTTTCCGAGACGCCTGGAGGAGGCGTCTGTCCTTGTGTTGCCCCCACCCACCACCCTCTGTGCAGCGCTCCAAATCCCTGCCTCTCAGTCAGCTCTGCCTGCTCTGGGCGGCACCCCCTCGATGCAAATCAGCAGGGGGTTGCCCCCAGCAGCCCTTCATTGTCTGGTTCTGTCCGTCACTCTGTGCCGTTGTTCTTCTGTTCCTGAACACAAAACACCGACCCTGCCCCGACCCCCACAGCTGCGGGTTTGCAGTGTCTACATCTATTCCTTTGCGTGGGGCTCGATGTGGTCGCCATGTGAGATGGACAGGTTGCCGTCGGAGGTGCTCGTCCCTTTTTGTCAGCAGGACGGCACTGCCTGGCAGACGTCTTTCATTTACCCTTTTCACGGATGACGTACGAATCGTAATGGTGAAATACGAATCGTGCATATCGTATTTTATATCGCATTATATCGTATACGATTACGATATAAAATACGATATTATGCGATATTACGAATCGTTTAGGATGATGCATGGCCACACGGGGTGGGCACCGGGGAAAAAGGCACCCAGCACACCAACGAGGGGCGGCGAGACTACCACCACCACCCCAGATGAGTCACCCACTCCGAAGCCAAAGGCTCTCAAAGAGCAGCTGGCGAAGCAGAAAGCAGGGGCGCGAGTGAGCTACGTGACAGCGAAAACACGTCATGATAAGCTGCAAGGCGATGCCAAAGACGTGTACGCCGTCAAGGATGTCGCGTCTCTGCAAACCCGCAAACCCCAGTGTTCTCCCGATGGCGAGTTTGGGGGCGAAAGTCTCCATTTGTATTTTTTCCCCCGAAAACCCGACGGCGAGTTTCGGCATTTTTTTGGGGGTTGGGGCTGTCAGGCCCTGCGAAACTTGAGAAAGTCGCAAGAAATCACAAGACCAACACAAAAAGTCGCAAAAAATCACAAGAAATTGCGGAGAATGTTTGCGTTTATTTGTGTTTTTTTGTATACCTGGGACCCCCCGTGTTTAAGTCCCCCCCCTGGAGGCGATTTTCGGCCGGGGGGGACTTAAACACGGGGGGGGCGGACCTAAACACAGGGGGGGCTTAAACACGGGGGTGGCACAGTGGAGACCAAGAAGACCTCTTCCTCTGCTGTCGTAGGGGAGTAATTCCGGTCCGGATGGACTTTTGGCACCCCACTTTTCGACTCTGACAGCACCTGGAGGGCCTAGGGGCCACCTGATGACCCTCCAGACCAGCCCACCCCCGTGTTTAGGTCCCCCTGTGTTTAAGTCCCCCCCCTGCCAGACCCCCAGGGGGGGACTTAAACACGGGGGTAAGGGGGGGGGACTTATACACGGGGGGTCCCAGGTAGCGTATCAGTTCTCGTGCGTCGTCTTTCGTAGACGTTCTGTACGATGCGGATCCGCTAATCCAACATAGCAAACGTTTTTTTGTTGTAGATGCGGGCTCCACCAGCGAGGAAGTCCCTCCCTCGTCTGAGATGGATAGCGACACGACGGCTGCGGCTGCGGTGAAACGCACCGCCATCGTTCTGGACGCCTCCGACGAGGACTCGATGGGGCAGGATGCCGTGAAACGCACCGCCATTTGTTTAGATCACTCTGACGAGGGCCCGTCCCTCTGGGGGGCTGGGATAGTGTGTGTGCGACAGCCAGAGTGGGACATGTGTGCGTCTCTTCTTCTTCTTTGGCCGGGCGTGATTGAGCATTTGGCTCTTCGCTGCCCCGACGATCAGCCCAGTGAGGGCGAGTTGGGTTCTTCTGCGGAGTCATCTGCGTTGACCCCACGCGAATTCCCTGGTTTTCTTTTCTCGCCTTCCCCTCGAATGAATACCCCTGCTTCCCCTACCCCGCGTAAGATGGGTGCAGAGCACGTTACGCTTGATGCGGATGAATCGTCGGGCTCCCAGCCTGATGATGCTCGTCTCGCTCCACCAGCAGATACAGCACCGCCTCCGGCGCCCTCTCCGGCTCCGGAGCTCGTGCTGCACACAGACCTGCTGGACGGGCTACAGACCCCGCAGTCGGGCTCGCCGCCCCTCCCAGAGAGCGCCACGCAACGGAGATCTCCGAGCCCTTGCGTGGGGCGCCGCCTTCCTTTCTCTCCCTCTCTCCCCTCTGAGTCCTCGGTGCCCCGCGCGCAGAAGCGGGTAGCACCCATACAGGAGACAGGCGAATCTGCCCTGGGGCAACGCTCCTTTAACAACAGAAGAGTAGAACCTCAACCCCCCGTGTCCCCTGGTTCACCGATTTCAGCGTCAAGCCTTCGGCCTGACGAGGATAGTATCATGTCCCCATCAGAACTTGCTTCCCCCCTTCCTCTCTCGCCTGCACCTTCCCTTGTTGTGGATGACTCGCCGGGCTTTCAGCCCGTCGACACTCGGCTTAGTCCCCCATCAGACACTGTGTCACCCCCACCACCCTCTCCATGTCAGGAGCCCCTAGTGCCTTTAGACACTGCAACCCCCTCTCTTCCCGACTGGCAGGCAGAAACGCCGTCTCACCAGGGGGGCGACACGCTCTCCCACGAGTGCACGTCGCCGAGCCCTTACGTGGGGCGTCGACTTCCTTTCTCCCCTTCCTCCCCTTCTGAGTCCTCGGTTCCCCGCGCGCAGAAACGTGTAGCGCACATGCGGGAGGCAGACGAATCTGCCCTGGAGCGATGCTCGTTTCATAACAACAGAGCAGGTTTTCCTTCCTCCCGCACGATCATCAGCACAGCTAGATCAGGCGTGCCTTCCCCTTTCCCACGGGCCTCACAGGCCTTGCGCTTCTTGGAGCGCAAGACACGTGCTGTCCGTCCTTCTCGTTCTCGTTTCCTCCAGAAGCAGGTGTTGCGTGCGGTTCCGAAGCGCACCCGCTGCATCCCCTCTCCCACCATCTTTCGTTCGGCGGCTATTCCGCGCTCTTTTCAACGCGTCGTCGCGAAGATTGCGCCTCAGTATCAGCAGGCGCAATCTCCGGCTTCCAGTGTGTGTGTGTCCCCCCTCCTTTACAGCGCAACGAGGAGGAGAGCGAAACCGTGTGGTGTCACGTAGAGCAAGAGTAGGATAGCGGGCCCGGTTCCTCACGGTATGGTCCTTCGGGGCCAGGCTGCGATGCCAGCACGCTAACCCAAATTGCAATACGTTTTTTTGTGATTTTTTGTGAATGCCCTGTGAATTTTTGCGATCTTTTCAAGTTTCACAGGGCCCGACAGCCCCAGGGGTGGAATTTTTCACAGGTTTCAGACAGTTTTCCACTCATCGACCTGCACAACTTCCCAACAACGAGCGTCCCTGGGTTCGTGCCCCACTACGAACCGCAATTGATCCAAAGAGTCCCAGAACGCGAAGGAGAAGGCCAGATGTTCGCTACCGTGGCCTCCGGCGGCTGGGGGGCTCCGCCCCCTAAACCCCTGTGCTGTGCACCTGTCGAGTGTGCATGTACCATTTGGTGTACCATGGCAAGTGGGAAACGGCACAACACCAGGAGTGCGACATGGTCGTGAGTGAAGACGGAGTACGTGCAGACTACCATCCCTGCACAACGAAGTCTGTACGACTTCCTCGTTGTCCACTCACACCGCACATTGCAAAGCGTATCGATCAGAACGAATGTTGTTGCGGATATACGCGTGCATTGCATGAGGCGCTCGCGCGCGAAGCGCGCCAGCAATTTTTTAGCACCCCTTTTTCCGGATCAAAGCTCGCCATCACCCGCCCGTGCGGTCGAGCACCAGAAGAAGAAGCAGTCGGGCGGTGAAGACAAGAACGGCGACAGGCAAGGGAGGCAGCAGAAGGCGCACGGAGCCAATCCAGCACCGGAATTCGTGAGTGACCTGTCGTATTCACTTTGCATCGGCAATACCACGGCCAGCCAGGCGGAGCTTGTGGTGTTGGCGATTCGGAAACACCTGTACCCGAACATGCCCAGCGGACGCGCCCTCTTGCAGAAACACAGCAGCCACACGGATGCACTTCTGAAGGCGCTGAAAGATGCTCTCAAAGGTCGCACCGTGCCTATTGGCATCGACGGAACTACAGCAGCATCGATCCACACCTCGTACCTCGCTGTGACTGCATATGTTGGGCAACAACCGCTGCTGGTGTGCGTTGAGGTGTTCAGGCTGGGGTGAGCCCTGACGCAGTGATGCTTGAAGATGTGCTGCAGCGGCTCGAATGCGACTACTCGTTTACGATCGCGTCTGTCAACATGGACAGATGCGCGACAAACCAGCGCCTCATCAAGCTCACAGGGCGTCTGTCGGTGTGGTGTTTGGGGCATCACGCCAACAAATGTTGCAAAGACTTCTACACGAAGCGCTTCCCCCTCGCCATCCAGTTCGTGACCTTCTTCTCACAGGCGCCGCGCACCACCTCAGAAACGAGGTGGTCAGCGCTGTTTCACGTCGTTGAGCATGTGGCACCCCGGACCGACCTGCTTGCAAGCTTCTTGCACGAAGAGCTTGAGCGCGCCTACAAACCGCAAAGTGTCCGAGAGTTACATTTGATCGGAGGGGATGGGTGGGGGGACATGCTCTCGGAGACCCAGACGATGCACAGAGCCTCCTACAGTTCTTCCTCTGGATGAGCAACCCCCCCAGCGATCAGAAGTCCTGCTTTGTCGTGGGGGAAGTATGGAAGAGCATCCAACACGTCACCAACGAGGAACAACAACTTCTCAAAGAGCTGTGGGACACGTTTTCCTCAAGAGAGTTCTTTGAACTCATGGAGGTGATGGACCCGGAAGCAGTTGCCCAGGAGGTGATTACTGATGAAGTGCTGGAGGCGTCGGAAGAGAGGTGGCGGGACGTCTTGGGGCGTAACACCACTTAGCCGTGTCCCATCCTTGTGGTGTTGTCTCATGTGGCCACCTAGCCATCCCATTGCCTCCCTCAGAAGCCTGTAGTAATAGTGCGATATGGGCATATCGCATACGATATCAAGGCTGACTAAACACGATATAAATACGATATATTGCGATATATTGCGATATCGCCTTAAAAAATACGATACATATCGTATTTACGATATGATACGATATTACGATTCGTACGTCATCCGTGCCTTTTCATTTACACTTCGCTTGAGTTTATCCTGGTCTGGGAGCGGCGTGGCGTGGCTGTCGCAGGGTGTGTGTGAGAGGGCGGTGCGAAACGCCATTCACCCATTCAAGCCAGATGAAAGCCGCCGCCGCCCCACAACTCACTTCCTCACAGCATCTTATTCTTCTTGGGCCGTTGCCATAAAGTCCAGGCCGCCTGGAGCTGCCTTTGCTGCCCGTGAGACAGGAGAACCTCCAGTCACAATTCAGGTGACAGGACACCGACAGGCCACCCGTCAGCCGCTAGCACAGCGTCGGCACGCAGAGTGCGTGGTGTACCCGATGGGGCCTCTGTTGGGCCACTATTGGAGAGGGGGGGGGGGGCGATCACCGGTCAGGCTGTCTGCTGATGACGAGTGGGCTGGCGGGCCATGGGGTCTTGCTCAGCAGCGAATGTGCCAGGGGGGGTGGTGGTGGTGGTGGTGTGGTGGGTTGCAGCTGCCCCGCCTCCCCCGACGCTTCGTGCCCCTCCGTTGTTGTGCAGGAGGCTAGCGCAGTTCTGTTCTGTCCTGTTGTTGTGTCCGGGATTCCTTATCTTTTGTAACTCAGATGGGTTCTGGATGTGTTCTTCTCAGAAAGGTACCCCCCCCTCCTCTAGTCCTCTCCCCCCCCCCGCTTGACGCAGACACGGTGGGATCTTGTAAATTTTACATGTATAACTACAAGTATAATACATGTATTACCGTATACGTAAATATTATGGAACGTAAATATTATGGAACGGGCCCATTTTTGGCCGGTCCGTTCCATAATATTTACGTTCCAAAATATTTACAGGGCCAGTTCGGGACTCGGTGGTGAGGACGGCTTGCGTCAGGAATCGCGCGAAAAGTGCACGAGTAGGTCCCGTCAGGGACTCTGTACGCCGTCCGATCACCTGGTCCAAGTCCCCGAGTCGCAGAAAGCCCTGTAAATATTATGGAACGAAAAAAATCTGGAACGCCAACCCACCAGCGTTCCAAAATATTTACGTTCCATAATATTTACGTTCCATAATATTTACGTTCCAAAATATTTACGTATACGGTATACATGTATAATACTTGCATGTCAACTATTATACATGTATAATACCGTATACGTAAATATTTTGGAACGTAAATATTATGGAACGTAAATATTATGGAACGTAAATATTTTGGAACGCTGGTGGGTTGGCGTTCCAGATTTTTTTCGTTCCATAATATTTACAGGGCTTTCTGCGACTCGGGGACTTGGACCAGGTGATCGGACGGCATACAGAGTCCCTGACGGGACCTACTCGTGCACTTTTCGCGCGATTCCTGACGCAAGCCGTCCTCACCACCGAGTCCCCAACTGGCCCTGTAAATATTATGGAACGTAAATATTATGGAACGGACCGGCCAAAAATGGGCCCGTTCCATAATATTTACGTATACGGTACATGTATATGCCTGAAATATACCGTAAACGGAAAAAGGGTGGACCGTAAAAATGTTCCAAGTTCCCAAAAAAAGGCCAAACGTTCCATCTTTTTTACGGTCCACCATTTATTGGGACTGAATATGGAAAAGACAATGCGTTTTTCGCCCGCGGGCTGGTGGGTTGCGGGGCGCGGACTGCGGCCTCCACGCCGCAGACACCCACACGTAGGCCT
Source organism: Rhynchopus euleeides (assembly GCA_963210315.1). NCBI lineage: Eukaryota > Euglenozoa > Diplonemea > Diplonemida > Diplonemidae > Rhynchopus > Rhynchopus euleeides. Next base: position 570,005 of record OY723263.1, on the reverse strand, counting down.
CCCGACCTCCCAGCTTTGGACCCTCCCTCCACCACCGCAACCAACACCAGCAAGAGAAGCAAGTCCTCCCTGCGTGTGGAAAAGGCACGATCTCACCTCGAGACTCACCCACCACCACACCTCGAGAAGTGTAGTACCATGCAAGGAGCATTCCGGTAGAAGTAAAAGTAGAACCTGCTGCACGAGCCCACAAAAGCAGCCACAGTACGGCAGGGCGCGCAGACAGAAGCTGAGACCACCGGGCTCCCTCCAGATGTAAATTCGTGAATCAGTGCCCGAAAAATTCAGGGAAATCGTACTCCTTTAGTGTAGTACACCCTGCAGTAACTGTGGGAGAACAGTTCCCGGACGATGGTGAGTGCACACTCTGTGCTGAGGCCCTGTGGTGTTAATCCTGCAGCTTCAGCCGTACGATTTCCTTGGTTCCTTCGCGACTTCGTCGCGAAGGAACTCGTAAAAAAAACCGCCAAGTCCACGATCCCAACCGTAAAATAGGTGGACCGTAAAAATGTTCCAAGTTCCGGAAAAATCCCATTTGTTCCATCTTTTTTACGGTCCACCTATAGTACGGTTCACCTTTATTACGGTCCACAATATTTCCGTTTACGGTACATGTAAAATACATGTATATCAAGTAAAAATACAAGTATAATACTTGCATGTCAACTATTATACATGTATTTTTACTTGATATACATGTATTTTACATGTATATTTCAGGCATTTACATGTATTTTACATGTATAATACTTGTCATGCAAGTATTATACATGTAAAATACTTGCATGACAAGTAAAATACTTGCATGCAAGTAAAATACATGTATTTTACTTGCATGCAAGTATTATACATGTATTTTACTTGTCATGCAAGTATTTTACATGTATAATACTTGCATGACAAGTATTATACATGTAAAATACATGTAAATGCCTGAAATATACATGTAAAATACATGTATATCAAGTAAAAATACAAGTATAATAGTTGACATGCAAGTATTATACTTGTATTTTTACTTGATATACATGTATTTTACATGTATATTTCAGGCATATACATGTATTATACATGTATAATAGTTGACATGCAAGTATTATACATGTATAATACATGTATATACTTGTAGTTATACATGTAAAATTTACAAGATCCCACCGTGGAAGCAAATCAGGCATGTCGCTAAGCGTCGACCGTCGACCCAGTGATTTTGGGTTTCCCCCCCCATAAAAAAGCGTCGACCCAGCGTCGACCCAGTGGACTGGGTTGACGCTTGGTCGAGGCTTGGAGCGTCGACCCAGTGGAACTGGGTTGCCATTCAAGCCTGGACCAAGCGTCAACCCATTTATTACACTGGGTCGACGCTAACCTAGCGTTGACCCGGTTACACTGGGTCGACGCTCACCAAGCGTCGACCAAGCGTCAACCCACTTTCACTGGGTCGACGTCGAAGAGAGTATGGTTTTGCAGGAACAGATGATCACTACCGTGGCCTCCGGCGGCTGGGGGGCTCCGCCCCCCAGACCCCCCTGTGGCGTGTGTCTCGTACTCAAGTCATTCGATTCCCACCGGGTCAGGGAATCCAACCACTCCAGTCGCCTCAGGGGGACACAGCCAACTCACACAGAATCTGTACGCCCACAATGAACAGATGTTCACTACCGTGGCCTCCGGCGGCTGGGGGGCTCTGCCCCCCAGCCCCCCTATCTCGCGTGCCCGTCTAGTAACCAAGTCCTTGCGCTTTGACGGCCGTGGCATATCAGGGGGCAGCGTCGAAATCATGGTCCCGAAAGCCATTTTTTGGTTTCCTCCGGCACCCGACGGCGCGAGCGGGAGAGGAACCACGGAAGGAACCCAGCGCCTCACACCGTGCCCACCTAGTGGTCCACCGATGGGAAAATTTGGCAACAACACGAGCGCGCGCGAAGCGCGCGCGAGAAAAATTGACCCCTAGTGTTTTCCCCCCTGATCCCCCCCCAAAACAGGAGCGTCAACCCACCAAATCTCCAAAATCGAAAAGTTAGCGACAGGCCTGGAAGCAAATCTAACCCGGGTGTAACCGGTTGGGCGAGGCGCAATACCATGTGTCTTGCAGGAAAGCCCCGTGGTGACGACCCCACACCCCCCACCCTGCAACTTTGACTTCTTAGCACTGCCCCTTCCGTGATGACGACCTCACCCCCCCCCCCCCCCCCCCCCATCCACCCAACTGCTACACACCCTCCCATCGTGCATTCATCCGCCTTGCCTACAGCATATCTGGTGTGGTGGCTACAAAAAGGACCAACATTGCAAGGTGCTGGGGGTGTTGCTTTTCCATTTCACTCTCGACAATCAACCCAACCTCCCCACCCCTGCAGGAGGGCCAACGGGGGGAAGAGGGCAGTACACCACCACGCGGCCCCCCCCTTCTCCGATCCACACCCAATCCCTCATCACGCTGGAGGTGATATTTCCGCTTCTCGGTGACGGGCTGACGAGATGAAGAGCCTCGCGAGGAATGTCCCCCCTGTCCTGCGGGGCCCGCTGCTGCAGGGCTTCCGGTGGCGGGGCGACAGCGCAGGCGATGGGTCGCAAGAGCAGCCACCCGCGCAGCACCATGACGACTTGGAGGTGCCCGAGGAGCTGTACACACGGGAGGAGGTCCGCAACATGATACACCGCACCTGGGAGGAGAAGCTCCGCATGGGCGAGGAGGAGGTAGCGAAGGTGCAGGCTAACACGGACCCCATCTTCCAGGCCAACGCGCTGACGGGGTACTTCCCGACATCGATGGGGCCGATGCCTCTGCCTTTTCAGTTCACCTGGAGCTCTGCCTGTGTCATCGGGGGGTTCATGGATGCGGAGGCCGCAAAGGAAATGCTGGGGAATGAAGACGTCGACCTCGTCACCTGCAAGGATGGCAGCGCCCCGATGATGGTGTGGCTCTGGCAGCACTCCGACACGACGACGACGGTGGGGCGCCACTCCAATTCCCTCCAGTTCTTCTCCTTCGTCACACGCAAAGGGGAGGAGAATCGGGTCGACCCGATCGACCCACACCCTCTGGTACACCACTCCCTGATGACGGACAGCCAGTTCCCCACGGTGCGGTGCATGCCCCTGGGCATGTGGGAGGAGTCAGACCAGGCCCTCGCCTACAACAGGGAGGTGCTGGGATACCCCTCCCTGCCTGGCATCGGGCATTTCGACAACCAGACGACGTTTCTGAAGGATATCTACAACGAATACCGCCGGATACGCGGGTTTTCTTTTGTCGACACCCTCACGGGGCACACCATTCTCAAAGGGGAAGCCCATTTCTGGGAGGGCGGCCTCCGGTCTCCCACCGCATACACTAAGCTCGCATCCCTCCTCGGCCCGAAGGAGATGCTCCTGCGGAGGATGAGGAAATATCAGAAGCTGCCTTTGGTGAGCCCGAGGTCCTCTTATTTGACTCACCACTCTGACGGGGATCTGCTGTTCCAGACAAACCACGAGCAGCTCCGCATGTGGAATAAGGGGAAACCCTGGCTGTATCAGGACAAGCTGATGTTCGGAAGGACCCGCTGGGTGAAGCTCCGTTTCACCCCCCGCTGGGTGAACCACATGGGCGGCTGCAAGGGTGTGATCACCCCTCCATACAACCACAACGGGGACACGGATCTGGCGAAGATCGGCTGGGAGTCGGAGGAGCCAACTTTCCCCCACCTCCCGCTCGCGAAGATGTCCCCCTCCCTCCGGCACGGGCGCATCCCAGACGGGAGCCCGATCCTGACAAAGGGTGTTGGGCATCTCCCGAGCCCTGCGGAGGTGCAGCAGCGGAGGCTGTTGCTGTCGCTCGAACGGCGGGGATTGGCTCCCTCGGCGGCAGCCGAGCCACCGAAGCAAGTCGGAGCGACGCCGGGATCAGCGTGAGGTGGGGGGTGGGCGAGGTGGGAGCGCGAGAGAGGCGTGTGTGAGGGAACTGGGTGTGTGTTGGTGGGGGGGGGGGTAATTTCAACAAGCAAGGCAAACACTGAAATAGAAAAAACAGCCAGAAGTGCCCCTCTCCCTCCCTCTTTCGCTATATCTCTCTCTCTCTCTCTCTCTCTCTCTTCCCCTCCCCATCCCAAAAAATTGCAAACAAATGGGGTTGGGGGGGTTTGGGGGGTGTGTGTGTGGCTCTGTGATACTGCGTAGTACCACTATTCGAGTGGGGTAGAACCTGGGTGGATCGTGACGTAACCCACCATGTGTGTGGAGGGGGTGAGGGTGTGGGGGAGGAGGAGGAGGGGATGGGTGAGTTATTGCTGGGAGCCCCCCAGGAGGGAGGAGTAGGTTTGTGATGCCCACAGCCCTGAGGGTGTCTGTGTGGTGTGGCAAGTGCTGCTCTTCAACCTCAAGAGAAGTTCCAACTGGCCTGGCGGGAGTGTGTGGGGTGGGGTGATCCCCCTTTAGGCAGCGAGTGAGTGAGAAGGTGGTGGTGGTGTTGGGGAAGGGAAGGAACACGTCCCGACTCAGCGTGAAACAAACACATCCCCCCCCCCCCCCCCCCACACCGAACCCCCCTTGATACTATTGCCCTATTTACAGTATTACCCCACCCTCACCACTGACTTTTTTTGGAGCAGTTTTGAATCCGGTTGGAAACAAAACGTCTTTCCGAAGTTATGTATCACACCCCACCACCCACCACCACCACTATTAGAGGGCACCTCACCTATCACCTCCGGTGAAGGGGGGGGGGGGAGTCGCACCCAAGCCTCTCTCTCTCTGCTGCACCTGACTTCCTTCCTTCGGCCCCTCTCCTCCCCCTCCCCACTTCCAGGCGGGGGGGGGTGGAAGGGGGCGGGATACATAACCCCAGAGGGGCGACCCCCGTTCGGTCGACAGCCCAACATGCCTCCCGCCACACCCCGCCGCCACTGCCTTGCCGTTGCCATGGCTGTCACATGCATGGCTGCCGCAGGAGGTGCATCTGCAGTCCGCAGCGTCACCCCAGACATGCCCAGCTCCGCTCTGCAGTACGCTGTGATGGACACCTTCGACTTCCTCCTGGAAGGCGTGCAGGATGGGTCAACCGCCTGGCTGGACAGCACCCCTGGATTTTCCCTCGACGTCATCCCGCATCCTGGCGTGGCCTACGACGTCTACACCGGGCGGGTCTCCGTGCTCGTTGCGCACGGCACTGCCGTCTTCCCCTCCGTGTCACTCGTCACCTCGGGGAACGTCACCATCCTCTTCGGAATCGAACCCCCTGGGACGAACGGCACCTCTACCCCCACTACTACCCCTGCTGCCACACCTCTCTGGTCCACCTGGGTCAACGTGACTGAGGCGGAGGCACCGACGCCTGCTCCTCCGCAGGGCGCGCCCGCTTCCGACTCGTCAGCATTCACAGGGGCGGTGGTGGGCACCCTGGCTTCGATCGTCGCGGTGAGCTTTGCGATGAAGGTGCGCACGGAGGTGCTGCATGGCACAGCGCTGTGGTGGGGCCCGGGCCTTCCGGACGACGACGACGAGAGCCTGCAGGAGGAGGAAGAGGAGGAGGAGGACGAAGAGGATGAGGATGGGGGCGGCATGTTCGGGATGGGTGTCGGTTGGATGCATCCACCCGAGGTGGGGCACCGGGGGTTCGACGCGCAGGATGCGCTGATGTCGGGTGGTGGTGGCGGTGGCGGCGGCGGTGGTGTGTCCGGGAACCGTGCGACCTGGGAGTCGGACGACCTGGAGACGCTCCTGCTGTCAGCGAGGGGGGGGCCTGGCGGCCCAGTCGAGCCCCTCTCTTCCAGCGCAACCGCATCCAGCACCAGCGCAAACCGACACAACAATGCCCCCCCACAGGATGACCTAGAGTATCTTCTGGACATAGGGAAGGTTGGTGGGAGGGTAAATGGGGGAGGAGGTGGTGGTGGTGTGCCAAGTACGATTCAGACGAAGCCGCCGTCTGATGGAGGTGGGGATATTGACGACCTCCTGTGATGGTGGGCGGTGCGTGGTGCCCCTGGCCTTTTTGCTGCTTGATGTCTTGAGGGGGGTGGGGTGGGCGGGGGGTTGTCAAGAACAGGCGGGCGTCACACACAAAAGAATGACGCGCCCTGCCTGGATTCTGATGGTACGGCACATGCACCTGATCTGTGCCCTGTTCATGCATGTGCGTCGTATGCTAGCTGCCGCCAGTCTCCAGTCACCAGTGCCGCATTTGCGCCCCTTACGCGAACCACCGCTGTGGGTTATGTGGGGTGGTTGCGCAGAGGTGGTGGTGGCGTAGGGATGCCTCCGGTGGGGGGGTGTCGGTGGAGCATCATCATGCGAAAGTGGTCTTTCCCAACAAAAGAGTCTGATTCTCTACACCATTGGGGCACAACGCCTTCGGACGATGCTGTCCGTCACTGCCCTGGTCATACCGGGTGCTGGTCGTCGATACACGGTTTGGAGGTCGTGTGAGGGGGGCGGGGTGGGGTGGGGTGGGGTGTTAGGACTTCAGCCATGTGATATTGTTCTCTTGAAGCCTTGCCCGGTGTGGGTGACTTGACTCCGCATTGTGCACCACACCCGCTTGCATTGTCCAATGCACGCCACCTTTTGTGTGAGTCTAAACCACCTGCGAACCCAGCTCATGTGTGGTCGCCCCCCTTCTGTTTTGTCAAAACCCACTCGAAGAAAGTAACTAGTATCTTTGCAACAAAGCAGACTTGCGGCATGCCCAGGCCCTCCCAGCCCCCCCCCCCCCCCCCCAGCCCTTCCACCCCATGCCGCGACAAGCCAGCCGCGGGTTGCTTTCTCAGCCGAAACCGAAAGCCCCCTCCCCCTCCTGCACCCACCACCCCACCCTGCCTCTGACACATCCCCACCACAGGGAAACCCCCCCAGTTACACAAAAGCGGAGCTGGGCTGCTTGCCCTAGGCACTACATTACATACACGCCACACTTTGCACCTCCCTCCCACACCCCGTGATAAGGGAACGAACGGGCAGCGCTCCGAGGCGACTCTTTGGGAAGCACCAACCGTTGACACCGCCTGACAGGATGCGTGTGGCAGCAGGATGCTTTGCGGCAGTGGCTCTCCTGGCATGCCAGGCCAGCGGTGACCAGGGGCCTGCGCGTGTGAGCGAACACCCCATCCACGGGAGCGATGTGGAGGGGTACGACCACATGGAGTACTACCAGTATGGCGATGATCAGCAGCAGGACTTCCTGAGCCGCGATCTCCTGAAGAAGATCCTCAACGGGTTGGGGCATGAGACGACTGAGGAGGGCGAGCTGGTGCGGATCGACCTGAAAGACTTCCAGGCATACACCGACTGGGGCGAGCACAACTCCCTCTTCCTCCGGACAGGGCTGAAGTCGAACCAGCCCATGCTGGGCGACAAGGACCTCGTCAACACCTGGAATGGCAAGCGCCCCCACTCCAAGCTGACCATGGTGCCGCACAAGGAGGATGAGGACGAGGCAGAGTCCACACTCCTGGTCCTCCACATGGACTTCTTCCTCTATGCCGACAAGGAGGTATGTCTGGGGCTGTGCGCCATGGATGTGTGGGAGGGGAGGGGGGAATGGGGCCGTTTGGCGCCATGTTTTAACTCCCTCGGCGGAGCCCTCTCTCCAACCGGCGCACCTTGTTTATGTTCCACACACACAGGATGATATCGCGCCGCAGGTGGAGCACTCGTTGGAGCTATTCAAGGCAGAGGTGACCCTCATGGAGGAGGAGGCACGGAAGTTCTATGAGCCCGCTGAGGAGAAGGGTGACGAGCTCTGAGCGGCACCAGGTGCTCACTGCGAGCGAGGAGCCACAGTGTCACAGTGGGGATATCTTGAACAGCGTTATACGAGGGGGGGTTGGGCGGAGGGGGGAGAAGTGAAAGCTTGCAGCCATGAGAGGAGGTGGGGAGGGGCTGTGCACTGCACGACACCCCAGCACGAGCTTTTAAAAAAAATCGCCCCCCCCGCCCCCTCCGTCGGGGGGTTCACAGAAGAACAGTGATAACTAAAATAACATGCCATATTCTCTCCAATCCCACCAGCGGACCACCCGCTTCGCTCTTCTGCCTTGCGACTGTCATGCCCTGTCCATTCCTCCCTAGAGTGCATCGGACACGCGCAGTGCGTCTGTTCGATGTTGTTTTGTCGGGCTGCTTTGCTGGTTTAGTGGCTTGCCGCCATCGAGGGCTTGCTCCTCCGATCTCCTCCCAACAATGCCAAGGGTGTCCATACTGTGTCGCTTACAGGGGGGGGGGGGGCGAATAGAATTACTAAGTAATACTATTCAAAATGGCATGTTTGAAAAATTCCCAAATTTTGGGTTGGGCGCATTCCCCAGTAAGTGGTATTCCACTCCACCGAAATCGAAAAAAAAGTTGATCGTGAACTGCGCTGGTTCAGGCCAGTTCACGATCAACTTTTTTTTCGATTTTGGTGGAGTGGAATACCACGTACTGGGGAATGCGCCCAACCCAAAATTTGGGAATTTTTCAAACATGCCATTTTGAATAGTATTACTTAGTAATTCTATTCGCCCCCCCCCTGTAAGGCAGCAGCGTTTCTGAGCGATGAAGCTCAGGCAACGCAGCAAATGTGCGTGATACCCCCTGACATTTGTGTCTTCCCTCCCTTTTCCGCCCCCCCTGGGGAGGGGGGGAGGGAAACACCTTGTCCCGACGTGCAAAGCCACTCACCACCGCCCCATATACACAAAAGTTTCTCTTAATGCGGCCCAGTCAAAACTGTGGTGTTTCTGTGACGAGTGAGGGGGATGGGGGGTGGGGGGTGGGTGGGTTTCCGTTTCATCACTGCCGCCGCCAGCCCGTCCCTCTTGCCTTTTCTCTCTCTAAACACAGCAGGCTCTTGGGCCACCAGGTGTGTCTTGCTGTGGCAGGTGTTGCTGTGGGCAGGCGGCAACACACAGACTCCATCTCTTCCCACCTCTCCCCTACCACCACACCCCGCCTTACCTGGGGCTAACAAGGGTGCATCCTGGTGTTTCCCTGCACGGGATACGCCTGACGCACCTCGTGTGCACTTGAAGGTGCAGCATCACCTAAGCAGACTTATACAAGCAGTATCCGAACAAGTGATTCGATATCAAGCCCCTGCCCCCCCTCCCCCCCGCCCCCGCCAGCTCACTCCCTCTTCATAGCCTGTTGGTGCTGCGTGGATGCGGTCTGCAGCGGCTTTCCTCAGCTCCCTGTGGAGCACCCCCCCGCGTTGTTTTTGCCGTATACCCTAGAGATACGCCCTGTCCTTCAGTCTTCAGTCCCCAATTCGTCCTTTTCCCCAGGTCCCACCTGAGAATCCACATTGACCGTCGCCATCACCTTTGAGGGTTGACGTGTGGTTCTTGGATACGTGTTCAGTCAAGTCATCGTGATCATCGAGCCTGTCCTTTTTTTGTTCAATAAGCTCAAGATCTTCAACAGATTCGTCAGCTCGAAGAGCTCTCTCCGCATTGCTGCCTCCATCGACTCGGGTGTTTCAGGGGGGGTGATGATGCTTGCATCTGAGGGGGAAGGTCTCCGGCTCGTGGCCGCCATCAAACACCTCCAGACACGGGGAGGATGCCACACACGACGCAAGAAGTATCCGCACCCGACGCCGACAAACGATACCTCAAGTGAGAGGTTGCTGCAGAGCGAGCTCTGCAACGCCCGCCAGACCCGCCGACCCTGCCACCGATGCCCGTATCTTCCCCGAACCTGCCGAACCGATGCCCGCATCTTCCTCAAACCTGCTACCCGACCAATCCCTACTTTATCCTAACCCTTCCCCTGAAGGGCCCAGCAGCATGCGCTCGACTCCCGCGCGAGGGGCGTAAAATCGACGGGTGCGGCCGACGCGCTCCCATGTCTTGCAGACCGGGTGTACGCGGGGGCCTCGCATGCCCCTGACCTTCCCTCGGCTCGTCTCTCCTCATCGGGTGCGGCCGGCTCACTCTCATCCGCTACCGGGGGCGACCCGGGCTGCCGCAGCTCCATCGGCGCCATCATCCCTGACATCGCCGCGAGCGCCGCCATCGCCAGGGCGCTCGCCCTGCCATCCGCTCGTGCGTGGGGTCGGGGGTTGGGGGAGTGGAGGGTGGGGAGTATGGATAGTGGGGAACAGAGCCCGAGGGACAAATGGCCCAAGGGGGAGGGGGTCGTTGGTTAAGGATAATCTATGGCCCAACCAGCCCTCCCAGTTCCGTCCGCCCTCAAGGACAAGTTGATTGGAAAGGGAAAAGGGGTGGGAAGCCCGTGGGCGTTAGCCTGTGGGGGTGAGGGGGGGGGGGGGTTAGGGGGGGTCAAATGGGGGTGACAAACACGATTTTTCAAAAAACCGGCGCAGAGGCCCCAAAGCCCCCGTAAACCCTCCAAACCCCCCCAGATCGGTCCGGAAACCCATCGAACCCCACTTTTCCACCATTCCGGGCACCTCAGGTGCCCGAATTGGGGTACCTAAATTTTGTGCCACCGTTTGGTACCGGACAGTGCCACTGTGTGGGAGGTTGGAAAAGAAAATGCCCCAACACACCACATCTGAGGGTTGCAATGCATGTTGCTTGCCAACCACGTCATCCGGTGGGTGTCAGGCGCTATGTAGGTGGCATGAGCCAGGTCTTCGATGTGTTCTGGCTTGTATATGTACCTCCCTGCCTGCGGCACAGGCACTGCCTTTGTCCCCCACACCAGCCACAGAGAGCGTATTGTACTCGGTCCACGGTTGCCGATTCATTGTGATGCGTTGTATCCTCGAGTGAACGTCACACACTAGTGGCACCACCACCCGCCATCCGAGAGCTGTATTGACTTTGCGCGCTTCCGTTGCATTCACCTCGCCACGCATATTGCACCGTTCAGTACCAGTGCTCTTGGGCCAGGCAAAGTAGACCGCAGCAACTACCAATTCTGGCACAATGGGTACCACGACAGCGCACTTCGTGTGTTCCCGGAATGTACAGCTCGTGTTGCAACAGTCGTTGTCAACACATCCCGGTTGTGGAGCACTGCTGCACAGGAATCACACGACCATCTGGACTTGTTCCGTACCTACAGGCAGCCTCCCGGTGCATGGTGGCAGGGAGGTACATATACAAGCCAGAACTCATCGAAGACCTGGCTAATGCCACCTACATAGCGCCTGACACCCACCGGATGACGTGGTTGGCAAGCAACATGCATTGCAACCCTCAGATGTGGTGTGTTGGGGCATTTTCTTTTCCAACCTCCCACACAGTGGCACTGTCCGGTACCAAACGGTGGCACAAAATTTAGGTACCCCAATTCGGGCACCTGAGGTGCCCGGAATGGTGGAAAAGTGGGGTTCGATGGGTTTCCGGACCGATCTGGGGGGGTTTGGAGGGTTTACGGGGGCTTTGGGGCCTCTGCGCCGGTTTTTTGAAAAATCGTGTTTGTCCACGTAAAAGGGTGGCATTTGACCCCCCCTAGGGGGGGGGGTAGGCCCCCAGATGTCCTTGAGAAAAACTGTAATTTTTTTGAAATATTCAGGTCTGGAGGTCAACAGTGCCAACCCACCCCCAAACCCACTCCGGATATGAATTTCCGGAGGTTTTTACCCACTTTTGGGCCCACCAACCCTCATTTTTGGCCATTTTTTGGCATTTTTCTCGCTTTTCTGGGGTGAGTCCTGTGCAAGGTGGTTGCAGGGTCATTTTTGGGTAAAAATGTGCATTTTCACGCACTTCTACTGGTCCTCGAGGCCCTGGATGGTATACAATGTACCCCAGGGATGCCTAGGGTACATTTTTCACCCGAAAACCACCCAACATGGGGTCTAGTCGCCCAAATTTTATCATTTTTTCGTAAAATTGGGACATTAACCCCACATGGGCGAAACCCCCATTTTTCACAGTTTTTTCAAAATATCGGACCGAATTTGAGCAATTCGGTGGAGAAAACCTGTTCCGACAGGCCCATACACCCCTTTTAGGGCATTCCCAGTGGTTTCTGGGTGGTTATAGGGTTATAGGGTGCCAACAACATGGCTGCAGGATGTGTGCAGGGTCCTCCAACATCGTTGCAGGGTCCTTTTTTTGGGTTAAAAAAAGGCATTTTCACACACTTCTACTGGTCCTAGAGGCCCTGGAGGGTATACAATGTACCCCAGGGATGTCTAGGGTACGTTTTTCACCCGAAAACCACCCAAAATGGGGTCTAGTCGCCCCGATTTTGTCATTTTTTCATGAAAATCGGGATTTTGCCCATAATGGGCGAAACCCCCTTTTTTCACCGATTTTTAAAAAATTCGGGCCGAAAATGGGCTTCCCCAGACCATGACGGGTGCTTGCACCAGGAGTTTGAAACAGCCACTCATGCCTTGCGATGCTCAAGTGCCTGCTGGACCCCTATGTCCTTCAGGCCCCAAAGCAGGCAACGATATGGGAGCAACCTAACAGGGGAGGTGAAGAGGGCACGGGTCTTAGCCTGATGACACACTGCAACCTCAAGGTGACTGGCGACACCTCTCCCACAGTCTGCGGCGACTCTGCCGTGGCGACAAGGCTTCCTGTCATGGGAGATCGCTGCGTGGATCAACGTGGCACCACCCGTGTGCTCGGCAGGTTGTTTCGGCACCTGTTTTCTCCGTGTCATGCTTTTCGTGAGCGTGTCAGGGATGTTGGCACACGCTGGGGAGGGTTCACATGATGACATAACATATATCAGAAGCACACACCCACGTGGCGCTGTCCTTGGCAGGACTTTGAAAGTGCCGCCTTGATATCCTTGTTGGATAGAACCCTCATATCACACCCTCAATCAGATGACGAAAATGGGCGACTAAGTGTGAAAAACCGGTTTCATTGGGTCCCCAGACATATTTTTGAGGCGGGTACACCCATTTTAGGTGCCAATAACCCTTGTTTGGGGTCGGAAAAATTTTTATTACAAATTTTTCAAGTACATCTGGTCCCCTAGGGGGGGGGGGGGGCAACCAAACCCGACCAACCCAATGAAGTACAGAAACTGTAGCTTAAGAAACCGTTGGTGATCTATCCTGAGGCGCCCTCCGGCACCCCTTCTGCTTTTCGGGCGCACCCCACACACCCCCCAACGGCAGGCACCACCCCCCCTCCCCCCCCAGCCCCCTGCCCACATGCAGGGGCGTGCCGAGCCCCCCCCTCTGCCGTAGACACAGGAGCGTGCGGCAGACCCTCTATCTTCCCCACACAGCCCCCTGTCCTATCGCTGCCGATGGAGGGGCGGGCAGGGCAGGATGCGGGGCAGGGGCGGACGATGCAGCAGGTCGTTGCGAAGTATGAGGGGTTGATCAAGGAGTTCACGGATGTGCTGGAGCGCCTGGATCTGGAGAAGCAGCGGCTGCTGGAGGAGCGGCAGGGGCTGCAGGCGGATGTGGAGGGGCTGCAGGCGGAGAACTCCCGCCTCCGCACACAGCTGGCGCAGACGGGCAACGAGGCAGTGCCCAGCGCAGCGTCGCAGGATGCAGCTGTTGCAGAGCTCAACGCACGCCTGCAGGACGAACGGCGGAACCGCCTCCACACCGAAGAGCAGTACTCCTCGATCATCACACAGCAGGAGGAGTCGACGCGCCGCCTCGAGGAGAAGCTGAAACAGGCGAATGAGGCAATTGCCGCCCTCGAAGAGAAAGCTGGTGGTGGCGCTGGAGGTGGCGGCGGCGGGGGTGGTGGTGGTGGCGAGGTGTCCCGCTTTGCCTCGGCCAATCCCAGCCAGGTGAAGTATAGGATACGGTCCCCGCGGTCCGGCAGCGCGCAGCCGTCGTTTGAGGCAGCTGCTGCGGCGCCGCCGGGCCAGGCGAGGCCCTCGCCGTCCCCCCAGCCGCAGCACAGCACCCTGCACTTCGGCAGGGTCAGGGAGGAGTCGGCCGAGCCTGTGCCCCTGCGGCGGTCGGCGCCAGCCGACCCCCTGCCAGGGGGTGGGTATGGGGGGTCGGCCCGTAGAGGCGGGGGGGCGTCGCCTGGGCGGGAGGTGTCGCGGAGCCCGAGTGTGGGGCGTGGGGTGGCGCACGTGCCGGGGGGCGGGGGGGGCGTGCGGAGGGCGGCGCAGGGGCCGGGCACGCCGGGTGCTGCGCAGCACGGCCAGGGTCAGCAGGCGGGTGGCGGGGGGAGTGCGGCGCTGCGGGAGGCTGTGGATCACCGCATCTCGTCCTTCCTGAGCGACATGAGCAAGGAGCTGCACATGATGGATGCGGCTGCTGCGAACCGGGCGGCGGTGCTCAACACAGCCCTGTCGCGGCAGAGCGGCGTGCAGGAGCCCTCCCGGCCTGGGAAGACGGGTCCAGGCATGCACACTCAGCCCCCTGGCGGCCAAGTAGCGACCGAAACCACCACCCGCAACTACAACTACCTCAGCCTCCAGTCCAACGCATGGAGGGGTTGAAACACCAGCGCGGAAACGCCGCACATCCGGGGTGTCATGAGGGCTCCCAGTGTGATCTGTACATCAGTGTGATCACTGGGGGGCAGCGTGAGCCTGGGTATGTGTGTTCTGGTCTGTCTCTTTCTTCGTGCGATACTTTGTGTCATGGAAAACGCCGCACCCCATCAGGGGTGGTCTTTCCGGGGAGCATTGCCTTGGCTACGGAAAGGGTCAGGCCGTCGGTGCCCGAGAGGGAGCTTTGTCCCCCGCCCCTTTTCGGCGGCCGCTTACAAAGGGAAGGCTCCCATATGAGGTGCGTTCTCTTTTCTCTTTTTCTTCCAGTACCTTCAGTTACAACAGGGCTGGGTTGCAACTCCGTGAGTTCCGGTAGGGTTTCGGTATAAGGCGACACCGACAACTCCTCCAAACTCGGGACAACTCAGGCGGGTTTCAGAGTGGTTCGTAGATACATAGTAGTGTAAGTTCAGTAAGCTGGTGATGTGTTGTGTGTACGTGTGAGATGGGTGCGTGACTGCCACCAATGTATCGATGCGAGATACCGCAAATACAGTGTGCAACATGCGCCCCACATGTGTTGGGCTCCTCACTGCTGCTTGTGACTCAGTGTGGGTACCCTTCCCATCCTGCCCCTTCACTACCCCAGCCCTGCAGGGTGCGATGTACAAAATTTCTGCTTCCTAAGGGGGGGCGCCCCATACGCGCCAGTCGGGTGCAGCGACACTGCGTCAGTACGCATCCACTGCTTGTAAGGGTAGCGCACTCTTCTGCCCTCTAGAGTGAAGGACCCCAACCTGGGCCTCTCGTCAAGCGCGCCTTGTCATTAGATCCCGGTTCCCAAAAAACGGCCGGCGGAGAACGCGGTAAAAAGTGAACGCCTGTTCTGGCCGGCCCACCACCCCAACCTCCGCTGCTTGGCAATTAGAAGGAGGGAAGTGTGCATCACAATCTGTGCCTGTAGCTGGGTTGGTGCGACTCCAACACCACACACACTTCATCAGAAAAAAAATAGTGGAGTCCGCGTTAGAAGTTCTGGCACCACGCACTCACGCATGCACATGCACATGCACATGCACGCACACATCCGCAGGAATTTTTGTCTCCCTGTTCCGAAGGGTAAAAGGCATACGATGAGGCACGTACCGGCAGTGGTCTTCGCCACAACCTGCTTCGCAGTGGCATCTGTTGAGGCGGCGTGGACATGCAACAGTGACTACTACAACGCAAAGGACGGGTGTGACTGCAACTGCGGGGAGTGGGACCCTGACTGTGACATTGCGGGGTCGGATCTGTACTGCGGGACCTCGTCGCCGGACACACTGGGACGTGTGTGCGAGAAGGCGTCGCTGACGTGTGTGGCCCCGGGCACAACGCCGTCCGGGTGGACATGCAAAAGCGAGTACTACAACGCAAATGACGGGTGTGATTGCGACTGCGGGGTGTGGGACCCTGACTGCGACGCTGCGGGGGCGGCGCTGTACTGCGGCGGGGTGCGCGACACGCAGGGCCGGTCGTGCAGCAAGTCGACCGCGCAGTGCGGGAGCGGGGGTGGGAGCGGGGGCGACAAGACCTTCGGGCTGAAGGGGTCGACAAACATGGCGGCACACAAGACGGCGAAGTTCTACACAACTGCAGGGTTCACGCCGTCGGACGCGCTGGTGGTGCGCCGTGGGCAGACGTTCGAGGTGGAGGTGGCCGCTGGGGCGTCCGTGCCTGCGTCGCTGACGGCGAAGCTCGGGGGCGTGACGCTGTCGACGAGCAAGCAGAGCGCGAGGGTGTGGACGGTGGCGCTGAGCGCAACGGCGTCCGTCGGGCGGTTTGCACTGACGCTGAACGGCGAGGAGCACGGGACGGTGGCGGTGCTGTTCAACCCGTACGTGGCGGCGGACACGCAGACGTACGTGCCGGACGCGGCGGAGCGGGCTGAGTACCTGGAGAACGAGAACGGGCGGTACTGGTACGGCGACGTGCACAACGCGGCGCTGGCAACGGGGGCCGGGTCGTCGGCCTGGGCGTTTGGGCAGTACGACGTGCTGAACTACGTGATGACGCTGGTGGACAAGATGCCGGGGTCGGTGGACCGGTCGCAGCCGACGCAGGTGTCGCGCGCCATGACGTACCTGCTGAACAACGCGGGCACTGCCAACGGGGTGCTGTACGGGCGCTGGGATGGAAGGTACTCGGACGGGACTTCGCCCACTGCGTGGACCGGGTCGCGTGACATCCTGTCGGCGTGGGCGAATGGGGGCCAGTCGCCTGTGAAGTACGGGCAGTGCTGGGTGTTTGCGTGCCTGCTGACGACGACGCTGCGCACCCTGGGGATTGCGTCGCGCCCTGTGACAAACTTCAGGAGCGCGCACGAGTCGAAGCCGTTCGACTTCTACATCGACGAGAGGACGTCGGACTCGATCTGGAACTTCCACGCATGGGTCGACGCCAAGATGTCGCGCGAGGACATCTCGTCTGCCGCGGGCTACGTGCAGTGGAACGCGGTTGACGCGACGCCGCAGGAGACGTCTGGCGGGAAGTACCAGATGGGCCCTGCGTCCCTTCCGCAGATGGCGAGCAACGTGGCGCACGGGTCGAGCTACGACCAGAAGTTTGTGGTGTCTGAGACAAACGGGATTCTGCTGCGGTCCGGGGTGGAGATCCTGGACGACATTGGTCAGTACATCTCGACGAAGAAGCCCGGGTGCACGACGCCCTCGTCCGGGAGCGCGCACTACTGCCGCCTGGACATCACCGCCCAGTACAAGAAGTACAACAGCCCGCTGGTGACGGGGGCGCGCGACGCGGCGGCGCTCGGGGGCCGTCGCACGCGCGTGACGGCGCGCCGCTACGACGACCTGGCGGGGTTTGCTCTCAAGTCGGCTGACCTTGCGGTCGGCGGGGACGTGATCTTCTACGTGGTGTCGACCGGGGACGTGAGCCTCGACGGGCGCCTTGGGGGTGGGCGTGCTGTCTTCACGGCTGAGGCTGTGTCGTACACCGGGGTGAAGATTGCGGACCTCGAGATCGCACTGCCGGCGGTGTCCCCGGACGCAAAGACGGCGACCGTGCGCATCCCCGAGAGTGTGTACGCCCCCTTCCTCGGGCAGACGAACACGATCCGCATCAGCGCAGAGGTGAAGAACATGGTGGGGATGACGATGTACTCGCACATGGCCAAGTTCGATCTGGCAACGCCGAACCCTGTGGCGACGCTCGTCGGCGACGGCACTGCCGTGGTGACGATCACCAACCCCCTCAGCACTGCGCTGACGCACTCCCGCCTGCACTACTCCACCCCGTCGGGCGACTACAGCCAGAAGGTCGGGACGGTTGCGGCCCTCGCGACGAAGACTGTGCGCCTGCCCACCAGCGGCTGGTGCAACTTGGAGGCGGGGACGCAGAAGGAGGTTGTGATTTCCTTCACGTCGAACGAGCTTACAGGGAACATGCACACGCACCTCGATATCGAGTGCTGATGAGCCCGTGCAGGTTGTCGCACACCTCTTGACGGGTAGGCAGGAGGGCGTGTGGCATGCCGTGCTTTTCCCCCCCTCCCCTTCTTCTTTTTTTTAACGACAACACAGGAGCCTTGTCCCATTGAAAAAGAGTAGTTGGCAGTGGTTTTGGGTGACAAACACAACCTACCTTACCTTGTTGCTATGGCTGCGCGCACATTCGCACCAGCCTTCATCAGGCAAAAAAAACATGCGAGGTTTGTTCATCCCGGATTTGGCGCACAACAACCAACAACAACAACGCCTCATCTTTTTTTTTGAGCTAACAAGAACTTCTTGTCAGAGCTATAAAAAAAAAAGACCGCGGGCAGCGCTTTGTGGGAAAATGATCGGAAATCTACCGGGGTGGGGAAGAACGCTGTGAGTCCCCTCGCAGTCGCAAATCGCTTCTTCACGTCACCGGTCTTTGAGCGCACAAGCAAATCCCAGTCTTTTTTTTTTGTTCTTCTTTTCTCCATCACATCTATCCCCCAGGTCTGCACGTGTGTCTGAATGGTTTTGACAGCCCTCACGGGACTCTCGTCGAAACTATCGGATCCGATGGATGGCCTACTACGGGGGTCTTCGCTATCGGCAGTTGTTCGGCAAAGTTCGGCGGTATTCACCTCTGCATACTCTGCATAGGAGGAGCTGCACCAAAACGCGCCGTTTTCGCCACCGCAGCGAAGACCCCCCCCTGTCGCCTATTTCATACGATAACAGAAGTTATCGGATGGCGATGCTCCGGTTCACCCACCACCCCCTCCCCTTAGCATGATTCCTCCCACCCTCCTCCCCCAGCATCATACCATTGCGTACAAAAGCCTTCGGGCATTGAGAGTACGTCATGTGGTCGTTCGACGCAACAAAAATCAGAATCAAAAGAGGAGAAAAATACCCGCTCGAATGCGCATTACCTCCCTCCCCAAATTCAAAGTAACCAAATGATAGGTGGTCAGCGCGAGCACAGTTTGGGTGGAAAGAAAGGCAACAAGTCAACCGCGCGCGTTTACTTGGCCGGGCTTTGCACACACGCACAAACAAGCGCCTGAACCCTTTATTTGTTTATTTTCGCAGTTTGGCAACCCTCCCTCCCCCCCTCGAACGATCTGGACGAATTTTTGGCCGTGCTCTTGGCAGTTCCCCCCGGTGGGTGAGGGGGGGGCGCTGTCTCGGGTTCTTCTGGCCGCACGGTGGCATTTGCCATAATGCCACCTCTCTTTTCTTCATCAACAGCTTGTAACGGGGCTCTGGCACGTGACCTTGCTGCAGCCACTGCTTAAGGTATTGTCACGGGCACGTCAAATGGGTCACCTGCACAGGTCGAGGTGTGTGCCTTTAGCCACAACCTCCTTCTCTCCCCTTTTTTGTGTGATTTCAGGTGTTTGGAGCGTTCTATTTTTTTTTGTTGCAAGCAAAGTCACTTGTCAGAAAATGAAAACCGTATGGATGATGCCTTGGCTGTGTGCCGTGCTTCGGATAATTCTGAAAGTGGCAATCAGTGTTTTTCACAACCACGGTTTCTCCTTATCTGCAGTGACGCAATTTGCATCTATTTCAGCCCTGTTGCTGATCTTTTTCTTTCACCGCACCCCACATCACCCCACCCCCATACGCGCGTCAGATGTCTTCGGACAAGACGGCGAGCAACGAAAGTGGCTCAGTTCAGCTCTTTTTTTTTCTCTTTCTGCCACCTCATGCAATGAAGGAGGAAATCGAACACAAAGGATCAGCAGCACCCCCATGCAGCAGGCAGTGTACTACTATTTACGGTGTCTGCTGCAAGAAGAGCCACATATCACCTCCGCCACAGGTCGAGGTGTATGTGTATGTGCGTGGTGTGTGCACACCACAACCTCTCCAAAACATAACATCCGAATGTGTGCTGTAATGTGACTGGTGTGTTTGATGATTATCCTTCTTCTTCTTTTCTTTCTTCTTTTCCCTGCCCCCCCCCCCTTTTTTTGAGAGCATGTGCCAATGAAGGGAATTGCACTTTCCGGGTCGTTCGGCTGATCCCGAGCGAGCCCGGACGAGCCTCACAGGTGGGTGTCTGTGTGAGGCTGCGTGTGCGAGTCAATCCATCATCTTTGCTTTTGATTTTTTGAGTTGTGATCAATGAAGTCCGGACAAGGGGCAGCGAGGGAGGGGGGGCTTCAAACCAGAGGAGCAACGCTCCATAGGCGAAGTCTCTTTTACTCGCTGTCTTTTTGGCCACAAGAATCTTATTTGCTGTTCCCCACACCCACTTGTCCTGTTTTTTGCGCATGAGTCTGAAACCATCGGTCTTTTGATAAAAAAAACACAAAACAAGCATGTGCAGAATCGTCGGGAACATTCTCAATAGCAGCAGCCGTGGTTTGCTCTTTGCTCGCTGCGCCTGCTTGTGGAGAGCTGTTCTGGTGGCGAGACGCGGAGAGGAGTGTGTTGGCAGCGAGTAAGTGCGCAAAGTCTTCGGTTGGGCCCCCACCCCCCCACCCCCTCCGTGAAGGGAGGCCACACTGTGTCTGTGATTTCGATCCATTTTTTCCTGTGACAGGACTTGATAGTTCGGCGTAGCCAACTGGGGAACAGGTTCTGTGCCTGTAGCTGGGTTGGTGCGACTCCAACACCACACACACTTCATCAGAAAAAAAAATAGTGGAGTCCGCGTTAGAAGTTCTGGCACCACGCACTCACGCATGCACATGCACATGCACATGCACGCACACATCCGCAGGAATTTTTGTCTCCCTGTTCCGAAGGGTAAAAGGCATACGATGAGGCACGTACCGGCAGTGGTCTTCGCCACAACCTGCTTCGCAGTGGCATCTGTTGAGGCAGCGTGGACATGCAACAGTGACTACTACAACGCAAAGGACGGGTGTGACTGCAACTGCGGGGAGTGGGACCCTGACTGTGACATTGCGGGGTCGGATCTGTACTGCAGGACCTCGTCGCCGGACACACTGGGACGTGTGTGCGAGAAGGCGTCGCTGACGTGTGTGGCCCCGGGCACAACGCCGTCCGGGTGGACATGCAAAAGCGAGTACTACAACGCAAATGACGGGTGTGATTGCGACTGCGGGGTGTGGGACCCTGACTGCGACGCTGCGGGGGCGGCGCTGTACTGCGGCGGGGTGCGCGACACGCAGGGCCGGTCGTGCAGCAAGTCGACCGCGCAGTGCGGGAGCGGGGGCGACAAGACCTTCGGGCTGAAGGGGTCGACAAACATGGCGGCACACAAGACGGCGAAGTTCTACACAACTGCAGGGTTCACGCCGTCGGACGCGCTGGTGGTGCGCCGTGGGCAGACGTTCGAGGTGGAGGTGGCCGCTGGGGCGTCCGTGCCTGCGTCGCTGACGGCGAAGCTCGGGGGCGTGACGCTGTCGACGAGCAAGCAGAGCGCGAGGGTGTGGACGGTGGCGCTGAGCGCAACGGCGTCCGTCGGGCGGTTTGCACTGACGCTGAACGGCGAGGAGCACGGGACGGTGGCGGTGCTGTTCAACCCGTACGTGGCGGCGGACACGCAGACGTACGTGCCGGACGCGGCGGAGCGGGCTGAGTACCTGGAGAACGAGAACGGGCGGTACTGGTACGGCGACGTGCACAACGCGGCGCTGGCAACGGGGGCCGGGTCGTCGGCCTGGGCGTTTGGGCAGTACGACGTGCTGAACTACGTGATGACGCTGGTGGACAAGATGCCGGGGTCGGTGGACCGGTCGCAGCCGACGCAGGTGTCGCGCGCCATGACGTACCTGCTGAACAACGCGGGCACTGCCAACGGGGTGCTGTACGGGCGCTGGGATGGAAGGTACTCGGACGGGACTTCGCCCACTGCGTGGACCGGGTCGCGTGACATCCTGTCGGCGTGGGCGAATGGGGGCCAGTCGCCTGTGAAGTACGGGCAGTGCTGGGTGTTTGCGTGCCTGCTGACGACGACGCTGCGCACCCTGGGGATTGCGTCGCGCCCTGTGACAAACTTCAGGAGCGCGCACGAGTCGAAGCCGTTCGACTTCTACATCGACGAGAGGACGTCGGACTCGATCTGGAACTTCCACGCATGGGTCGACGCCAAGATGTCGCGCGAGGACATCTCGTCTGCCGCGGGCTACGTGCAGTGGAACGCGGTTGACGCGACGCCGCAGGAGACGTCTGGCGGGAAGTACCAGATGGGCCCTGCGTCCCTTCCGCAGATGGCGAGCAACGTGGCGCACGGGTCGAGCTACGACCAGAAGTTTGTGGTGTCTGAGACAAACGGGATTCTGCTGCGGTCCGGGGTGGAGATCCTGGACGACATTGGTCAGTACATCTCGACGAAGAAGCCCGGGTGCACGACGCCCTCGTCCGGGAGCGCGCACTACTGCCGCCTGGACATCACCGCCCAGTACAAGAAGTACAACAGCCCGCTGGTGACGGGGGCGCGCGACGCGGCGGCGCTCGGGGGCCGTCGCACGCGCGTGACGGCGCGCCGCTACGACGACCTGGCGGGGTTTGCTCTCAAGTCGGCTGACCTTGCGGTCGGCGGGGACGTGATCTTCTACGTGGTGTCGACCGGGGACGTGAGCCTCGACGGGCGCCTTGGGGGTGGGCGTGCTGTCTTCACGGCTGAGGCTGTGTCGTACACCGGGGTGAAGATTGCGGACCTCGAGATCGCACTGCCGGCGGTGTCCCCGGACGCAAAGACGGCGACCGTGCGCATCCCCGAGAGTGTGTACGCCCCCTTCCTCGGGCAGACGAACACGATCCGCATCAGCGCAGAGGTGAAGAACATGGTGGGGATGACGATGTACTCGCACATGGCCAAGTTCGATCTGGCAACGCCGAACCCTGTGGCGACGCTCGTCGGCGACGGCACTGCCGTGGTGACGATCACCAACCCCCTCAGCACTGCGCTGACGCACTCCCGCCTGCACTACTCCACCCCGTCGGGCGACTACAGCCAGAAGGTCGGGACGGTTGCGGCCCTCGCGACGAAGACTGTGCGCCTGCCCACCAGCGGCTGGTGCAACTTGGAGGCGGGGACGCAGAAGGAGGTTGTGATTTCCTTCACGTCGAACGAGCTTACAGGGAACATGCACACGCACCTCGATATCGAGTGCTGATGAGCCCGTGCAGGTTGTCGCACACCTCTTGACGGGTAGGCAGGAGGGCGTGTGGCATGCCGTGCTTTTCCCCCCCTCCCCTTCTTCTTTTTTTTAACGACAACACAGGAGCCTTGTCCCATTGAAAAAGAGTAGTTGGCAGTGGTTTTGGGTGACAAACACAACCTACCTTACCTTGTTGCTATGGCTGCGCGCACATTCGCACCAGCCTTCATCAGGCAAAAAAAACATGCGAGGTTTGTTCATCCCGGATTTGGCGCACAACAACCAACAACAACAACGCCTCATCTTTTTTTTTGAGCTAACAAGAACTTCTTGTCAGAGCTATAAAAAAAAAAGACCGCGGGCAGCGCTTTGTGGGAAAATGATCGGAAATCTACCGGGGTGGGGAAGAACGCTGTGAGTCCCCTCGCAGTCGCAAATCGCTTCTTCACGTCACCGGTCTTTGAGCGCACAAGCAAATCCCAGTCTTTTTTTTTTGTTCTTCTTTTCTCCATCACATCTATCCCCCAGGTCTGCACGTGTGTCTGAATGGTTTTGACAGCCCTCACGGGACTCTCGTCGAAACTATCGGATCCGATGGATGGCCTACTACGGGGGTCTTCGCTATCGGCAGTTGTTCGGCAAAGTTCGGCGGTATTCACCTCTGCATACTCTGCATAGGAGGAGCTGCACCAAAACGCGCCGTTTTCGCCACCGCAGCGAAGACCCCCCCCTGTCGCCTATTTCATACGATAACAGAAGTTATCGGATGGCGATGCTCCGGTTCACCCACCACCCCCTCCCCTTAGCATGATTCCTCCCACCCTCCTCCCCCAGCATCATACCATTGCGTACAAAAGCCTTCGGGCATTGAGAGTACGTCATGTGGTCGTTCGACGCAACAAAAATCAGAATCAAAAGAGGAGAAAAATACCCGCTCGAATGCGCATTACCTCCCTCCCCAAATTCAAAGTAACCAAATGATAGGTGGTCAGCGCGAGCACAGTTTGGGTGGAAAGAAAGGCAACAAGTCAACCGCGCGCGTTTACTTGGCCGGGCTTTGCACACACGCACAAACAAGCGCCTGAACCCTTTATTTGTTTATTTTCGCAGTTTGGCAACCCTCCCTCCCCCCCTCGAACGATCTGGACGAATTTTTGGCCGTGCTCTTGGCAGTTCCCCCCGGTGGGTGAGGGGGGGGCGCTGTCTCGGGTTCTTCTGGCCGCACGGTGGCATTTGCCATAATGCCACCTCTCTTTTCTTCATCAACAGCTTGTAACGGGGCTCTGGCACGTGACCTTGCTGCAGCCACTGCTTAAGGTATTGTCACGGGCACGTCAAATGGGTCACCTGCACAGGTCGAGGTGTGTGCCTTTAGCCACAACCTCCTTCTCTCCCCTTTTTTGTGTGATTTCAGGTGTTTGGAGCGTTCTATTTTTTTTTGTTGCAAGCAAAGTCACTTGTCAGAAAATGAAAACCGTATGGATGATGCCTTGGCTGTGTGCCGTGCTTCGGATAATTCTGAAAGTGGCAATCAGTGTTTTTCACAACCACGGTTTCTCCTTATCTGCAGTGACGCAATTTGCATCTATTTCAGCCCTGTTGCTGATCTTTTTCTTTCACCGCACCCCACATCACCCCACCCCCATACGCGCGTCAGATGTCTTCGGACAAGACGGCGAGCAACGAAAGTGGCTCAGTTCAGCTCTTTTTTTTTCTCTTTCTGCCACCTCATGCAATGAAGGAGGAAATCGAACACAAAGGATCAGCAGCACCCCCATGCAGCAGGCAGTGTACTACTATTTACGGTGTCTGCTGCAAGAAGAGCCACATATCACCTCCGCCACAGGTCGAGGTGTATGTGTATGTGCGTGGTGTGTGCACACCACAACCTCTCCAAAACATAACATCCGAATGTGTGCTGTAATGTGACTGGTGTGTTTGATGATTATCCTTCTTCTTCTTTTCTTTCTTCTTTTCCCTGCCCCCCCCCCCTTTTTTTGAGAGCATGTGCCAATGAAGGGAATTGCACTTTCCGGGTCGTTCGGCTGATCCCGAGCGAGCCCGGACGAGCCTCACAGGTGGGTGTCTGTGTGAGGCTGCGTGTGCGAGTCAATCCATCATCTTTGCTTTTGATTTTTTGAGTTGTGATCAATGAAGTCCGGACAAGGGGCAGCGAGGGAGGGGGGGCTTCAAACCAGAGGAGCAACGCTCCATAGGCGAAGTCTCTTTTACTCGCTGTCTTTTTGGCCACAAGAATCTTATTTGCTGTTCCCCACACCCACTTGTCCTGTTTTTTGCGCATGAGTCTGAAACCATCGGTCTTTTGATAAAAAAAACACAAAACAAGCATGTGCAGAATCGTCGGGAACATTCTCAATAGCAGCAGCCGTGGTTTGCTCTTTGCTCGCTGCGCCTGCTTGTGGAGAGCTGTTCTGGTGGCGAGACGCGGAGAGGAGTGTGTTGGCAGCGAGTAAGTGCGCAAAGTCTTCGGTTGGGCCCCCACCCCCCCACCCCCTCCGTGAAGGGAGGCCACACTGTGTCTGTGATTTCGATCCATTTTTTCCTGTGACAGGACTTGATAGTTCGGCGTAGCCAACTGGGGAACAGGTTCTGTGCCTGTAGCTGGGTTGGTGCGACTCCAACACCACACACACTTCATCAGAAAAAAAAATAGTGGAGTCCGCGTTAGAAGTTCTGGCACCACGCACTCACGCATGCACATGCACATGCACATGCACGCACACATCCGCAGGAATTTTTGTCTCCCTGTTCCGAAGGGTAAAAGGCATACGATGAGGCACGTACCGGCAGTGGTCTTCGCCACAACCTGCTTCGCAGTGGCATCTGTTGAGGCAGCGTGGACATGCAACAGTGACTACTACAACGCAAAGGACGGGTGTGACTGCAACTGCGGGGAGTGGGACCCTGACTGTGACATTGCGGGGTCGGATCTGTACTGCAGGACCTCGTCGCCGGACACACTGGGACGTGTGTGCGAGAAGGCGTCGCTGACGTGTGTGGCCCCGGGCACAACGCCGTCCGGGTGGACATGCAAAAGCGAGTACTACAACGCAAATGACGGGTGTGATTGCGACTGCGGGGTGTGGGACCCTGACTGCGACGCTGCGGGGGCGGCGCTGTACTGCGGCGGGGTGCGCGACACGCAGGGCCGGTCGTGCAGCAAGTCGACCGCGCAGTGCGGGAGCGGGGGTGGGAGCGGGGGCGACAAGACCTTCGGGCTGAAGGGGTCGACAAACATGGCGGCACACAAGACGGCGAAGTTCTACACAACTGCAGGGTTCACGCCGTCGGACGCGCTGGTGGTGCGCCGTGGGCAGACGTTCGAGGTGGAGGTGGCCGCTGGGGCGTCCGTGCCTGCGTCGCTGACGGCGAAGCTCGGGGGCGTGACGCTGTCGACGAGCAAGCAGAGCGCGAGGGTGTGGACGGTGGCGCTGAGCGCAACGGCGTCCGTCGGGCGGTTTGCACTGACGCTGAACGGCGAGGAGCACGGGACGGTGGCGGTGCTGTTCAACCCGTACGTGGCGGCGGACACGCAGACGTACGTGCCGGACGCGGCGGAGCGGGCTGAGTACCTGGAGAACGAGAACGGGCGGTACTGGTACGGCGACGTGCACAACGCGGCGCTGGCAACGGGGGCCGGGTCGTCGGCCTGGGCGTTTGGGCAGTACGACGTGCTGAACTACGTGATGACGCTGGTGGACAAGATGCCGGGGTCGGTGGACCGGTCGCAGCCGACGCAGGTGTCGCGCGCCATGACGTACCTGCTGAACAACGCGGGCACTGCCAACGGGGTGCTGTACGGGCGCTGGGATGGAAGGTACTCGGACGGGACTTCGCCCACTGCGTGGACCGGGTCGCGTGACATCCTGTCGGCGTGGGCGAATGGGGGCCAGTCGCCTGTGAAGTACGGGCAGTGCTGGGTGTTTGCGTGCCTGCTGACGACGACGCTGCGCACCCTGGGGATTGCGTCGCGCCCTGTGACAAACTTCAGGAGCGCGCACGAGTCGAAGCCGTTCGACTTCTACATCGACGAGAGGACGTCGGACTCGATCTGGAACTTCCACGCATGGGTCGACGCCAAGATGTCGCGCGAGGACATCTCGTCTGCCGCGGGCTACGTGCAGTGGAACGCGGTTGACGCGACGCCGCAGGAGACGTCTGGCGGGAAGTACCAGATGGGCCCTGCGTCCCTTCCGCAGATGGCGAGCAACGTGGCGCACGGGTCGAGCTACGACCAGAAGTTTGTGGTGTCTGAGACAAACGGGATTCTGCTGCGGTCCGGGGTGGAGATCCTGGACGACATTGGTCAGTACATCTCGACGAAGAAGCCCGGGTGCACGACGCCCTCGTCCGGGAGCGCGCACTACTGCCGCCTGGACATCACCGCCCAGTACAAGAAGTACAACAGCCCGCTGGTGACGGGGGCGCGCGACGCGGCGGCGCTCGGGGGCCGTCGCACGCGCGTGACGGCGCGCCGCTACGACGACCTGGCGGGGTTTGCTCTCAAGTCGGCTGACCTTGCGGTCGGCGGGGACGTGATCTTCTACGTGGTGTCGACCGGGGACGTGAGCCTCGACGGGCGCCTTGGGGGTGGGCGTGCTGTCTTCACGGCTGAGGCTGTGTCGTACACCGGGGTGAAGATTGCGGACCTCGAGATCGCACTGCCGGCGGTGTCCCCGGACGCAAAGACGGCGACCGTGCGCATCCCCGAGAGTGTGTACGCCCCCTTCCTCGGGCAGACGAACACGATCCGCATCAGCGCAGAGGTGAAGAACATGGTGGGGATGACGATGTACTCGCACATGGCCAAGTTCGATCTGGCAACGCCG
Organism: Rhynchopus euleeides; assembly: GCA_963210315.1. NCBI lineage: Eukaryota > Euglenozoa > Diplonemea > Diplonemida > Diplonemidae > Rhynchopus > Rhynchopus euleeides. Next base: position 542,291 of record OY723263.1, on the reverse strand, counting down.
AACCCTGTGGCGACGCTCGTCGGCGACGGCACTGCCGTGGTGACGATCACCAACCCCCTCAGCACTGCGCTGACGCACTCCCGCCTGCACTACTCCACCCCGTCGGGCGACTACAGCCAGAAGGTCGGGACGGTTGCGGCCCTCGCGACGAAGACTGTGCGCCTGCCCACCAGCGGCTGGTGCAACTTGGAGGCGGGGACGCAGAAGGAGGTTGTGATTTCCTTCACGTCGAACGAGCTTACAGGGAACATGCACACGCACCTCGATATCGAGTGCTGATGAGCCCGTGCAGGTTGTCGCACACCTCTTGACGGGTAGGCAGGAGGGCGTGTGGCATGCCGTGCTTTTCCCCCCCTCCCCTTCTTCTTTTTTTTAACGACAACACAGGAGCCTTGTCCCATTGAAAAAGAGTAGTTGGCAGTGGTTTTGGGTGACAAACACAACCTACCTTACCTTGTTGCTATGGCTGCGCGCACATTCGCACCAGCCTTCATCAGGCAAAAAAAACATGCGAGGTTTGTTCATCCCGGATTTGGCGCACAACAACCAACAACAACAACGCCTCATCTTTTTTTTTGAGCTAACAAGAACTTCTTGTCAGAGCTATAAAAAAAAAAGACCGCGGGCAGCGCTTTGTGGGAAAATGATCGGAAATCTACCGGGGTGGGGAAGAACGCTGTGAGTCCCCTCGCAGTCGCAAATCGCTTCTTCACGTCACCGGTCTTTGAGCGCACAAGCAAATCCCAGTCTTTTTTTTTTGTTCTTCTTTTCTCCATCACATCTATCCCCCAGGTCTGCACGTGTGTCTGAATGGTTTTGACAGCCCTCACGGGACTCTCGTCGAAACTATCGGATCCGATGGATGGCCTACTACGGGGGTCTTCGCTATCGGCAGTTGTTCGGCAAAGTTCGGCGGTATTCACCTCTGCATACTCTGCATAGGAGGAGCTGCACCAAAACGCGCCGTTTTCGCCACCGCAGCGAAGACCCCCCCCTGTCGCCTATTTCATACGATAACAGAAGTTATCGGATGGCGATGCTCCGGTTCACCCACCACCCCCTCCCCTTAGCATGATTCCTCCCACCCTCCTCCCCCAGCATCATACCATTGCGTACAAAAGCCTTCGGGCATTGAGAGTACGTCATGTGGTCGTTCGACGCAACAAAAATCAGAATCAAAAGAGGAGAAAAATACCCGCTCGAATGCGCATTACCTCCCTCCCCAAATTCAAAGTAACCAAATGATAGGTGGTCAGCGCGAGCACAGTTTGGGTGGAAAGAAAGGCAACAAGTCAACCGCGCGCGTTTACTTGGCCGGGCTTTGCACACACGCACAAACAAGCGCCTGAACCCTTTATTTGTTTATTTTCGCAGTTTGGCAACCCTCCCTCCCCCCCTCGAACGATCTGGACGAATTTTTGGCCGTGCTCTTGGCAGTTCCCCCCGGTGGGTGAGGGGGGGGCGCTGTCTCGGGTTCTTCTGGCCGCACGGTGGCATTTGCCATAATGCCACCTCTCTTTTCTTCATCAACAGCTTGTAACGGGGCTCTGGCACGTGACCTTGCTGCAGCCACTGCTTAAGGTATTGTCACGGGCACGTCAAATGGGTCACCTGCACAGGTCGAGGTGTGTGCCTTTAGCCACAACCTCCTTCTCTCCCCTTTTTTGTGTGATTTCAGGTGTTTGGAGCGTTCTATTTTTTTTTGTTGCAAGCAAAGTCACTTGTCAGAAAATGAAAACCGTATGGATGATGCCTTGGCTGTGTGCCGTGCTTCGGATAATTCTGAAAGTGGCAATCAGTGTTTTTCACAACCACGGTTTCTCCTTATCTGCAGTGACGCAATTTGCATCTATTTCAGCCCTGTTGCTGATCTTTTTCTTTCACCGCACCCCACATCACCCCACCCCCATACGCGCGTCAGATGTCTTCGGACAAGACGGCGAGCAACGAAAGTGGCTCAGTTCAGCTCTTTTTTTTTCTCTTTCTGCCACCTCATGCAATGAAGGAGGAAATCGAACACAAAGGATCAGCAGCACCCCCATGCAGCAGGCAGTGTACTACTATTTACGGTGTCTGCTGCAAGAAGAGCCACATATCACCTCCGCCACAGGTCGAGGTGTATGTGTATGTGCGTGGTGTGTGCACACCACAACCTCTCCAAAACATAACATCCGAATGTGTGCTGTAATGTGACTGGTGTGTTTGATGATTATCCTTCTTCTTCTTTTCTTTCTTCTTTTCCCTGCCCCCCCCCCCTTTTTTTGAGAGCATGTGCCAATGAAGGGAATTGCACTTTCCGGGTCGTTCGGCTGATCCCGAGCGAGCCCGGACGAGCCTCACAGGTGGGTGTCTGTGTGAGGCTGCGTGTGCGAGTCAATCCATCATCTTTGCTTTTGATTTTTTGAGTTGTGATCAATGAAGTCCGGACAAGGGGCAGCGAGGGAGGGGGGGCTTCAAACCAGAGGAGCAACGCTCCATAGGCGAAGTCTCTTTTACTCGCTGTCTTTTTGGCCACAAGAATCTTATTTGCTGTTCCCCACACCCACTTGTCCTGTTTTTTGCGCATGAGTCTGAAACCATCGGTCTTTTGATAAAAAAAACACAAAACAAGCATGTGCAGAATCGTCGGGAACATTCTCAATAGCAGCAGCCGTGGTTTGCTCTTTGCTCGCTGCGCCTGCTTGTGGAGAGCTGTTCTGGTGGCGAGACGCGGAGAGGAGTGTGTTGGCAGCGAGTAAGTGCGCAAAGTCTTCGGTTGGGCCCCCACCCCCCCACCCCCTCCGTGAAGGGAGGCCACACTGTGTCTGTGATTTCGATCCATTTTTTCCTGTGACAGGACTTGATAGTTCGGCGTAGCCAACTGGGGAACAGGTTCTGTGCCTGTAGCTGGGTTGGTGCGACTCCAACACCACACACACTTCATCAGAAAAAAAAATAGTGGAGTCCGCGTTAGAAGTTCTGGCACCACGCACTCACGCATGCACATGCACATGCACATGCACGCACACATCCGCAGGAATTTTTGTCTCCCTGTTCCGAAGGGTAAAAGGCATACGATGAGGCACGTACCGGCAGTGGTCTTCGCCACAACCTGCTTCGCAGTGGCATCTGTTGAGGCAGCGTGGACATGCAACAGTGACTACTACAACGCAAAGGACGGGTGTGACTGCAACTGCGGGGAGTGGGACCCTGACTGTGACATTGCGGGGTCGGATCTGTACTGCAGGACCTCGTCGCCGGACACACTGGGACGTGTGTGCGAGAAGGCGTCGCTGACGTGTGTGGCCCCGGGCACAACGCCGTCCGGGTGGACATGCAAAAGCGAGTACTACAACGCAAATGACGGGTGTGATTGCGACTGCGGGGTGTGGGACCCTGACTGCGACGCTGCGGGGGCGGCGCTGTACTGCGGCGGGGTGCGCGACACGCAGGGCCGGTCGTGCAGCAAGTCGACCGCGCAGTGCGGGAGCGGGGGTGGGAGCGGGGGCGACAAGACCTTCGGGCTGAAGGGGTCGACAAACATGGCGGCACACAAGACGGCGAAGTTCTACACAACTGCAGGGTTCACGCCGTCGGACGCGCTGGTGGTGCGCCGTGGGCAGACGTTCGAGGTGGAGGTGGCCGCTGGGGCGTCCGTGCCTGCGTCGCTGACGGCGAAGCTCGGGGGCGTGACGCTGTCGACGAGCAAGCAGAGCGCGAGGGTGTGGACGGTGGCGCTGAGCGCAACGGCGTCCGTCGGGCGGTTTGCACTGACGCTGAACGGCGAGGAGCACGGGACGGTGGCGGTGCTGTTCAACCCGTACGTGGCGGCGGACACGCAGACGTACGTGCCGGACGCGGCGGAGCGGGCTGAGTACCTGGAGAACGAGAACGGGCGGTACTGGTACGGCGACGTGCACAACGCGGCGCTGGCAACGGGGGCCGGGTCGTCGGCCTGGGCGTTTGGGCAGTACGACGTGCTGAACTACGTGATGACGCTGGTGGACAAGATGCCGGGGTCGGTGGACCGGTCGCAGCCGACGCAGGTGTCGCGCGCCATGACGTACCTGCTGAACAACGCGGGCACTGCCAACGGGGTGCTGTACGGGCGCTGGGATGGAAGGTACTCGGACGGGACTTCGCCCACTGCGTGGACCGGGTCGCGTGACATCCTGTCGGCGTGGGCGAATGGGGGCCAGTCGCCTGTGAAGTACGGGCAGTGCTGGGTGTTTGCGTGCCTGCTGACGACGACGCTGCGCACCCTGGGGATTGCGTCGCGCCCTGTGACAAACTTCAGGAGCGCGCACGAGTCGAAGCCGTTCGACTTCTACATCGACGAGAGGACGTCGGACTCGATCTGGAACTTCCACGCATGGGTCGACGCCAAGATGTCGCGCGAGGACATCTCGTCTGCCGCGGGCTACGTGCAGTGGAACGCGGTTGACGCGACGCCGCAGGAGACGTCTGGCGGGAAGTACCAGATGGGCCCTGCGTCCCTTCCGCAGATGGCGAGCAACGTGGCGCACGGGTCGAGCTACGACCAGAAGTTTGTGGTGTCTGAGACAAACGGGATTCTGCTGCGGTCCGGGGTGGAGATCCTGGACGACATTGGTCAGTACATCTCGACGAAGAAGCCCGGGTGCACGACGCCCTCGTCCGGGAGCGCGCACTACTGCCGCCTGGACATCACCGCCCAGTACAAGAAGTACAACAGCCCGCTGGTGACGGGGGCGCGCGACGCGGCGGCGCTCGGGGGCCGTCGCACGCGCGTGACGGCGCGCCGCTACGACGACCTGGCGGGGTTTGCTCTCAAGTCGGCTGACCTTGCGGTCGGCGGGGACGTGATCTTCTACGTGGTGTCGACCGGGGACGTGAGCCTCGACGGGCGCCTTGGGGGTGGGCGTGCTGTCTTCACGGCTGAGGCTGTGTCGTACACCGGGGTGAAGATTGCGGACCTCGAGATCGCACTGCCGGCGGTGTCCCCGGACGCAAAGACGGCGACCGTGCGCATCCCCGAGAGTGTGTACGCCCCCTTCCTCGGGCAGACGAACACGATCCGCATCAGCGCAGAGGTGAAGAACATGGTGGGGATGACGATGTACTCGCACATGGCCAAGTTCGATCTGGCAACGCCGAACCCTGTGGCGACGCTCGTCGGCGACGGCACTGCCGTGGTGACGATCACCAACCCCCTCAGCACTGCGCTGACGCACTCCCGCCTGCACTACTCCACCCCGTCGGGCGACTACAGCCAGAAGGTCGGGACGGTTGCGGCCCTCGCGACGAAGACTGTGCGCCTGCCCACCAGCGGCTGGTGCAACTTGGAGGCGGGGACGCAGAAGGAGGTTGTGATTTCCTTCACGTCGAACGAGCTTACAGGGAACATGCACACGCACCTCGATATCGAGTGCTGATGAGCCCGTGCAGGTTGTCGCACACCTCTTGACGGGTAGGCAGGAGGGCGTGTGGCATGCCGTGCTTTTCCCCCCCTCCCCTTCTTCTTTTTTTTAACGACAACACAGGAGCCTTGTCCCATTGAAAAAGAGTAGTTGGCAGTGGTTTTGGGTGACAAACACAACCTACCTTACCTTGTTGCTATGGCTGCGCGCACATTCGCACCAGCCTTCATCAGGCAAAAAAAACATGCGAGGTTTGTTCATCCCGGATTTGGCGCACAACAACCAACAACAACAACGCCTCATCTTTTTTTTTGAGCTAACAAGAACTTCTTGTCAGAGCTATAAAAAAAAAAGACCGCGGGCAGCGCTTTGTGGGAAAATGATCGGAAATCTACCGGGGTGGGGAAGAACGCTGTGAGTCCCCTCGCAGTCGCAAATCGCTTCTTCACGTCACCGGTCTTTGAGCGCACAAGCAAATCCCAGTCTTTTTTTTTTGTTCTTCTTTTCTCCATCACATCTATCCCCCAGGTCTGCACGTGTGTCTGAATGGTTTTGACAGCCCTCACGGGACTCTCGTCGAAACTATCGGATCCGATGGATGGCCTACTACGGGGGTCTTCGCTATCGGCAGTTGTTCGGCAAAGTTCGGCGGTATTCACCTCTGCATACTCTGCATAGGAGGAGCTGCACCAAAACGCGCCGTTTTCGCCACCGCAGCGAAGACCCCCCCCTGTCGCCTATTTCATACGATAACAGAAGTTATCGGATGGCGATGCTCCGGTTCACCCACCACCCCCTCCCCTTAGCATGATTCCTCCCACCCTCCTCCCCCAGCATCATACCATTGCGTACAAAAGCCTTCGGGCATTGAGAGTACGTCATGTGGTCGTTCGACGCAACAAAAATCAGAATCAAAAGAGGAGAAAAATACCCGCTCGAATGCGCATTACCTCCCTCCCCAAATTCAAAGTAACCAAATGATAGGTGGTCAGCGCGAGCACAGTTTGGGTGGAAAGAAAGGCAACAAGTCAACCGCGCGCGTTTACTTGGCCGGGCTTTGCACACACGCACAAACAAGCGCCTGAACCCTTTATTTGTTTATTTTCGCAGTTTGGCAACCCTCCCTCCCCCCCTCGAACGATCTGGACGAATTTTTGGCCGTGCTCTTGGCAGTTCCCCCCGGTGGGTGAGGGGGGGGCGCTGTCTCGGGTTCTTCTGGCCGCACGGTGGCATTTGCCATAATGCCACCTCTCTTTTCTTCATCAACAGCTTGAAAAAAAAAGTCCTGGGTAAGACGTTAAACTGCCTGGGGGGGCCGTCCCCGGACCATGACGGGTGCCTGCACCAGGAGTCTAGCACGGCCGTGGTCCAGGGCATGACCGAAAACTGCTTGGGTAACGAGGCTCCCCAGACCAGGATGGGTGGAGACACCCGGAGTCTAAATAGTCACACCACGTCAGGCCAGACCTTCGCATTGCACTCCGCGAAGACTGCCACACAGCCGCGGGGCAGGTGTGCAGCCTGTGGAAAACCTCGTACAGAAAAGACTGTAAGGGACGACAGCCCCGCCGAGGCGATACAGCGCCAGACGCGGCCCGAGTTTCTGGAGACCGACCGGGGAACTGGTTCGTCTTCAGGATAAGCGCCTCACAGAGGACTGATCCTCACCTGTGTGATCCGTGAACCTCAGCCCCATGGTGCTGGAGTGGAGCGGGTGCCTCGACCTCTTTTCGGGTTTTTTTCTATTTCTTTATTTTCTTTTGGGTGCGTCCACCAAAGAAAACGTGGCCACCCACTCGCAGAGGCTCCCGAAAGCTCCAGCATCAGCTCGAGGTTCATGGAGTAGATCGGTGTCTCCAGAAGAAGGGGATGTCCGGTCGAAGAAGACAAACGACGAAGACAACCACACAGGCCGCACAAAAAAAAAAAGGCTTGTAACGGGGCTCTGGCACGTGACCTTGCTGCAGCCACTGCTTAAGGTATTGTCACGGGCACGTCAAATGGGTCACCTGCACAGGTCGAGGTGTGTGCCTTTAGCCACAACCTCCTTCTCTCCCCTTTTTTGTGTGATTTTAGGTGTTTGGAGCGTTCTATTTTTTTTTGTTGCAATCAAAGTCACTTGTCAGAAAATGAAAACCGTATGGATGATGCCTTGGCTGTGTGCCGTGCTTCGGATAATTCTGAAAGTGGCAATCAGTGTTTTTCACAACCACGGTTTCTCCTTATCTGCAGTGACGCAATTTGCATCTATTTCAGCCCTGTTGCTGATCTTTTTCTTTCACCGCACCCCACATCACCCCACCCCCATACGCGCGTCAGATGTCTTCGGACAAGACGGCGAGCAACGAAAGTGGCTCAGTTCAGCTCTTTTTTTTCTCTTTCTGCCACCTCATGCAATGAAGGAGGAAATCGAACACAAAGGATCAGCAGCACCCCCATGCAGCAGGCAGTGTACTACTATTTACGGTGTCTGCTGCAAGAAGAGCCACATATCACCTCCGCCACAGGTCGAGGTGTATGTGTATGCGCGTGGTGTGTGCACACCACAACCTCTCCAAAACATAACATCCGAATGTGTGCTGTAATGTGACTGGTGTGTTTGATGATTATCCTTCTTCTTCTTTTCTTTCTTCTTTTCCCTGGCTGAAGACAGTCCCCCAGAGACCGTCTTCACCGAATAGGTTCGGGGCCTCGACTTGCTTCCCTCAGAGGTTGCCTATCTCTACGAGATTCCCCCGATATTTTCCTCATCTCTACGAGATTCCCCCGGTATTTTCCCGGTCTCTACGAGATTCCCCCGATATTTTCCCCATCTCTACGAGATTCCCCCGGTATTTTCCCGGTGTCCACGAGATTCCCCCGATGTTTTCCCCATCTCTACGAGATTCCCCCGGTATTTCCCCAATCTCTACGAGATTCCCCCGATATTTTCCTCATCTCTACGAGATTCCCCCGGTATTTTCCCGGTGTCGACGAGATTCCCCCGATATTTTCCCCATCTCTACGAGATTCCCCCGGTATTTTCCCGGTGTCGACGAGATTCCCCCGATATTTTCCTCATCTCTACGAGATTCCCCCGGTATTTTCCCAATCTCTACGAGATTCCCCCGATATTTTCCCCATCTCTACGAGATTCCCCCGGTATTTTCCCAATCTCTACGAGATTCCCCCGATATTTTCCCCATCTCTACGAGATTCCCCCGGTATTTTCCCGGTGTCGACGAGATTCCCCCGATATTTTCCTCATCTCTACGAGATTCCCCCGGTATTTTCCCCATCTCTACGAGATTCCCCCGATATTTTCCCCATCTCTACGAGATTCCCCCGGTATTTTCCCAATCTCTACGAGATTCCCCCGCTATTTTCCCGGTGTCTACGAGATTCCCCCGATATTTTCCCCATCTCTACGAGATTCCCCCGGTATTTTCCCGGTGTCGACGAGATTCCCCCGATATTTTCCTCATCTCTACGAGATTCCCCCGGTATTTTCCCAATCTCTACGAGATTCCCCCGATATTTTCCCCATCTCTACGAGATTCCCCCGGTATTTTCCCAATCTCTACGAGATTCCCCCGATATTTTCCCCATCTCTACGAGATTCCCCCGGTATTTTCCCGGTGTCGACGAGATTCCCCCGATATTTTCCTCATCTCTACGAGATTCCCCCGGTATTTTCCCCATCTCTACGAGATTCCCCCGGTATTTTCCCAATCTCTACGAGATTCCCCCGCTATTTTCCCGGTGTCTACGAGATTCCCCCGGTATTTTCCCGGCCTCTACGAGATTCCCCCGTCACTTTCCCCTCACCACAGAGATTCCCCCGATATTCTCCCCTCACCACAGAGATTCCCCCGATATTTTCCCCTCACCACAGAGATTCCCCCGATATTCTCCCCTCACCACAGAGATTCCCCCGATATTTTCCCCATCTCTACGAGATTCCCCCGGTATTTTCCCAATCTCTACGAGATTCCCCCGATATTTTCCCCATCTCTACGAGATTCCCCCGTATTTTCCCGGTGTCTACGAGATTCCCCCGATATTTTCCCCATCTCTACGAGATTCCCCCGGTATTTTCCCGGTCTCTACGAGATTCCCCCGTCACTTTCCCCTCACCACAGAGATTCCCCCGATATTTTCCCGGTCACACCGAGATTCCCCGGGTATTTTCCCAATCTCTACGAGATTCCCCCGGCATTTTCCCAGTCTCTCCGAGATTCGTCCGGTATTTTCCCGGTCTCTACGAGATTCGCCCGGTATTATCCCAGTCTCTCCAGGATTCCCCCGATATTTTCCCGGTCACACCGAGTTTCCCCCGGTATTTTCCCGGTATCTACGAGATTCCCCCGGCATTTTCCCAGTCTCTCCAAGTTTCCCCCGGTATTTTCCCAATCTCTACGAGATTCCCCCGGTTTTTTCCCAGTCTCGACGAGATTCCCCCTGTATTCCCCCGTGGAGATTCCCAGGATAGTTTACGCACACCGTGGTGATACCCAGGATAGTTTCCCCACATCGCAGAGATTCCCAGGGTAGTTTCCCCACACCACAGAGATTTCCACGGGAGTTTCCCCGCGCCGTAGGTATTCCCATGATAGTTTCCCCACACCGTCGAGATTCACGGAATCTCGTCGGTGTGGGCAACACCTCGGGGCATCTCGTCAGCGTGGGGAACACATCGGGGGAATCACGTAGAGATGCGGGCAGCATCGGCGGAGTCTCATCGGTGTGGATACTTTCGGGGGAATCTCGTTGAGATGGACTAACGACTGGGGGTATCTCGTCAAGGTGGGGAGCATCACTACCAGAGGGGTGTGGTGCCGGGATCGTGTCGGAGATTTCCGACATGTGTCTGGTGAGGTCACAGAAGTGCCGAATTTTGCTCTGAACGTCACCAAATGGGTCCAAATGTTTTTTGTGACAGATTTTATCAACAGACAAAGAGGGCTGTCCGCCTTCTCTACTCCATAGGCGAAGTCTCTTTTACTCGCTGTCTTTTTGGCCACAAGAATCTTATTTGCTGTTCCCCACACCCACTTACAAGTCAACCGCGCGCGTTTACTTGGCCGGGCTTTGCACACACGCACAAACAAGCGCCTGAACCCTTTATTTGTTTATTTTCGCAGTTTGGCAACCCTCCCTCCCCCCCTCGAACGATCTGGACGAATTTTTGGCCGTGCTCTTGGCAGTTCCCCCCGGTGGGTGAGGGGGGGGCGCTGTCTCGGGTTCTTCTGGCCGCACGGTGGCATTTGCCATAATGCCACCTCTCTTTTCTTCATCAACAGCTTGTAACGGGGCTCTGGCACGTGACCTTGCTGCAGCCACTGCTTAAGGTATTGTCACGGGCACGTCAAATGGGTCACCTGCACAGGTCGAGGTGTGTGCCTTTAGCCACAACCTCCTTCTCTCCCCTTTTTTGTGTGATTTCAGGTGTTTGGAGCGTTCTATTTTTTTTTGTTGCAAGCAAAGTCACTTGTCAGAAAATGAAAACCGTATGGATGATGCCTTGGCTGTGTGCCGTGCTTCGGATAATTCTGAAAGTGGCAATCAGTGTTTTTCACAACCACGGTTTCTCCTTATCTGCAGTGACGCAATTTGCATCTATTTCAGCCCTGTTGCTGATCTTTTTCTTTCACCGCACCCCACATCACCCCACCCCCATACGCGCGTCAGATGTCTTCGGACAAGACGGCGAGCAACGAAAGTGGCTCAGTTCAGCTCTTTTTTTTTCTCTTTCTGCCACCTCATGCAATGAAGGAGGAAATCGAACACAAAGGATCAGCAGCACCCCCATGCAGCAGGCAGTGTACTACTATTTACGGTGTCTGCTGCAAGAAGAGCCACATATCACCTCCGCCACAGGTCGAGGTGTATGTGTATGTGCGTGGTGTGTGCACACCACAACCTCTCCAAAACATAACATCCGAATGTGTGCTGTAATGTGACTGGTGTGTTTGATGATTATCCTTCTTCTTCTTTTCTTTCTTCTTTTCCCTGCCCCCCCCCCCTTTTTTTGAGAGCATGTGCCAATGAAGGGAATTGCACTTTCCGGGTCGTTCGGCTGATCCCGAGCGAGCCCGGACGAGCCTCACAGGTGGGTGTCTGTGTGAGGCTGCGTGTGCGAGTCAATCCATCATCTTTGCTTTTGATTTTTTGAGTTGTGATCAATGAAGTCCGGACAAGGGGCAGCGAGGGAGGGGGGGCTTCAAACCAGAGGAGCAACGCTCCATAGGCGAAGTCTCTTTTACTCGCTGTCTTTTTGGCCACAAGAATCTTATTTGCTGTTCCCCACACCCACTTGTCCTGTTTTTTGCGCATGAGTCTGAAACCATCGGTCTTTTGATAAAAAAAACACAAAACAAGCATGTGCAGAATCGTCGGGAACATTCTCAATAGCAGCAGCCGTGGTTTGCTCTTTGCTCGCTGCGCCTGCTTGTGGAGAGCTGTTCTGGTGGCGAGACGCGGAGAGGAGTGTGTTGGCAGCGAGTAAGTGCGCAAAGTCTTCGGTTGGGCCCCCACCCCCCCACCCCCTCCGTGAAGGGAGGCCACACTGTGTCTGTGATTTCGATCCATTTTTTCCTGTGACAGGACTTGATAGTTCGGCGTAGCCAACTGGGGAACAGGTTCTGTGCCTGTAGCTGGGTTGGTGCGACTCCAACACCACACACACTTCATCAGAAAAAAAAATAGTGGAGTCCGCGTTAGAAGTTCTGGCACCACGCACTCACGCATGCACATGCACATGCACATGCACGCACACATCCGCAGGAATTTTTGTCTCCCTGTTCCGAAGGGTAAAAGGCATACGATGAGGCACGTACCGGCAGTGGTCTTCGCCACAACCTGCTTCGCAGTGGCATCTGTTGAGGCAGCGTGGACATGCAACAGTGACTACTACAACGCAAAGGACGGGTGTGACTGCAACTGCGGGGAGTGGGACCCTGACTGTGACATTGCGGGGTCGGATCTGTACTGCAGGACCTCGTCGCCGGACACACTGGGACGTGTGTGCGAGAAGGCGTCGCTGACGTGTGTGGCCCCGGGCACAACGCCGTCCGGGTGGACATGCAAAAGCGAGTACTACAACGCAAATGACGGGTGTGATTGCGACTGCGGGGTGTGGGACCCTGACTGCGACGCTGCGGGGGCGGCGCTGTACTGCGGCGGGGTGCGCGACACGCAGGGCCGGTCGTGCAGCAAGTCGACCGCGCAGTGCGGGAGCGGGGGCGACAAGACCTTCGGGCTGAAGGGGTCGACAAACATGGCGGCACACAAGACGGCGAAGTTCTACACAACTGCAGGGTTCACGCCGTCGGACGCGCTGGTGGTGCGCCGTGGGCAGACGTTCGAGGTGGAGGTGGCCGCTGGGGCGTCCGTGCCTGCGTCGCTGACGGCGAAGCTCGGGGGCGTGACGCTGTCGACGAGCAAGCAGAGCGCGAGGGTGTGGACGGTGGCGCTGAGCGCAACGGCGTCCGTCGGGCGGTTTGCACTGACGCTGAACGGCGAGGAGCACGGGACGGTGGCGGTGCTGTTCAACCCGTACGTGGCGGCGGACACGCAGACGTACGTGCCGGACGCGGCGGAGCGGGCTGAGTACCTGGAGAACGAGAACGGGCGGTACTGGTACGGCGACGTGCACAACGCGGCGCTGGCAACGGGGGCCGGGTCGTCGGCCTGGGCGTTTGGGCAGTACGACGTGCTGAACTACGTGATGACGCTGGTGGACAAGATGCCGGGGTCGGTGGACCGGTCGCAGCCGACGCAGGTGTCGCGCGCCATGACGTACCTGCTGAACAACGCGGGCACTGCCAACGGGGTGCTGTACGGGCGCTGGGATGGAAGGTACTCGGACGGGACTTCGCCCACTGCGTGGACCGGGTCGCGTGACATCCTGTCGGCGTGGGCGAATGGGGGCCAGTCGCCTGTGAAGTACGGGCAGTGCTGGGTGTTTGCGTGCCTGCTGACGACGACGCTGCGCACCCTGGGGATTGCGTCGCGCCCTGTGACAAACTTCAGGAGCGCGCACGAGTCGAAGCCGTTCGACTTCTACATCGACGAGAGGACGTCGGACTCGATCTGGAACTTCCACGCATGGGTCGACGCCAAGATGTCGCGCGAGGACATCTCGTCTGCCGCGGGCTACGTGCAGTGGAACGCGGTTGACGCGACGCCGCAGGAGACGTCTGGCGGGAAGTACCAGATGGGCCCTGCGTCCCTTCCGCAGATGGCGAGCAACGTGGCGCACGGGTCGAGCTACGACCAGAAGTTTGTGGTGTCTGAGACAAACGGGATTCTGCTGCGGTCCGGGGTGGAGATCCTGGACGACATTGGTCAGTACATCTCGACGAAGAAGCCCGGGTGCACGACGCCCTCGTCCGGGAGCGCGCACTACTGCCGCCTGGACATCACCGCCCAGTACAAGAAGTACAACAGCCCGCTGGTGACGGGGGCGCGCGACGCGGCGGCGCTCGGGGGCCGTCGCACGCGCGTGACGGCGCGCCGCTACGACGACCTGGCGGGGTTTGCTCTCAAGTCGGCTGACCTTGCGGTCGGCGGGGACGTGATCTTCTACGTGGTGTCGACCGGGGACGTGAGCCTCGACGGGCGCCTTGGGGGTGGGCGTGCTGTCTTCACGGCTGAGGCTGTGTCGTACACCGGGGTGAAGATTGCGGACCTCGAGATCGCACTGCCGGCGGTGTCCCCGGACGCAAAGACGGCGACCGTGCGCATCCCCGAGAGTGTGTACGCCCCCTTCCTCGGGCAGACGAACACGATCCGCATCAGCGCAGAGGTGAAGAACATGGTGGGGATGACGATGTACTCGCACATGGCCAAGTTCGATCTGGCAACGCCGAACCCTGTGGCGACGCTCGTCGGCGACGGCACTGCCGTGGTGACGATCACCAACCCCCTCAGCACTGCGCTGACGCACTCCCGCCTGCACTACTCCACCCCGTCGGGCGACTACAGCCAGAAGGTCGGGACGGTTGCGGCCCTCGCGACGAAGACTGTGCGCCTGCCCACCAGCGGCTGGTGCAACTTGGAGGCGGGGACGCAGAAGGAGGTTGTGATTTCCTTCACGTCGAACGAGCTTACAGGGAACATGCACACGCACCTCGATATCGAGTGCTGATGAGCCCGTGCAGGTTGTCGCACACCTCTTGACGGGTAGGCAGGAGGGCGTGTGGCATGCCGTGCTTTTCCCCCCCTCCCCTTCTTCTTTTTTTTAACGACAACACAGGAGCCTTGTCCCATTGAAAAAGAGTAGTTGGCAGTGGTTTTGGGTGACAAACACAACCTACCTTACCTTGTTGCTATGGCTGCGCGCACATTCGCACCAGCCTTCATCAGGCAAAAAAAACATGCGAGGTTTGTTCATCCCGGATTTGGCGCACAACAACCAACAACAACAACGCCTCATCTTTTTTTTTGAGCTAACAAGAACTTCTTGTCAGAGCTATAAAAAAAAAAGACCGCGGGCAGCGCTTTGTGGGAAAATGATCGGAAATCTACCGGGGTGGGGAAGAACGCTGTGAGTCCCCTCGCAGTCGCAAATCGCTTCTTCACGTCACCGGTCTTTGAGCGCACAAGCAAATCCCAGTCTTTTTTTTTTGTTCTTCTTTTCTCCATCACATCTATCCCCCAGGTCTGCACGTGTGTCTGAATGGTTTTGACAGCCCTCACGGGACTCTCGTCGAAACTATCGGATCCGATGGATGGCCTACTACGGGGGTCTTCGCTATCGGCAGTTGTTCGGCAAAGTTCGGCGGTATTCACCTCTGCATACTCTGCATAGGAGGAGCTGCACCAAAACGCGCCGTTTTCGCCACCGCAGCGAAGACCCCCCCCTGTCGCCTATTTCATACGATAACAGAAGTTATCGGATGGCGATGCTCCGGTTCACCCACCACCCCCTCCCCTTAGCATGATTCCTCCCACCCTCCTCCCCCAGCATCATACCATTGCGTACAAAAGCCTTCGGGCATTGAGAGTACGTCATGTGGTCGTTCGACGCAACAAAAATCAGAATCAAAAGAGGAGAAAAATACCCGCTCGAATGCGCATTACCTCCCTCCCCAAATTCAAAGTAACCAAATGATAGGTGGTCAGCGCGAGCACAGTTTGGGTGGAAAGAAAGGCAACAAGTCAACCGCGCGCGTTTACTTGGCCGGGCTTTGCACACACGCACAAACAAGCGCCTGAACCCTTTATTTGTTTATTTTCGCAGTTTGGCAACCCTCCCTCCCCCCCTCGAACGATCTGGACGAATTTTTGGCCGTGCTCTTGGCAGTTCCCCCCGGTGGGTGAGGGGGGGGCGCTGTCTCGGGTTCTTCTGGCCGCACGGTGGCATTTGCCATAATGCCACCTCTCTTTTCTTCATCAACAGCTTGTAACGGGGCTCTGGCACGTGACCTTGCTGCAGCCACTGCTTAAGGTATTGTCACGGGCACGTCAAATGGGTCACCTGCACAGGTCGAGGTGTGTGCCTTTAGCCACAACCTCCTTCTCTCCCCTTTTTTGTGTGATTTCAGGTGTTTGGAGCGTTCTATTTTTTTTTGTTGCAAGCAAAGTCACTTGTCAGAAAATGAAAACCGTATGGATGATGCCTTGGCTGTGTGCCGTGCTTCGGATAATTCTGAAAGTGGCAATCAGTGTTTTTCACAACCACGGTTTCTCCTTATCTGCAGTGACGCAATTTGCATCTATTTCAGCCCTGTTGCTGATCTTTTTCTTTCACCGCACCCCACATCACCCCACCCCCATACGCGCGTCAGATGTCTTCGGACAAGACGGCGAGCAACGAAAGTGGCTCAGTTCAGCTCTTTTTTTTTCTCTTTCTGCCACCTCATGCAATGAAGGAGGAAATCGAACACAAAGGATCAGCAGCACCCCCATGCAGCAGGCAGTGTACTACTATTTACGGTGTCTGCTGCAAGAAGAGCCACATATCACCTCCGCCACAGGTCGAGGTGTATGTGTATGTGCGTGGTGTGTGCACACCACAACCTCTCCAAAACATAACATCCGAATGTGTGCTGTAATGTGACTGGTGTGTTTGATGATTATCCTTCTTCTTCTTTTCTTTCTTCTTTTCCCTGCCCCCCCCCCCTTTTTTTGAGAGCATGTGCCAATGAAGGGAATTGCACTTTCCGGGTCGTTCGGCTGATCCCGAGCGAGCCCGGACGAGCCTCACAGGTGGGTGTCTGTGTGAGGCTGCGTGTGCGAGTCAATCCATCATCTTTGCTTTTGATTTTTTGAGTTGTGATCAATGAAGTCCGGACAAGGGGCAGCGAGGGAGGGGGGGCTTCAAACCAGAGGAGCAACGCTCCATAGGCGAAGTCTCTTTTACTCGCTGTCTTTTTGGCCACAAGAATCTTATTTGCTGTTCCCCACACCCACTTGTCCTGTTTTTTGCGCATGAGTCTGAAACCATCGGTCTTTTGATAAAAAAAACACAAAACAAGCATGTGCAGAATCGTCGGGAACATTCTCAATAGCAGCAGCCGTGGTTTGCTCTTTGCTCGCTGCGCCTGCTTGTGGAGAGCTGTTCTGGTGGCGAGACGCGGAGAGGAGTGTGTTGGCAGCGAGTAAGTGCGCAAAGTCTTCGGTTGGGCCCCCACCCCCCCACCCCCTCCGTGAAGGGAGGCCACACTGTGTCTGTGATTTCGATCCATTTTTTCCTGTGACAGGACTTGATAGTTCGGCGTAGCCAACTGGGGAACAGGTTCTGTGCCTGTAGCTGGGTTGGTGCGACTCCAACACCACACACACTTCATCAGAAAAAAAAATAGTGGAGTCCGCGTTAGAAGTTCTGGCACCACGCACTCACGCATGCACATGCACATGCACATGCACGCACACATCCGCAGGAATTTTTGTCTCCCTGTTCCGAAGGGTAAAAGGCATACGATGAGGCACGTACCGGCAGTGGTCTTCGCCACAACCTGCTTCGCAGTGGCATCTGTTGAGGCAGCGTGGACATGCAACAGTGACTACTACAACGCAAAGGACGGGTGTGACTGCAACTGCGGGGAGTGGGACCCTGACTGTGACATTGCGGGGTCGGATCTGTACTGCAGGACCTCGTCGCCGGACACACTGGGACGTGTGTGCGAGAAGGCGTCGCTGACGTGTGTGGCCCCGGGCACAACGCCGTCCGGGTGGACATGCAAAAGCGAGTACTACAACGCAAATGACGGGTGTGATTGCGACTGCGGGGTGTGGGACCCTGACTGCGACGCTGCGGGGGCGGCGCTGTACTGCGGCGGGGTGCGCGACACGCAGGGCCGGTCGTGCAGCAAGTCGACCGCGCAGTGCGGGAGCGGGGGTGGGAGCGGGGGCGACAAGACCTTCGGGCTGAAGGGGTCGACAAACATGGCGGCACACAAGACGGCGAAGTTCTACACAACTGCAGGGTTCACGCCGTCGGACGCGCTGGTGGTGCGCCGTGGGCAGACGTTCGAGGTGGAGGTGGCCGCTGGGGCGTCCGTGCCTGCGTCGCTGACGGCGAAGCTCGGGGGCGTGACGCTGTCGACGAGCAAGCAGAGCGCGAGGGTGTGGACGGTGGCGCTGAGCGCAACGGCGTCCGTCGGGCGGTTTGCACTGACGCTGAACGGCGAGGAGCACGGGACGGTGGCGGTGCTGTTCAACCCGTACGTGGCGGCGGACACGCAGACGTACGTGCCGGACGCGGCGGAGCGGGCTGAGTACCTGGAGAACGAGAACGGGCGGTACTGGTACGGCGACGTGCACAACGCGGCGCTGGCAACGGGGGCCGGGTCGTCGGCCTGGGCGTTTGGGCAGTACGACGTGCTGAACTACGTGATGACGCTGGTGGACAAGATGCCGGGGTCGGTGGACCGGTCGCAGCCGACGCAGGTGTCGCGCGCCATGACGTACCTGCTGAACAACGCGGGCACTGCCAACGGGGTGCTGTACGGGCGCTGGGATGGAAGGTACTCGGACGGGACTTCGCCCACTGCGTGGACCGGGTCGCGTGACATCCTGTCGGCGTGGGCGAATGGGGGCCAGTCGCCTGTGAAGTACGGGCAGTGCTGGGTGTTTGCGTGCCTGCTGACGACGACGCTGCGCACCCTGGGGATTGCGTCGCGCCCTGTGACAAACTTCAGGAGCGCGCACGAGTCGAAGCCGTTCGACTTCTACATCGACGAGAGGACGTCGGACTCGATCTGGAACTTCCACGCATGGGTCGACGCCAAGATGTCGCGCGAGGACATCTCGTCTGCCGCGGGCTACGTGCAGTGGAACGCGGTTGACGCGACGCCGCAGGAGACGTCTGGCGGGAAGTACCAGATGGGCCCTGCGTCCCTTCCGCAGATGGCGAGCAACGTGGCGCACGGGTCGAGCTACGACCAGAAGTTTGTGGTGTCTGAGACAAACGGGATTCTGCTGCGGTCCGGGGTGGAGATCCTGGACGACATTGGTCAGTACATCTCGACGAAGAAGCCCGGGTGCACGACGCCCTCGTCCGGGAGCGCGCACTACTGCCGCCTGGACATCACCGCCCAGTACAAGAAGTACAACAGCCCGCTGGTGACGGGGGCGCGCGACGCGGCGGCGCTCGGGGGCCGTCGCACGCGCGTGACGGCGCGCCGCTACGACGACCTGGCGGGGTTTGCTCTCAAGTCGGCTGACCTTGCGGTCGGCGGGGACGTGATCTTCTACGTGGTGTCGACCGGGGACGTGAGCCTCGACGGGCGCCTTGGGGGTGGGCGTGCTGTCTTCACGGCTGAGGCTGTGTCGTACACCGGGGTGAAGATTGCGGACCTCGAGATCGCACTGCCGGCGGTGTCCCCGGACGCAAAGACGGCGACCGTGCGCATCCCCGAGAGTGTGTACGCCCCCTTCCTCGGGCAGACGAACACGATCCGCATCAGCGCAGAGGTGAAGAACATGGTGGGGATGACGATGTACTCGCACATGGCCAAGTTCGATCTGGCAACGCCGAACCCTGTGGCGACGCTCGTCGGCGACGGCACTGCCGTGGTGACGATCACCAACCCCCTCAGCACTGCGCTGACGCACTCCCGCCTGCACTACTCCACCCCGTCGGGCGACTACAGCCAGAAGGTCGGGACGGTTGCGGCCCTCGCGACGAAGACTGTGCGCCTGCCCACCAGCGGCTGGTGCAACTTGGAGGCGGGGACGCAGAAGGAGGTTGTGATTTCCTTCACGTCGAACGAGCTTACAGGGAACATGCACACGCACCTCGATATCGAGTGCTGATGAGCCCGTGCAGGTTGTCGCACACCTCTTGACGGGTAGGCAGGAGGGCGTGTGGCATGCCGTGCTTTTCCCCCCCTCCCCTTCTTCTTTTTTTTAACGACAACACAGGAGCCTTGTCCCATTGAAAAAGAGTAGTTGGCAGTGGTTTTGGGTGACAAACACAACCTACCTTACCTTGTTGCTATGGCTGCGCGCACATTCGCACCAGCCTTCATCAGGCAAAAAAAACATGCGAGGTTTGTTCATCCCGGATTTGGCGCACAACAACCAACAACAACAACGCCTCATCTTTTTTTTTGAGCTAACAAGAACTTCTTGTCAGAGCTATAAAAAAAAAAGACCGCGGGCAGCGCTTTGTGGGAAAATGATCGGAAATCTACCGGGGTGGGGAAGAACGCTGTGAGTCCCCTCGCAGTCGCAAATCGCTTCTTCACGTCACCGGTCTTTGAGCGCACAAGCAAATCCCAGTCTTTTTTTTTTGTTCTTCTTTTCTCCATCACATCTATCCCCCAGGTCTGCACGTGTGTCTGAATGGTTTTGACAGCCCTCACGGGACTCTCGTCGAAACTATCGGATCCGATGGATGGCCTACTACGGGGGTCTTCGCTATCGGCAGTTGTTCGGCAAAGTTCGGCGGTATTCACCTCTGCATACTCTGCATAGGAGGAGCTGCACCAAAACGCGCCGTTTTCGCCACCGCAGCGAAGACCCCCCCCTGTCGCCTATTTCATACGATAACAGAAGTTATCGGATGGCGATGCTCCGGTTCACCCACCACCCCCTCCCCTTAGCATGATTCCTCCCACCCTCCTCCCCCAGCATCATACCATTGCGTACAAAAGCCTTCGGGCATTGAGAGTACGTCATGTGGTCGTTCGACGCAACAAAAATCAGAATCAAAAGAGGAGAAAAATACCCGCTCGAATGCGCATTACCTCCCTCCCCAAATTCAAAGTAACCAAATGATAGGTGGTCAGCGCGAGCACAGTTTGGGTGGAAAGAAAGGCAACAAGTCAACCGCGCGCGTTTACTTGGCCGGGCTTTGCACACACGCACAAACAAGCGCCTGAACCCTTTATTTGTTTATTTTCGCAGTTTGGCAACCCTCCCTCCCCCCCTCGAACGATCTGGACGAATTTTTGGCCGTGCTCTTGGCAGTTCCCCCCGGTGGGTGAGGGGGGGGCGCTGTCTCGGGTTCTTCTGGCCGCACGGTGGCATTTGCCATAATGCCACCTCTCTTTTCTTCATCAACAGCTTGTAACGGGGCTCTGGCACGTGACCTTGCTGCAGCCACTGCTTAAGGTATTGTCACGGGCACGTCAAATGGGTCACCTGCACAGGTCGAGGTGTGTGCCTTTAGCCACAACCTCCTTCTCTCCCCTTTTTTGTGTGATTTCAGGTGTTTGGAGCGTTCTATTTTTTTTTGTTGCAAGCAAAGTCACTTGTCAGAAAATGAAAACCGTATGGATGATGCCTTGGCTGTGTGCCGTGCTTCGGATAATTCTGAAAGTGGCAATCAGTGTTTTTCACAACCACGGTTTCTCCTTATCTGCAGTGACGCAATTTGCATCTATTTCAGCCCTGTTGCTGATCTTTTTCTTTCACCGCACCCCACATCACCCCACCCCCATACGCGCGTCAGATGTCTTCGGACAAGACGGCGAGCAACGAAAGTGGCTCAGTTCAGCTCTTTTTTTTTCTCTTTCTGCCACCTCATGCAATGAAGGAGGAAATCGAACACAAAGGATCAGCAGCACCCCCATGCAGCAGGCAGTGTACTACTATTTACGGTGTCTGCTGCAAGAAGAGCCACATATCACCTCCGCCACAGGTCGAGGTGTATGTGTATGTGCGTGGTGTGTGCACACCACAACCTCTCCAAAACATAACATCCGAATGTGTGCTGTAATGTGACTGGTGTGTTTGATGATTATCCTTCTTCTTCTTTTCTTTCTTCTTTTCCCTGCCCCCCCCCCCTTTTTTTGAGAGCATGTGCCAATGAAGGGAATTGCACTTTCCGGGTCGTTCGGCTGATCCCGAGCGAGCCCGGACGAGCCTCACAGGTGGGTGTCTGTGTGAGGCTGCGTGTGCGAGTCAATCCATCATCTTTGCTTTTGATTTTTTGAGTTGTGATCAATGAAGTCCGGACAAGGGGCAGCGAGGGAGGGGGGGCTTCAAACCAGAGGAGCAACGCTCCATAGGCGAAGTCTCTTTTACTCGCTGTCTTTTTGGCCACAAGAATCTTATTTGCTGTTCCCCACACCCACTTGTCCTGTTTTTTGCGCATGAGTCTGAAACCATCGGTCTTTTGATAAAAAAAACACAAAACAAGCATGTGCAGAATCGTCGGGAACATTCTCAATAGCAGCAGCCGTGGTTTGCTCTTTGCTCGCTGCGCCTGCTTGTGGAGAGCTGTTCTGGTGGCGAGACGCGGAGAGGAGTGTGTTGGCAGCGAGTAAGTGCGCAAAGTCTTCGGTTGGGCCC
The DNA here is from genome assembly GCA_963210315.1 of Rhynchopus euleeides. Taxonomy (NCBI): domain Eukaryota; phylum Euglenozoa; class Diplonemea; order Diplonemida; family Diplonemidae; genus Rhynchopus; species Rhynchopus euleeides. Next base: position 520,185 of record OY723263.1, on the reverse strand, counting down.
CCACCCCCCCACCCCCTCCTCTCTCCATGCCCTCCCATTTCTGTGCCTTAACACCGACTCCTTGCCACCCCCTGTCACGCCACTTCACTCCTGCCGATGGTGGGAGCCACTGCGGCCTCGCGCTGTTGTCTGTGTTCCTCATTCTTTTCTTGTGCACGCCCGCCGTCCTCCCCCACCACCACCCTGCAGAACGCCCCTTGGGGGGTGTGTGTGAGGTGATGGAGTCTGTTGCCTCTGCGGCGGAGCGCCTGAAGGCTATGGCGGAGGATCTGTGCGACAAGGCGAAGGACGCAGCCGCCCCACCGCCTGCCGGACAGCAAGACGTTGCCCGCCTGATGGGGATGCTGGCGAAAAACAAGGAAGCGATGGACATGATGACCCACCGCATCAAGACGCTCTTTGAGGAGAAGGAGCGTGCTGTCGCCGAATCCAGAAGCCTGCGCCAGCAGCTGCAGGAGTGCCAGGCTGCGGCTGCTGCTGCCGACACACGCCCTGGCGGGCAGGGCGTTGTCCAAATGGAGGAGCAGTACTCCAAGATCATCACACAGCAGGAGGCACACAACCGCAAGCTTGAGCTTAACCTTAAGCAGGCACGAGAGGTCATCGAAGGACTCGAGGCCCGCCTGAAGCCCTCCTCTGCCGGTGGGGGCCAGCTGGCGGAGGCTGCCGCAGCACCACCTCCTGCAGTCCCCTCCTCCTGCAAGCGCACGAAGTCCCCTCAGGCCTCGCGCCGGTCATCCTCAACGCTGGGGCTGGGGTCTACCCTGAACGCTATCACGCAAAACGTCTACACCTACGGCAACAACGGCATGGCAGGCCGTGCCCCACGGGGGGGTGCCCCTGTTGGTGCTGCTGCTGCCGCCTTCAACCCTCTGCAGCAGGCGGTGCCGGAGGTGGGTACCCTGGACTCGACGCAGCCCTGTGTCGGTGTGTCAGAGGGGGGTGCGTGCGGCGGTGTGGCGCAGCCTGTCCCGGAGGAGGCGGCGGCGGCGGCGGCGGGTGGTGGTGGTCCCGGGTGGGCCCAGGCGGCCGTGGTGTCGGAGTCTCCGGACAACACCTTCAACTACAACAGCGTGGTGCCGCCGCCGTCTGCCGTGGCGGGCGGCAGGGCGCGGGGCGGCAGTGCCGGGGCTGCCTCCGGCAGCCTGCAGCGGCTGGTGGGGGGTGCGCCGCGCTACCGCGGCAGCATCACGTCGCCCCATCCGCATCCCAGCGTAGCGGCGCCGCGGTCGGTGTCGCCGCAGAAGCACGGTGCTGCGCAGGATGTGGCGTTGTCGTATCTCGACAATTTCATGGAGGAGCTGAAGTCGATGAATGGCGACGACAGCAGCTCTGTGGCAGGTCTGGGCTGTGGCGGCAGCCGCGAAGGCAGCGCCAGCTCGTCCCAGCGTGCAGCGGGCAGCTGCGAGTTCCGGCAGAGCCGTAGCGGCTCGGTGGGCAGCTCATCTGCGTCGAACCGCAGCGTGCAGGCGAGAGGGCGGGTGCCGGCGGGGTGCCACACGCATCCCATGCCGCACCACTTGGTGCCATAGAGGTGTAGATAGCCTGGTAGACATGCGTGTATTAGAAGAAGCAAGCCTGCGAAAGGGGGGCAGACCTGTCCCGAGAGGTCCCACCCCCCACCCCACCCCGCTCCCCCAGATTTAGCATATTTCGTGAGCCGTTCCTACGCGGTGGGGGGGGGGGGGGGGAGCGGGGACCATCGCGTCGAACCCCACATCACGCACCCAACACAACCACCACAGGGGGGCCCAGGACAATGGTACTGGTGCACAGGCAGAACATCTCGCCCACCCGCAGGGCGGGGCGGTTTCAGGACGCGCAAGCAGAGGCTTTTGCGACACTAAACCGCCCAGACGTGGCAGTGGGACAAGGGGGGCAAGGGGGCGCACCCGGTGCGGGGCATGGGGCATCTCAGGAGGCGCTCGATGCCAAGCTCTGCGAGGCACGCCAGCTCCTCGAAGAGTCGCTCGAGCGTGAGAACGTGAGCGCCACCCTCCTTGCGGAGATCGAGGAGCGCGAGAAGCGCCTCGTGGAACGCGAGGCCACCCTCTCCCACAAGGAGAAGGCCTTCGCACACCGCGTCGAGGGCTTCCGCGCCAAACAGCGCGCCCTGGAGGACAAGCGCCGCTCTGTCGAGGAGGCCAGCCAGAAGGTGGAGGAGCAGCTGCGCCTGCTGCAGGACCGCCAGTCAGTGCTGGATGACGAGGCGGATGGCATCTCCAGCAGGGAGCGCGACGTGCTGGATCTCGCGGATCGGATCGACATCTTCCGCAACCGCCCCCGCTCCGACGAAGCGACGCAGACTGCGCTGCAGACGAGTGAAAAGAGCACCTTAGCACGGGCAGACCCAGTGCCTGATGGCGGGGTGAGCCTCCACCTCATCCAGAAGAAGCAGGGCCCGTGGAGCGCCTTCACGAGCGAGCTGCTGAAGGGGCTGGCGCATGACGCCATCCATGATATGGACAAGCCGGTGCCCACATCACCCCGGCAGGGCGGTGAGTATCCGCAGCAGCAGCAGCGGGAACACCCCACACCACCCACCCAGGGTCCCACGCTCTCAAGGACTTCCTCGTTCATTTCCCCGACGCGGCGCCCGCCGCCGCCGCCGCCGAGCCACCCAGGGCACACGCCCCCTGCGGCCGCCGCGTATGCAGGGAGGCGTCCCTTCTCCGAGGGCACCCCTCCCCGCCCCCTGAGCCCAGCGCATTACTCCCCCTTCGGCAGGGGGGATGTTGCCAGCTCAGGCGGGGGTACCTCGTGAAGGGGGGGGGGGGGTGCGGTGGGGTGGGGTGGGGTGGGTCGTGTCTTTTTTATCGGACAGTTCTGACAAGCTTGCTCGTTAATGCGAAGAAGCCGGGGAGGAGGGGGGGGTGCAAGGCTGGACAAATGCTGCATTTTAAAAATAAAAAAACATAAAATAAAATAAAGTGCAATAAAATGCAGTAAAGTGCAGTAAAATGCAGTAAAGTGCAATAAAGTGCAGGAGAGCGTGTTGTAGGGGTGGCTCGGCGTGACGGTGGGCAGGATGCTGACCTGCCGTGCCAGGGGACCCTGATCCGCCCACTCTGGCCAACACAAGGCCACCAAGGCAGTGCCCCCGCCAGGCCCGCCCTGCTGCTGTTCGGCATGCTTGATGCTGCTTCCGAGTGCCGGGGCCAATCAGGCAGCAGGCGCACCCCAGCACCGCAGGCGCAGCAGGGCGGACCAGCACGGCGGTGTGCGGTGGGCAGTCCACCTTCCTCGGACGTTGTACAGCTGAGCTCTGGCGTACGGGTTCTTCACCATCCCGTTCGGGGAGGCTGGACATCAGAGCGGACTGAAAGCACTCAAAGCAGGACTGAAGCCAGGCGGAGGCCGCACCGATCAGGTCCTGCGAACCCACCGACCCAACATAGGCAGGGCACATCCATCCCGGCCTGCATTCTCTGCCGGAGCCTTGGTGCGTCCCTGTGACCTTCAGGAGAACCTCCGTGCAGGAGCGGTACTTTTTGCCATCTTCTGCGGGTTTGCGGCTGTCCGCAAACTTGCAGACGTGGCTGCACCTCTGTAAAGTGGGTGTGACTCCAGCATTTGGCCTGTCCATAGTGGTCCTCCCAGCTGTACGTATGCGAAGCCCAAGGCACCACTAAGGACCATGCACTTTATCCAAAAATCCGGAAAATAAAATACAATAAAATGCAGTAAAATGCAGTAAAATAAAGTGCAGTAAAGTGCAGTAAAAATTTGCTGCCAGCCTTGGGGGGGGGGGTGTGCTGCTGAGCGAGGAGCTAGGCGGGTGGGCTGCTCGGTTTGTATGTAGGTGGGTGGGGGGTGGGGGGGCGGTGGTGTGGTGCTCTGTCCCTCGCCCTCCATCCAAGGGGGGGGTTTTGCGTTTTGAAAGAATAGAAAAGACCCCGCGATCGGCTTACCGGCTAAAGTTAAAAAACGGATGCCTGTGCGTCCGTCCTGCCTTTATTTTTTACCGCCGAAGTACGCAAACAACCATCTCATCTCATGATATCAGGGGCGTCCCTTCCACACTCCAACCCTTTGTACCGCGTTATTGTTCCCGTTCATCTTTATCCTGTGCATAGATCTCCTTTTGTTTTTTTGCATGCCTACCACCCCCCCGTGTACATGTCACCCCCCAAAAGGGGTGTGTTTATGTCACCCCCAGGCGGCCCTGGCGGGGTGACATACACTAACCTACCACCCCCCGTGTGTATGTCACCCCCTAAAAGGTGTGTTCATGCCACCCCCCTCTCGATTTTTGCACCTGGAGGGGGGGTGACATGTACACGGGGGGTGGTAGGTGCTTGAAAAGAACCCAACCGAATGTTGTGACCAAGCAAAGCGGTGGGTGCGGGGAGTGAGGGTGTTCTGCAGCCTGAATGGCAGCCGGATGGGGTTTTTGGGGTTCCCCCCCCCCGATTCCCCACATCAGCACCGAATACAATTCCCCTCGTCCACCGCCCCATCAGGGCCTACACGCCGCCTTTTTTGACAGACAAGCGTGCGCTCGATTGAAAGTGGTTCGCATCTGCACCTTGTTTTTTCCCCCGCAGTTGCCACTTGGCATGGCGTGTTCATCTTACAGAGAAGAGCGAATTGCATTCCCACCCCCCCCTCCTCCCCACACATTCCTCCCCGGGGGAATTCAAAGGTGGTGGGGGCGGCAGTGAAATATTGATCCACCAGTCCTCAAGCAGTCGGGTTGGTCAACGGCCTGGCTGCATTCAAGCAGAGTTGTGTGGAACACAAGACCGTGGGGGGGGTGGGGTGGTGTGTGTGGTTATGCGGCTTGCCTTGCCCTCCCAGCAGCTCCCATGCCCTGCCCTACCTGCCCCACTCCCCCACCCCCTGTATTCCCGTTGGAGGTCTCCTTCCACACATCAACAGAGGGGGTCTTCGCTACGGGTGATTGTCAGTGCATTTTGGTGCATTTCCTGTTGAATTGGCAGAAAACCTGACGAAGATTGACGAAGGATAACGATCAGCGAAGACCCCCAGAGTGTTGTGTTGTGGACGCCAAAGGCCCTGATGTGCCTTTCGGTCGTGGGGTATCGGGGGGAAGAAAAGAGTCGGAAATGTCTCTGAAGTTCCGAGGAACATGTCAAATTGGTGGTGAAGCGAACCGAATGCGGAGGGGGGAAGGGCGGATGAGGTCTGTCACGCGGGCTGCGCCTGTCAAAAAGGGCTGCCCCGTTCTGCACACCACGCAGAAAGCATATTCGCGTGTGGGGGGTGGGGGGGAGTGGGGGGTCGTCCCTCACCCCACCCCCGTGATCAGGACATCCTCCATCTCCTCCACACCTCGCCTCCCCGTTTTGTTCTTTCCCTACCCCCCTTCTTCCCCTCCTGTGGGGGAGGGAGGGGGGGGGGTGTATGGTGGGGCACGCCTGCATATCGCACTCCCTTGGGTCTGATGAGAGAGAGAGAGCTGTATTTGATTGTAAGCCGCACTCCTCCCCCCCCAGTGCGTTTTTTTTCGGGGTCTCCCTTTGGGAGTGTCCCGTATGAGACGGCCGTCAAATCCCAAAATGCATTTCCCGAAACAAAACGCACCAGCCACACACGCTCGTATTCTTTCCCTTCCATGCTGGGCGTGGTTGCAAACACCCTGAGTGCCGATGCTGTCCACAAGGCACAGCAGAGCGCACATTCAGATCGTGATTCTGGACTGATCTGGGGCTATCTACACACGTCGCAGCTTTGCTGCCATGCCGCTGTGATTCAGGGTGCTGTCACCACCCCGCCTTGCTGTTACGCCTTGCTCCCATTTCTCATGGCGAGATAATTTCTTTTTGATATCGATCTCTTTGGGCCAGTGCCTTCGTGTGACTGCGTTTTACTTTCAGGAGGGTGACGGAGGGGGTGGGTAGGTGTGTTGCCCCAGTGCGGTAGTCGGACATAGCCCGACATGCCACTACCACCGCGTCGTGTGGTCGCTGCTCGACGCGGAGTCAGGGGACTCGCCGACGGGCCTCCGACGGTAGTTCATTGAATGTAGCTCGACCTCCGCGTCGTGTGGGTGAGGTTGTGTGGCTTGGTGAGAGGCCTCAGCGAGATGCGGCGAACAGGCGGCAGGCGGGTGTGCCCTTCCAAAGCTGCACGCCCAGAGCAAGACACTTTCGCGCTTCTACTCACCGCACACCCACCTCCCCTACCGACCTGCCCACCTACCCCGTGCCGTTCTATTTTCCAACGGCTGCTATGAGGCAAACTGTATATGGTCCAACAGGAGAAGCGTGTACCGAAGGAAACCCGCCACCTCCCGCCCCCACCCACCCCCCCCCCCCCCCGCCGCGCCTCCTGCATGCGATATTTGATGGAGCGAGAGATTGTTGCCTCTGGGTCTGGAGCTGTTCGTTGGAAGGGGGGGGGGGGGTGGGGTGGGGTGGGGTGGCCCCGCTTGCCCTCGTTGCTTTGTTCTGTTTGTTTTTGTCGGGCAGGAATGCCGAGGCCAAAAAATATAACACCGGGTCGCACTTTGCTTCTCTTGATGCCTCTGCTTACCCACCCGCCACACCTCCTCCCCTCCCCTCCCCTCCACCCAACACCCTCAGGCGGAGAGGGTCAGTAACCCGCCTGGGCTCCTCCCGTGTCGAGGGGGGCACATGCCGGCAGGGGGTGGCGAGCGTTCCGAGCTCGCGCCCCAGGCAGCCCAGGTCCTGAAATGGCTGCAGCTGAACGGATACTCGGAGGTGCGGGCGCAGCTGCTGGTGGAGATTGAGAAGCGGGACGTCTCCGAGGCGCCCGAGCAGACCATACTCCGTGAGGTCGAGGGGGCGTGCCTCGCGCCTGACTTTGTCAGCGGTTGGCAGGGCGAGGTCGCCGCAATCATCGCCACGCTGATCACATACTCCTGCGGGGTGTTGGTATGGCAAGAGCTTGCAGGGCAGTGACAGGAGGGGTCACTAAACCCCACCACACTCCACCACCTCACCTCCGCCACAGGCCGGCAGGGGAGAGCTATCGAGTGCCAAACGCGCCTTCGAACACCTCACAAACCTTGCCCTGAGATTCCCACAGGGCACCCACCCTGAGGGGCTCGCCGCCATGCGCGAGATGCTGCACCGCACCCCGAATGACTTCGCCACGAGGCACCGCTCTGCCGACCTCATCACCCAGCTGGCCCCACTCCGGTCGGCGAAGGACTATCTGGAGCGCCACCGCGCCACCTTCCTGCTGGGGGTGCTGTGCGACCCCTTCAAGGTGCGCACCTCTGTTGTCAAGACCTCAGCGTCCACAGCGCTGCACGGGGATGAGCCGGAACCCAGTGCGACACCCACCACACCCACCCCCCTGCGGGCCGAGAAGCGGCGCCGCCTCCTGCCTCCTCCGGACGACCAGCAGGGCGACGGCCCCAGCATCCTGCTCCACACCCTCGACTTCGCCTGCCCCGCCGACTTCTCCGACAGCGGCTGGGATGCGCTCGCCCCCCCACCTCCAGCACACACCACCGACGAGCCGGTCGTGAGGCGGAGGGCACGCCCTGCCCCGCTGTCCGGCCCCACTGCGCTGCTCGCTGCGTCGTCGGGCCCGCTGCTGGGCATCTACACCCCAGACGCGGCACCCCGGTCAGCCCCCACAGGGGGGGACATCACTGCCGTGAGGTTCTCTTCGGGGCCCTCCCCGCTGCTGTTCACCGCAGACGACAAGGGGTCTGTCAAGCTGTGGTCCGACAGCGCGCTGGAGCTCTGCAGGTATAGCCATGCGCAGGGGGCTTCTGTGATGAGCTTCGACACGCCGAGGGTTGCCCCCTCCGTGTTCCTGTGTGGGATGGCGGAGCCGTATGTCTCGTTGTGGAGCACGGAGCACACCGCGTCGCCGGTGCGGCTGTTCAGCCTGGGCAGCGCGTCTCCCAGCCACTCCGCGTGGGTGACGACAGTGAGGTTCTGCAGCGTGTCGGAGCCTGAAGGGGGGCACAGCGTGGTCTCCACAGACTCGACGATGTCGCTCCGCTGCTGGGATGTCCGCAGTGCGGCGCCAGCCTGGAGCGAGCCTCTGAACCCCACAGAAGGGGCGCGTGTTGGGGGCACGCGTGGCTCGCCTCGTGTGACGGAGGTGTTCGACTCGTGTGTGTCGCCCTGCGGCGGGTATGTGTGCCTGGGGGTGGAGACGTCCTCCGATGCCGCGCCCTACCAGCTGCGTGTGTTCGACACGCGGGGTGGCGGTGCGGTTGCCTCGCTGCCGGTCTGCGGTGCACCGCTGTCGCTGTCGCACCACCCAGATGATCCGGCCACCCTGGCTGTCGCCTGCAGCAGCCTCCCCGCCGTGTCCTGCGTCTCGACATCAGATGCTGTGTGCGTGGTGCGGGGGTACTCCAGCACAGGCCCTGTTGACAGGGCGACACCTGCCCAATGTTACCCTGTTGACGACGTGTCCCTCTTCGCTACGAAGTGGGCTTCCGACGGCGTCCTGCTCTGCGCAGGGTGCCCGGAGGGCACGTCTGCCTTGTAGGAGGAGGAGGAGGAGGCTCACAGACCTCCGAGCCTGTCTCAACCCTCTGCTGGTGCTGCATCAGGGGGTGGGGCGCTGTGGTGTGGTGTGTCATTGCATCCGCTGCGGCCTGTTGCGGTGGGAGTGGAGGTGGGGGGGTGGGGTGGCAGGGTCTCCACAAAATTTTCCCGGTGCTGGCGGGTTGCGTGTCTGCTGTAACGTGTGTTGGTAGAGGGCCTTAGCCCTTGCAGGTGGGTCGGGGGATTGCCAGCGTGTCATCCGGGCACGATATCCGACCCTATCCGCTTTCGTGTGTGTTCCATCCGGACACAGCTGCATGCAAGCATGGCGGGTGTCCCGTGGCCTTCATCCGCAGAATGCTTGCAGTGACGAAGGTGTATGCCCCCGAACACACAACCCCGCTACGGCTTGTTGCAGTGTGGTCTGCTTTCATTTGTGTTGCATATCCACTTCACAACACCAATCATGTTCCACCGTCTGCGGACCCGACACTTGCATGAGAATCGTCATTATGACCATGCACCATGCGGTGATATGCACATATTTCAACCATCGCGTTTCCCTCTCCACCAATGGCCACCAATCGCCCGTATCCCCGTGAACTGCTTGAAGGATCTCGGCACGGGTCGTCACCACAGTGGGAGCGCGCTTCTCCTGGGCACCGCAGCAAGGTGACGGTCGGGACGGAGGGTCACGAGCGGGCGCAAGCCTCCTGATTGATTGCAACACACACGCAGAACCACCACCCTGCAGGGCGCTGCTACACAGGCGTGGTCATGGAGGTGTTCCTGACGGATGCGGCGACAGGTGTGACGCATGCTGTCAACATCGGGATGGACGAGAAGCCCGACAGGTTGAAACTCAGAGCACGCGAGGCGTTCCGCTGCCCTGATGGTGTGGAGGAAGAGGACGTGCATCTGTCGGTGGGGGACGAAGCGGTGTGTGACGACGAGCCTCTGTGCAGCCATGCAGGTGTCGAAGCTGGGTGTGTGGTTGACGTGACCCTCCGTCCCGACCGTCACCTCGATGCGGTGCACAGGGGGGAGAAGCATCTGTGGGAGGTCCCACTGTGGGTGACTACCCGTGCCGACATCCTTGAAGCAGTTGACGGGGTGACAGGCGATTGGTGGCCATGGGAGATGGAAACGCGATGGTTGGAAGATGCGCATCGTACCGTGAAGGGAGATCGTGAGATTGTTCTTGCTGCAGTTCAAAAGGATGCCGAGTCCCTGCATCACGCACACGACAGCCTGAAGGGAGATCGCGAGATTGTTCTTGCTGCAGTTCAACAGCAGGGCAGTAGCCTGAAGTACGCATACGACAGCCTGAAGGGAGATCGTGAGATTGTTCTTGCAGCAGTTCAACAGGATGTCGAGTCCCTGCAGTATGCACATGACAGCCTGAAGGGAGATCGCGAGATCGTTCTTGCTGCATTTCAATGTTGTAATGGTAGCCTCAAGTACGCACACGACAGCCTGAAGGGAGATTGCGAGTTTGCTCTTGCTGTAGTTCAGCAGAATGGTATCTCCCTCCAGTACGTACACGACAGTCTGAAGGGAAATCGTCAGATTGTTCTTGCAGCAGTTCAACAGGATGGCAAGAGCCTCCAGTACGCACACGACAGCCTGAAGAGAGATCGCGAGGTCGTTCTTGCTGCAGTTCGACGGCAGGGCTGTAACCTCCGGTACGCACACGACAGCCTGAAGAGAGATCGTGAGATCGTTCTTGCTGCAGTTCAACAGTATGGTGGGTTTCTCAACTACGCACACGACAGTCTGAAGGGAGATCGTGAGATCGTTCTTGCTGCAATTCAACAATATGGCACGCCCCTCGAGTACGTACACGACAGTCTGAAGAGAGATCGTGAGATCGTTCTTGCTGCAGTTCGACGGCGGGGCTGTAACCTCCGGTACGCACACGACAGCCTGAAGAGAGATCGCGAGATTGTTCTTGCTGCAGTTCAACAGTATGGCGAGAACTTCATGTACGCACACGTCAGCCTGAAGGAAGATCCTGAAATACTTCTTGCTGCAGGTCGTTCAACGGAGAGTGGTAGCCGTATTGCAATGCATGTGTCAGGGGCACATGTGTTGCCCTCACGCTGAGACGTGCCCGGTTGCGGCGGTTTCTGCAGCATCTTTGCCAACATGAGCCAACTCTCTGCCTCTTCTTCTTCTTATTCTCTCTAGCACCACCCTTTCTCAGCCACCACGTCATGTCTCGCTCAGCAGGAGGCGTGTGTGCTGCACATCTGTGGCAGCAGAAAGCAGCTCAACAAAAAGTAGTCAGGAACTGTTCTCCCACAGTTGCTGGACAGGGTGGCTATAATAAAGCGAAAGGAGTCCGACTTTACCACAACAGGGAACCTGTCTGTGAAGGGAAATCTGGTGAGGATTCACCGATTCACCGGAGTGGAGGGTGCTTGCTGCCTGTGAGGGAGAAGGTTCACCAAGCAAAGACACACGACCCCCGGAGGGGCCGTGTGTCTGTGTTCATTGGTGCATTCCTGCACCTCAGTTCTCGGTTATCAGCAGGAGGCGTCTCAGCGTCAAACATATTCAGAGTCGCCGGAAAAGGAAGCTGTCTGGTTCCGTGACAGTGCGGAACGCCCCGCTTCCCGAACAAACACCCCGATACACCCTCTATGACTTGTGCCGCTTTGCTGCCTAACCAATTAACGTGAGCCAGGTTCACCCTCGACAGGCTCCGTGCAACAGCTCAGTGTGCATCTGCTTCCTCCAATTAACGAGCTGAAGAATCCACGTGGTACATCTTGACCCCCCCATCCCCTCACACCCCACCCCACCCCACCACAAACTTGTTTGAGCACCGTAGGTGCGTAGGGGGTCGTGAGGTCGAGGAAGGACGGGCGATCTGACCTGAAACACCGCACAACTCACAGCAGGATTTGTGTCTCTTTGTTCCCCGCTCCAGCCCCTCCGCACGACAACTGATAATGCAAGCAGAACTGGATGAACTGACCTCCCCCTCCCCCGATCTCCTTTGTATCCTCTGACCGAGCAAGACTCCCCCCCGCCCCACCCCACCCCACCCGCCCCTCCTCCCTGGAAAATTTCTCCCGACTGTGCCGCCAAAAAATTGAAACCGCCTTTACCTCCTGAGACGCACCCCCCTCTCCCCAACCCCACGACCCACCCACTCACTCACTCACCCACTCACCCAACCAGGTGCCAGGGTTGGCTTGCCCTGCGGGCACCCATCGACCCGATGTCGAGTACACTATCGTCGGTGCTGTCTTACTCAGCAGTTCCGGGGCTCGTTGTTGCCGGGGGGTGTGCATGGTGCGTCCTGTCAGGTGTGTTGCCCATCCTCCCCGCAGCTTCCCTGGTGATTTCCCTCCCCCGCTTTTATTCTGTAGCCTCATGCAATGAAGTGGGGAAATGGAAGACAGATAACGCAGGTCCGATTTGAGTTTACGGCACGCGGGAGTGCCGTAATTGCAGAGCCACATCTCACCTCATCACAGGTCGAGGCGTGTGCTTTTCACCACAAGTCTCCCCTCCCCATTCCCCCGTGTTCAGTGACATGTGTCGATAGTGTTTCCATTTTGTGTCGAAACGACACACGCATCCAGATGGAACTCTTCAGCAGATGGTCGAATCAACGGAAACACCTCACCCTCCATGTCTCACACATCATACCACAGGATGCATGACACCGCAGGACGCGGATGACCCACGCAGCAGGCACATCGATCTGCCGCCACACTTCCCAGAGCCCGCCAGTGAGTCCAGCGGGTCGGATGTACACGGGATCGACGAATGGACGGTGGCCGTGTCGTTGGACAGCCTGCGTATGAGCGAGGCGGAGCATGGCGAGTCCATCACACGCAATGGCTTCCGAATAAAGGAGGAGACTGTGGAGGCGCTGCGCAACTTCAAAGTGGGCACTCTCTACCTGGTGCATGAGGTGAGCGATGATGAGGAGGCTGCGCAGGCGCAGGCGCTGGTGCAGTTTATCCTGCCCACCTTCCACTTGCACCGGCTGGTGCTCTGCGAGACTCTGGTGGGGCGCAAGGCTGCCTTCAGGCAGCTGGACCCTCATGTTGCGGTCGACTCTTCACTCGATGTGGCTCAATACCTCGCCCCAGTGATTCCGTACACATGCCTTATCACAACATCCCCCTCTGTTCAGCTCACCCCATCGAAGAAGTCGAAGTCCGCCTGCACAGCGGACTCACTCCAGACGTACATCGCCCTCCTGAATGCCCACACAGAGGCATAAGGCCAGGGCGGATGTGTGGTGGAGGTGGTGGTGCTGTCAGTGGTGTATGAGGGGCCACACGGAGGGGAGGTTCTCCCGTGTCTCTGTCGTGCCTTGTGGATGTTCTGGCAATGGAGTGGTGCGCTAGCATGTTGCAGGGGATTGCGGGGGGTGGGGGGGTGGCGGTGGTGGTGGGGGCCGCTGGCAGGTCTGCGCTTATTTTATCGAAAGAAGCCCACACTGATGGGAGGGGGGGGGGTGGCACCTAATGGAGCCCCTTGGATGGCGATGCCAGGTTGCATGTGGGATGCTCCGTGGGTTCATCGCCTTTCGCGCCTTGCATGTATGAAATGGGGTGTGTTGGTGGTGTTCTTCATAGTAACGTGTCTGCCTGGAAGGCGGTCAACCAAGCCGTCCAGGTCGCATCTAGCCCTCAAGATTTGGAACAAAACGGTGCATGTCGGGCATGGTTCGGTACAGCGACTGGGGCGTCGACGAAGGACCATCTCCAGCGCTCCTCGAGGTGGTGTCATCAGACAGAGTCTTTCCTGTTCGCTTCGGTCTGGAGTGTCCACGTGTCGCAGGTCGTGCCAAATGTCGCGGTGGTAATAGATAGGATCGGTGAGTCGGGCCGGATCATGTTGCCCTGCACCTGCCACCTTGTCTTGTGCTGTTGGAAGTTGCTGTGTTGGGAAACCCTATCGCCCACCAGGTCACGCCATCCCTCAACACACCCACACTCTTACTCTTACAATGATGCGTATTGCCTGCATGCTGATGATGGCGTCGATGGTGTCTGCGATCGACTACCTGAACTGGAAGGAGATGGCGTCGGTGCGTTACGTGTCTACCCGCTTGGCGACGCAGTACGAGGGGAAGGCGACGAGCGAGGACGAGTGCTTCAAGGTGGTGGAGGCATTCCCGTCCCCCAACAAGCACGCGGTGTACTTCAACTCGGACCTGAACCTGTGCCAGATCTACAAGCTGAGCGCTGTGGGGACGTACAACGGCGGGTCGAAGACGATGGCGTGGAACGACCAGACGACGGAGGACGAGGGCAGCGTCCACCGCATGTACGTGAAGAAGGACGACGACAAGGAGGAGGATTCCATCACGGACGGTGGTATCATTGCCACGATCGCGCTTGCCATCCTGTTTGGTGGGTGCCTTGTGATGTGCGCCTTCGTGTGCAAGGAGGAGCACTCCGACATCGCCAACCAGCTGGCCGCCCTGGAGAAGAAGGAGCTCCACATGGACGAGGCAGCCTCCGAGGAGTGGGAGCGCCGCTCCGAGGCCGAGGAGGCCAAGGAGGCCGACGCCGCTCAGAAGTAATTTGCCTTTGAAGCCGCTGCCTTCTCTGTCTGTTGCTCCCCTTTTTTGGCCTCTTTCGAGGACAGCGAATGCTCCCTGCGGACCTTCAAAGGAAAATGCGAATCGCCACAGTGGCCTTGTCCCTTGTATTTCTGGCTGTGCCGGAGTGCATATTCCAGGAAGGCAGACACATCGCACCAGACCGAGAGCTGCCTACTGAGCTGCACACCATCCTGCAATTTGTTGAGTGATTGTCCTCTCTGCCAGACACCCCCTCCTCCCCCCCTTTCCACTGCCACACGCGCCCCAGTCTCGTCTGTTTGCCTCCAGAACCGGAGCCCCTCTGCTCCGGCGGTCGCAAAGAAGACGAATCACCGTTGGCTCTGTGAACCCACAACTTCGCATTATGATTCCAGGCAGCAGAGACAGAAACGAAGCGAGAGCCAGTGCCCCCCCCTGCTGCATACTTTCGCACGAATGTTGAGAACGCGGCTTTTTCGTGTTCAAACTTGAGGTGCATGGCAAGCTCTGTTGCGAGTTTGGCCTGGCCAACTCCGAAAAAATATAGTATCACCGTGCGAAAGTATGCTGCGACACTGCATTATTCCGCAACTTTCGCCTTTGCTACGTCCGTGCCGCGCTTCTTCGGTGACAGCCTCCCAGCCCGGTGGTCTCACCTGAGAGTGCATGGCACTCACTCAAACGTGCGCATTTCTCTCCGGAGACCGATTCAAATGCGTGACCCGATCAAACTCCCTGGGCTGGTGTTCAGGTGAGGTGTCTTTATTCGTGCCTTGCGTGGGGGTCAGCCGCGCCAGTTCTGCCCAGATACTGCCGGGTTTCCAACGCGGAGGAAATGTCGGGCTGTGGGGCGGATCCGTAGCGAATGTGAGGCCCCTCTTTGCGCATGTTGGTTTCACCTCGCTTGAGAACCTGTTGCTCAGCGGGGGTATTATGGTTGACTTTGTGTTGCGAAACAGTGATGCCCCCCCCCCCCCCCCTAGGGCAGTGGTGGCAGCGTACGGCCGTACGGTACGCGTACGCGTACGCCGTACGCACTTTCTGAAAATCGCGCTGCGTACGCGTACGCAGATTTTGCGTACGGCTGGTATTCCTGGTCTCTCAGCACACAGTAGGCCACCCAGCGGGTGGCTGGGACCTGGCCTTTGTCCCTGCCTTTCACCGATGGTTCCTTGACGCGCACGTGGCGAATAACTCGCAAAACCTGCAAGTACACCCGCAAGCATACTGCAAAAGGTACCAGTTCCGACTGGAAGGCTCGAAGGCTGCCCCTGGTACACCTGAGTTCGACTGTCGGATTTGGTGTGTGGCCATGGCCGTCTCCTGTGCTCCATAGACTGCCGTACGCAGCGCGGTACGCGTACGCGTACGCCGTACGCACTTTCTGAAAATCACGCTGCGTACGCGTACGCAGCCACCACTGCCCTAGGGGGGGTCCAAGTCGTGCACATTTTGACATTTTTGAGGATCGCGCCTGGGGGCAAATAAGTGCCAAAAACCGGTGAAACCAGGTCCAGATCGGTCCGGAACCGGTGTGCCGGGTCGATTTCCACCCGAAAACCCCATTTTTTGGCCCAAAATCGCCTATGTGAATTTTTGTACCACCTTCTGTACCTGGAGGTGGTCCAAAAGGTGGTCCAGGAAGGGACGTCTTCCCCAAACCAGCTACTAACAGACCCCTTTCGTTGTATTTTTGACAAAAAATACTGGGGCTTTGGAACGGGTGTCACTTACTCAGCAGCACACACATCTCTTCGTGTAGAACCGGGCGGATACACACCTCTGAGCAGTTCTTCCCTCAACTCCCCCTGCGCTCTACTCTGAGCCTCGGTCCACAGCTTTTCATCCCTCCTGACACAGAACACCAACTCCCAGGAAGCAGCCGCACTTGGAAGGCTCCATTGTCGTGCAATGCGTATCTCGGTGCTGTGGACAGGGTAGCCATACTAAAATATCGCAAGGAAGGCACCCTCGTTCTGCTTCCTGGTCAGGGCGGGAGCCGCCCTTACAGGGTTAGTCCCCCGCAGCTGATGTGGTATCCATGATGACGTGCTCATTGACCCTTCATCACAATGCGTGTCGTTCGTGACAGGAGCAGCATGGATGTCCAAGTGTGTGTCCTTCTAAACGAAGGTCGTCCCAGGTCGGAAGAAGAGTTCTTCGTGACTCATGAATGATAGCAGCAGCTCTCTGTGCATATGCAGTGCCGCACGGCGGAGTCAGTCCAAGAGAGGAACGTGTTGAGGTTTCAGTGATACCGTCCCTGACTACTGAAGGATGGCCAAAGTTGAGCAGACTTAGTCAGATGGTCCACTGTTTCCTGTTGGGATCCTTTCAGCTGCCTGTAACATGCGGAATGATGCAGCTCACGAGGGTGTCCAACGCTGCCCCCAGCAGCTCATCAAGAAAAATGGCCGATTACGTGTCATGATGATCCCAGATGGACAATTAAGACATCACGCAGGCGTCGGCTAATACCGTCGATGCATTGTTGACGAAGAGCAGCTCTTCCAAGGTCCTTGAGTACGGCAGTGTCAGGCACCCTTGCTCTTTTCCCACCGCTTCCTCATAATGAGCGGTGCCCGTCTATTCCAGGCACCAAACCATTTTCTGACGATTGTAAAGCACAGAAATGCGCGAATTAGTGCATCAGCAGTGCGTCTCTTCGTACCCCACACCCCGTATTGGTATAGAGCACCTCTTTGTGAAGGTGGGGTGGTTCGTTGAGCAACAAGGTGCCAGTGGCCACCTTTTGTACCACCTCCAGGTACAGAAGGTGGTACAAAAATTCACATAGGCGATTTTGGGCCAAAAAATGGGGTTTTCGGGTGGAAATCGACCCGGCACACCGGTTCCGGACCGATCTGGACCTGGTTTCACCGGTTTTTGGCACTTATTTGCCCCCAGGCGCGATCCTCAAAAATTCTCAAAATGTGCACTTTTTTGGCTGGCGTTGACCCCCCCTACCCCCCCCCCCCCCCCGCCCCGCTCCTCCCAACACTAATGAATGAATATTTACAGCCTCCCAAGTGGTTGTGGCTGCCCATCGAAAGCAAGGATTTTTGTCAATGTAACAATTGTGGATGCTTGGAAGAATTCATCAGCTTCTGAAAGAAAAGAAAACAACCCCAGTCATCCGTGCACGTCAACTCTCTAGGTTGGCGCGATCATTGTGTACGCCATCTCCTGCATGTCAGGCTGTGGGTGTCGACCCCCAAATAAATAGTCAATAGGGCAGAACGGGTCTGTGCAGTAGCCAAGCTCTCGCAGTGCCTGTGATTGCCGACATCAAAACCAAAAAAAAGGTATCTGTGGCCAAGTGAGGGATCGGATTGTGATTGTCGAGATCAAGAGTGAGGAGACCCGAAACCAATCAAGTGGGGGGGCTTTCGCTTAGATTGCAGAGAAGTGAGGAGATTCACAACTCGGGGGACAAACTGACACAGTTTGACACAGAGCGACGGCCCCCCCCAGTGCCTCTTCCTTCTCCGTGCTGTGGGAAAGAATGCGACATTCTATGACGCTTCTTGGAGATGATTTGGAGTGGGATGGGGGGTGTGGGTGTGCAGTGCAGTGCCGCCTGCATCGCGGCCCCGCCCCCCATCTCCCCCGCCCCCGCCCCGCCTCCCCCCCGAACAATTGAGTATCGCGATCTTGATCCAGCACAGAATTCGAATATTCCAGGAAAGAAGTCCACCAACGCCCCACCCCACCCCCACCGCCCGCATCCATCTTTTCCATTTTGTTTTCTGTTTTTTTAAAGCAGCTGGTGCTGTGCCCTTCTGTGCCCCATTTTTTTCCTTTGTTCTTCACGCGCGGTTTTGTTTCCTTCGTCAAGCCAACAGTGTTGTGCTGCTCCGTGGGGGGGGAGGGGTATGTGGGCAAATACTACTGAGGCAACGGAGGGCCACCTTCCCCCTGCTGGGTGCCGCCTCTCCTTGACTCTCCATAGCAGACAAACACCTCGCCTCTTTGCCCCTGCAAACCCCCAACCGCCTCTCCGGAGCAATAATCACTGAGGGTGGATTAGCGCAGGCTCGCCGGCCTAGGCTGATCTGCGCCCTGTAAGGAAAAACTACGCTGCTGTTCCAAGGTAAATCTTTTATTTTGTTTCTCTGAGGAGGGGGTGCCCCATCGTTTTCCGGTTGCCGAAAACGGTGCTGTTTGTGGCACACTGTCCTGCCCTATGTAAAAGGAGGGATTTTGTGGGAAGCATTCGACAATACCCCCCCCCCTCTGTCTTTCTCTCTCTCTCTCTCTCTATGGTCACAACGCGCGCGTCGTTTTAAAAACCGGCGGGGAAGCTTGCATCACTTCGATGGGGGGGTGGGAAACTGGCAGCTGTTGCCAGCTTGTTGAGCTGCGCTGCTCTCTCCCGGTCCTCCCCAGGAATTCAATGGAAAGACGAGAAACAATACTGTTTACTTTTTGATCCGATACCTGGGACCCCCCGTGTTTAAGTCCCCCCCCTGGAGGCGATTTTCGGCCGGGGGGGACTTAAACACGGGGGGGGCGGACCTAAACACGGGGGTGGCACGGTGGAGACCAAGAAGACCTCTTCCTCTGCTGTCGTAGGGGGGTAATTCCGGTCCGGATGAACTTTTGGCACCCCACTTTTCGACTCTGACAGCACCTGGAGGGCCTAGGGGCCACCTGATGACCCTCCAGACCAGCCCACCCCCGTGTTTAGGTCCCCCTGTGTTTAAGTCCCCCCCCTGCCAGACCCCCAGGGGGGGACTTAAACACGGGGGTAAGGGGGGGGGGACTTATACACGGGGGGTCCCAGGTACCAACACTATACCCCAGACCCCGATTCAACGAAGGGCCCTGTGCCCGCCGGGCCAGCGCATCTCCCTCAGGCATTGGCGCCAGAAGAAGGCGAATTGCGCAGGTTTGGGCGGGAGGCAGGCAGTAGCCATCGAAGAGGGTTCGGCATGGGGAAGCAGAAACAGAACGAGTGGTCGAGCCGATACGACACCACCCCCCATACCCTGCGCGGTCATGAGCTGCGGCTCCAACAAGGATTCATAAAGCGCTCTGCCCCCCCTGTTAGGTGACCGTGTGTGTGGTTCGGTCATTTCAACCCTACACAATCCAGACATTTGTTGTTTATTCGACATCACCAAACACACCTTAAAATGATGCGTATTGCCTGCATGCTGATGATGGCGTCGACGGTGTCTGCGATCGACTACCTGAACTGGAAGGAGATGGCGTCGGTGCGTTACGTGTCTACCCGCTTGGCGACGCAGTACGAGGGGAAGGCGACGAGCGAGGACGAGTGCTTCAAGGTGGTGGAGGCATTCCCGTCCCCCAACAAGCACGCGGTGTACTTCAACTCGGACCTGAACCTGTGCCAGATCTACAAGCTGAGCGCTGTGGGGACGTACAACGGCGGGTCGAAGACGATGGCGTGGAACGACCAGACGACGGAGGACGAGGGCAGCGTCCACCGCATGTACGTGAAGAAGGACGACGACAAGGAGGAGGACTCCATCACGGACGGCGGTATCATTGCCACGATCGCGCTTGCCATCCTGTTCGGTGGGTGCCTTGTGATGTGCGCCTTCGTGTGCAAGGAGGAGCACTCCGACATCGCCAACCAGCTGGCCGCCCTGGAGAAGAAGGAGCTCCACATGGACGAGGCAGCCTCCGAGGAGTGGGAGCGCCGCTCCGAGGCCGAGGAGGCCAAGGAGGCCGACGCCGCCCAGAAGTGAAATGGCCTCACCGCCACAATGCAGCCATGCGACAATGTTTAGTCTCTTTTAGGAGACTGAACCTGCTCTGATATCTGTGCATCATTCGGTTTTGTTGTATTGTGTCCCAGACACGCCCCGCCGCAGCGTGGTCATCAGCCCTGCTGCCGCCGCCCCCCCTGTGTGCGTCCATCTTCCTTCGTTTTTTATGCATGCGCCTTTGTTCTGCCCAGTCTCCGTCAGTGACAAGCAAGGTTGCGCAACCAAGCGGAAAAGAGCTTCTTCTTGACTCGAGGATTTCCTGACCAGCAGAGAACAGTTCACAGGAACTTGATTCGCCCTGCCCTATAGTTGCAGCTGGTCCTCGTTTAAGCAGTTGTTGCGACGTTCATGTTGCGGGTGCATTCCTCCCGACTCCGTTCAACAGTTTTTGCCGTAGTTCTTTGTTCCCCATGTTTCTTCTTCGAAGAACCATTTCCTCAGACAGCGAGCATCAGTATCAAGCCCATAAAACGATTGTTCTCCGAACCAGGCACACAGGCAGGTGGGGTGGTGTTGTCCCACTCTGCGCTGTGTGCTTCACCCGTTGAGAAAGTTTGGTTTGTGCCCGCAAACAGTCTCCCCCGGCGCCCAGTCTGTTGTTGTCCAACCTGCTCGCTGGCCTCTTGTGTCAATCAACCATGTGTGTCGTGTGGGTTCATGGATGCCTAGACTGTGCGGTGGCTTCGTCGTTCTCTGTGAACCTGGCGTGATGGAAGTTGCCGCTGTTGATGCTTGTGTTGGTACACCCTATCGCCCACCAGGTCACGCCATCCCTCAACACACCCACACTCTTACTCTTACAATGATGCGCATTGCCTGCATGCTGATGATGGCATCGACGGTGTCTGCGATCGACTACCTGAACTGGAAGGAGATGGCGTCGGTGCGTTACGTGTCTACCCGCTTGGCGACGCAGTACGAGGGGAAGGCGACGAGCGAGGACGAGTGCTTCAAGGTGGTGGAGGCATTCCCGTCCCCCAACAAGCACGCGGTGTACTTCAACTCGGACCTGAACCTGTGCCAGATCTACAAGCTGAGCGCTGTGGGGACGTACAACGGCGGGTCGAAGACGATGGCGTGGAACGACCAGACGACGGAGGACGAGGGCAGCGTCCACCGCATGTACGTGAAGAAGGACGACGACAAGGAGGAGGACTCCATCACGGACGGTGGTATCATTGCCACGATCGCGCTTGCCATCCTGTTCGGTGGGTGCCTTGTGATGTGCGCCTTCGTGTGCAAGGAGGAGCACTCCGACATCGCCAACCAGCTGGCCGCCCTGGAGAAGAAGGAGCTCCACATGGACGAGGCAGCCTCCGAGGAGTGGGAGCGCCGCTCCGAGGCCGAGGAGGCCAAGGAGGTCGACGCCGCTCAGAAGTAGGCGACGTCACCATATCTGCAGAGGGCCTCGCATCCGCATCACTGGATGCTGAGCAGGTGTCCTCACCTCTGCCACTCCTCCCGTCCCAGATGTCACCCCCTGACAGCTGTGGCCCCTTCCTATCCGTTCCTTTCTTCAGTGACGTCTTCCTTCCTGTATCGACCCTGTTTTTCCCTCCTTCCTTCACGCGTGGCATCGTGCTTGCGTGACCGTGTCCAGCCCCAGGAGTTTGTAATGAACCTACTGTGCTCACGGAACGTGTCTGATGCAAAGCGGTTGCAGCCAGGCAATGTTCTGTTTACCTCCCGTCTCTCGGCCAACCCCGGGTGAGGAGCGTGAGTTCTTTGCACACACAATGCAACAAAACAATACCGGAGTTTTTCTCGGAAGTTTCCCGCACAAAATCGCAGATGATGACCAGGCAATCCTGTTTCAGACACTGTTCAGATTTCCTTCAGGTTGCGCCCATTCCAGTTCTTGTGTCCTGGCGTGTGCATCTGGAGACTCCTCGTGTGTCAGACAGTAAGGAAAATGCCCCTGGCCTGTCTATGAAAAGAGAACGAAACCGGGTGGTATCCCTCCCCCCTCCCCTGGAGCACAGCTCGAAACTCGTTCAATATCGTTCAAAACGTGATCCATTATGGAGACTGCTGAGATGTCACAACGCCTTCAAAATGGTTTTCACTTTCGTCCCCCACCAACCCCTCCACTCCAGCAGTCGCCACCAGCAGGCTGAAGTTTATGGCAAGCCAGCTGCTCGGACAGCTGCTTCCCGACACAGAGCAGTCGAACTGGGAGGCTTACTTTTCCATTCACTCTCGACGGTCAAATCCCCCCTTCCCGACACAGAGCAGTAGTTTCCTGAATCACGTTTTTACCACCACCCCCACCCCCCCCTCCCCAAGATGTCAACTCTGTACGCTTACTTTGCACCTATAGTAGTATCGATCACGACCTTACCCATCCCACACTTTCTCTGCCCTCAACCCCCCATCCCCCCCCCCCCTCGCTCCTGCGGGGAACGGGTGTGGTGCACTCGGGACCCGTGTGTGCCGTGAAGGGAAACACAGCGCAAGCCAGCATCGGTGGGAGGTGGGGAGGGCAGGGTGGTTGGGGGGGCTGTCCCCGCCACCCCCCCCCCCCCCCCCCCCCCCTAGGCATACTTGTCCCCCCATATGGGGAACCCCCTAAATCTGGGGGAAATATGGGGGGTCTCAAAACCCCGCCCCCATATGGGGAAAAAGGCTGAAAATATGGGGAAAACCCGGTAAAATATGGGGGAATATGGGGGAAATATGGGGCCCATATGGGGGGATATGGGGGTATTCGTGCTGCAACGGGAGAACATCAAACCACTCAGGCACAGACACACACGAAGTGCGCGTCGAAACCGGCCTCATGCCTTGTTGGGGATCCTCCAGGAGTCCGATCCTGGGGAGGTGCGCGCTCGTTCAGGTGTGGCCAGGTCTGGCCCCCCCTGGAAGATCCCCCAGGTGGGTCGCACCGACCTCCTGTTCCTCTCCTGCGCCGATACAGCGGCAGCGGAGAGCGAACGCTTCCCGGTTTGGCGGGGCACCGCAGTGACAGCGGCAGCGGTGGTGGACACATACGCACAGACACACATAGCGCGTTCAGGGTTAACAGCTCCTCACAACACACACTCTTGTGTTTTTAAGTCCTCACTCTCACACTCGCTGTCCTCCTCCTCTGGTGTGTTTGCGATTGCGAACTGCCCCCTGAGGTCCTTAATTAGACAAGGGAATTCACAAGCAGTGCATTCTGGTGTCAGGCGCTTCCGCCGCTTTTGACCGCTCCGAGCGCCGAAAAGTCGGAGTCGACGCTCGTCACCAGGCAGCTTGACATGTTCAAGCTGCATCTGCCGGGTGGAATGAGACCTGTGAAGGCCAGTACAAGGACTGGCTGCAGGACGCAACTGTTCTGCCAGCAAAGACAGGACTACTGGACAGCATGCTCTGATGACCGCTACTCAGACTTGAAGAAAGTGGCGGTCGGCACTCTCACAGCACCTTGTTGTGGTCTGACTCGAGCACTTCAGCCGGGCGTTTCCTCTCTGCAGAAAGCAACGAGGTGAGATGTCTCTGCAAGGTGCTAGACGTCCCCTGTCAGTGGCTGACTTCACACCCTGTGAAAAGCAGAACGAAGAGAACTGTTTGCTGACTGCTTCCACCTGAGGAACCCCCTGGTTTTCCCCCATATATCCCCCATATGGGGGAAATATGGGGGAACAGGACTTGAAAAACCCCCCATATTCCCCCCATATTTTCCCCATATTTTTGGCCTTCCCCATATGGGGGTACAAGTATGCCTAGGGGGGGTCAAATGCCACCCTTTTACGTGGACAAACACGATTTTTCAAAAAACCGGCGCAGAGGCCCCAAAGCCCCCGTAAACCCTCCAAACCCCCCCAGATCGGTCCGGAAACCCATCGAACCCCACTTTTCCACCATTCCGGGCACCTCAGGTGCCCGAATTGGGGTACCTAAATTTTGTGCCACCGTTTGGTACCGTACAGTGCCACTGTGTGGGAGGTTGGAAAAGAAAATGCCCCAACACACCACATCTGAGGGTTGCAATGCATGTTGCTTGCCAACCACGTCATCCGGTGGGTGTCAGGCGCTATGTAGGTGGCATTAGCCAGGTCTTCGATGTGTTCTGGCTTGTATATATACCTCCCTGCCACCATGCACCGGGAGGCTGCCTGTAGGTACGGAACAGTCCAGATGGTCGTGTGATTCCTGTGCAGCAGTGCTCCACAACCGGGATGTGTTGACAACGACTGTTGCAACACGAGCTGTACATTCCGGGAACACATGAAGTGCGCTGTCGTGGTACCCATTGTGCCAGAATTGGTAGTTGCTGCGGTCTACTTTGCCTGGCCCAAGAGCACTGGTACTGAACGGTGCAATATGCGTGGCGAGGTGAATACAACGGAAGCGCGCAAAGTCAATACAGCTCTCGGATGGCGGGTGGTGGTGCCACTAGTGTGTGACGTTCACTCGAGGATACAACGCATCACAATGAATCAGCAACCGTGGACCGAGTACAATACGCTCTCTGTGGCTGGTGTGGGGGACAAAGGCAGTGCCTGTGCCGCAGGCAGGGAGGTATATATACAAGCCAGAACACATCGAAGACCTGGCTAATGCCACCTACATAGCGCCTGACACCCACCGGATGACGTGGTTGGCAAGCAACATGCATTGCAACCCTCAGATGTGGTGTGTTGGGGCATTTTCTTTTCCAACCTCCCACACAGTGGCACTGTACGGTACCAAACGGTGGCACAAAATTTAGGTACCCCAATTCGGGCACCTGAGGTGCCCGGAATGGTGGAAAAGTGGGGTTCGATGGGTTTCCGGACCGATCTGGGGGGGTTTGGAGGGTTTACGGGGGCTTTGGGGCCTCTGCGCCGGTTTTTTGAAAAATCGTGTTTGTCACCCACGGTGGGATCTTGTAAATTTTACATGTATAACTACAAGTATATACATGTATTATACATGTATAATACTTGCATGTCAACTATTATACATGTATAATACATGTATATGCCTGAAATATACATGTAAAATACATGTATATCAAGTAAAAATACAAGTATAATACTTGCATGTCAACTATTATACATGTATTTTTACTTGATATACATGTATTTTACATGTATATTTCAGGCATTTACATGTATTTTACATGTATAATACCGTATATGGTGCCCCTGACGACCCCATATTGCGTAGTTTGTGCGTAGTGAAAAGGGGGGGGGGTCTCATTTTTTGATTTACTCAGGCATTCTCTGTCTCTATGCCGGGACCCCAAACTCAAGGAGTTCTTGCTGTTCCGGGGTCAGTGAGGGTGCAGGCGCTTCAGGTGCTGCAGGTGCTGCAGGTTCTTCAGGTGCTGCAGCGCTGGCAGCCTTCGGTGCGGGTTTCGACGCAGTCTTTGCAGGTCTCTTTGGGGGTGCCCTTTGGCGCGGTGCCTGCTTCAGCTCGTCGGGTGGAAGCATCAACGCATCATTAAGCGGTGCCTGCTTCAGCTCCTCCGGGTGGAAGCGTCAACGCATCATTAAGGAAGAAGGAAGCACAGTTGCTACGCTTTTTTGCAGCTGCAGGAAACGACACCATACCCAACAACAATCCCCAGACCGTCGAGGGAGAGTGGGCGCCTGGATCCCGTGACACAGATCTCTAGTGCCGTTGTGATCCCCTCGGATAACGTCTCCTGGACGTTGTCAGCGGAGGTTGCCTGTGTGGCGGTGACCTCCGTATACCCCGCGGGATCCAGTGCCAGTAGCGCCTTCTTCAGCTTTTCGTCGACCCCTCGGCCGACGCTCTCCTTGATGTCAAGGGCCACCTTCAGGGTGGCACCTCGCAGCGCCCTGAAGGCTGTGATCGTATCATCATTCACAATCTCGAGGGTGTTCTACGCAGCTCCTGGAACTCACTTCCTTCTCAGGTGTTTCTGGGCATGGGGCAACCTTGCCCAGGTGTTTCTGGAGTCCCGCCCCACATGTCGTGCGTTCTTTCGTACGGTGTATAGTGAGTTCTGGCAATAATTTTTTGCTCGGTCAGCGCAGTGCCTCCAGTCCTGTCTCAGTAGCCACACAGAAAGGGGGACCAAAAAAAACTGGGGGGGGACCAAAAAGCGAGACCCCCCCCCCCCCCCCCAGATTGCGTAGTTTGTGCGTAGTGAAAAAGGGGTAAATCAGGGGCACCAGTATACGTAAATATTTTGGAACGTAAATATTATGGAACGTAAATATTTTGGAACGCTGGTGGGTTGGCGTTCCAGATTTTTTTCGTTCCATAGGGGGCCCTCGCTACCAAGTGTGACTGAGTGAGAAAAAGTGAGAAGTCAGCCATGTTTGGCTGACAACTGACGACTCGTGACTCACAGTGACTCGTAGCGAGGGCCCCCATAATATTTACAGGGCTTTCTGCGACTCGGGGACTTGGACCAGGTGATCGGACGGCATGCAGAGTCCCTGACGGGACCTACTCGTGCACTTTTCGCGCGATTCCTGACGCAAGCCGTCCTCACCACCGAGTCCCCAACTGGCCCTGTAAATATTTTGGAACGTAAATATTATGGAACGGACCGGCCAAAAATGGGCCCGTTCCATAATATTTACGTTCCATAATATTTACGTATACGGTACTTGTCATGCAAGTATTATACATGTAAAATACTTGCATGACAAGTAAAATACATGTATAATACTTGCATGACAAGTAAAATACTTGCATGCAAGTAAAATACATGTATTTTACTTGCATGCAAGTATTTTACTTGTCATGCAAGTATTTTACATGTATAATACTTGCATGACAAGTATTATACATGTAAAATACATGTAAATGCCTGAAATATACATGTAAAATACATGTATATCAAGTAAAAATACATGTATAATAGTTGACATGCAAGTATTATACTTGTATTTTTACTTGATATACATGTATTTTACATGTATATTTCAGGCATATACATGTATTATACATGTATAATAGTTGACATGCAAGTATTATACATGTATAATACATGTATTATACTTGTAGTTATACATGTAAAATTTACAAGATCCCACCGTGCCCCCATTTGACCCCCCCTACCCCCCCCCCCCCCCCCGCCTCTCCTCCCTCCCATTCCCCCCCTGTCCCCGTCCCTCCTGTGGCGTGACGTAGGCAATGAATTGGGTCGCGTGTCAGCTCTCGTGCGGCAAGTCTTTCGCGGGACTTCTGTTTCGATGCTGACATCGCTACCTCCAAAAAATATCATTTTTTTTGCCTCCGATGCACCCATCGGCGAGGGGGGAGGGGGGGGGGCAGAGCTGTGATGCGCGTGATTTCACCGGACGTGCGCCAACCCCCACCCACCCACCCTTCCCTGTCCACAAACAAATGCGCCTTGAGCTTGCCCCCTCCCCCCCCCCCCCCCCCCAGCCCTTCCACTCCCGGGGGGAAGCCCGGTGGGGGAGAAGAGACGCGGGCGAGCACCGGTTGTTCAAAAAAAAGAAATGCCGTCAAAACGGTAACAAGAAGGGCGACCCCGCTCACCGGGGGACGCTGCGAACACGCGAAATTATCGTTCAGATAGTTCAAAGGCGTTGGTGGGTGTGGGTAGGAGGTGGGCGATGGGAGTGGGGGGGGGGTGCTGGGGTGCAGCCCTGTCGCTCTGTGTCAGACTGTGTGGCAGTGTGACCCTCGTGTTATCCTTTGTCAGGGCGCTTACTTATCCGCACTTCGGAGCGAGGGGTGTCCTTCCCCTTCCCCCCCCCCCCCCCAGGGCTTTCCCTAAATCTGGGGGTCTGGGGGGCAAATTTCCAAAAACGGGTGCAAAAAAAGGGGGGAAAGGGGGGTTAGGCTGGGGCCCAGTCTGGGGGCTGCCATTGCATTTGTTGGACTCTGTACGGATCGTAGTGGGGTCATTTTGTGGGTGTAGGCGCCCAGTTTCACCTGTGAAATCTGGATCTGGTCAGTCCTTCAAGTCCGACTCGTGATGGGAGGAGGTGACTGAGAGGCACCACACCACCCCACCCAGCGGGACCCCCCCATCGGTTTTGTCAAGACCCCGTTGTTTTGAACGTTTGGAATCTGTGCGGATCGTGGTGGGGTCATTTTGGCCATGAGGTGCCCGTGAAGACCCCTGTCTGGTTGTCACCGTGAAGGTTCAGCTCACCCCCCTCTAGTTCCTCACCCGGACAAGACAGGTCCTGAACATGTATGACCGTGTGAGACCTTCTGTGGCCGTATGTCACCTTGTGACCCGTTGTGGTGATGTGTAAGAAAGCCTCATTGGCGGCAGACAACTGCCGGTCCACTGATCCTGGCTCACACCTGATGAGGCACACCAGGGGTGGTCGTGTGTTTGCGCCGAATACACAACGAGCACCACGGGAGACCACACGTGGCGTCTTGCACCTGACGAGATGGCTCTGATTTTGCTTCAGGATTGCAGCATCCGGCGACACTGATCAAGCTATTGACACGATGTGCCAGAAAATGCTGAATAATCCCTGGTACTCACCTGAACCCAGAGAGCCTGGAAGATCGAAAACCGCATGGTCACCCATGGGAACCTTTTTTGCGCGCCCAGGACGGCAATACCCCAAAAAAGGTGTTCTTTTGCAATATTTGCGCACACCCATTCCGAAGATTTTTTTGACAGCCACTTTAGTCAAGTAGGGTGTCCATTCCTGCCTTGACAACTCGCCTGCAAAAAAAGGGGGGAAACAGGGAAATAATAGCCTGCAAAAAAAGGGGGGGGAGGCAGATTTTGAAAATCTCGGGAGACGGGTGCCGATTTAGGGAAAGCCCTGCCCCCCCCCAATTTTTTAAAAAAAAAAACCTCACTCCCCCACCCCCCTGCCTCGGTGTGGGCCGCACAGCCTGTATGCAACGGGTAGGGGGACGCCAACCCTGTGATTTACTTTTCTTATCTCGCGCCCTTCCACCTGTAGGCCTGCTTGAGACAGGTTCAGAGGTATTTCTTTGGAGGGAGGGGGGGGGGTGGTGGTGTCGGTTTTGACCTGGGGGGGCCACCGAGAAACTTGTCTTTGAATCGAATCGAAAAGGGGTGTCGTCTTCGCGGGTCAGCATTGCATTTGTGTGTGTCTTTGGGTTCGCTTGAGCCGTGTTAGCATGTGAAGATGGTGACAGGCTGTCCGACTGGGATAGGGATCAGCGTCGCGTCCTCACAACAAGAGCGGGGGAGAAGCCGGACAGGCGCCTATGCGGGGCGACAGTCCTGTGTCTGTGGTTTCTGGTGCGAAATAAACTGAGGGGCTGTGAGAGCACCGCCAAAATTCGTTCAAATTTGTTCAAAAGAATAACAGTGAGACTGACCACGCACGTCAGGTGGTGGCCGTGGACGTTTCCGACAGTGGGAGGCAGGTGAAGCCAAGGCTTGTGATTCGTCGATACCACAGCAACAGAACCCCTGAAAGAGCTTGTCTCAGATGTGTCGGCAGAGAGGTCAGCCCGTGATATCTTTGCGCCCTTGCGAGTGGCGCTGTGCCCAGGTTTCCTCTTGCTTCTGAGGTGGTGGGGGGGTGGGGGGTAAAGCCCCTGTGGGCGTTTGGCTATGCCATCTTGAGCATCATCAATTTCTTTTATACCTTTCCTTTCTTGTGTGGGTTGCGGGGGGCAGGGCGGTGGTCCGTTGTGCTCGCCCACGCTTGTGGCTTTAGACAGTTCTGTGTCGAGTGGCAGTGCGACGGAACAGCGGCTAGCTGAGGCGGGTAAGCCGATGTGCCGAGGGAGGCAACAGCCACCTGCCAGTAGTCCGTGCTGAGTCATGCCCGTGTTTGGAGGCCAGTGGTCGACCAAGGCGATACCAGCGTGCTGTGGAATGAAGAGACCGCCCTCTACCCCGCCTGTTATGTTGTTGTGGCCGAGTGGCGGATTCCAGAAGCCTGTCAGCGACACCCACCATATGTGCAGCTCTTTGATATCATCTCCTTGTTCCCACACTCCACAAAATGATGCGCATTGCCTGCATGCTGATGATGGCGTCGACGGTGTCTGCGATCGACTACCTGAACTGGAAGGAGATGGCGTCGGTGCGTTACGTGTCTACCCGCTTGGCGACGCAGTACGAGGGGAAGGCGACGAGCGAGGACGAGTGCTTCAAGGTGGTGGAGGCATTCCCGTCCCCCAACAAGCACGCGGTGTACTTCAACTCGGACCTGAACCTGTGCCAGATCCACAAGCTGAGCGCTGTGGGGACGTACAACGGCGGGTCGAAGACGATGGCGTGGAACGACCAGACGACGGAGGACGAGGGCAGCGTCCACCGCATGTACGTGAAGAAGGACGACGACAAGGAGGAGGATTCCATCACGGACGGTGGTATCATTGCCACGATCGCGCTTGCCATCCTGTTTGGTGGGTGCCTTGTGATGTGCGCCTTCGTGTGCAAGGAGGAGCACTCCGACATCGCCAACCAGCTGGCCGCCCTGGAGAAGAAGGAGCTCCACATGGACGAGGCAGCCTCCGAGGAGTGGGAGCGCCGCTCCGAGGCCGAGGAGGCCAAGGAGGTCGACGCCGCCCAGAAGTAGACACCGTCACCATATCTGCATAACTCGCCTCGCGGTGTGGCGACGAGGACGACACCATACAGGCCGTCGTCATTGCCTGCACATCATACGAGGAACAGCCCAGGCCATGCACACAGCGTCGCCCTGTGATGTGCCACTCGTCGTCTTTTCCGCCTCAGGGTTCCTCTGGGGCTAACGATGTTTATCAATATCCTTTCTGACCAGCCATTGCACCCCCGCCCCTTTCTGTTAGATGATAAGCTGACTCAAAGTTGATGAAGTGCCCACGCCCCTTCTCGCCACACACGCACGCACAATGCTGTGCGAAACGCGTCGGGGGGCCGCCGTCACCACCGAGGACACCGATTAAATCGGCGACGCTTGCATGCAAGAGGACCGAGTCAGCTATGATTTCCCCCTCTCTAGTTTACTCCCGTGGCTGGCTCCCTTGAAGCGCCCTTCTTCGAAGAGCTTCAAATATGTCCACCAACCAGCTCATGAGGGAAGGTTGCGGGAAGCGAGATTCCCAGTATGTATCATTGACATTTTCCTGCTACGACGCTCGTGCCACTTCTGTTGTTTGAGGGGCTGTGAACGTCAATAAATTGGCACGTCACGATATTTATATCAGGCGTCTGACTGTGGCAATATGTCCATGCATCGATTCCGTCTTTCTCTGCATGGGCAACGGAAAGGCAGTGTCAGGTACTGCAAGGCCATGAATCCCTTCTGCCTTGGCCCCCTCACAAAAAAATTCCTATCGAACACGACATACGATTCTGTGTAAAGCCATGAGTGATGATCTGTTCCCACGACAACGAGTCAACTGATGATTGGTCCAATCTCTTGCGAGCAAAAAAATAAATAAATTCGATCTTTTTTTTCAAATGAGGTTTGTCCACAGTTCCGGTTCTGCCCGGCTTTCCCGGTGGTTTCCCCTGTCTTTCTGGCTTGGGGGGAATCCTGAGATGTCCGAAGGTTCCGAACGTTGTGCATCCCCATAAGCGGGTAGGGGCACCTTGAGCACATTGTGCGTGTTGCCACCCAGAGTGCTTCCCCTACCCCCCGCTCAACTCCAACCAACCACCCGGGATAACGTAAGCACCCTCTCGAAGGAAACATATAAGACAAACTCGCTGTTTCACGTGCTTCTTTCTTACCTTTATATTTTCATTTTCTTCCTTTTCCGTGTTCCCCCCTTTGTTCCCTCCTCCTCCCCTGCCCCCGCACCGTCCCACCACCTTCCCCACTTCCCAGTCCACCTTTCTGGCCCCCCAGCCAAACAGGCTGTGGTGACTAGACCCACCTTCCCTCTCCTGCCCTGAGAACTGTTTGTTTTCCGGGATATGTCGGATCCCGCACCACTTGTCCTGCTGGGAGGTCCTTCCCGGCAGGGGTACTGCGTCTCCAACTGCAACAACGAGGATGGGGCAGCTTTGGCAAAATTTGGCGGGTAGAACAACCCCCTCCGGGAAAAAATAATTTGCGCAGGGCTCTTGCTTATGTTCAGCAGAAAGGTGGATCAGCCATGTCTCAGCTCGCTGGTGATATATGCCCATGCCAGGGGAAAGCCAAGCCGTCTGCGGCATCTTGTTCGTTCCGGATCACGGCCTCCCAGGGGAGCGTCGTCCAGGATATGCACTTCATCGAGAGTATATATCGTGTCAGGTCCCCATGCAGCGGTCTTTTGTGGACTTCTGTTTGTTGCCCGATCGCGAATTAACACTGCCAACCCACTTCATCGGAAATGCGTGAGCTTGTAAGCCACCCCGGACTGGGGCTCTGGCTCTGACCTGGCATTGTATTCAAAAGAATCGATGGGTCAAGTCTCGATAAAAAAAACCTCCCACGCGATGTCAGTCGAGCCCTGGTGGAATCAACAACGTTCTCTTCTCTCTCCTCCCCCTCCAAGTGTGCCGGAGCTAATGACGTCCTGAACGCGTCAGATTCTGGTCGCTGAACAAGAATAGCAAAATAAGCATTTTTTTCCGGGATGTTGGTGCTGGATTGCACACTCCCCGCACTCTCAGGTTTGGCAGGAGCCAATGCACAGCATGCCAATAAGAATTGGCACGACGAACAGGGATTTTCCGAGGCATGCAATTCCCTGCCTCGGGGGAAGCAACGCTGCATTGCTGCGGGAGGGAGGGAGGGAGGGAGGGTGGTGATCTGCAGGAGACAGGCGGGCTGCCCGGTTGAACGAACGAAGCAGCCCGCCTGTGCGACTGCTGCCAAGCTACATCATGTTGTTTTTAAGAAGGGGGAGCCATCAACAAGGGTGGCTGTGTGGTTGACACCGAAAGAGCAAGTTCATCATCGCTGCCTGCTGGGTTGCGGGTGAGTGCTGCTGCGGCAAACATTCATCCACCCGGGAAGAGCGCGATGCATGTCGATGCCCACTGTCTGATCGCACAGCGCACCAGAGAGTTATGTCGAAGATGAACCAGAAGACACCAAAACAACGATGGGGCTGTGTTCTCAGTTGTTTGCAATGATCTGGGTTGCCTCTCCAGTGCCGGTTATTTGCGCCCGAATATCATGCACACGCCACACAGTTCCAACACAACAGTTGATTCCACCGTGTTCACATCACCACAAGCAAAATGATGCGCATTGCCTGCATGCTGATGATGGCGTCGACGGTGTCTGCGATCGACTACCTGAACTGGAAGGAGATGGCGTCGGTACGTTACGTGTCTACCCGCTTGGCGACGCAGTACGAGGGGAAGGCGACGAGCGAGGACGAGTGCTTCAAGGTGGTGGAGGCATTCCCGTCCCCCAACAAGCACGCGGTGTACTTCAACTCGGACCTGAACCTGTGCCAGATCTACAAGCTGAGCGCTGTGGGGACGTACAACGGCGGGTCGAAGACGATGGCGTGGAACGACCAGACGACGGAGGACGAGGGCAGCGTCCACCGCATGTACGTGAAGAAGGACGACGACAAGGAGGAGGACTCCATCACGGACGGTGGTATCATTGCCACGATCGCGCTTGCCATCCTCTTCGGTGGGTGCCTTGTGATGTGCGCCTTCGTGTGCAAGGAGGAGCACTCCGATATCGCCAACCAGCTGGCCGCCCTGGAGAAGAAGGAGCTCCACATGGACGAGGCAGCCTCCGAGGAGTGGGAGCGCCGCTCCGAGGCCGAGGAGGCCAAGGAGGCCGACGCCGCCCAGAAGTAGACACCACGGCACTGCCCTGCTCCCTGCACACCACGCAGAGGGCCCCCTCAATGCCTGGGCCCAGCTTGCACCCCTCCCTGCCACCTTGTGTCCGCCTGTGGCCCCAGTGCCTCCTCGAACCCTGTGGTGCGCCACAACAACCCCGGCGGTGTGAGCGATGCGACCCACACGAGGCGTTGGTTTGTGTTGTGAACCGCGGCTGAAGGACTCTCTCTTCGAGGGACCCGCAGTTTATTTGTTTCCCACGAGCTGGACATATCACGGGGTGGCGCCGCCCCTCCACTGAACCGTCCACCACGAGAAATGTGACGGCGAACAGGAAACACAGAACATCTCATGCCATCACGTTTCTCATCACTCTTTACTTTTATCCTACTTTGCACCTCTGTTCGCACTCTGTCACCCACTCAGTCTGTGATTATCCACTGAGCGGGTCGGAGCGCCACCACACACACAGGCATCATCCCCGGATGTGCTTCGATTGAGAGATAACTGCCCCCCGTACCCCTTCCACCACCGAGGTTGAGCGTGCTTCTTGGTGTCTGGTTGGGGCATCCGCACAACGGGCACAGACATGTTTGCCGGGGGTGGGCGGGAACCCATGATTGTGCAAACGTTGCGTTTGTTGTGCGCTCCTGCCGATGTATGGCCTTGGGAGACGAAAGCCAATACTGAGAACGACGATGGAGAATCATGTTTCCCACCAGTTGCTTCTCGCAATGAAATCAGGGGAAGAAGTAGTGGTGTTTGAGTCCACTTGGGGGCGGGGAGAGGGGAGCATCTGCCGGTATCCCGCACCGACCGGATTAAATTTATTGATGTTTTTTTGTCCCGAGAAAAAGCCAGAACAGCGGCGTCTCTCTGCAGGAGGAGGGGGCTGCTTCGAGCAACCAGCAAAAAAAATTGTTCAAAAAAAACGTTGAAAGCGTTCATAATATGGGGGTGGAATCGGTCAATGCAACCGACGGTATCACAGAGGCCATCGTGTGGATCAGTAGAATTTGCAGTTTGTTTCTTCCCCCCCCCCCATAATAATAGTAGCTGACGCCGCACATCACGCACTCCCCCTCCCCCCCCCCCCCCGATATTGCTGAAGCGTTGGCGTGGTCTTGTTTGCCCCCCCCCCACCCATTTCACGAGTGGTAGTTAACCTGAACGGGGCCATGAGAGGTGTGCATCTTCCAAGCCACAGGGGATTCATTTTTGAGTCGTTTAATAAGCCAAACGTCACCCCCCCCCCCCCTTTCCCACTCCCCCCCCCGCCCCCTCCCAATGAAAATTCACCAAACCTATCACCGCGGCGATCTTAGTATGCCCTGAAGACATGTTGTGGAACAAGATGGGGTGGGGCATGCAATCCACTGCCAGCAGCAGTTGAGGCACAACGCGTGCGATCAAAGAAAAGACCAATATTTGGAACGAGGCATGGAGGCGGGGAGCTGGCGAGTCTGTCTGTGGCTCAGCCAAGCCCGCAACAAAACAGCAGTTCGGAACTGTACCCCTTTTTTTTCCAGTTGCTGGACAGAGGAGGGTGTGGGCCCCATTTTGTTCCGTCACGTGTGAATCCGGGCATCGCAAATGTCGCCGTGTCCCCCTGCCCCCTGTCTGGCCCCTTTGGATCCGATTCACCATGCCCTGCACACTTAGTTTGCCAGGTCAGTCACATTGCCCCCCCCCCCCCCCCCCAGAGGACCTTCACACTCTCGACAACCTGACCCCCTTCTCCCCTCATCCACCCATTCCCGACGCAATCCCCACTCCAGCTCACCCCCTCACTCACTCGCCTCCCCCCCCCACCACCACCACCCCCTCTTCTTCTTCCAACCGTTTAGCCCACTGGGAGCTGTTGCGACCTGGCTGCCGCTGTTGTGGTCGGTTTGACTCATGACACCCCCATTACAGGCTGGGCATCGATGTGTCTTCTTTGGGCCTTCCCTAGTAAGCCCGAGGGATCGGCGCGGCAGGAGGCAGCCAGGTCGCGAACACAGTGGGTTTGAGCCAGCAGGGAATAGGTGTGTTGGGCGGGTCAGGGGAGATGACCCGCCATTCATTCCCTTAGGGTTACGCAGGCAAAACTGACAAATGGGTGATGCCATTAATGCCAGTTTGCTGTTCAGTGAGGGGAGCGGTTCCGGTTCTCGCGTTCCCAAACTGCAATACGTCATGTATTAAGAGAGGGGGTGGATGAAGAACGTCTGATATTTCGGTTATTTTTTTTGGCTCTTTGGCAGGCGTCCCCCACCACTTTCTCCTCAAGAAACTCCGTGATGTGCTTCCTTCCCCACACCACTATTCAGTGTTGACGGAACAGCAACTGGATTGACGACCTCCACATCCGTTGATGGGCCAGTGCAAGCACACATGTTTTCTTTCGGGACGACCACATTTGTGGAAGTATTTCTTCGGGGTCCTGCTTTGGTGGGTTGTGGAGTTGTTTTTGCATGCTGGCAGCGTGAATTCCCACGCTGTCCCGAACGACACAGCAACTCCGTGGAACATCCCGAGGGGTCAGGACGCCCCATCGGTGCGAAGAGCTCGCCCGTGAGGGGGTCTGCTCTTAGCTCCGCCTCAACACCGCTCTGAACAAGAAATCATGGACCTGTCGATGGGCCGTGAAATGCCAATTCCGCCGTGCAGCCAGACGAAGATGAAAATGGCAGCCCCTCACAGGGACACCATTTCGAGGAGCACGGGCGCAATTGGCCAAACCCTTTCACGGGCTCGATGTGTCCCCATCAGGATACTGAGCCTGAAAGACTGTTAGAAGCGCATGTTCACTCATGTACACCATGAACCAGCGCAGAAGCGAAGAAAATTGAATGAACAAAACAGCAAGGCTGGCCTTGTCCTCATTTAGTGGGCAAGTGCGCGGCTCGCTGCATTGCACACACAAACACAGCAAACAATACAGCATGGCGGCAGTATAATGTGGCAATAAGGGTCAACCTGTGCAGCATGCCACACAATGGCCTTTCTCGGACTTCTGCGTCTGGGAGCGAGCCCCACAAAGTCGCCGTCCTAGCTACAACTATTCGCAACGTGCGCGTCAACCTTCGTTCTGTCTTCCGCACGTTTGGGACATCACCGCACCGACAGGCAACGGACAGCTCAAAGGCCAGATTCTCTGCGCCGTCAATACTGAAGGCTCTGTAGCAGGGCCGCTCACCTTTCCTGTGACGAACGGCACCGTGTTCCAGACCTTAGCCTTCGTTAGTGATGTGTCCGGCGTGTGATTCCGTGAGGCGTGCATACTCACAGTGCGCACACCTTGCATGGGTCTGAGGTTGACGACGATGTGTCATGCATCGCATATTTCAAGAAGAAGAGAGTGCATTTGCCTCCCGGGCGCAGAAGAGAACCGCGAGCAGGCCCTGTGCGGCATGCTGATGCAGCTTGGGCACGGGGTTACCCCAGTGCGCGTGTGTGTGCGTGTGTGCATGTGTGATTTTTTTATCTGCCTCTTCTTAACCTGTCGGCCCTTTTCCAAAAAAGCCCTCTCCCACCCCACCCCACCCACCGTCGACCCCATCCATCCCATAGCAATCAAACCCTGCGTGAAAAAATCCCATACCGAATCATCACGACAGAGAAGTGCAGCTGCTCTCCCTCACCGTCCCTCCTTTCCACCCGCACCCCCACGGCCGTTGTGTCAGACTGTGCCACTTTGCAACCGACATCGCCTTGTTCTCGTCTCTTCTGCATTTCTGAGCGAAGGCGCCAACTGCCTTACCCCATCTGTGATCTGCACTCTGCATCTCCACCGCACCCCCACGTTAGTCATTTTTTGTTGTGGGGTTTGGTTGGTCGTTCCAACAAGACAACTTTCGGCGGTACTTCGTTTGTTTCATTTTGCTGTCACTTCACGACCCAGCGGGGGCACTGATGGTATTGTGTAGTGGCACCGAGCAAACTCCGATGATACCCTCCACCCACACACCGCCACACCACACATCCGCCTCTGCAGAGCTGACCTTTTGGTCCACCTCACATCAAGCCGCTTCTCTCCTTCGCGTCTCTTGAGGGGGGAACAGGGCACACACAAAGGCACGGGATCTGCTGCTGGGAGGTTTATCCCACAAGGGTTGCTGAGCCCCAGAGACTCCATTGTTTGCACTCAACTCTCAACAGGCAAACGGGCAACAGGGCGAGACAATGTCTTATTTGCTGACCCACCTGAACTCGGGATGGGCGGTGGACCAGGCGATTGTGCTTGAGGAGGAGCGTGTGGTGGTGATGCGATTCGGCCACGATTGGGATGAGGAGTGCATGGTGGTGGACCACATGCTGGCGAGCACAGCCGAGAAGCTGCGCAACATGGCGGCGATATACGTTGTGGATATCACTGAGGTATGCACCCCACCACCACCTCCCACACAGCAACGAGGCTGTGTGTCCTGCCCGAGGTGTTCGCACTGGCGACGTTTGTCAAAAAGCCCTCCACACCTTGCATTGTGGCAGCTCTGAGGAGCTGTGGCTACACTACTCTATGAAGATTTGGAAGAACTGAAAATCAATCCATCCCCCATCTCCCAGGCAGTGTTTTGGTTGCGCACCTTCTCCCATGCCACATCACCTCCCCCGCAGGTGCCGGATTTCAACGAGATGTATGAGCTCGTCGACCGCGTGACACTCATGTTCTTCTTCCGCAACAAGCACATCATGGTTGACCTGGGGACGGGCAACAACAACAAGATCAACTGGGCGCTGAGCGATAAGCAGGAGTTCATCGACATCGTGGAGACGGTGTACCGCGGCGCGCGGAAGGGGAGGGGTCTGGTGCAGTCCCCGAAGGATTACTCTACAAAGCACAAGTACTGATCGGGGTGGAGTGGGATGTGGTGTGGTGTGGTTTTCCGGGCCATTCTGCATCGCCTTCGTCCTTCGGGAGCCTCTGTCGGTTGTTGCAAAGTCCCATCCCACGCCAGGGTTGGTTGTGGCGTGCGAGAGAACCGTCATTCCCCCGGGCCTGCAGTACCCACCACCACCCGTTGCTCCCTCACAAAAAGGGGCAGGTTTCCTCGGCCCAGGACACGTGCCGTCTAGCCTCTGCTGAGTAGTTCCGCCATGGCTGGTGTTACCACGGCGGTTGCCAGCTCTTGCCTCAAAGCACGGTGTTGTCCCCTTTCATCTAACCCTGCGTTTCTAAATGCACAGACCACTCGAATGTGGGCCGATCATGGGGTCGGGAGGTGGGTTGGGGTGGCAGTCTTGATGTCTGCGAAGTGTCACAAGGTGGTTGGGTGTCTTTTGGGGCACATGCACACACCTTGTTGCGCGGTGGAGGAAAGGTGTATGATAACAGCCCCCTGCCCCCCGTCCGGTGGGGGATGCACAAAATTCCAACAGCAAAATGGAACACGTGTGCCGTATATTTCGAATCTCGCCCCCCCCCCCCCCCCCCACCCCCCTCAGAACAGAAACAACACAACCGGCAGAAGAAAATGACTGCAAATCAAAATCCCTCCATCCCACCCCCCACCACCCCTACTCTTTGCAACACCCCCGATACAACCTGACGACCCGATTACAACGGGAGATCAACCCTACTTCCGCTCTCTTTGCAGAACCACGCCAAACAGCTGTGTATATTCTGTACATTAATCAGCTCACCACCACACCCTCTACCAGGCCGGTGCCACGTGATGCAGGCTGACGTCTGGGGCTGCATCCTGTCGTGGCTGAGCTGGGAGGAAATCGCCCTTCTCGAGGCCGCTGCCTGGGAGGCCTGGAGCGGCGCCACCCCGCTGCCGCGCCGCCCGACGCCGCCACCCCAGCCCCACAGCCTCCCCGCCCTGTCCCCTGCCGCCTTCGCCTCCGCATGGCGCGCCGCGCTGGCGTGGTGCAGCGCGGCCGCTCTTGCTCTTCTGCGCAGCCGCCGCTTCAAAGAAGCTGAGACGCTGCTCGCCGCACGCGTCGCCGACACACACCGCATCCACACCACATGGTGCTACCTGCATGACGCAGGGCTGCGCCGCACGGTGGACCTGCAAGTGGCCTCCCTGCAGGTGCTCCTCGCACGTGCGATACACTGCCAGCACTGGGCCTGCGGCTACCTCCCCTCCAGCCTGGGCAAACGCGCCTCTCTGGCAGCAGGCGCTGCCATGCCTGCCCTGGCCTCCAGCGTGCCTACCGGGGAGTACGTGCGTGCCTGCCTCCTGCATGCGTGGAACGGCGCGCGGCACATCATGAAGCTGCCCACCACAAAACGGGAGGACTTCGCGCCGTTCTTCGAGATCGCAAGGCAGCTGCAGCACGAGCCGCTCCCGGAGCACGCCCCAGGAGTGGGCCTGTTCACCGAGGGGTATGTGAGGTACGCCCTTGGGTTCTCCGTGGCTGGGGGTGAGGAGGACTTCCGCGGGGCCTATAGGCTGCAGCAGGAGGGCTTTGCCCTGTGGTCGCAGTCGAGCCATGCCCTCAGCGATCAGCACGATATTACCGTGGAGATGATGGAGCGGTTGGCGCGCACCGCGCACTTCCTGGAGGCGGAGTCGGCACAGCAGTGGTATTCACGGGCTTACACAAAAGCACTGCAGGTGTGGGGTGATACCGCACACCCGTTCGCCATGACGCTGAGAGCGTGTCTCACAGAGGTGTAGCAACACGGAGGAGACGAGGAGGAATGCCGGCTTTGCCGCCAAGTGTGAGGTGTCGGGTGGCAGGATGATGGGTGGAGAGAGAGTGTGAGAGAGTGAAGGCGTGTCTCAGCGTTTGTAGGGTGTGTGGAAGAGGAGGCACCAGGGGGGTTCCCTCGACGCAAAGAGGATGTTGTTGTCGTGGTGTGTGTGGCAGTGGTCATGCCGTCGAGAGCAGGTTGCTCCGTGTGTAACCACTCTTCCCTGCGATGAAGTGATAGTCGCGTGTGTGTCTCCTGAGAGAGTGAGAGTTCAGCGAGGATCGCATCAGCATCAGAGGGCGTGCTCGGTAGTGCGTTTCCTTGTTCGGGATGGTGGTGGTGTGCGGTGTTCGCACCAGAAGAGTTCGCTCGGTGGTGGGAAAAACGGACCCCGCGACATTGATTGCCGATCCCCCTGATTCTGACATTGGGTGGGATCGCAAAACAAAAGTCAAAGAAATAAAAACCCCACCCCCCACACCCCCCACCTCCACCCCGTGTTTTTTGAGGCCTGATTTCGCAAACGCCACAAAAAAAGCGGTGTGAACCCCCACATCTGCCCTGCCACAACGAATGGGGTTATGCTTGCAACGACCCTTTTGTTGTGTCAGGTCGAGATGTTATGTTCTATGATTGTCTTGATGATTCTGCCCATTCTTCGGCGGATGTCTGCTCTCAACACATTGCCTGGCACTTTCTTTGGGATTGCTGGGCGCTGTTTCTAATCTCCTTTCGGGTGGCTGCCTGGACCCCCCCCCCCTCGTGCAACACGTTGCTGGTTTGGATTGCCAAAATCCGCACCCCTCATGCATGACAAAGGCACCTCACCTATCCCCAAACAATGTGAGACTCGCACATGCGGCTGATAGAGTATTTGGCTGCGCTAACCAAAGTTGTGACGGCAAAGCCAAAAGCGTGAGCTTGTTGATGTGAATTTATCTGGGCCTCTCCTGTGCATCGCCAGCCGCAGTCAGGCTGTGAAAGGACAGTGCAGCTGGCAGGTTTTACCGAATGTGCATGTCACGGCCCCCACCGCCCTGACACCAGGCAGCTGGGTCGTCGACACACACTCACACAAGGGCATGCGCCCCACCAACGATACGCCCCTTTCCGCTGACGTTGCTCAGCTCACATACACCCTTCCCCCCCGCTCCCAGAGGAGTTGCAGTGTTCTGCACTGCCGGTGGAGCTCTGTTGAGACAGATAATTCTCCCTCGTGAATCGTGTGCCTGGACTGAGTTAGTTCAGGGACAACACAAAGCCGCTCTGAAGCCCTGTTATTTTCTCTCTGCCTTTCAATGCAGCAAAAGGCCTTCAGGTAGGCGGGCTATATAGCCTCGTTATGTCCCCCAACACCTCCCACCACTCCCCCCCCCCCCCCCCCCAGATGGAAAAAATGCAGTGAACCCCGCCGGTTTCCCCCTTGTTATGACTTGCTAGGCTAATGTTCTTTGTCTTGAGTGGAGCTGAGGCCAGGATACCGACCCGCCCCCCTCCCTCCCTCCGCCCCCTCACCGCCCCCCCTCTCATGCATCTCGGCAACTTGCGCGCGGCACACCACGTTGTGTCATGGGTGGCTGTGGGATGGGAGAGGGGTGTCCAAGCTCAAGGAGTTGTCTCGATGAGAAAGGGGGGGGGGGGAGGAGGGGGAGAGAGAGAATCCATGAACACCCCAAACCACCGCCACACAGGAACTACCTTCCTCACTCAGCCCCCTCTCTCTCGTTTTTTAACCAAAGACCGAGTGGGCCGTGTGTGAAGTGGTCTGTCCACCCACCCCACCCTCCCCAATTAACCCGCTTGCCTTGCATCCCTCCAGCTGCTGGGCGCACCATGGTGGACTCCAAAACGGTGTACCTGCAGAAGCACAGCATCCCAGAGCTGATCGACTCGCTGATCAATAAGCTTGTTGACGAGGAGCCTGCCGACCCAAAGGGGTTCCTCGCGAAGTGTCTCGAATCGCGCGC
Organism: Rhynchopus euleeides; assembly: GCA_963210315.1. NCBI lineage: Eukaryota > Euglenozoa > Diplonemea > Diplonemida > Diplonemidae > Rhynchopus > Rhynchopus euleeides. The sequence goes on along the minus strand of OY723263.1, from coordinate 478,251 downwards.
CGGGACTGTGTCTGAAAACACATACAGTGTGCACCTCCATGCTGCGGTGGATGGGGCGAAGCTCTTCCAGCGGATCGACTTCGACACCATCGGGCATGCTACGGTGACAGGGGATGGGAAGAGCATCGGATGTGTTCGAGAGATACCTGGGTTAGACCCTTCGTTCCAAGAGAGGCTCGTGGACCGCAGGGTCGGCGAGTTCGAGCGCAGCTACACCTACACCTTGAACAACACGAACTCGCTTGATATTAAAGGGTTTTCCGGAACGCTGCGTGTCCTCAGCTCCACCGTGTCTCCTGCAAGCTCCTGCTTCGTGACGTGGACAGCCATGTGGGAGCAGACGGGAGAGCTTGCCTCGTTGCATCTCCCCACATTCATGCGGGAGCTGATCGAGGGTGCTGTTGCCGAGGCAATGAACGACCCGTAGCGGAGAGGAAGACCAGGCCTGTCGCTAACTTTTCGATTTTGGAGATTTGGTGGGTTGACGCTCCTGTTTTGGGGGGGGATCAGGGGGGAAAACACTAGGGGTCAATTTTTCTCGCGCGCGCTTCGCGCGCGCTCGTGTTGTTGCCAAATTTTCCCATCGGTGGACCACTAGGTGGGCACGGTGTGAGGCGCTGGGTTCCTTCCGTGGTTCCTCTCCCGCTCGCGCCGTCGGGTGCCGGAGGAAACCAAAAAATGGCTTTCGGGACCATGATTTCGACGCTGCCCCCTGATATGTCACGGCCGTCAAAGCGCAAGGACTTGGTTACTAGACGGGCACGCGAGATGGGGGGTCTGGGGGGCAGGGCCCCCCAGCCGCCGGAGGCCACGGTAGTGATCATCTGTTCATTGTGGGCGTACAGATTCTGTGTGAGTTGGCTGCGTCCTCCTGAGGCTACTGGAGTGGGTGGATTCCCTGACCTGATGGGAATCGAATGACTTGAGTACGAGACATACGCCACAGGGGGGTCTGGGGGGCGGAGCCCCCCAGCCGCCGGAGGCCACGGTAGTGAGCATCTGTTCCTGCAAAACCATACTCTCTTCGACGTCGACCCAGTGAAAGTGGGTTGACGCTTGGTCGACGCTTGGTGAGCGTCGACCCAGTGTAACCGGGCCAACGCTAGGTTAGCGTCGACCCAGTGTAATAAATGGGTTGACGCTTGGTCCAGGCTTGAATGGCAACCCAGTTCCACTAGGTCGACGCTCCAAGCCTCGACCAAGCGTCAACCCAGTCCACTGGGTCGACGCTGGGTCGACGCTTTTTTATGGGGGGGGAAACCCAAAATCACTGGGTCGACGGTCGACGCTTAGCGACATGCCTGGAGGAAGACTTGTGAGGGGTGGGGGGGTCATAAGCCCCCCTAAAAACGTACAAATACCAAAAATTTCAACATACCATCAGAACCGCCCTAATACCTGATCTGACCCGAAAATCCGACCCATACCCCCCCGGAAACCGTCTGGAGCCCACTTGTGACACCTGATACGCACTTTTGTGATGATTTTTTGGGGTCCTAAAAAATGTACCTCAGTTTCGTACCTTGCCTTTGTACCTGAACCACTCCCGACCGCAATATTTCGTTCTTTGCCTTTTCTGCGGTGGTTCCGGCTCAGGTGGCACGCATGTTGCCTTCCCCAGTGCCTCGGCAAGGTCTTTCTTGACCTGATTCGTGGGAATGTTGTGTTGTTGCGCCAGCGGAATGAGTTCAGCCACCTCCTGGGTGTAGTACTTCGATCGCGGATGGGTCATTGTGAGTACTTCGTACGCCTGCGAGGCTGCATCGGCATTAGTGGGCAGCGCGTAGATGTCTTTGCTTCGTCGATCTCAGCCTGTGAAGGCACGGTTGGGATATTGTACGCCCTGAGAGCCGAATTGGTGATGTTTGTGCTGTGTAATTTGCGCCCCGCAGGATATGCACACCACGCAGTCTCGACAGCACGAGAGTGTACCATGTGAGGACTCAACAAAGTCATTGGATAGGCATCTGCCTGCCGACTCAGCCCCCACAGTGCGACCGCAAGATCGCCAGGGATGTCTCAACGCCAGGGGAATACTCAATACTCTCCCCTGGCGCTGTACAACCCTACTCTTAACCCTCGGGTCCTCTCCTGGAGGCGGTGATGGCGGGCCCGCAACGCTTCGTACTTCCGGTACAGACTGGGGTAGTCTGCCCGGCTGACCCGCTCATCGCTTCCGAGATCATCTGCTGCTCTGGAGCTGCCATCACTCTCACTGCCCACATCAGTTGGTGTGGGGGTAGGAGCAGGACGAGTGGGAGGAGTAGGAGTGCAGGTGACATCTTTCTTGGCCAGCAAGGAACGCCGCTTTCCGCACGTGCGTGCAGTTGATGCACCACCTCATATATCTGTCGTCACCACGTCCCACTCGCTCTCCTATGTACCCAGCCCGACGGAGCGCCCGAAATAATGTCGCCTCACGGATGTCGTGTGCCGTTTTCTTCTTACGCAGGTCTGCCACAACGCTCTCTGCCGGGACCCCGCACACCTCCCGTTTGGCGGGCTTCTTTCGAGCAAGGTACCCCTCTGCAGCAGCATCTGACACCTCTGCGAGGCCCTGGGCACGCGGCATGTGTTGCTCGGCGTGCTGGGTGAGCGTAGTGACACCCTTCCCTTGCAAAGAACGAAATATTGCGGTCGGGAGTGGTTCAGGTACAAAGGCAAGGTACGAAACTGAGGTACATTTTTTAGGACCCCAAAAAATCATCACAAAAGTGCGTATCAGGTGTCACAAGTGGGCTCCAGACGGTTTCCGGGGGGGTATGGGTCGGATTTTCGGGTCAGATCAGGTATTAGGGCGGTTCTGATGGTATGTTGAAAAATGTGGTTTTGTACGGGCTTATGACCCCCCCTAGGGGGGGGGGGGTGGACATCTGTCCTGTTCGGTGGCTGTGCGGTCTGCGGTTGGGGCCCCTTCAGCGCCAGACCCTGCTGCCGCCTCTGTGCAAACTCGGAAGAGTACACAGAGGGTCGGTGTTGTGTCCCCTTGTCCAGGGGGTTGGGTTTAGGGGCCAGTGGAGTCTCTGCCTTCCACCCATCGATTCTCCTCTCGGCACCCAACCATTTTCTTGTGGTTGTTGGGGACGCATGGGGTCTGGAACTGTCAAATGCATGTGTCAAACGAGGGGGGTCCAACCCGAACGAACGAAGGATTTGGGAGCAATCTCAAAAGGAATCTCATCGCATCGCTCAGAAAGCTGCCATTTTTCATTTGCGGTGTTGATTTCAACCCCCCCCCCCCCCGGCACCCTGTTGCTGAAACTGTGTGACGAAAGAACACCGAACTACCGGACTTCAGATCCACCAAGCCACCTGTCTGCACCTTCAACGTGGTTTCCTCAGGGGCCAGGCCCGGTATCCAATGGCAACGCGTCAGTCCCAACGCCACGCGCCTCTCCAGGGGGGCCCGACGCCCATCTGCGTGTGCCTCAGGACACAGAGCGCCTGGCTCGGATCTGTTGTTCTTCACAACAGATGAGTTAGCCGCTTTCCGGCCTCCTCCCCTCACCACCTTCGTCTGGCTGACAATGCCAGTCGGTTGAGACCGCATCCCGTCGAGGGAGGTCACAGGGGCAGGCACGATGCAATAGCGGGTGCATGCCTTGCATTCGTGTGTGCGGTGTCGCTTCTGAAGTGGGCGATGGAGGGCGTGCACAGTGTGCGACTTCTGCAAACAGTCCCCCTTTCTGAATTCATCACTGCTCTGTGTCGTGCCACTGCGCCATGAAAAACGCGCAATGTCGCGATGTGGTTTCATCTCTCTTCACCTTTCCTCCCTACCGACACGCCCTGCCCGCGGCAAGCGAGCGGTGTTGACACGGGACAAACAAAAAAACAAACGCGCGGAGAACGAAAATCGAAAAAAAATTGAAAAACAGAAAACACCCATCTTTCCCTCCCGCTGCCACCGCTCAAACAAATCACCCACCACCACACGGCCGACTCCAGCGGGGGTCGGAGAAACCTTTTTGGGCCTCAACTCGGGGGAGCCATATACTCCCGCTCAGCCCCACTAGCGGTAGTCTCAGAGCCCCTCTCAAGACTCGCTCCCAGACACCGCTAGAGTGGCTGGAGTCCACCGTGCACCATCACCACCACCGCCCTGAAGACAAAGAAAGGGTCGCGGATGCTCCACCTGACCTGCCCTGCCATACGGTGTGTTGTCTTTCTAAGGGTGGGGGTGGTGTTGAGGGGGAGGGGGGGAGCTGGAGAGCAGAAACAGAACCTAAACCAAATCTTACAGGCATCGGGCATAACCCTAAAATAAGGCCCAAAGAGCAGCGCCTCGTACAGGCGAACAGCGCTGTGCCCCCCCAATCCCTCTTCCGACCTCGAGCCCGCACCCCGTCTAGGAGGGTGCGGCACGCTTGGCCCCACCACAGCTCCCGCAACACTGCAGATGATACACACGTGACCTGCCACAGCCTCCGGTGCTGTCGGCTGCCGGATTTGCCGGTTTTTTCTGATCACACCGGTCTGGTCGGAAGAGGCTCAACCCCCTTGCGATGGAGTCGTTTCTGCGAGAGCCGAGCAGGCTGGCTGCGGAGCAGCAGCGCCTGCTGTCAGACATGGTGGGGGTGTCCGTGAAGCACTACCCGGTGTTCATTGATGCAACAGAGACGTGCTCCGATGTGCTGTCGTCCGTCGCGCAGGACATGCAGACGGTGGGGCGCCTGCAGTCCGAAGAGGAGGAGCTGCACACCTGCCTGAAGGGGCTTGTCGACAAGGGCCTCGAGTGGAAGAAGGGGCGGCAGCAGCTCCTGATCCTGCGGTCATCCCAGGAGCTGATACGCGACGTGTTTGAGCTGCCGGCGATCCTGGAGAACTGCCTCCGCAACGAGCTGTACTATGAGGCTGTGACGCTGCACGACAAGGCGGAGGAGATGGTGACAGCCGCACCGCATGTCCCTGTGGTGCGCATGATTGCGAAGGATGTGGAGGCGACCATGCACAAGCATCTCCCGCAGCTCATCGCCAAGCTCTCCACCGCACTCTCGCCGGCACAGTGTTTGAAGATCACACGGTTCATCACACGCCTGAAGTTGATGTCAAACCGTGACCTCCGCAAGCTCTTCCTGGCACGCCGTCTCGTCTACCTGCAGTCGCTGCTGCGCGACTCGCAGAGATCTGTGTTCACCTATGTATGTGGTTGGGGTGTGTGTGGCAGTGTAGGGCATCGTCAGAGTGTGCTCTGCAACTCTCTCGCGAAACAGAAAGGATATCGCGTGTGTGTTTTGGCTGGTGCCCCAGGGGGGCGTGCCGTGGTGTCGTGTGATCCCAGGAGGTTGCTGCTCCCAGAGCAGTGGAAATGCGATGCGACATGTCACGACACACACCACAACAGCTCAACCGCGTGTGCAACGTGCTGGGTGTGAACCTGCCTGCCGTCATCACCGAATACAACTCGTCGTTTGAGGGTTCGGACAAGACCCTCTCGAAAATCGACTGCGATTACGACACACGTATGCCGTGGCGCCGTTTGTTATGTGTTACCACCCTTGCCCCACACCCACCCCCACACCCGCAACACCCACAGCTGCATGCGGTATCTTGGGGGCGTGGCTCAACAATGTGGTGGAGACATACCTCAGCACGATCGAGACGAACCTGCCGCTCATCACCTCCGGGGGCGAGCTGAAGCAGCTGTTCGAGCAGGCGCTGCAGTGCGGCAAGCAGCTGTCGCAGAAGGGGGTCGACGTGCGCCCGGTGCTCCAGCGGCTCTTCTCGCAGCGCATCCTCGCCCTGTGGAATGGGGGCCTCGATGCGGGGTACACAAGCTTCCGCCTCTGCCTCAGCAACCACGTCTGGATGAAGCACGCGTCGCACGGGCGCGAGCATAAATACGACAGGGTCGGTGGCAGCGTGGCGCCGCCCCAGGTGCTGCGGCAGTACCTCCCTCTGGGATATCTCTGCAACGGCGTGCTGGCTGCATTCAACGAGTTCCGGCGCTGCGCGCTGGTCGCGCTGACGCCCCAAGTGCTGCACACACTCTCAGAGCTGCTGCAGAAGTGTGTCGAGGATGTGGCATCTGTGTACACCAACCAGTCGCTCGATGCGGCAGAGCTGGAGGGCTACCTGGCCTTCGTCAAGGTGATGACGGACGACCTGCTGCCCTACCTCTCGCGTGCCTGCGACATCATGCTCAGCACGTCGCGCGGCGTGGCTGCGCGTGACATCGCTGCCCCGCTCCTCGACATCTACCGCGAGCATGTCAAGCCTGCTGCGGTCCCCAGCGCCCCGAAGCCCGCAGAGGGCGAGGGGGCGAAGCCTGCCCCGCAGCAGCAGCAGCAGCAGCAGCAGCAGGGTGAAGAGCGTGCCGCCGAGGGTGCTTCGCCCACGCAGGCACCCATCGAGGCAGGCGGTGCGGTGCAGCCCAACGGGCAGCTCCCCCCCGCACCCACACCCGTGCAGACCCCCGCGGTATGCAGGCGGCTGGTGGTATGCACAGCCAGGGAGGCCGTGGCAACAGGGGTGGCTGTGCCCTGTGCGAATGGACATTGCAGGGTAAGGCCCTTCAGGCCAGGGCATGCATGTTGAGTTGCCTGTTTAGGCGGTTTACGCGAGTTACCCTTTGCCGAACGAACTGTCCCCCATGGATACAATGCCTGCAGCCCTCCATTCTCCACACCCATCTACCCACCACACACAGGAGCACCAGATCGAGGAAAATACGCGCCCAGCATGAGCCGCAGTGCAGCACACCGTGGGAGCACACCTGGGTGTGCGTGTGGAGGGGATGCCCCCTCCCTATCACAGCCGTCCACTTTCGCTCGTGCTCGCCATCGCGATTGGTGCTGAGTGAAGATGCTCGTCGACATACACCCCACCCCACCACCCGATTTGCATGCAGCCCCTCCCCTGCGTGGGTGTGGTGTACAGAGGCAGCGGGAGTGCCTCGAAGTGCAGCGAAACGGAAGAGCGGCCAGCCCGGTGCGCTCGACACTGCTGCAAGAATGAACCTGGATATAACCTCGAATAAGCAGCCTCTCTCGCTGCTGGAAGTGCCGGCCAGAAATCGTCCAAATTGTTCCCGTTGGAGCTGTGAGGGGGGAAGGGTAGTGGTGGTGGTGGTGGTGGTTCGGCATGCAGCGTCTTTTCCTAGGGGGCATGGAATGTGATAGACATGGGAGGGGGGGGGGGGTGTGCCGTCGCTGAACGAACAAAGCATAAACTGATTTTTAACCTGCTGCTGGGGGGGTTTGGGGAGGGGGGGAGGGGGTGGATGTCCCCAACGGCGAAGTCTCGGTTTTCACAACCGGGTTTACATGCCGGTGTTCCCCAATTTGCTCCTGTGGGTCCCACGGCCTCTGTGTATGTCCACCCTCGAATTGCTTCCTGTTGCGCGGACACACTGCGGCGTGTCGTATTGGGGTTCAGTGAAAACCCCGTGGCCGTATTTTTTGCTCGCAAATGGCATGTAAAGGCTGTGCAAGCCACTTGTATGTTCCGTCGCGCTGTGGTGCACTGCAGTGCACTGTGCAGGGGTGGGGGTGGGGGCAGAGGCTTAGCTTGGGGGGGGAAACTCGGTCAGCTGACCGAGTTTCAGCCAAACCCGGAAAAAAACTCGGTCAGCCCAAAAAAAAAAAAAGGGTAAAAAATTCCGCGAAAAAATCGGATTTTTTATGGGGTGCAGCAGCACAGGAGGTGAAGCACGCGTGCGAGCGGAACGCGAACACCCCATTCTCCTTCTGTCCCGGATTCGTCGCTAGCCCGCGAATAACGTCAGCAGTCTCGAATTCCGTCTCCCGGCAACATGGTGGGCACGCAGGTGCAGGAGGCTCTGGGCCACATCGCTGACCATTGCCTGGCACCTCTCCCGGGGATCACTGGCGCGTACCCTTGCCCGGACTTCAATGCCCCAGCAGCACACCCACTGAAGTGGGCACAGGCGCACAAGACTGCCCTTCTGCAGGAGCCCGGGTGTCTGTTCCGAGTTTCGGAGGTTGGGCTTGCAGGAGGTTATTCGGCGGTTTACCTCGGGAAACCTCGCTCTCACGTGCAAGCTACTCCAGCTTGCATCTAATCAGGAATGCTTTGACCTCGCACGCCCTGCTCTGCCATGAACAAGCGCCCAGAAGTGACCCTTGATGAGATAGGGTCCCATCTCTGCAGCTGCGTATTCGCTGCAATCTTCACCTCCCGTGACTGTCCGCATCTACAGGAGAAATGTTGCATCGACAACGGCAGTGCTGGGCACTGCTTCTGTTGAATGCTTGTTTCCAAGCCCCGCTTTGTCTCCACCAGGCTTCGCCAACTGAGCAGCAAAAGCCTTGCAAATGTACTCTTTGCGGGAGTGGAATGTCGCGAAGATTCACAGGGTATCTCCGTAGCCACTCTTGCGAGGTAGAAAAGTTCACGGGATCACCAAGAAGGCTCTTTGTCGGCCCACTTCAGGACTATTTGCGCTGCCGGGACTGCACCCGCCACTGGCGGGGAACTGCCAATGCAGCACCTACAAAGGCAACAAAGCAAACTCAGGTTGAGGCTGCAGACCTGGTTGCTGAGCTGGTGTTCTAGAAGGGGGGGACCCGGGAAGGCAGCAACGTCGAATTCTGGGTGAACGGGGTGGTGGGGGGCAACTCAACTGTGTGTACTGTGACCGAGTCTGACCGAGTTTCGGCCCCAACCCCAAAATCCAAGCTAAGCCCCTGGGTGGGGGTGGGGGTGAGAAAAATTCTAACCGAGAGCTGCGATGCAAACGACCCCTGAGGGCCCCTACCCGCCCATCTGCCTTGCGACAACGCCTGCTGACAAACTCTGATGCTGAGGGCCAAACGGTTCGAAAAGAAGGGCCGAGGTACTCGAACGAAAACGCTGCACACCCCCTCCCCCCTTCTTCCCTCCCATCCCAAGCCCTCTCCCTCGGGACTACTTTGCACGCTGCTGCTGTGCCCACACCGCAGCTTCTCTTTTCGCCCCTCTCCCTCTGTGACGGCATCCCCTCCACCAGACATTTCTCTTCCCGACAGGCTGATCTTTCCGTCACACGAGGGTTCCCCTTGCACACCGCTGCAACCGGCCCTTCTCTACACACTTTATTTCTTCTTGGCACGCCCTTCCTCAGCTTGTCTGAGCTATTCTGTGCCGTGGCTGCGAGCGCACCGAACACCGACTTGCCTTCGGGAGTCGCCGCCGAGGAGCCCTCAGACAAGCCGAAAATGGCCAAGAAGAGCAACACCAAGCCTGTGGCTGGCTTGTCGCGCCGCAAGAAGCACAGGGCTTACGGTGAGCCCCTGCCGAACGCACACCATGTGTCCATCCCTGTGGAGCAGTCGATCAAGGCATTCCTGGCTAGCCTGGGGCCCGACTGCGTCGCTTACGAGAGATACGCGTATGTTATGCCTTGCCATCATGTGGTGTCTTGGGTGGGTGGAATCACGCACTGGATGGGGTTGTCATCTGTACCTTGAGCCCGTTGTGGCATCCTATTGTCCTCTCTCCACCACACATGCACAGGGATGGCACTCTCTACTTCGCTGGCACCGTCGCGCCTGAGACATGCGAGAGGCTGGACATTGTTGCGAAGCCTGGCTGGAAGCCTGAGATCCGCCGGAGCCGCACGCTGAGCCTGCTGGTGAAGGCTGTGACGGGCGGCTCGACCCCCACCCTCACCATCGCTGAGGCTGTGGCGATCGTGCGGCAGAGCGTGCTGGGTGACGTGGTGCACTGCATCGAGCTGGTGCGTGTGGCGAACACCAACAAGTCCAACCACATCTTCGTGCAGTTTGAGGGGGAGATCATGGCGCGCCGCCACATCAACAAGGTTGACGCGATGGAGTACAACCACGCCGAGTCGGGGTGCGTCTGCGTGGTGCACGGCAGCCAGCTCAACAAATACTTTGAGTATGAGCCGGAGCACGAGGATGTGTGCGACCCCCTGATTTGGCACAACCCCGAGTTCATCGGGAAGCGCACCGTCACGCTGCAGCTGGGCACACAGCCTCTCGGCGACGCGGAGGTCATTGAGGCGGTGTCGGGTTCGCTCAACCAGAAGCTGCTCAACAGTGTCGAGTCCCTCCGCCGCGTCGACATGGACGCAACCGGGGTGCATGCCGTGGTGGAGCTGAACAGCGAGGAGTCAGCACACCACGCCTTCCAGCTGCTCAGGAGCGGCGCAGACGCGCACACCCTGCGCGGGGTGACCGGCATCTCGATGCTCGAGAGCAGGCGCTACGACTCCGAGTCGCGCGACTGCACCCTGTGGAAACGCGCAGGCGATCTCCCTGAGGAGACCAAGGTTGCCACCTTCGTCTCCCTCCGCCAGGAGAACGCGCAGCTGGGGTGCAAGGCTGGCGACGCCGGGTCACAGCCGACATCGCCCGTCAACGGGTGCGCCACGCCGCGCTCCGCATCGGACGTCTGCAGCTTCAACTCTGCAGCCCTCTCCGACCACACCATCGAGGCAGACCTGACCCCCATCGACTGGAGGGAGGAAACCACCGTGAGTGGGTATGAAGCCGAGATGTTTCAGTTCTTCTTCCAGTGAAGAAGTGAAGAACTCCTGCAAAGAGGTGGATCCCTCACGGATGCGCCGTCATGGCGTTCCGCGGGAGAACGGTTGAGGCGGCGGCATGGGGTGAAAGCTATAGCGTTTCTGATGTTTGCAATTCTTCTTCTTGGGGAGGAAGGGGTGGGGGGGAGGGAGGTTGGTGGCGGTCTTCGCCTGCGGTGCCCCCAAAGAAAAAAACCATAAAGAAGAAAGCGGTCCGTTTTTTGGTGGCATTTTTCACCGTATTTTTTTTGTTGTGAGAATACTACGCCAAAAGCTTTGCCGAACAAAATTCACCGTTGTCGAAGACCCGCCACCGCCACCACCACCACCACCCCCTCCTCCCCTCCGGGCCCTTCTGTTCTCTGTCGAGGGATTCCCCCTTCTGTGTGAGAGATATGATCGAAACCCGCCCATCTTCCTTCAATCCACCCCTCCTCTCCACCCACCCGCCCTGGTCGTCGAAATATCTGAACGGCCTTGGGGAATCTGATCCGTGGTCTACCTGACGTGCCTGACAAAGCCCCTATCCCCCCCCCTGTATTTTCTTCCTATTGCGCCCGCCCTTATAGGGGCGCATCTCTTCTCAATGGGATCCGCTTTATCTTTTCGTTGACGCGGGTGATCTGCTGCCCCTCCCACACACCAGCTTTTTCTTTGCCATCGTTTGCAGCACAAGGGTCAATCTTGCAGAAAAACGAAGAACCTGAGAGGGCCTTGGCGACACTTCGAGGCACTGCCGAAAAAAAGTGTCACTTTTGGTGCATTTTAAATCAACTGTGTTTGCAGTTTGGTTTTGGCAAAACAACACTGATATCTTCGACGCGGGACTCGGGGGCTGAATCGCATTCAGGCATCCCGTTGTCCCGCCAGGGGTGGGGAGAACAAATAGTAGGTCTGCAGAATGTCGAATGAATTGTACTGTATTCTGGCAGACAAGCAATGCCTAGGCAGCAAAACAGCAGCGGGACAAAGGGAGGGCGCGCGAATGCCCTCCCGGGGGGGTGAGGGGGGGGTGGGGGTGAGGTGTCTCGACCTCCGGTGTTTCCGCCCCCATGAGATTGCTTCACCCCACCCACCCCAGCCCCGCCCCTCCATTTCCGTCCTATCTTGGCCCCCATCCCCACTCTCATTATTTTGCAATCAAGGTGCTGCGGCCAGAAGGAACAAACAAACCTATCGCCGCGATATGTTGATTGCCCCCGGTCTCCACCGTTTTTTTTCTGCCAACAAGCTTTGCTTGTGACTGCGAAGAAGCCAGTGGGAGGCAGTTCGGTGGTATTGCGCTCAAAAAAAATATGCTTTTGTGTCCGTCACTGCCCTGGCCATCCTTTGTGCCAGGGGGTTGGTCGTCAGACACCAAAAAACAGCCCCCCTTCCCCCATAAAAGCAAACAGCAAAAAAAATATGTACCTAAGAACATTGCCTCTATCGCTACATGGGGGTCACAAACCAATTGCACAAATAACATCCCCTCGTGATTCTCTTCTTCTTTTTCTATATCTCCCAATTTTTTTTGTTGCCCCACCCCACCCCAACCTTGTCTGACCCCGTATGGTTGGTCTTCAGAAAAATCAACCGGTTCAACTATTTCTTTCTCTCCCCCCCCCCCCACCCCCTTCGCGTTGCTTATTTGCGCTCGCATCAACCATTCTTCCCAAATTCATTTCTTTCGCTGCATTTATTCGCGCCCCCCTCCCCACCCCACTCCCTTTTCATTCTTTCCGGAATAATCGAAACTTATCGTCTCTCGTCCCCACCCCCCCCCCCTCACTACACCACGTCCCTTTGCTACCCCTGTTATCTCTGACTCGATGAATGCAGTGTCCTGTTCTGAGAAGAATGCTTCAGCAGCACCTCTGACCCCCCCCTCCCCTGCCCCTCCCGTGTTCCCGTAAACTCTTTTTTGAAATGGAGCGCTCCCCCCCCCCCCCTCTTTTTCAAAAAAGCAAACAGATTTTCTTACCTATCAACCCCCCTGCCCCTCCCGTGACGTCTTCTGTGCGGTGATTCCCGTGGCTAGTTTGATGGCTTCCCTCCTTTTTTTTTAAAGTTTTTTTCTGGGCATTTTCTTTTGTCCAAGCTATCCCAGCCCAGCCCAGCCCAACCAGCCATTCTTTTCCCCGCCCTCCTTTTCTTCTTGACTGATGACCCTGTAGCCCCCCCCCCCCCACCCCCTTCCTCCTTCACCCTCCCTTCAACTCTACACAACACCCGCGCGGTGTTGTATTTTTCTGTTTTAGTGCGGGATGATGCACTGAGCAGAGTCTGGTGCGACATCCGCACCTACACCCAACACGCACACATGGCGCTGCCGGTTCGGTGGGGCAATGGACAATGCCCCGCATGCGCCGAAGACGGTGTCACGAATCTCTCAGGAGGATCCCAAACAGTGTGCGTGGGGGTGGGGTGCGTGCTTGCAGCTCATCGATTGCATTGCATCGCTCCGCTTAAAATTTTGTTCCACACAATGCGGGAGTGGGGCATACGATCCGCGCAGGATCCGCCCGCTCAAAGCCTTATCAACACATTCGCACACACGCACTCTGCTGGCTTGCTGCCGCAAGCACCACCCGGTTCGCTGTCGGGAGGTGACGCTGTGACGGAGGTTATAGCGACGGCGTGACCAGTGGTCTCACAAAAAACAAAGGGTACGCTCCGCAAGAAACTCTTTCAAACACACACATCCCACACGTCCCACAAAACCCACACAATCTTTTTTGGTTTTTTTTCTTCCACACCGCGGCATAAAAAGCCGCCGCCCCCGTGGGCCCCCTCCCCTTTTCCAGGAAGGAAAATACCAACTCATCACCCTCGAATGTTTCCACCGCCAACTTGCGTCGAGACCCTAATACCCCGAATGAAGAAGAACTCTCATCATCAATCCCGATGCTCGGTTTGGAGAGTGCACTTTCTCGTGTCGTTGGGTCTAGCCAAAAAAAATCCGCCGCAGTGAGAAGCGCGGGTTCTGCTGGTCTAGATGGTTTGAAATACCCCCCCCCCCCCCCTGAGGGCCCCCCCCCACCACACATCCCTCCACATCTGAGAGCGATTTTACTGGGCTTTTCGCCTGTTCGCTGCACATCTTTAGCCCCCTCAGAGATGATCCCATCCCCCCCCTGCTCTCCCCTACCGACTGGCTTGTTTTAGTCATCCTTTTCGGAGCCTGAATGAGTGTCTGCGCTAGTTTCGCAACCCCCTCCCCCTCTTCTACGACGATCAGATCCCCTTCTTTTCATGGGTCATCACCCTGTCCCTCGAATGATTTGGGTATCTTGGTGAATCTCACATCAGAAGCTGGCATGTGTTTGGTGTGCTAGTCCCTGGTTGGGGAGGAAAGGGGTCCGAAAAAGAGTATTGTTTCGGACCCCTCCAAAACAAAGTATGGTGATCTCTCTGTCGGCGAGATCGGGGTGGGGGGGGGGAGGGGAGGGAGGACCATAAGTAAAAAAATTAGAACGAACAGAAAATACTGGATAAAAACGATCTTTTCTTCGGTCGTCGAAACAGGAAAGAAACGAAACCAGCTTCAGTGTGGGGGGGTATGCAGCAAAATGCGCAGACACCCCCACCCCCACCACCCCCGAATCACCCGCATCTGGAGGCGGTGCCCTCAACCGCAAGCAGTGGGTTCATAACGTTTGGAGCTCAACCGTTAGCTGCTCGACACACAGCCTGGACAAGGCAAATCGGGCAGCTTCAAATCACACAAGGGGGAGTGATATTTGGTCCTTCCGACGAGGCAATGGGGAGCTGGCTCCTTGTGGAGAAGGTGCGCAAGAGGAAGAGAAAGAGCAAGCTTTCCCACAAGGCTGGCAGTGAGCGATATTGATCCCATCGCAACAAGAAGTGCGCCTATTTGCCGCAGGTGTCGGGGAAGCGTATGACATCAAAAGAAGGATATCTTCACCCTCAAGTTAAGTGTGTAAACCAGCAAGCCGCCATACATAAACAAGACAGGTGGCGGCCCTGGCACACTTTGGCAGCGTGAAGGCTCCCAAGGAATATTGTCGCAGCCGCGCCTACCTATTGTGGCTGTGGGTGTGTTTCTGGGACGATCCAAGTGCTCCAACTGCAGCAATGCAAAAAAGAATGCAAAATAATAAGGGGCTGGCCTGGCGTTGGCTGTAGCGATGCATGCAGATGCTGGCCTTGCACAGTTGTCCAGCCACGGCTGGCCTCTCTCTCTCTCTCTCGTCTACCTGAGAGACCTTTCGGTGGTGTGTCTTGCCCCCGTCCCGCCCAGGGGTGCCTGGTTCCACCCCCAATTGAAAGAAAGAAGTGACCCTTTCTCGTGCGATCCAGTCTGCAGTTCGATATCTCTTTTTGACGGGTTTCCCCCGTGGCAGATGCGGGCTTGGATTTGCACGTTCACAAAACGTCGTCCCATATCTCCCCATCCGGGCGGTATATTGTATATTTCTGGCATCGCCCCCGTGTTCTTTTTTGCGAATTGTATGGGGGCCCTACTTTTGTTCCGGGGGGTGTTTCAGATATTTGTTTCGGGTGGGAGTGGGTAGGAACTCTCGCCGGCAAAATAAATACGCCCAAAAAACGCACGCAAAGTAGTGACCCCATGCCCTTTTGATGCCATTTGCGTCTCCCTTTACGTCTGATTTGTTTATCTTGGCTTATTAACCCGCCTTGTCTCAAGATGTCTCTTGATGCATGCATGTTGAGCAGGTGAGAGGGTGTAGTCGTTTTGACAATTTTGTTAACTTTCTCTTTTGTATTCGTTTGTGAGCAGCACAGCTCCTTGTCCATGGTGGCCCTGTTGGACACACCTTTTGTCGCCACCACTTGATGAGCTCGTCTTACTCATAACAGCTTGTCGTCCGTTTGTTCGTTGCCTTTTGCCAGGCAAAGCACGGTGATGTCGTGCACCTTTTCCCCCACTATGGATGGATCCAGCTCTTTATATATCTTTTTGTGGTCTTTCCATACCTGTTGCGTCGAGCGCCTTCAGTTAACTCATGCCCATCAGAGTTTGTTTGTTTGGCGAATCAAGAATCACCTGTATCTACGTTTTTCAGCCAGTAATTATTGTCACATCCTTCGTCATTACATTCGTGGAATCCCATCATGCCGTATAAGTTCTTCATCCGAAGGCAAGTCAAGAAAGATATGACAATCCGTCTAGCCGCCCGTATTATATCCCACCCACCCCCCCTGATGTTCCCCGCGATATGGTCCTGTGTCTTTTGTGTGGTCGTTCACCGCACGTATCCCTGCAGCGTGCTTTATGCTGAGGCTTCAACGAGGCGTGGATTCTCTGCACGTGTTGTGTCAGGCCGTGTCGCACAGCTTCGGCAGCAAGGCAATTGCAAATGCCGTACGATCGTGCTGGTTTCAGTCACGGTGGCTGACACCGTCCCACATGTTCACTTGTGTGGCGCATTGTGACAAGGGTGCGTTGATTTCCTGTTGAAATCAAAGTGTGCCTGCTTCCCTGATGGTCTGATTTTTGCGGCCAAAACCAGAGTTGGCCCGATTGACTACAGGGTGTCGCAGGAATTTCTAGAGCGTGACCGTGGCGTCACGAGCAAATTGCTGCCACAGCAATTGGAATTGTACCGAATCATCGAGCAAGATGAGCCCCTCGGGAAACATGCTCTTCTGAGGTTTGGATTGGTGGAGAAACCCACTCAGTGATTCACGTTGGTATGATACATATTTCGACACGGAACCATCATTACCGAAGCGGCCCTTCCGGGGGCTTCTTCAGCAGCACCAAATGGTTGGGCTCCGTATCTGCAACTGCAGGTACTGTGGTGCTCAATCATTTCCGCCCCACCTCCCCATCCCTCAACCCGCAACATAATGTTCATTTGTTTCTCTGCGATGTATCACTTCGTGCATTGCGCGTGTTACAGTATGTACTCAAAAAGGTCTCATCTCTCCACGATATGTGTGCTCCGACAAGGACTTCCTGGGATCTGTCCTCATGGAACCGCTGTTGCACGCCTGAGCCACTTCTGTTATTGCTCGTCCACGTCGGGACGCGATGAAGTGAAATACAGGTTTTGTTTGGTGCGTGTGCCCGGGATTGGGGTTGCGCCTCTCCATCACTGTGGCCGGTTGCAAATTGCAGGAATCCTGCCAGCTCAGCAATATTCTGGAGGATGTGTTCAGATTTCACTTGAACACATCGCAGCAGTTGCATTCCAGTGCATCTGGAAGAAGTGGCAGTGCATGACGAGGATAGACTGCGCTCATGTCGCACGAAAATTCCTCGCAGCACCGCCTGGTTTGCTTTCACCGGAATGATCTATTCACTCTCTGTCCTTCGACTCTTGCCCAAGCGCGCGTTATCACCCACCACGGCATTCGGTCTGAGTGCTTTTGAGGCGGTATCGAACTATGAAACCAGGGCCTTGAGTTGTCGCGGCCTTTCTTCCTGCATAGAGTTGGTTTTTACTTGCGTTCGCGTTTTGTCTTCCCACCTCTTCCACTCACAGCCCCTCGGTGCGAGTAATTCTTCCAAATACAACACGCGCAAATCTGGCATTGATGGCCATTGCCGGGTGTGTACAGATTGGGACATCTTATCCCCTCAAATCACCGTATACATGATCCCATGAGGGCCCGCGCCTCGGGCCCTGTACGGGTGCAGTGCTTCTCTCGTCGCACTGCGTTGGTGGGAATGACAATTTTCTCGGTTTTGGCGTTCGGGCGTAGCTCGCTGAGTAAACGTTCCATCCGTGCAGATCGCTTTTTTTTGTTCATCTCATTTTTTTTTTTGCGAAAAACGCATCACACGCACGGGTGTGGGGTGTGTTCAAGCATTCCTCGAAGAAGCCTTACATTCGTCGCTCCTCTTCCTACCCCCCTTATTATCTTGAGATTCACTCGGTTTTTTATCAGTTTCTTTTCTGCCTGCACACCCACACCCACACCCCGCCCTCCCTGCTGCAACAGACCACCCCTCGCCTCTTTCACTCGCCGCAGTCGCCTGCGGCCTGCAGAGGGGGGTCTGATGCGCTGGCGTCTTCCGGGGACTACTGGGTGGCTGGTGGGCCTTGTGCTGTCCGGACTATTTTATAGCGAACGCAGTTATTCGAAACCATTTCGTCTCTCTTCCCGCCAAACATCCCCCCTCCTCCTCCTCCCCAACAAAAGTGTGCGCGCCACTGCTGGCCGTCTCGCACCACAAAGTCTGGGGGGGGTTGACACCATCACCCAACACAATGCGACCTGGTGACCTGCAGACCCGCTCAGGCCTGATTTGTGCATTCACAAAATCAGCCGCAGGTCCCTTCCAGAAAATCACTGTACGGACTTTTTTTTTCACGCCAAAAAAAGCGTGAAAAAAAAGAAAAAAAGCGTGAGAAAAAAGAAAAAAGCGTGAGAAAAAAGTGATTACCGTAACCGGGCGTGCGTGAAAAAAAGTTGCGTGGCGTCCAAGAAAAAATGTTACTGAGGGGGGTGTCGACTTTTACCGGGATTTCCCGGCTTTTCCCGGAAATTCCCGGTTCCCTGGTTTTTTTTCCCTTGGCGAAAATCCGTGAAAAAATCACCTCCGGAAGCCGGAAAAGCTCCTCTGGGAATCACACCTACGAGACCTCGACCTCGACTTCAAGGTTGCGGTGTGCACAGACCACGAACGCTTCCGCCGCGTGCCCCACTCCCCAGGATACCGGGCGCAACTAAATACCGGGAACACGGGAGGCAGCTGGCTACATCAGGCACGGAGTCTGGTGAAATCCTCGAAGGTCGACGGGCGCACCCCCCTGCTGGCCCCCCTGCATGCAGCACACCCCATCCCCCCCTGGGAATGGAACCTGGTGCTGCCACGAGTGCACATCCTGGCGACGCTGCCGGGGCTCACCGCCCCGAAGGCCGCCACCCCGAAAGACACCCTCCGGGACCTGGCAGAGCAGACCATCCAGGCCCTCCCGACGTGCGCCTGGCATGTCTACACCGACGGGTCAGTCTCCAACTCCACATCGCGGCAGCAACAGGGCGGCGCGGGCGCAGCGGTGTACAGCATGCCGGAGGGCCGCCTCAAGAAAAAGCTCGCCTGGCCGGCAGGACTCCGTTGCATCAGCTACCAGGCAGAGCTGGTGGCCATCAGAGAATCCCTCGCCCACCTATGCACCGTGGTAACCCAAGGCGAAACGGTCGCCATCCTCACCGACTCGCAGAGCGCACTGAATGCACTGCTGAGCGGCCCCCAGCGAGCGAGGGGGTCCACCGAATGGGACATCTGGCAGAGGCTGCGCAAGCTCGCCCAAACATACGATGTCACCACCCACCTCCGCTACATCCCGTCGCATGTTGGGGTGGTAGGGAACGAACTTGCTGACAAGCAGGCGCAGATCGGTGCGTTCAAGCCCCAGATGGAGCCGATCAGCCTCGCGTCGGCCCGTGTCACCCTCCGCCGACACATATACAGCGGGACCACGTTGCCCCGCACAGACAGCGTGTACGCGTATCGGTCAGGAATCGGGGAGACGCGACTGCAGCGCCCTGACCTCCGCATGGAGGGCCTTACCCGCTTAGGGGAAACCACCATCCGCCGCCTCCGGGCCGACCACCACCGCCTGGTGTACGACCACGACGTCCCGGGCAGCGCACAACCACCGTGCAAACCCTGCCTGAAGCTTGCGCCGGACAGCCCCCCGCCTGGGGTCTCGCTGAAGCACCTATTCTTCGGCTGTCCCGCGACAGCGTCAGCCCGACACCACCTCACAGCCACAAGCGTGCACAACCTGCTGCTGCACAACTGCAAGGGGGCCCTACGCTACCTGGCTGAGGCAGGGGTGACGGAGCACAGCGAGAAGGACTACCTGATCTCGTGAAACCTGCAAAAATCAACAGCGGTCAAGGGCTTCGGCCTGACACCCCAGCACCCCCCCCCCCCACCCCCAGACCCACGTCACTTTCCACGGGCCGCCAGGCGCGTCAGCGTCGGCGACCGCCCGCCCCCAGTCTGAGAGGCAGCAGCCACGACTCGGCAGGAGGCGGGCACAACAAAAAAAAGGGAGAGTCGTCACTGTGCATATCAGCACGGTCCCGCCCTCTGAGCCAGACTAACCCGCCCATAAAGGAAAAGAGGAAGAGGCGACGTAAGGCAATGCCTCCGTGCGGCAAGGAGAACACGAAACAGCGTCCCCCCTCACCGGGGGACGCGACGAGCACGGCCAAAAATCGTTCAAAATCGTTCAAAACCGGGAATCCAAAACCGGGAATGAAACTGAATCGACACCCCAAATTCCCGGTTTTTCCCGGTTTTCCCGGTTCCCGGTTTCTCGGGCCTGGGTTGTCGTAAGGCCGGGGTTTGTAGGGGGAGATGCTCGCATTTTTTTTTCGGGGCCAAAATGGGTAGTTTCTGGACATCTGAGGGCACTGCGACCACGCACAGGCCTCGGAAACGCGATTCTCGGGCCTCAAATGAGAGACAGGTCCACACGAAAAAACGAATAGTGATGAACCCACAGAGGTTGCCCCATGCCTTGGAACCTATCTGCGAGGTTGCCCCATGTCTGGGAACCTACGTTAGAGGTTGCCCCATGCCTTGGAACCTATCTGCGAGGTTGCCCCATGCCTTGGAACCTATGTGAGAGGTTGCCCCATGCCTTGGAACCTATCTGCGAGGTTGCCCCATGCCTGGGAACCTATGTGAGAGGTTGCCCCATGCCTTGGAACCTATGTGAGAGGTTGCCCCATGCCTTGGAACCTATCTGCGAGGTTGCCCCATGCCTGGGAACCTATGTGAGAGGTTGCCCCATGCCTTGGAACCTATCTGCGAGGTTGCCCCATGCCTGGGAACCTATGTGAGAGGTTGCCCCATGCCTTGGAACCTATCTGCGAGGTTGCCCCATGCCTGGGAACCTATGTTAGAGGTTGCCCCATGCCTTGGAACCTATCTGCGAGGTTGCCCCATGCCTTGCAACCTATCTGCGAGGTTGCCCCATGCCTGGGAACCTATGTGAGAGGTTGCCCCATGCCTTGGCACCTATGTTAGAGGTTGCCCCATGCCTTGGAACCTATGTGAGAGGTTGCCCCATGCCTGGGAACCTATGTGAGAGGTTGCCCCATGCCTTGGAAGCTATCTGCGAGGTTGCCCCATGCCTGGGAACCTATGTGAGAGGTTGCCCCATGCCTTGGAACCTATCTGCGAGGTTGCCCCATGCCTGGGAACCTATGTTAGAGGTTGCCCCATGCCTTGGAACCTATCTGCGAGGTTGCCCCATGCCTGGGAACCTATGTTAGAGGTTGCCCCATGCCTTGGAACCTATCTGCGAGGTTGCCCCATGCCTTGGAACCTATGTGAGAGGTTGCCCCATGCCTTGGAACCTATCTGCGAGGTTGCCCCGTGCCTGGGAACCTATGTGAGAGGTTGCCCCATGCCTTGGCACCTATGTTAGAGGTTGCCCCATGCCTTGGAACCTATCTGCGAGGTTGCCCCATGCCTGGGAACCTATGTTAGAGGTTGCCCCATGCCTTGGAACCTATCTGCGAGGTTGCCCCATGCCTTGGAACCTATGTGAGAGGTTGCCCCATGCCTTGGAACCTATCTGCGAGGTTGCCCCATGCCTGGGAACCTATGTTAGAGGTTGCCCCATGCCTTGGAACCTATCTGCGAGGTTGCCCCATGCCTTGGAACCTATGTGAGAGGTTGCCCCATGCCTTGGAACCTATCTGCGAGGTTGCCCCATGCCTGGGAACCTATGTGAGAGGTTGCCCCATGCCTTGGAACCTATCTGCGAGGTTGCCCCATGCCTGGGAACCTATGTTAGAGGTTGCCCCATGCCTTGGAACCTATCTGCGAGGTTGCCCCATGCCTTGCAACCTATCTGCGAGGTTGCCCCATGCCTGGGAACCTATGTGAGAGGTTGCCCCATGCCTTGGCACCTATGTTAGAGGTTGCCCCATGCCTTGGAACCTATCTGCGAGGTTGCCCCATGCCTGGGAACCTATGTGAGAGGTTGCCCCATGCCTTGGAACCTATGTGAGAGGTTGCCCCATGCCTTGGAACCTATCTGCGAGGTTGCCCCATGCCTGGGAACCTATGTGAGAGGTTGCCCCATGCCTTGGAACCTATCTGCGAGGTTGCCCCATGCCTGGGAACCTATGTGAGAGGTTGCCCCATGCCTTGGAACCTATCTGCGAGGTTGCCCCATGCCTGGGAACCTATGTTAGAGGTTGCCCCATGCCTTGGAACCTATCTGCGAGGTTGCCCCATGCCTTGGAACCTATGTGAGAGGTTGCCCCATGCCTTGGAACCTATCTGCGAGGTTGCCCCATGCCTTGGAACCTATCTGCGAGGTTGCCCCATGCCTGGGAACCTATGTGAGAGGTTGCCCCATGCCTTGGAACCTATGTGAGAGGTTGCCCCATGCCTTGGAACCTATCTGCGAGGTTGCCCCATGCCTGGGAACCTATGTGAGAGGTTGCCCCATGCCTTGGCACCTATGTTAGAGGTTGCCCCATGCCTTGGAACCTATCTGCGAGGTTGCCCCATGCCTGGGAACCTATGTGAGAGGTTGCCCCATGCCTTGGAACCTATGTTAGAGGTTGCCCCATGCCTTGGAACCTATCTGCGAGGTTGCCCCATGCCTGGGAACCTATGTTAGAGGTTGCCCCATGCCTTGGAACCTATCTGCGAGGTTGCCCCATGCCTTGGAACCTATGTGAGAGGTTGCCCCATGCCTTGGAACCTATCTGCGAGGTTGCCCCATGCCTGGGAACCTATGTGAGAGGTTGCCCCATGCCTTGGAACCTATCTGCGAGGTTGCCCCATGCCTGGGAACCTATGTGACAGGTTGCCCCATGCCTTGGAACCTATGTGAGAGGTTGCCCCATGCCTTGGAACCTATCTGCGAGGTTGCCCCATGCCTGGGAACCTATGTGAGAGGTTGCCCCATGCCTTGGCACCTATGTTAGAGGTTGCCCCATGCCTTGGAACCTATCTGCGAGGTTGCCCCATGCCTGGGAACCTATGTTAGAGGTTGCCCCATGCCTTGGAACCTATCTGCGAGGTTGCCCCATGCCTGGGAACCTATGTGAGAGGTTGCCCCATGCCTTGGAACCTATCTGCGAGGTTGCCCCATGCCTGGGAACCTATGTTAGAGGTTGCCCCATGCCTTGGAACCTATCTGCGAGGTTGCCCCATGCCTTGGAACCTATCTGCGAGGTTGTCCCATGCCTGGGAACCTATGTGAGAGGTTGCCCCATGCCTTGGAACCTATGTTAGAGGTTGCCCCATGCCTTGGAACCTATCTGCGAGGTTGCCCCATGCCTGGGAACCTATCTGCGAGGTTGCCCCATGCCTGGGAACCTATCTGCGAGGTTGCCCCATGCCTTGGAACCTATCTGCGAGGTTGCCCCATGCCTTGGAACCTATCTGCGAGGTTGCCCCATGCCTTGGAACCTATCTGCGAGGTTGCCCCATGCCTGGGAACCTATGTGAGAGGTTGCCCCATGCCTTGGAACCTATGTTAGAGGTTGCCCCATGCCTTGGAACCTATCTGCGAGGTTGCCCCATGCCTTGGAACCTATCTGCGAGGTTGCCCCATGCCTGGGAACCTATCTGCGAGGTTGCCCCATGCCTTGGAACCTATCTGCGAGGTTGCCCCATGCCTTGGAACCTATCTGCGAGGTTGCCCCATGCCTGGGAACCTATGTTAGAGGTTGCCCCATGCCTTGGAACCTATCTGCAAGGTTGCCCCATGCCTGGGAACCTATGTTAGAGGTTGCCCCATGCCTTGGAACCTATGTTAGAGGTTGCCCCATGCCTTGGAACCTATCTGCGAGGTTGCCCCATGCCTGGGAACCTATGTTAGAGGTTGCCCCATGCCTTGGAACCTATGTTAGAGGTTGCCCCATGCCTTGGAACCTATCTGCGAGGTTGCCCCATGCCTTGGAACCTATCTGCGAGGTTGCCCCATGCCTGGGAACCTATGTTAGAGGTTGCCCCATGCCTTGGAACCTATGTTAGAGGTTGCCCCATGCCTTGGAACCTATGTTAGAGGTTGCCCCATGCCTTGGAACCTATGTTAGAGGTTGCCCCATGCCTTGGAACCTATCTGCGAGGTTGCCCCATGCCTTGGAACCTATCTGCGAGGTTGCCCCATGCCTGGGAACCTATGTTAGAGGTTGCCCCATGCCTTGGAACCTATGTTAGAGGTTGCCCCATGCCTTGGAACCTATCTGCGAGGTTGCCCCATGCCTGGGAACCTATCTGCGAGGTTGCCCCATGCCTGGGAACCTGTCGGCGGGGTGTACCCTGGGGGAGTTCGAAGTCCTCCTCCGCTCCACCTACTTCATCGGTGGAGACTTCCTGGACTACTCTGTGGCCTACCACAAGGGGCAGAAAAACAAAACCCCCAGCCAGAGTCGTCCGGCCCCTCCTGCGACCCCTGTCCTTGGGACTCCGGCCCCTCCTGCCACCCCTCGCGCAACGAGCAGAGCCACGACCATCCCGTGGACTCCAGACTTCGACGGCACGCCGTACGCCGCTTCTAACACGTCGGCCGACTTCTGCCCCAGCTTCAGCTTCGACGACGACCGGCAGTCACCACCTCCACCGCCCGTGGCCCGCAGCCTCTTGTCACCTGGGGGCGACCAGCGGGCGGCATTCAAACGGCAAGGGGTGCTGTTTCTACGCACGTTGGTGCAAGAGTTGGATCCGGCGGCAGACCCCCACGGAGATCTTGTGCCACCAAGCGCCGCGGCGGTCGCTCCCCCACAGCACAGGCGGGAGGAAGTACCCCTGTCGCAGGGTGAAGACCTGCAAATGGCAAGCCCCCCACCACCACCACCAAGCGCCCCGGCGGTAGCTCCCCAACAGCGCAGCAGGGATGCAGCACCCCTGCCGCAGATGCCAAGCCCCCCCAAGAAGAAGCGGAAGGAGCCGACGCCTCCCTCGCCTGTGGGGGAGGATGCCGTGCACCGGGACACGCCGTCCTACGAGAACCTGAGCGCAAAGAAGCTTTCAGTCCCCAGCCAGGCCACCCTCGACTCCATTGCGGAAAAGGCGGAGGTTAGACGCCGGTTCGAGGAGGAGTACAACACCTTGTTCACCCGGCTAATGGATGCCATCCCCCAGATGAACGGAGACGGCCTCCTGGAGTCTGTCCACCCGCGGGTGGATGCCACCATCAACGGGCATGCCCGTAAGAAGTTTCTGGAGGACTACCGCGAGGCGACGGTCCAGTTCCTGAGGGGCACGGGGTTTTCAGCAGACCTGCAGCACATCCTGACCGCACTTCGCCAGGGGACAATGCCGAGGGGGTGCACCCAGGCTTTGTCTGTGGGGGCGGGCAAGGCGATTACACGCCTGCGGTACCGGGTAATGCGGCGTCGTGTCGCTTTGGCCCGGAAACAGCGCTACGCAGCAGCGGCGGCGGCGCGCGAGGAGGAGGTGGGAACTGCCCCTGACCCCGACCGGGATGTGGTTGTGGGCGCTGGGTGTGGGACGTCGCAGACGATGGAAGAGGCGTTTGTGGCGAAGAAGGGGGCGAAGGAGTTCGGGAAGGACGCACGCCAAGCGGCTGGCCTGAACCGCCGCGGCCGCCCCGCCAAGCAGGCCGTGGTTGAGGCGGAGGAGAAGGCGGTGGAGGCGCGCAAGGAGGGGGCGAAAACCTCCAGTTACGCCGAGGCGTGGCAGGACCACGACGCCGGACGCGTCCACCGCTACCTCGACGAGGCTGCCGAGATGCGCCTGAAGATGGCGGATCTGCGGAAGACGAAGGAGGAGAAGGATGCGGACCACCCGCTCCTCGGGCACAAGACGGAGGATGTGGATGTGAGAGCCTGGCTTCCCTTCTTTGGATACCCTGATGCCAGGACGGACTTCTCCTTCGCTGCCACTGGGTTCCACCCCTGGCAGCTCACCAAGCTCTACGACCTCTACGGCGGGGAAAAGGCATGCCCCCGTCGCTGCCTCCTCATCTCCCTGGTGTACCTCCGCCACATGCCCCTTTTGAAGAAGGAGGCTTACAAACAGCACCTCCCTGGTGTGTCCCTCGAGCGCGAGACTCTCTCGGCGGAGTACAACAAGGGGGTGATGCATCTGCTCTCCAGCATGGATGAGATCGGGACAGATGTGGAGGGTCGTCAGTGGTTCACGAAGCCCTGGGCTCACCGCTCAGTGAACCACTTCCCCTTCGAGCCCCTCGCGTCGCTTGCGGTGGACGTGTTCCCCGTGTACGTCTGTGCAAACAAGGCAGACTACAGCGGGTACTACTCCCGCCACGCGAAGAAGGTGCAGCTGTGCGTGACCGCCCTCGGGTTCATTGCGGGGTTGTCGGCGCTGAACCCCGGGCCCCGACCCGATGGGGATATCTGGGGATCCGCCAGGCAGGCCCCGAAGGCCGACAGCTACAAGCGGGTCCCCCTCCGGCCGAACGACATCGTCCTCGGTGATGGGGCATATGCTGACGCAGCATGTGTGGTGATCCCGAACCGCCGCGTCGCGAAGTCCAACGACGAGAACAGGGCGTCGGACTTCGACTTCTTCACCCGCCTGCGTACTCCTGCGTGCGTGGAGTTTAACCGCGCACACGCTGCTGCCCGTTCGCGTGTGGAGAGGGCCATCGCACGGCTGAAGCAGTCGTTCAAGGTCTTCCGGGAGATCTGGAACCTGCAGAATGTCACGGGCGGCCTCGAATGGCTGAACTCGTGCTTCCAGGTGTGTGCCCACCTCCACAACTTCAGGCTTCGCTGGAGTATCCCGGAGATGCCCCTGTGCGGGTACACGCTCAAGGCGAGCACGCTCACCCGCCAGCAGACCACGGCGAAGTACCCGTGGAGCGAGGCTGATGCTCTGGCCTCGCAGGCTGCGGCCGACGCCCTGCTGGAGTTGTGGGCTAAGAAGAAGAAGAAGGCCACGTGGCAGACCCTCGTAGCCAGGGAGGCATGGGGCGCCCTCACTGACGCCGAGCTGTCGGTGGAACCTGGGACCTGGAAGTCCTCCGCGAGCAGGGAGGTGTGGAGTCCCTCCGCCGATAAGGATCGGCTCTTCATGGACGGTGCGGAAGAGGATGACGTGGACGCGGGCAGTCTGCGGTCCTCGGAGTGTGGCGATCTGGAGAGCGGCGACTCGTCGGACACGGAAGATTCGTCTGACTTCTCCCCTTCTTCCTCTTCTTCCCCGCATACCTCTTCAACAACAACGACTACTACTACTACTTCCTCTTCTGCCTCTTCGTCTGCATCTTCTTCATCTTCTGACGACGAGAGACCACGGAAAAAGAAGCGCACCTCCGAAGCCCCGCCCCCTGCGAAGGAGAAGAAGACCTCTGCGCAGCCGCAGAAGCAGGCGCCCCCTACGAAGGAGAAGAAGACCCCTGCGCAGCCGCAGAAGCAGGCGCCCCCTACGAAGGAGAAGAAGACCCCTGCGCAGCCGCAGAAGAAGCGGCCTTCAGAGAGCTCGCCTGCTAGCGGGACGGCCCCCCCAAACAAGAAACCCAGGGGGGGGTCTGCTACCCCCAAGCAAAAGGCCGCTCCGAAGAAGGGTGGGGCGAAGAAGCCCGGCGGGAAGGCTGCGAAGAAGGGCAGGTAATTGCCAGGCAGGGTCGAAGAGATGACGCCCTGCCTCGTTTTGTTATGATCTATGGTTTGCTTCGTTTCGTTATCTGTGATTTTGGGCTTGCAGAACTCAGTGCAGTTGACAGCTCTGATGAGCTGTGGCTACACTATTCCAGCAGGTATTTGTTTCGCATTCGTTTCGTCTGTCGAAGATCCATCGGCAGAAACTTTTCCGGGCCCGGGCTTTCCTTTTCGACCCCCCCCCCCCCGCCATATCAGGCGAGTGTCAGACATCCTTCCCAGTAAGTGGAAGATCCCGCGCTCTTCAACGCGCGGCCGAGGTATCATCCTTCCGAGATTCTTTCGGTGGAGCCTCCGACCTTCAGTGTCCTTCCCACGTGCCTTTCCCTTTTTTAACCAAAGAAAGGAGCAGATCACGTCCATGTGGTGTGACTTACTTAGCGACTTGGATATCGTATCAGTTCTCGTGCGGTCGTCTCTCGTGGACTGTTTGTTGTTCCGTCAGCGGCATTCTGCCGGTGTGCCGTACCGTGTCGCAGATCAGACC
Source organism: Rhynchopus euleeides (assembly GCA_963210315.1). Lineage (NCBI taxonomy): Eukaryota > Euglenozoa > Diplonemea > Diplonemida > Diplonemidae > Rhynchopus > Rhynchopus euleeides. The sequence continues at coordinate 450,718 of OY723263.1, read as the reverse complement.
GGACTGACAGGAGGCCCCCGCCCCCCCCCCCCCCTACTCCCACTGGCCGTTGCGGATGCTTGCTGCAGCAAGCTTGGGGTTTGTCCAGCGGATGCTTTTTCATCACATGTCATTCACATATCATCGGGTTCTTCGGGTGTCCCATTCAAAAAAACACCCGAAAAATATCACAACTTTGCTAAACTGGACCCAACTCCCCATACTCTTTTTTTCGCCTTTTTTCATCGAAATTCAGCGTTTTTTCCCCGATTTTTTTAAATTTTTTTGACAAAATTGGATATAATCGACACCCCCCAAATGCACTGACGATCACCCTGTAGCGAAGACCCCCTTGAGCATCTCTATGAGCCCCCCACTCTTCTCACACCACCAACCCCCGACCGATTTTGCATCTTTTCGTGATTTTCTCTGCGTGGGGAATCCCGCAAAGCAGTGGGGACGGATGTCATCTGGACGTCAGGACCACAGTTGATTCGCATCCAACCCGGCATTCCAAAAATAAAAATTGAAAATGAAAGTCTGTGCTGGAGCCTCATCTCTGGCAGTGCCTGTGATTTTGTCGACACACCCAAAAAAAATACAATACAGAATACAGATGTCAAACAGATGCACTGCCAGGAGCTGTTCATACAAGCACACCCATCGTATCGCAAAAATCTAGTATTTTTTGTTGTCGAAGGCTGTTATTTGGCGAAACAAGCAACATCCTTATCTTTTTCATTGAACCCCCAGGCCTCTCACATCTGCTTTCGCCCCCCCCCCCCTATTACGCGTGAAAGGAGATCGTGCTTGTGCTTCCCTCTGCTTCTATTTCACTACCCCCCCCCCTCTCCCCCCCCGGCCCCCCTCAACATTGCTGGAGGGTGGTGGGGTATTTGGTTTACCGTTTACAAACCCCGCAAAACACCCCATGAGCCCCCGACCCAATTTTTTCAAGCCACCAGCCCCATCCCCCCCCGGACCCCTGCCCTCGGGACACCGCCCGTGACGTCACAAGATCCAAAACAAACTCTCACCCCACCCCACCCCAACCAGCCTCTCCTCCCGCCCCACCAAGACTGCTGACTCTCCAACTTCTCATCCCATCCCACCCCCCCCTGCCCCCTCCTCGGCCCCCCCCTCTCTCTCTCCCCCCCCCTCCCACCATTCACGCCTTTCCCGACGAGTTATGTCGGCCCCCTCCCCCTTCCGATTCCCTTCCTTTTATCTCTTATCCCCCTCCCCTTCTCTCCCTCTCCCTCCCTCCCCACCTTCTTTCTCGCACACATCTTTTCTCCGTCAACTTATTTCGCACAACCAGAACCAAACAGCCCCCATCCCTTGTTGTTCCACGAGGATTTTCATTCGCCGTTTTTTTGGTCCCCTTTTTCTCCCCTTCTTATCTTTTTCACATTTAAAAAGATAAGGCTGTTGTTTGTGCGCCAAATCCGGGATACCTCCTCCCACCCACCCACCCGCCCCTCATCCATTTCCAAAGAACGTGGACCCGACGTGGTACGAAGAGGGAGGGGGGGGCAAGCCCCTTCTTCTTCTCTTTCCTCATCCCAATTTCGTCTGCTGCGGGCCGATTCGCCCCACTTGAGAGGTGGGGGGTTTCGCTGTCCAAAGAACCCAACTCCAAGTCATCATTTTTCTTTTTCTTTGTTGCGTGGGTGTCCCTGCTTCTTCAAGTGGTGAACCGGGTTCGCCGGGTGAGACCCACTTGTCTGTTGTGGTGTGTCCAGATTTTCTGACGAGGGCAACCCCTCCAGAGTAAGCAATTTCCTGCCTACTTTGTTGTGTGCCGCCCGTGTTTCTTTCTAGATCGTTTCTCTGCATATGGGCAAATCAACGTCACGCTCAGGCCATCCGTTGGCCCAATTGGACGGGATGCATGTGGACGAGAGGCTGTGCGGAGTCAGAACCGCATGGCATCTTCTGAGGGTTCGTTGAAAACCGCAGATCGCAAGGAGGAAAGCCGCCCGATTCAGCCAGAACTGGGTCATTTTCTCTGTTTATTGCGAACACTGCCACGACCGGAGGTGCGTAGGTTGCGCAAGAAGAAGAACACCGCTCTGGTGATTCTCTTTCTCTCTTGCAGTTAACTGGGACACCTACATTCTTTCAGCACACTTCAATGTGGGCGGAATTTGCCATGCGCATGTGTATACCCTTGTGACTCACGGCACCACCACCAGCAGGGTGTGCACAGTGAAGGTCGCATTTGAGTCCGCTCGATGCGACCGACACTAAAGAAAAAGCTTGCCGTGTGTGTGTGGAGTGTATGTGGAGCTTCAGTGTCAGCGCAACGGGAACAATCAGTAAAGACCGCGTGTCCCCCCGTGACACGCGGTCTTTACTGTGAAGGGAGGCAGAGTCGCACGACATTCCCAAAAGTAGCTGCATATTATTCCAGTTGCTGGATCGTTCCTCGGAAAAGTGGGCTCAGGGCAGGGATGCGAGCCGTTAATTTGTTAGCTGCCCTCTGTCCCCCCCACCCTCCCTTCTCTCTATCGCCATCTTTGTTTTTGTTGCCCATTTTTGTCTGTGAAATTTTCTGTTCGCGGGAGAAATAGGCCGAAGGCCACCATTTCCAGCCAGAGCGTACTACCCCCCCTCCCATCTTCCCAGGTCCTGCCAGTGCCTCGACCTCTGTGAGGGCCGCCAACAGTACGACTGCCTCTCTACTCACCCCCGTCTCTGGAAGCCTTCGGTTCCTTGAGTCTGATGTAAATAATCATCAATACCACTCTTGTGTGACCGGTTCAAACACCTAGGGATTACATATGCAGTGGAGTGGTGCTTGAGTTGCCATGTTTTTTTGACGGTTCTACCGCGCGCGCGTCAATTGTGTCTCCCTGCATTAGCTTAGCCCCTTTGGGGACAGTCTCTGCCTGCACCGCCATATCCAGTTCAGACCGCCTGCGGCAGTTGTGCTGTGCGCTGGCTGTGATGATGGCGCGAATCCTCCGACACCCCGCCCCCCCCCCATTTTTTTCACGCAGTGCAGAGAAATCTCAAAAAAAACAATACGTCAGAAAGAGAGCGTTGGGAGACAGCGCGCGCCCCGAAGAAAAACAAATCACTAAACCACGCAACTGCGATTTGACACCGCCTCCCCACGAATACCCCTTTTCGAGTCCAACATCGATTGTTTGTGATCTCCAAAAGAGGTGGGAGTTGCAGGAGGGGGCGAGTGATGCAAGGAAGCGTGGTCTCAAAATCCAGTGAAGCTCAGAAAGGCCTGGCGATGCCGACGGGGCTTCAGGGTGTTCAAAGAAATTATGCGGGCTGCCGTCGGCTTCCACGTGCTCCCAGAGAAGATCGTTCAAAATTATTTCCCGGCGCGCGCCGTTTTGTTCGCGCTGTGTAGCAGCATAGCTGATGAAGAGTTCGGGCAGGGATCGAAACGAAAGAGAATTGGACAGCGAGACACTCCCCACACCCCCTCACACCTCCCTGTTGCCTTAAGACCGCCCCAAACCCACCCGGCGCATTGTCTCTCCCTTCATCCCACACCACCACACCATCACCCCCACCTCCAGGCCGCCCCCCCCCCTCCCCCCCCTTCCGGGGAAGGGACACCCAGCTCTGCCCACATACACACGAAGACACCTCGGCCCCCCCATTCCCCGCCCCCTCCCCCGGCATCCATCCTTCTTTTTGGATCCCTTTTTTTTGGTTGGAACATGAAGGATGAGGACGAGGCTGCGGTGCGGAGCGTGTTTGACGACCACTCCACAGGAGGGGGTGTCGGCGGCGGCTCCTACATCCATGAGAACCTTGTGCTGAAGGGGCTCCGCGAGCTGGGCCTCACCCCGCACGATGAGGATCTCGACACTCTCCTCGAGACGTGCGACGGGCTGGTTGACTACGGCAAGTTCCGCGCGATGTACCTCCGCCTGCTCGACGAGGTTGTGACCCCGGAGCAGATCAGGCTCGCCGTGCAGGCCTTCGACCCCCTCCGCACAGGCTACATCGACACCGCCACATTCAAAGACAACATGATGCTCCTGGGGGGCAGCGTGACCCCTGCAGAGCTGGCGGGCCTGCTGGGGTCCCTCGACAAGACACGCCCCGACGGGAAGGTGAGCGTGGACCTCCTCTCCGACTTCATCATACAGCGGCACAAGGATGCAACGGTGCCGTGTGTTATCGATCCGGTAGACCGATCCCCCCCCGAGCCAGACGAGGTGTCCTTTGCGCGGGAGCAGATCACCTCCCTGCGCAACCTCCGCCACGACGACGCGGCGCAGAGGCGGAAGAATCTGCCGAGCAGGACGGCAGATGTGGCGGAGCTCAGCCAGGAGTGGCTCCGCGCCTCTCATGTGCACTTCCTGAGCTATGAGGGGAGTGGGGACGGCGCGGACAGGCTGTTGGAGATATCGGATGCCCTTCAGGATCTCGACCCGACGCACTGCGAGGCGTTGGGGTTCACCCCTGTGAGGTTTAAGCGTGCGGATAACGCGTCGTCGGCGACGCGGCTGATGCTGTCGCAGTCAGACTTCAGCGTGGCGGATGTACGGAGGCTCGTGTCGGAGGCACTGTCGCTGAGCATCAACAACATGGTGCTCACTGTGAGGCTGCAGCAGAATGTGTACAGCGTGCCCGGGCAGCCCCTGGAGAGGGGAGGCGGGTCGTTTCTCTCGCAACTCCTGGCACTGTACACCCAGATGACGGGGGATGACAGCCCGAAGGACCTCCCAGAGGTGGTGGTGTACCGGCAGCCGGACATCGTGCAGCATCGGGAGCATTTTCTCTGCAGCCCGATTGACGAGACGTTGCTGCAGAATGCGCTCAGCTCGCGGAGCAACGTGGTGCTGCGGCGTGTCGTGGGGTCGCAGGAGGGGCACTGCACGGAGGGGTCGTATATGCTGTTTGCGGATCGCAGGGAGTGGCCCGGGTTCTGCAGGAACCCGGGGCGGCACTTCACCAGCTCCAAGTCGCAGGGGGGTGCGGGGGGTGGGGGCGATGCCCCCAGCCGATATTCCGTTGAGGTTCGGATTGCAAAGCTTCAGATCGCACGCGCGTCGTCAAAGCCAGTGCTGGTGCTGAAGGTGGCGTCAACACCCGCGTCGCACACGCAGGCCTTCCCCTTCCGGTATGCAGAAGCGTTTCCGGTGTCTGTGCAGGAGTGTGCAGGTCACATGAGAGGTGAAGGGGATGCCCGATTGGCTTCATCTGCTCCAGGGGAGGGTGTTCGTTGCTTTTGTTGCCCTGTCTGCCCCACCCAGGCCCTCCCGCACACCCCACCCTCCCGTCCCGCAGGTGTGGTGTGATCATCGACACGGCGCAGTGGGGTCTGACGACAACCGGGCAGCCGCTGGCGCTGTACCAATGGAAGGCGGACGGGCCACAACTTTGGAGCGGATTCTCGTGCTGCTCGACGCCTGTCATGGTATGGGAGAAGCTGGTGCAGTGGCTCAACACACACCGGAACAAAATGGTGGTCTTTGACGAAAGAAGCATCACCCCACATCACACACCCCACATCCCCTCCCTACAGATGGAGAACCACGGTTCGTCGATCCAGAAGGTGATTGTGGAGTTCCACCAGGACGGTTTGTACTATATCAGCGATGCCGAGATCGAGCTCCTCCTGGACGAAGCCAACCTTGACGGCCGTATCAACAAGAAATACGAAGTGGTATGCCCCCCGCCACTTTCACTTGTTGCCACTATCATCACGCACCCAGCAATAAAAACCAGTCTCTTCCACAGTGCGACACACACAAACACACACACATCATTGCTCTGATATCTACCGTAGTGTGCACACCCCAGGCCCATCTACTCTTCACCTCTTCTTCCCTTCTCTGCAGGACGGCAAGGCGAAGCTCAGTGGTGGGCGGCAGTACATCCGACCGTGGGGGTGGACGCGCAAGGGCATTCTGATGCGCCCTTGGAAGATCGACGCAACTCCGACCAACGCCTACCACGGCAGCGAGCTGGAGATGACGGAGTGGATGTTCGCCCCGCGAAAGAAGGGCCTCAAGAAGACCTCCTCCGACCGCACGTCGCACCGCAACGTGGAGCGGGGCCGTGTGGAGTGGCGCCCCGCCGACACCCCCAGCAACGAGTGGGAGACGTGGGCCGACGGGGGGAAGACCTCGGAGGTGATTTTCTCCAGCCTCTCCCTGCAGTTCAGCGTCTTCCGCCCCTTCTTCCAGTACTACTCCCTGATGTCCTCCTGCGACATCCCGGAGATCTCGGCCCGCGGGGAGCTGACGGAATGGGTCTCCGTCCCACAGGTCATCCCCAACCAGCCCATCGTCCGCCTTGCCACCACGGTATACGTCGACACAGGCCGCATCTCTGATATGGACCACCCCTTCAGCCACGTCCTCCGCACCGTCGACCTCGACTTCAAAGGAGGGACGGAGATGGACACACGCTGCCCCGTTGGGAGATGCCGGCCTGTCGGGCTTCTTCTCAAACGTTTCCCTGAGGCACCCGAGAGGAAGTTATGCCAGAGCCTTGCGAAGTGGACAGAGGCAACTGTCGACTTTGGCCTGACGGATGGTTCCAACGTGATGGTACGTGACGGAACCGACGACCCCTGGGTGAGAGGCGTCGTGGAGAGTACCACACACGGCGCAGTCGAATCCCTCAACGTCCGCACCGCGGGGCCCGGCGGGCGTGGCTCTGCCCCGGCCCGCCCCTTCGTCTACATCCGCCCCGACTTCGACAGGCCCGACGGGGCCACCGCCGCAGCCCCCACCTCCTGGCCACAGCGTGTGTCGCACAGGGCACCCCCCGCAGCGTCCTGGAGAGACCCACACCGCTCCGTGTCGCCACCCCACAGCCACAGCCACAGCGAGCACCACCACCACCACCACTACCACCCGCAGCAGGGCGGGGGTGGTGGCGACACTACCCCGCCTCCAGCCGTGTCGTCCCCACCGTGGCACAGCCGCACGCCGCAGACGCTGCCGCAGCCGGACTCGGGCCAGGGGATGCCCCTGCTTGGTGGTGTGTCGCGGGTGGAGTCGCGGGAGATTCCCGACAGTGGATACCCGGAGAGATCCCACCACCACCCCCGTTCTTCTCTGCAGGCGGGGGCCTCGGGGCCGAGCGCGGCGTCGGGGCAAGGGGGGATGCGGGATGGCTACGACGGGGCAGCGGGGGCGGGAGGAGGAGGCGGCAGCGGCCCCGCAGCGGCCCAGCCGCCACCCCCCGCAGCCGCCCTCCCCGCCGCAACAGATGTGACGGAGGGGGATGGCGTCGAGGAGCTGGAGGACAGCGTCGTGATCCGAGATGGAAGCGCCTCAGGCAACCCAGGGCTCACAGACTACACCGCGTCTCCCACAGGTGGGGTGAGGGATGAATCGCCGTCGCCCGGTGGGGGTGGTGGCGGCGGCGGCAGTGTCGGGGAGGCGACGGAGATGAGCGGGTCGGCGAGCAGGGCGCCGTATGGTGGTGACGACCAGGAGAGGGGCTTGACGCCGCAGTCGCAGAAGCCGCCCCCAAAGAAGGCCCCGGAGGCTGATAAGAAGAAGGATGGCTGCTGTACGGTGCAATGAGAGGGGGGGGGTCGGGCAGAGCCGGGGGGGGCGTGGGTGTGTTGGTGGGGCGGTGGGGAGGTGGGTGTTCGGGAGGAATTGCGTCTTGGGCTCAATAGCGATCCGGGCAGCTTGTGTTGCGGAGTGTGTGCGGTGTGTGGTGTGGTGTGTGCAGGGATCTGGGCACCTTGCGATACGGCAAGGGGTCACAGAGAGCCCTGGTGACTCCGACCGTCACCCTCCACCGTAGAGCCTCTGGTGCGTATTCATATTTTTTAGTTCGGCGTAGACTGGGTCCCGCCCTTTCATTCCCCAGAGTTTTCTTTCTCCAAGATAGTGTGCTTGGTTTCGACAAGTCACGGGGGTTGGTTGAGAGTACAACTCACGCCAACACCACACAGTGTAGCGCAGCCGAGCAAGCGCGATTTCATCGAACCGGCCCCTCTCCTGTATATCCTTCTATCTGCCCTGTCCTGTCCCTGAATGTCTGTTCTTTCCGATTCAAACCGGCTTGGAGTTGCCTCTTGTTTGTACGAATGAACGATGCCTGCTAGTGCATGCAGGGGAGTGAACAGTTTGATGTGTTTACCCTTTCGCGCAGAAAAGCTAGCTGTTCTGATGACATCTCTCTACCTCACAGCAGCAGCCGATGACCTGAGTTCACAGCTTGCCTGTCGACTGCTTCTTTCAGAGGCCCCAATGGGGGCCCTGGCATGGGAAGGTAGCGTCGTTGGAATAGATCAAGCCTGTGCTGAACAGGCCAACTCAGTGAGTCGTCCATGCCATGGCTTCCCGTAGCAAGCCCTTCTCTGAGTGAACACACTCCCTCCCCACTCCTTTGTGCGTGAGGTTCGGAGCAACACCGTCCTGTCCCTGGCTTCCCGTTGGGGTTTTTGTTGGTTGTGCCCTGCTCGGTGTGGCTGTGGCATGCCATCACAGCCCTCGAGCCACACCGTGTAGACTCACAGCGAGATGCATTGCGGCGGGAATGTCCCCGGAAAGCCGCCGCCATACATTATCACGATCGCACAGTAGTGTAGTTACTGTTAGTATACCATGATGTGCCGTAGATGCCAGTGCCCGTTCGAAGTTGCCTGTGATTATCTTCCCCCTGCTCTTGCCCCCACACGCGTCTGCGAGAAGGGTTGCGCACTTTCGACCTGTCACAACCGCATGCCTTTTTGTGGTGAATCTTATGTTGCGTGCACCATCCACCTGCTGCAGGAAAACTAGGGAATCGGGTAATACAATGGTGCAGCGCGTTCACTTCGCGCCGAAGCACAAGTACAAGACGGGTGGGCACGATGGCCGCTTCGTCATCGGCCACATCCCCGGAGGGAAGCTCGTGGCGAAGCGCTTGAAGAAGAGGGTGGCTGGGCCCCACACGCCCAAATACCTGGGCCACCAGAGGCTTCAGGGCACCCGCGCCATGCGCGAGATGGGCAAGTACGGGTCGTACAAGGTATGGGCTGCGGTGTTGATGAAAAGAGGTTGCCTCCTGGTGGGGGAGGGTTTTGGTCTTGCTGGTGGGCACATGTTGCCTTCTGTTTCTCACGCACTGCTTCTGCTCTATTCTCACATTCTATCAACCACACAGGCACCGACCCGCCAGAAGAGCGTGTCCAGGGCGTACGGTGGTGTCCTGAGCCACAGGCACGTGCGGGAAAGGTATGTTTGCTGTGCCTGCGCCCCGCGCAATTCAACCCACTGCCACCGCCACAGGGTGATCCGCGCCTTCCTGATTGAGGAGATGAAAATCGTGAAGCGCGTGCTGAGGAAGACCCGTTGATAGCGCCTCCTTGATCTGCACTGATCTTTCTCTGGTCGGAGGCACCACACATATGAAGCGAAAAACCCCTCTATCAAGAAGCCCTTCGTGTTTCAGTCTTCAGATCTCCCTAGTGACGCATTCCGCGGTCCTCACTCCTGGTGCGAATGCACCTTGCAGAGCTGCCGGAAAGCGTCGTTCAACAGAAAAGTCAAGGAGTGAGCGCTACAGATCGCACGGAAGTCAACTCGGTGTTGCGAGGTGTTCAAACGGCGGGTTTGCTGGAGATCACTGGATATTCCCCCAGATCTGCCCGGGCTATTCCAAAAGTTCTCCAAGCTTCGAACTCTGTGCACCCCTGCCTGTGTGAGTGTGCTGGATGGCGGATGTTCAGCAGGCCATGCGTATTTGCACAGCACCAGCCCCCATTCGCTGTGTTAGTTATTTTGAGCATTGTGTGTGGTGTCAACACATCAAAGGAAACGGAAGAAGAAGTGCGGAACGAGCGCAGTGTCACTTTATACCCCTTCAGCTTCTTTTCCACCGAGGCACTCTCGGGAAGAATGAAGGGCGAAGATGCAAAAAATATGTGCCAACAAGAAAGGGGGCTTGTCCCACAGGGCGGGATGGGTGGCTGACACGGTGCACACCACTTTGTGGTGGTCCTGCAAAAGACGGTGTCAGGAAGGGTGTGTGTGTGGGGGTGGTGGGAATACTTCCCACACCCCCCACGGTGCAGTGTTCTGATTGGTTTTTGCCTCGTTGACACACAACGGGGCGAAGGCAAAAAAGAATGTGGTGGTGCCAGATGACGTGCGTCTCACGCGAGCCCTTGTCAGGGGTGGTGCGAAAGAAGAACGATGCGGTGCGGTTTGGATGCCCCTGTTCCCCCTATTCTGGCAATGCACCTTAGGAGTAGCACGCGCTGGACATCCCACATGCAGGTTTTTGCCCACCCCCCACATCAACGATGCGCACCCTTCTTGCCGCCTGTGTGTGTGCCGCGCTGCACGTCTCAGCAGCTTACGCGGTGGGGACTCAAGTGCCCGTGACCCAAATTGCTGAGACCAGGATCCCGCAGCCGTATCACTACACACACGCGCCCAGTGCATCTTCGTCGCCTGCATGGCCGTCCTGGACATATGCGCCACCGACCCAAATTGCTGAGACGAGGATCCCACAGTCTTCTCACTACACACACGCACCCAGTGCATCTGCGTCGCGTGCACCGCCATCCTGGACACATGCGCCACTGACCCAGATTGCTGAGACGAGGATCCCACCGCCGTATCAGACATATGCGCCCTTGACCTATACTGCCGGTACCAGGATCCCACAGCCGTACCCTGCACCATCGTCCTGGACACAGGCGCCCCTGAACCAGGTTGCCGATACCAGGATCCCGCAGCCGTATCACTACACACACGCACCCAGTGCATCTGCGTCGCGTGCACCGCCATCCTGGACACATGCGCCACTGACCCAGATTGCTGAGACGAGGATCCCACAGTCTTCTCACTACACACACGCACCCAGTGCATCTTCGTCGCGTGCACCGCCATCCTGGACACATGCGCCACTGACCCAAATTGCTGAGACGAGGATCCCGCAGTCTTCTCACTACACACACGCACCCAGTGCATCTGCGTCGCGTGCACCGCCATCCTGGACACATGCGCCACTGACCCAGATTGCTGAGACGAGGATCCCACCGCCGTATCACTACACACACGCACCGGTGACGGCTGTGCCGGACCCGTGCCGTGACGTGCCGCTGCCCAGAAAGCGCTTGCCTTGCCAAAGGCAATCGTCAGGGGAACGTCATGGGAAGCCATGTCTGCGCAGCCGTCCTCTCTAGACCGTTTGAGCGGGTCGAGCACCCTCTTCACTGTGATGCATCAGCGTGCCAGACTTGCAGTCATGGGAAATATTCTTGGCTAAAATCGAGGTGGTGGACGCCCAGACGGTGAATACACATGCTGGTGCAAAAACATCGCATTCTGACCAATCAGCTCAAAGACCGGCACTTTGTTCGAAACCGCAGTCATGTGTAATACGCAACGTGCGCCCATCGTGAAGCATGTGCGCACTGACCCTTTCCAAAAGCACAATCGGGCCCGGGTTGGAGCTCGCGTGAATCCTTTGCAAACTGCCTGGGTATGGGTAGAGTGAGGCGTTAGAAACAGGGCAACCCTGGCACAAGGCCCTTTTTCACTGGTGAGATTGCTTATCCGCACCCAAGCAGAGTGGATTACATATCCCAGGACTCCAACACACCCACACATCAGTGGGTGGGAACTTCCAATGCTTGGATCCCATCACTTTCCCCGTTGTACATATGTTGTGGCCAGTCTTGTATGGCTTACCTCTTTCGCATTTCTTTGTGCAGCCCAGCTGCACAAAAGAAAGCCGATCAATTTTTTTTGTGAAGGTCATTAAAGATTTCCCCCCCCCCCTCCGGGCATAGACCCCGATAAGAGGGGGTCGGGAGGGGGTCCGAGGGGGTCGCCTTGAGGAATTTGCCTGAATGGGGACCACCAATAAGGGGTGTTCATAGGCACCCCATGGCCAAAATGACCCCACTGCGATCCGCACAAGCTCCAAACATTCAAAAGAACGGGTTTTTGAAAAATCCGAGGGGGGGTCGGGGAGGGTGCCGCTGGGTGGGTGGGTAGGGTGGCATGGTGTGTGCCTCCCAGGCATCTCCTCCCATGAATATCCCTGGACCAGACCCACATTTCATGAGTGAAGCTTGGTACTTCTATCCACGAAATGACCCCACTGCGATCCGCAGAAGTCCCAAATATTCAAAAGGACGGGGTTTTGCAAACCCTGTGTGGGGGGGTCGGAGGGGGTCGGGAGGGGGGCCGACCCCTCATACTCCGACCCCCGAGTTTGCAACCCCCCATTTTCCGACCCCTGAGAAATAGTGCAAAAGTTCCGACCCCCAAGTTTCCGACCCCCATTTTCTGACCCCTTCCGACCCTTCCGACCCCCCGTATCTCGACCCCCGAGAACAATGGGGGGTCGGGAGGGGGGCCGACCCCCTCTGACCCCCATATCCGACCCCTCGATTCCGACCCCCGGGTTTCCGACCCCCATTCTCGATGGACCACCTCCGCATTTCAGGGGTGTTGTGTGGCACCTACACCAACAAAGTGACCCCACTACGATCCACACGGAGCCCGAACAATGCAACAGAGGGAGAAACCCGCGTTTCCTCGGGAAAAACCCAGGGTTTTTCCCAGATATTTGGGGGGGGGGGTCTTTTATAAGAGGGGGTCGGGGGTCGGGTGGGGTCAGGGGGTCGGATTCTTATCGGGGTCTCTGCCTCCGGGGGGGGGGGGGCCGCGCTTCGCGCGGCCCCGCACCCCCCACCCCCACCACAAACTTGTTTGAGCACCGTAGGTGCGTAGGGGGGAGTCGTGAGGTCGAGGAAGGACGGGCGATCTGACCTGTCGTGTTTTTCTTTTTACTACCACTTGCAATACCCGGTTGCACAAACAAACACATTACGTACCGCCGGCTCCTTTTTGCAAGGTTGGAAGGGGGGCTGAGGGGAAACACCGCACAACTCACAGCAGGATTTGTGTCTCTTTGTTCCCCGCTCCAGCCCCTCCGCACGTGAACTGATACTACAAGCAGACCTGGATGAACTGACCTCCCCCTCCCCCTATCTCCTTTGTATCCTCTGACCGAGCAAGACTCCCCCACCCCCACCCCCCCCGCCACCACCCCTCCCACCCCCCCATACCGTGCGTTTTAAAATAGCAAATCACTTTTTTCATACTACCCCAGCAGAGTACCAATGGAGCCCCCCTATGTAACGTAGGCAAGGAGGAGGGATCAATTCCAATCGGGGGGTGGGTGGGATCGGGAGCGGGGGTACAGTAAAAACATTAAAGATACCTACCACCCCCCGTGTATATGTCACCCCCCCCAGGTGCAAAAATTGGGAGGGGGGTGACATAAACACACCTTTTTAGGGTGGTTGCCTTTGAGGCCCTATACGCACACGCGCACACACCTCAGTCCTCTCTACAGGCCAACCTGGAGTGCCAAGAGACGCTCGGGGGGCGTCTCTTGGCACTCCAGGTTGGCCTGTCGGGAGGACAGGGAACTGGATAGTATCCCCGGTGGAAGGGGAGGAGCCAGGACGTGGTGTCCCGTTATTGCGAGACAAACACTTCAAGCTCACATGTCAGGCACAAGAAGCGTGTCCGTCCGGACAACCTACATGAATGGCACGGACAGCGCATCACCGAGAGTAACCGAGGAGGAGCACCGCGTACTCTCACTTTGGATGGCTCGTCGTTGGGCAACATGTTGAAATGCTTGCGCTGCAGGTGAAGTGCTGGGTCACTCATCCGACACGTGAAGCAACCTGCAACACAGCGTTGGCGAGCAGGTGGCACCGAAGTTGAAGAGACCCCGCATTGTCCGTGTTGAAGAGCCTGCGTTGGGTCTTTCTGGAGCGCAAGACACGCTGTCTGTCCTTCTCGTTCTCGTTTCCTCCGGAAGCAGGTGATACGTGCGGTTCCAAAGCGCACCCGCTGCATCCCCTCTCCCTCCATCTTTCGTTCGGCGGCTATTCCGCGCTCTCTTCAACGCGTCGTCGCGAAGATTGCGTCTCAGTATCAGCAGGCAATCCCCGGCTTCCAGTGTGTGTGTGTGTGTGTCACCCCTCCTTTCCAGCGCAACGAGGAGGAGAGCGAGACCGTGTGGTGCCACGAAGAGCAGGAGTAGGAGAGCGGGATCGGTTCTCACTGAGTGGACTCGAGGGGACACTGCTGCGATGCCAGCACGCTAACCCTAGGTGCAATACGAACAACTAGGGATATCCCATCCGTCCCACGGGATGTCGCATGGGAGGACATGATGTCCCCTGGGAGAACCTACGTGACCCAATCGGGTCTCCCATAGACAAAGTCGGTACCGTACGTTCTCCCAGGAGGGAACACGTGCCCTCCCCTGTGGGATAGTGACCATCACCCGTGTGGGATACCCCATTGGGATATCCCACATGGGAGGTCCCAGTCCTGGCCAGTGTGATGAGGCCATTTACTCCCCAAAATCTTGACCAACGTCGTCTCAGCCTGTAAGAGTGCCCACGACACCCCACCCCTCAAAAGGTGTGTTTATGCCACCCCCCCCCCAGCATCCCTGGGGGGGTGACATAAACACACCCCTTTTGGGGGGTGACATATACACGGGGGGTGGTAGGTAAATCTTTAATGAATTTTCCTTGCATCCACGTCCTGTGACTGGAAACCAGACGGCGCCCCACGACCCATTTGCCCTATTTCCTTTTGTGTTCGTTTCACGAACACCCCGCGCCCCGTGCAGGTTCGTGTGGGGCAGCGTTCAACGAAAAAAGAGATCGCACATCATTTGTCCGAGTCGGGGGAAAAGGAAGCTGTCTGGATTCTTTGTTTGTAGCCTCATGCAATGAAGGAGGAAATGGAACACGAAATGAAACAGAGAGAACGCAGGTCCGATTTGAGTTTACGGCACGCGGAAGTGCCGTAATTGCAGTGCCGCATCTCACCTCATCACTCGTGGTGTGTGCGTTTCACCACAACCTCTCCCTTCCCCATTCCCCCGTGAGTGACATGTGCCGATAGGGTTACATTTTCAATAGTGGTGCGGCCCCTCAGGTCATCACAGCAGCGAGCCGCACTGTGCTCTTTTGTTTTGTAAGTTTGGCGTAGCCAACTCAGGAAACTTTTCACCGTGCGGATCCTTGCGAACACTTCACACGGTTGCATTAGTTGTGAGGGTCTTTGCTAATCGGCAACTTTTGGCAACGTTCCGCTGCTTGTTTCTGGGCGCCCCTCCCACTCTCCTCTGTTCTTCGAGCAGCGTCGGTGGACTTGTCGTCCACTGGCTCATGTCCTGCTCCTTTTGCCTTGCTTGTGTGGGATGCTGTGTTATGGGCGACACGGCGCTCTGAGCACCTCTCTTCGTAGTAGGTCGATTCGAAGCCACGTCACCGGAAAATGTGGTTGGTGGGGTTTTACCCCACCAACCTTTCCCGCAAGTCTGTAGGTGGACATTTGGTGTTTTGACCAGCGAAGATATCCGACCACCACCGAGACTTGTGTGATACAAGTTTAGATGTAGTCTGACGGATCGACACTCGCAGCTGAGGCGATGGGATGAGCTCCTCCCCCCCCCCTCCACTCGCAGGTCGAGTTTACGCGGTCGTCTATTTCGCTACCCCTAACCACCCACTGTGTCGTGTGATTCCACTAACGTAACACCCACCACACACACCCTCCCGCCAAGGCAACACACGGAGCATCGCCACCCACCACTCCCCCCACACAGCACAACACGCCCCGCCTCCCCGCAAGCGGCATCTCGTTCCACACCACTGTCTTTTCCATTCATGGCGACATAGGCCTTCTCACTGCATTTGCATCCCCCCCCACCCCCCACCCCGACCCCTCCAAACCCTGACCTGACAGTGGTGAGGGAGGGGGGAGGGGGGTGTGGGAGATTTTTTTGATCCCCCCTCCCCTCCCCCCCACCCATTCCCGTCGTTGGAGGGGGGGGGAGGGTGCGGGGTGGGGTATTCCATCTTTTTTTTGCTTCTTCTTTTTTCCCTTCTTCTTTTCTTCTCTCCTCTTCTGCGCTGCTGAAATCATCCTTTGGCGTGCCCCTCCCCTCCACCTCCCAGGATGTCCGGAGCTGCACGCCCCCCGTCCCCCCGAGGGTCGGGGTATGCGAAGAGCTTCCAGTCTGCAGGGCTGTACAGCTGTTTAGAGGAGGATGAACTGGACGCGAGCCTATCCGAGAACAGGCCCGGGGCAGAGGCTGACGCGGAGGAGGCAGAGGTGGAGCGCATGGCGGTTGCCAACGCGGGGAGGTGGGCCCAGGTCATATCTTCCAGGCAGGACGCCTTCATGCAGGGAAGCGATGTGCAGCACTGGGGGACCGATCAGAACGCCACGGTTGTGTTCTCCGATGTGACGGTGCCGAACCCCCTCGGCGGGAACCCGATCCTGCAGGACGTCAGCGGGATCCTGCTTCCGGGGAAGCTCACCGCACTCCTTGGGTCGTCAGACATGGAGATAAACGCGTTGATCACTCTCCTGGCTGGTGTCCTGGATACTGACGAATACACCGGGAATGTTTACTACAACAAGATTCCCATCGCACCGTGGTATCGCCGCACGGTGGTCGGGTTTGCCCGGACAAACGGGGTGTTCTGCAGCAGGTCGTTAACGGTGCGGCAGAACCTCATGCTGTCCATCCAGCTGCATCTCCAAATCGACTCCACGGATCAGGCCCTCGCGGTGGACAGGGTGACCGAGCTGGTGGGCCTCAGGGAGTATGCCCGCACCGTGGTGTCGGATCTGGACCTGGAGCACAAGCTGCGGATGACCATTGCGCAGGAGCTGCTGATCGACCCGACAGTTCTCTTCGTCGAGTCACCCACCCTCGGGCTGAGCTATGCCGCATCGCTCTCGGTGATGAAGCTCCTGAGGCACATCGCTGCGTCGCAGGGGAAGACCATTGTGGTGTCCCTCCACCAGCCCCGGTGGGCGGTGTACAACACCGTCGACAACATCGCGTTGGTTCACGGGGGCCGCCTGGCGTACTTCGGGAAGGCCGGTGAGGAGGCAATCGAGTTCTTCCAGACCCGGGGCATGATCTGGAACAGGCAGTACACCCCGACGGATTTCCTGCTGCAGCTGTGCAGCAGCGCGGCCCCCCATCTGCAGTCGACCATCCCGACGGTGTGCAGGCTTGTCGCGAACGACGAGTCGGGCGGCATCGCGGGAGGGGATGAGGAGACACAGGATGAGGACACAGAGGCCCCTCAGCAGGAGCCTCCCGTCGACCCGAGGACCGACGCGCAGGTGCTGTCGGAGAACTTCCAGATGAGTGTAGAGTACCAGTCGTACATCCTGCCGCACATCGTCGCGGTGGTGCAGGAGTCGGCTCGCATCCTGAGGGGCGCAGACACACCGCAGCCCCCGCTGCGGCAGTCGCACGAGATGGTGCACAGCAGCAACCCGCGGACCAAGGGCCTGCTGCGCGGGCAGGGTGTTCCCCGGACCTCCGGTGGGAAGCGTGCGAAGATCCAGGACCCCAACGCGGGGTCGTCGTCCTACATCCTGCCGGGGAACCGGTCGTTCAACGGGTCTGCCGCACCGCTGCCCCGCATGGTGAAGACGCGGGGGAGCTGGGACAAGGCTGGGTTGGATGCAACCCACTCCACCACGCCGGTGTCGAGCAGCTCACACCTGCACCAGGGGTATGGCACGACACAGACGGGGTCTGCTGAAGTGGCCCCGACGTCGGGAGAGGGCGAGCATAAGTATGTTGCGGAGTATGCCCCGTTTAAGGAGCCGTCGGAGTTCAAGCGGCTCTTCATCCTGCTGCGGTGCAACGCCATGAGGGGGCTGGCCTACTGGAAGTGGTATCTGTTCAACATCGTGCTGATCAGCGCAGCGTCCTTCGCCATCGGGAACCTCTACAACATCTCCACCTACAACCAGCGTGCCTTGCAAAACCGCGTGGGGGTCACGTTCTTCGCGGTGATGATGCAGATGCTCCTCAACGTGCCTGCAGCATCCGCCTTTGTGAGGCATCGTGCAGTGTTCCTCCATCAGCGTGCTTCAGGGAGCTACGGCACGGTTACGTACTGGGCAGGGACCATCATCTGGGAGCTGCTGGTGAAGCGTGTCTTCATCACCCTCCTGTGTGCAGTGGTGGTGGATCAGTTTATATCCTATAAGGTATGCCGGTGCAATCTCGGCTCTTGCTTGGGCTGGGTGGACTTCCGCACGGCTTCCACAGTGCTCTTCACACGTTGCTACTCGTGGACATCACACCACCACACCACTCACAGGGCGGCTTCGGCAGGCTGTTGGGTGTCCTGCTCGTGACGCAGACGGCGTTCTACGTTCTGGCCCTGGCTGTCGGCTCCGTTGTGCCAAGCGTCGGTGTATCGTCAACACTGCTGTACGCGCTGTTTGCATTCTTCACCGTGACCGGGGGGCTCTTGATCAACTCCCGCAGCATCCCACCATTCATGCAGTGGATCCAGCTCCTGTCGTACTTCAGGTGTGCCTTGGGAACCCCAGTGCCTGTGCTGCTGTCCACTCACCCTTGCAGCCCCTCGCCACACCAGCCTCACGACCACCCCCTCAACCAACACCACGCCCCACGCCAGGTACTCCTACGAGAGCCTGCTGGCTATCCTATTCCACGACCAAGAGTTCAACTGCCCGCCCAAGCTGGGCAACGAGATGTATGCGCTGTGCTGGTGCCCTGCCACCACTTTGCAGGACACCCCCCGCGCCCTGTGCCTGCTTGCCGTTTCTAATTTCTGGGCCCGCCACACCCCCTCCCCCTCCACAGAATTGTGAACAATCAGAACCAGGGGTGCTACGACGGCAACGCCTATCTGCAGCTGCAGGGCTTCAACATCCACCGCGTGTGGCACAACATGTACGTGCTGGTGGTGTCCAGCGTGACCCTCCTCTTTGTCTCGCTTGTTGCGCTGTGGCTGACGAAGCCCCCCCTGGTGATGCAGAGGCCGCCCCGCACCTGGTCTCAGGTGCTCATACACTGGTGGGACCACCTGTACCTGACAGTCAGCGACTTGCCCAGGAAGATGCGGTCCTGCCGCGAACGGAGTCCGCCCTCCTTCAAGCCGTCGTAACCATGGCCTGGCTGCGGCAGGTGTGCGGCCTGAAGTGGCACTGCTCCTGTGGCTGAGATGACGCAGGTGCTGCGCCAGCAATGACACCAGCGCCCCAGTCGGGGGCGGTGGTCCTGCCTCGCAATGGTTACAACCCGGAAGCGCTACACCGCACCCTGCTGTGGCGCAACAGCGGCACAGGAGAATGCTCCACGGAGGGTGACAGGACGGCCGCCCCCACCCCACCCCCTTCGGTATCAAACGAACGGTGCATAGTCACTGCGTGCCTGTTAGAGGTCTGCGGTTGTTCAGTGCGTTCCACAAATACGATATTCAATGTGCGTGTAGCTGGAGATCGCATCCAGAGCAGGTGCTCGGTGTGTTCTGCTCCTTGCAAAAAAAAATATTTGTTTCGCGTGTATGCTGTCGGACATCGATCTGGATGGGCTTTTGTGCAGTCTGTTTGATGGTGGTTTTGCTGTCCTCCTTGGCCCCCATCTCGCAGCACACAGCCCAGGCAGCGGGGCTGGTCTCTCAACTCACTGCTACAGGGCGATAGCAACCACCACCTGGTCACCCGCTCCATATTTCCTTCGTCAACCAGAGGCCCTCCCCGGACCTCTCGCAAAGAAAGACTCTGGTTGGCTGCGAATCAGCACACAACAAGTTGTTCAAAATCCGTCATCACGTTCAGAGCCAACACGTGGCATGCCGCCCGTTTGCCTTCTCGCCTGATGTCACACATGCTGCTGCACTCGGTTTTTGGGCGAGGGGTCTCAGAAGCCTCGCTTCAGCCGGGTCCTCGCTCCGTCCACCCCCCCCGGTTCTCCTCCAAAGAACTCATGTGTTGTGTGCGAAACAACAATGGCCACCTCTTGTTGCTTCAGGGTGCCGCCATGGTGCGGTGTTGGGGTTTTCTGGATGGTGTGTGTGACAGTGGTGTGTTTCATCAGAGTCCGCTCGGTGCAACCTCCACTAAAAACCTTAACGTGTGTGTGCAGGGGGTGGGTGGGGTGGGGTGGGAGGGGTAGGTGGGGTGATACGTGCCAGTTCTCCGCCAAGCGTCAGCACCAAATGTATGATCGCACCCCCAAAAAATCTTTTGTTGTTCGTTTTAGTCTCTATATTTTTCGCGGCCAAAAAAATGCTATGCAAGATGCCACGCAGCGCCATGCGTCTTCTCATCTCAGTGTTTTTCCTACCCGGAGGCCGTCCTGCCGCCCCCCCGCCCCCCCCCACTCTCTCCGGTTGTGTGTTTTGGTTCTCAACGCGGCGGCCCCCCTCGGTGGGGCTGCTGCCCGATGCCCAGCTTGCGCTAACCCAACATCCGCCTCCGGCTGCGTGTGGCGAAAAAATACCCCCCCCCCATGACGATGTTGACGCGCTACTTCATTCCCCCCTGACCCTGGGCTTTTGCCCACACCCCCACTGTCCCCAGTTTCGCTTTAGCACAGGGTGGCCGTCTCTCTAGCAAAGGGTACGCCTATGGTTTTCTGTGTTCGTGGATATCGCGAAGCAGGATGTGATCGGTGTGTGTTACACTGCTGCAACAATATTCACGTGTGTGTGTGTTGATCACTTTTTAGGTGGGTTAAACCCTGCACGGGGGTCCTCGCCCGCCTGTGTGTGTGTGTGTGTGTGTGTGTGTGGTGCCAATGGCTGAATTCATAAGAGGCGATAAATAAAGCAGTGCCGCCGTGTGGCCAAGGTGCACTCGGCTCCGTCTCGCCTCGTTCAAAAAGCCCATTTCTTCCCTCCGCCGTCAAATCCGATGATTGGTGTCCGCATCCTCCAGCTGCATTGCCAGTAAGCCTGTCTGTTACTCGGGCTATCAGTGCAGACTGGGTGTGCGGTGTGGATCAGGGGTCACACCATTGAAACGACACTATAGTGCCGCACCAGACTCTGCCCCCACGCAGTGCGTACAAAATATCCCCGCCCCCCCGCCCCCCTCACATACCCCACTACTCCTGCAGGCATGTCGCTAAGCGTCGACCGTCGACCCAGTGATTTTGGGTTTCCCCCCCCATAAAAAAGCGTCGACCCAGCGTCGACCCAGTGGACTGGGTGGACGCTTGGTCGAGGCTTGGAGCGTCGACCTCGTGGAACTGGGTTGCCATTCAAGCCTGGACCAAGCGTCAACCCATTTATTACACTGGGTCGACGCTAACCTAGCGTTGACCCGGTTACACTGGGTCGACGCTCACCAAGCGTCGACCAAGCGTCAACCCACTTTCACTGGGTCGACGTCGAAGAGAGTGTGGTTTTGCAGGAACAGATGCTCACTACCGTGGCCTCCGGCGGCTGGGGGCTCCGCCCCCCAGACCCCCCTGTGGCGTATGTCTCGTACTCAAGTCATTCGATTCCCACCGGGTCAGGGAATCCAACCACTCCAGTAGCCTCAGGAGGACGCAGCCAACTCACACAGAATCTGTACGCCCACAATGAACAGATGCTCACTACCGTGGCCTCCGGCGGCTGGGGGGCTCTGCCCCCCAGACCCCCCATCTCGCGTGCCCGTCTAGTAACCAAGTCCTTGCGCTTTGACGGCCGTGACATATCAGGGGGCAGCGTCGAAATCATGGTCCCGAAAGCCATTTTTTGGTTTCCTCCGGCACCCGACGGCGCGAGCGGGAGAGGAACCACGGAAGGAACCCAGCGCCTCACACCGTGCCCACCTAGTGGTCCACCGATCGGAAAATTTGGCAACAACACGAGCGCGCGCGAAGCGCGCGCGAGAAAAATTGACCCCTAGTGTTTTCCCCCCTGATCCCCCCCCAAAACAGGAGCGTCAACCCACCAAATCTCCAAAATCGAAAAGTTAGCGACAGGCCTGCTACTCCTGCACGCCCGGACTGTATTAAACGTACTTTCGTGATCATATCGTGTGGTGTGTTCCGGGAGCACACGATGCCATCGATTTTTATAGTGGAACCCCCCATGCCCACCCGCCTGACTTGCTCTAGGCAGAATTGTGATTGCCATCCGTCATCTTAGCCCTGCTGTGGTGTGGTGTGTTGCGACGTCACCACACGCGAGCACCTGGCACGCAGGCAGGGGGGTTTCAGGATCCACGTATCAGTGCCTTGGGTGCTGATGAGTTATGTACGCGATGCATCGCATAGGTCAGAATCTCAGTCATGTAGATGGAAGGTGGGTGGTAGTGTGGCAGCATGCCACAGATGTTGCGGTTTGCTGGAGGGGATGGGGAGGGTGGTGTGGGACGTCGCGTGTGTGCTAAGACATAGGGCTGCCTGCTTCGCTCGAGATGGTTCGCTCACCGACTTCGTCGGGCTGGTTGCTCTGCCCCCCCACCCCTGCACTGGCCCCCAGCCCACCACAGCGCAAAGGGATTGAAACGAGAAGATCTGTTTGTCAGTATCTCTCGCTTGCCCCATGAACGCCAGTCTGCGTTTCAGTTGCAGTGTGTACGTCTGGGTGCTCCCCCCCACTTCCCCCACGGACCTCCGCCAGATTTGAGGGGTAGCACGCCAACGGTGTGGTGGAGGCATCGATCATGGGCGATATTCAAATTTGGACACCGTTTGGTAAGGCTGGGTTTGGGTTCGGTGTAGTGTTAACGGCGAACGTGTCAGGACTGTGTCTCGGCATTGGAGTGGCCTTCCAGAACACTCCCTTGTTGGTGGCCGGATTTGCGCAACTGCTGATGACCTTAGTCGCTGCCGTCTTTGTGCGCTTCATGTGTGCTCTGAGCCCATGCACAGCTCTCGTGGACGAATTTTACACAACGGGATCGTTCGAACCTCGCAGCATATCAACCTTCTTGCTCACTCCCGCAGCCTTGGTGTCGCTTCTCACGGTTGGGCTGTCTCCCTACGCGGAAGTGCTGCAGACGCGGCACCGCTTCGTCGGGAGCAGCGGGCAGACGGACAGCGTGCTGCGGTGTGGCCCCAACACGACTATCAACGGGGCAGACTTCATCCTCTCAGGCAACACCTGGCAGGTGGACACGGCACACATCAACGGGACCACCGTCAGCAACACCGACATTGTCTTTGCCCCTTTGGTGAGCAGCGATGCACGGTGCACCTTCAACCAGCCTGTGTACGCCACCTGCATGGGGCGCACCTGGGACGAGCTGCACGCATGCCTCACTCTACTCCCAGCAGAGCAGCGGTACATGCACAGGTTCGAGCCGGATGAGGATTTAACTGCCCTCACAGACATGGCACCAGCACACACGCTTTTCGAGATCGACGCCAGGTCAACCGCAGACACCGACGCCTATGCAGCAGACCTCCGCCTCAAGGGGGCGTGGCTGTGGTGCCGCACGCTGGGTGTCTACGTGCTGCTGGCAGCGCTCTCTCTGAGCGTCTCTCTGAGTGGCTGCCCGTGCGCGCCACGTCCTGACCCTCCGACCTTCCTTGACCTGGAGGCCCCGCTGGCCACAGCCCCACACCCCTTGTCATGCCACGCGACGCAGCCGGTGCAGCAGGATTCACACCCCTCGACATCTGCACCACCACTGGCACCCCGTGAGGCTGCGCCACTGCCACCACCGCAGCAGGAAACCTCATGCGACACAGCCCCGTCGACACCGCCATCCCTGCCTGGCCCAGAGGAGCTCGTCCTGCCAGCGAGGCCCTCCGCCTCTGAAGGGGGCAGGGTGAATGCTCTTGGGCAGCCTGACCCATTCCGTTCAGAGAGGTGGGGCGACCGGACGGTCATCCTCAGCATATGGTGCGCCGCGACAGTGACTGCGGGAGCTGTGCTGGGGCTGTGCGCGTGGTACTACATCACAGGGGAACCTGACGACAGCAAACAAGAGCGGGGGAATGTCCTGTGCATGACGATTGCAGGAGCTGTTGCCACCAGTATTGTATGTGGCGCGGTCTACTGTGCCTACTATGTCTCCGGCTATGCGACTGAAGATGACACCGTTATCGCCCTCCCCCCCCTCTATGGCTTCGTGGTGCTGCTGTGGGCGCCCCTCCTGATGCTCCTCGGGGCTGCGCCGGAGGACCTGCGGTGGGCGTACCACGCGAGGCACATCGACCTGTCCGCCGAGTCTGCCAGCGTGTGGTGTGCCTCGCAGGGCAGCCTCCCCCAAGCGTCGTCCATTGCGCTGCGTGGTGGCGGGTGGCGGGCGGAGTGGCCGGAGGCACCTGACGCGTTCTCTGTGGGACAGTGGGATGTGTTCACTGCCCCCATCATCCACAGCCCTCCAGGGTCGGGGTGCGCATCCCATAGCGGGGCCTTCACGGCGGTGTGTGTGGTGCAGTCGTGGGAGGCAGCACAGGAGTGCATGGGGGCAGCATCTGCGACAGCAGGTCAGGACACTGTGTGGGTCCGCAGGCTCAGTGCAGCGCCTGTTGGTTCGGGTACGGTGGAGGGCATCGGGGAGAAGCTCGTCCTGGACAACACCTTCGAGTTTAACACAGTGTCACATAATGACCTGAAGGCAATGCTGGACACACGCATGGCACGCGTGAAGTGGCTGTGGGGTCGTGCTGCCCTTTCCTGGGTCCCCAGTACCCTGCTTCTGGCCTCCTCTTCGAGGGTGAGGAGACTTACTGTCAGCTGTCTTGTCATCCTGCTATTCTTGTTGATCGAAGTGACCTTCTGAGTAGGTACCGTACCAGGTACTACCCCCCGGGACTTCGAAAATCCAGACTTGGGTCCCAACCCAAAATTTTTCAGAAATTAGGAATTTCCGGATCAATTCCGGCCAGTAGTGTGGTCATTTTGCTCTGGGAGATGAGTTACTGGGGGGGGTCGAATATAAGATGTACCTGGGACCCCCCGTGTTTAAGTCCCCCCCCTGGAGGCGATTTTCGGCCGGGGGGGACTTAAACACGGGGGGGCGGACCTAAACACAGGGGGTGGCACAGTGGAGACCAAGAAGACCTCTTCCTCTGCTGTCGTAGGGGGGTAATTCCGGTCCGGATGGACTTTTGGCACCCCACTTTTCGACTCTGACAGCACCTGGAGGGCACCAGGTGGCCTAGGGCCACCTGATGCCCTCCAGACCAGCCCACCCCCGTGTTTAGGTCCCCCTGTGTTTAAGTCCCCCCCCCTGCCAGACCCCCAGGGGGGGACTTAAACACGGGGGTAAGGGGGGGGGACTTCTACACGGGGGGTCCCAGGTACATCTTATATTCGACTTTTCTGTTTACAGTGTCCACTAGGCACTGGAAAATGCCATAAAAAAGCGAAATTTGAACATAATATGTACATCTTATGTTCAAATATGGGTAAATTTTATGTTTTTTGAAAATGCAAATTATGGCTCCCGTACACGCATATTGTAAGATGTACCTACCCCCCCCCGTGTTTAAGTCCCCTATCCAAACGTCAAAATCGGGGCCAAGGGGACTTAAACACATCGGAGGGGACTTAAACACGCCTGTCACCTGTTTCCTGAGGGAACCGGGGAGAGGCCGTATTATATCGATTCCGAGGCACATCTGGACAGATTCTGGGGACCTGGGAGCTGGGGCCTCAAACCCCTTTGCCTCTCACACTGCTTCAGGGCCACCCTGCTCTGCCAAGCACTGCCCATAACCACTGACTTGGGTGGTCAGGCTGCCAAAGCTGCAGGGCAAGCAACCCAAGGGGGCCTGAAGCGCAAGAGATGTCGTGCCTCAGGGGTTGACGCTAGCCCTGGGAGGTGTCAAGCTTTCCACTAGATGTCCCATTGAAGATGGCATGTCCCCTGGGCCAACCGACGTTCTCCCCTGGGAGACGGGACACACGGCGGGTGCTCAGGCGGGGCCAGCTGGGGGTGGCAGTATGGGTGGCGTGGGGATCCGAGGGCGCTGAGCACTGGCACACTGCGGCCCTCGCCACTGCTAGCAGCCCCGCTGTGCCGCAGAATTGATTCCCGACTCCAGTGCGACAAGAGGGGCTGGCGCACGACCTGCATCGCACACAGCGAGGCTGTGGATGAGGACGAGCGACGTGACCCGGACTGCCCCCTGCGGGGCAGTCCGGGCCACGTGCGGGTATCCGAAGCCCCCAGGCTCCCTCCCTGGCCTCCACACGTGCCTCACATCCTGGTGGTCCGCCAACGGACACGTGGAAAAATCGAGAAAAAATGCCCCCCAACCAAACTACTAGACCGGGGTGTTTAAGTCCCTTCGGGAAAATTGACCGCCGAGGGGACTTAAACACATCATATGGATAGGGGACTTAAACACGGGGGGGGGGTAGGTACATCTTATATTCGACCCCCCCCCCAGTAAACTCAGTTTGGTTGGTCGCAATTTTTTTGACCTCAGGTTCGAAGTACCCCCGCTCCATTTTTCATTTTGGGCTGGTCCACATTTCCTAAGGAAAATCGAAAAAAAATTGATTGGCCAAAAACTCATCTCCCAGAGCAAAGTGACCCCACCACAGCTCTGAAAAACGCCGGAAATGCAAATTTCACGAAACTGAAAACGACCATTTTGGGGGTACCAGGGGTACTACCCCCCGGTACCTGGTACGGTACCTACTCAGATCACTGTTGCTCGCAGTGTCCGGCTCAATAAGCAGGACACGAAACCCTGAAGGCAAAGTGTTCCATTTATGTGAGTCTGCCTCGAGGCGATGCGTCCACCCCATCGCGTCTCCCCATGCATGCCATCATACTCCTTTCGGGAGCGACAAGTCGTGCCTTGCCCCTCCGCCTCTTTCCTGTACTTCCCGACTCTTTGGTTTTTCTGTGCTTCTCTCAATCACCATTCTCACGCGGATTGGTGACCCGCTTCCCTTGGGCGTGACCTGCCTGATATGTGGCCCTCCTTTGAGTTCCGATATTGTGAAAGCGCGCGATTAGTTTTGTGCGTTTCACATCACCCCGACTGGAGGCGAGATTGGGCACATGCGACACCAGCGTCAGCCTCGTGCTTCTCATGGTCATGGTCACGGTCTTCGAATCCATGTGGCCAAGATACAACCATCCGCAAGAAGCACTGGCAGATGCACACGTCGAACCCGTGTGCTGCTTGTCCTCTCACTCGCTGCATTCTTTCCATTTATTTCCCCAATAGTTTTGATTCGCTCTGCTTGCTCCCACGACCACCCAGCACTGTACGTTTGGTGGTTGTCTGTCAGTGGCTCCCTTTCCCACAACCATTCAATATCTACTTCACCGGGCCTGGTCGAATACCTGTTCTGAGTGCAGTTCTTCGGCCCCTCCTGATGTTATCCTGTCCCTCCGTGCCGTCGGGCGCGGTGCCCGCCCCTCCCCAAATAGGCTTGTCTGGAACTCTCTGGGTTCTGCAAGCCCCCACTGGGCACACCTCAACACACACACCAGAAGGTAGTTTGATTCGCCCTGCTTGCTCCCACGGCCACCCAGCACTGTGCGTTTGGTGGTTGCCTGTCAGTAGCTCGACGACCTACTTCACCGG
This sequence comes from Rhynchopus euleeides, assembly GCA_963210315.1. Lineage (NCBI taxonomy): Eukaryota > Euglenozoa > Diplonemea > Diplonemida > Diplonemidae > Rhynchopus > Rhynchopus euleeides. The sequence goes on along the minus strand of OY723263.1, from coordinate 423,454 downwards.
GCCTGGTCGAATACCTGTTCTGAGTGCAATTCTTCGGCCCCTCCCGATGTTATCCTGTCCCTCCGTGCCGTCGGGTGCGGTGCCCGCCCCTCCCCAAATAGGCTTGTCTGGAACTTGTCTCGCACCCCTTTCCCTGTCTTCCTTGTTCGGGCAGTGCATCCAAATTTCGTGTTCAGAACACCTCTTAGAACACTAGATGCCGCCTATGGCAGGTGCACAAGGATGCCAACCTCACAGCGAGCAGCGCTCCGGGCAACAAGGACAACCTCCATAGCAAGGCTGTGGGGAGTTGCCTTTGTTTGCCCCGGATTTTTTGCCCAGCACCCCTCTCTCTCTCTGGGTTCTGTCTGCAAGCCTCCACTGGGCACACCTCAACACACACACACACCACCAGAAACACTGCGTGCCCCCCCCCCTCTCTCTCTCTCTCTCTCTCCCCACCCCCACGCAATGTATCCGGCACCATAGCACATGGCCACCACCGAGGCACCGCTCCCCGGGGCTGCCGATCCGGCCGCCCCCACCACAGAAGCCGCACCCACAGACCACCCCGCCGCCACTTCGCCCCGCAGCACCCCGCCCCCCTCCGCCGGCCTGCCGTGCCCCTCCTGCGACCTGTGCGCCACCACGGCCAACACCCACGCCTCGGACCTGCCGCAGCCGGGCGGCGCTGCCCACCCCAGGCGCAGGAAGCGGCGGAAGCCTGCCAAAGGGAACACCCTACGCGCTGCCCCTGCGCTGTCCTCCCTCAAGGGGCCTCTGGTCAACCGGTGCCTGGATGGGGTCTGCGATGTATACGTCAGCCGGAAGAGCCTGCACAGGATTATGCACCGCTGCGATACGGATTTCAACAGGAAGGAAAAACTCCGGGCGCAGGACGAGCGGCACGCCCAACAGCGGCTGGAATCTCTCAAGAGGCTGACACGCCGCAGCAGGGCGGTGCCCCAGCAGAGCCATGCGGTTGCGCTTCTCGGTTCAGGCGGCCCGGAGGGAGGTGTGGTGGGGGCGCCTGCAGCAGCAGACGCGCGGCGGGTGCTGAAGGACGAGACTGCGGCAGAGATGTCCTGCAGGTTGGCGGAGCTTGCGGGGGCTGGCGTGTCGGGCTGCCAGGCGGAGACGCGGGAGAATCCCGAGGTGGTGTACCGGCAGCAGATGCGGCAGCACAGAGCGCTCCTCGGCATGCTGCAAGATGCCGCTTCCCTCAAGCAGCGCGAGGCTCGCCTCCGTCGGGAGATCGAATCCGAGGCTCATGCTCAGCTCGCGTCCCTCAATGCGAAGGCGTTGCCCTTTGGGGGATGGACCCTTGCGAGGCAGCTGCGCCCGCCCCGGCCGGGGTGTGGGGCGCAGCCGCCGTTCCTGTGTGAGGCGCAGAAGCGGCAGGCTGTGCAGGAGGAGGCGATCGGGAGGTGCGTCGTGTTGCAGCAGGAGCGGCTGATGCTTCAGGAGCTCATTGCGAGATGGAGGAGTCTGAACTCGCTGCCGAAGCTGCCAGCCGTGCACCGGCCTGTGAAGTATCGGATATGAGGGGGTGGGGGTGGTGGTGGTGGCGTCGCTGTGTTGTTTGTTCTGGCTTTGACAAGCAAGCTGGTGGGGGGGAGCGGGAGGTCGGCAGGGGGGTGGTGGTGGTGGTGTTCGATTCTGGAAGCAAAGAAGGCTGCACTGCAGTGACGCTCTGCGCTTCCGCGCAGCGCATTTCCCTCTCGTGGCATCTGGGTGTTCCGAGCCTTCGTTTTAGCGAGAAGATGCCAGCCACCGAGGCAGCCCAGATAAAGATGAAGCCATCCCGGGCTCCTCACCCCAACGCCCCCTGCACGCCTGCCGCCTTTTGGCTGAAGTGAAACCAGCATATTGCTGCCCACAGACCTCACCACCACCACCACCACCTGCAGGAACACGGCGTAGCACTGCATGCTGCGCATACAGAACGCCTAGCGGCCATGGCGCTAGGGGATCAGGGCACACAGAGCGCACCCCAGCCTAGCAATGCTGGAGGCAGCAGCGGCGCGGGGGGGGCGCCTGCACAGAGGAAGGCACGGGGCAAATCACGGCGCCTGGTGCAGGCCTGCTGGCTGCGCTACTGCGCGCTGTGCAGGCGGGAGGAGCCAACCATCATCCCCTACCCGAAGCTGCACCGCCCGGGCACCCCTGCCACACGGAAGGTCACCAACGCCGTAGCACGCATGCCTGTGGAGCGCCAGCAGCGCACGCGGTGGCGCTCCCGGGGGCTGTGGGTCCCCCGCAACCGGCTTGTGTGTGCAAGGTGCATGCAGCCGCATGCGGCGACACGGAAGACCCACACCCTGACACCGCACCAGATGACCAAATTGTCGAACCACATGACCTATGCCAAGGTTGCGGTCGCACAGGGCGCATTCGAGTATCTCTGCACACGGAGCTGCCGTGTCGATAAGAGCATGTCCGATACCGTGAAGGCTCGCAGTGTGATTGCAGCCATCAACGGTACCCATGTCGTGCGTCACGGCATGGTCATGAAGGAGCTTGCGAAGCATTCCCACTCCGGCACGCTCGATGTTGTGCTGTTCAGCAGGCGTGGCGAGCAGCGCGACACAGAGCCCCTGCCGCAGAAGGTGACGCTGCCGACCACCCCCCTGTGGGAGCGGCACCCAGACCCCTTGACTGGGCAGCGGTACTACGTGTCGTTGAAGGATGGGAGGCATGTGTGGGAGGGCACCACGGGGTTTCCCTTCCACAGGCACCCCCATCTGGAGCGCACGCTGCATTCGGGGATTGCCCAGGTCATCCTCGACAGGACGGCGTGCGAGCTGAACATCAGCGGTGACGCCGTCGCCATCACTGGCCCCGAGCCGGAGCTGGGGTCTGTCCGCGAGCTGCTGCAGAAGCTTGTGTCGGAGACGCGCACCAACTTCCTGCAGCCGCGCAAGCTGTCGGGAAGAGGGGTGCATCCGGTGGAATGCCCCACAGCACGCCCCCAGCAGAAGCGGCGGAATTACAGGTGATGAGTGGCCCCACTCTCTATAGGCGAGGAAGGGGGGGGTTGTCGCTGTTGTCGTGGGAGGGGCTGGGGGTCTTCGACTCCCCCCTACCTCCGCCGTGTACATTCCCGGTTGTGCACGGCTGACCTCAGGCGTCGGACACAACTCGCGAAGGAAACAATCGTACGACTGAAGCTTTATAAGGATCAGACCTTCAGGCCACTTCACAGGGGCTTCTGTGTGCGCTCAACGCAGCCAGGATCTGTCTTTTTGCAGTTCTGGGCAGGGTGTTTCTCTTATTATAGCGAAAGGGGGGTGCGGTATTTCGCTGAGCGAGTGTATTCTTCAGTTGTGTTTGGTCTGCTGTGCTGCGGCATTGGCATCGGGTTGCCAGGGGGAAAGGGGGTGGGGGTGAGGGGTCCGTTATCGCGTGAGTGAGGTAGGTCCCACTTTTTGCCCCTGTTCGTAAAATAGATGCCGCACGGATGCAAGTGTTTTGGCACAGCATCAAAACGAATAGCTCCCCCCCCCCCCCCCCCCCCCGGTGTGATTGCTTTAAATGCTCCTCTCTTGCGGGGGGAAGACCCAGAGCCGGCGTGGGCTCTGGGCAGGAGGGCAGAGGGATGCATACACTCCTCCCCTCTCCTCTCTGTATGCAGTCATGCACAACACCTTCCGGTTTGCAAAGCTTCTCGCCCCCACCCAGTTTAGAAAGTGTGAAGCAGTGTTGGCCATCAGCAATAGTACGTCTGGTAAAGGATCCGATCTGCGACCCGCCCCCCCCCCTCCCCCCAGTTTGTCTGATGCACTGTGTCTGCGCCGCAGACCGCCCCCCAACCTCCAACCCGCAATTGCAAAATGCGCATCCCAACGCAGGGCACACCCCTCTCCTCGCAGCTCGCACACAAGCACTCTTGCGGAGGGACTATGCAGTCGGTAAAGTGTGCCGTCGTGCTGCTGGCGATGACGCTGGGCGTCACTGAGGCACAGCGCGGTGGGCGTGGTCGGCGTGGGGGTGGCGGTGGTGGTGGTGGTGGTGGTGGTGGGCGTGGCGGGCGTGGTGGCGGTGGGAGGGGCCCGCGGCCTGCACCGGGACCTGTGCCCGTGCCGCCCCCTGTTGTGCCCCCTCCGACGGGCGGTGGTGGTGGTGGTGGTGGTGGTGGTGGGGCCCCTGCACCTGTGCCTGTGCCTCCGCCGACAGGTGGTGGTGGCGGCGGTGGCGGTGGCGGTGCTGGGAACCTCGGGCAGGGGATCGTGGCGGCGGACCGTGCGCAGTACCAGCCTGTGGTGCAGGCCATTGCAGGTGTGATCCAGTCGCAGCCGGGGACGTTCCGCCCCCTGCTGGTGCGGCTGGCGTGGCACACGATGTCGACCTTCGACGCGTCTGCGCGCCCCATCGGAGGGAGCGTGGGTGGGTGCGTGCGCGTGAACCCGGAGGCAGGGCTTGCGGACAACCGCGGGCTGGACGTGGCGACGCGGGCACTCGAGACAGTGAAGAGGGCACACCCGTTCGTGTCGTACGCGGACCTGTACCTGCTTGCGGGGAACACGGCGCTGGAAATGATGGGGAGCCCGACGCTGTTCTTCCGCCCCGGGCGCAGGGACTTCGTCGCCCCGGCGGAGACGAACCAGCAGTGCGTGGACGACAACGAGCGGCTGCCGACGAAGCACTTCAACAACGACAACTTCCCGCACCCGGAGACGCTCGACTACATCTTCGACAAGTTCGGTGAGCTGGGGATCTCGCTGAACAACGACCCGCAGGCACTTGAGAAAATTGTGGCTCTTTTCGGAGGCCACAACATGGGGGAGACGCACCTGGCCGTGAGCGGGAACCAGGGGCGCTGGACAACGGACAACCTCGTGTTCGGGACGGAATATTTTTTCAACTTGGACAATGGGCCGTGGGGAAGGTCTGGGGTGTGTGAGGATCCGCGCCTCCACGCGGTGCACCCGGACGTGTTCGCTCAAATGGGCGGCGCGACTAAAGCGGATCCGAAGGATGTGAGGGGGATGCGTATCCAGTGGTTGGATGCGGCACTCCTCGGTTGGCGCGTGGAGGGCAGCGGGCAGGAGGGATCTGCACGTTTTTACCCCCCACACCGCTGGCGGCTCCCGTCAGCACGGGCCGCCCGCCGTGCCTTGGGCCACCGTGGGAAGTTCCTGACGGTGCAGTCCCCCCCGTCGCTGTGGCGATTTGGCGCGTTGGTTCTCCAGACCCTGAAGGGGGCCTGTGGAGTAAGCGAGACACGGCTGGGGGACGCCATGACTGGAGGGGGCGGTGAGTCGGCGGGCTTCGTCCTGTCATCGATGAGGCGTGCACTGCATCCGGCTGGGTTGACGGTCCGGGACGTGCAGGGCGATGGCAACTGCCTGTACAGGGCAATTTGCAAAGCGTTGCACGGGACGCCGCACGGGCATGCAGCGTATCGGGCGGCGACGGTGCTGGAGCTGCGGTCCGGGCAGGACAGGTACGCCCCCCTGGTTGAGGGAGACTACCAGGAGTACGTCGCCCGGGTCGCTCGCTCGGGCACGTGGGGGGACGCGGTGCAGCTGGACGCACTGCTGAGGCGGATCGGCAGGCATGCCGAAGTTTTCCGGCTTCGGGACGGGAAACTGACCGTCCAGTCCCGTGGGGAGTCGCAGGGCAGGCCGTGCATCCGCATCGCGTACGTCTGCGGGTCGCACTACGCAACGGTGCTACCGTCCGCGTCGGGTGCCGGGTCCTCGGTGGCTGAGGAGGATGCGAAGGACATCCCGCAGGATCCGGATGCGGGGGCCACGATGAAGGTGCCCCTCCCCCGTACTGCCTCCGGGGCCCGCCCGACTGGGCAATGGGGACCGTGGGCACTCCGCCAGGAGGACTGGGACGTGGAGCTGGTGGCGTGGGACGCTGAGGCGGAAGGCGGGGTGTGCCTCGTGCCGCACGGGAAGGAGGCGGTGGCAGCGCAGGGTCTCCGGAGGGGCAGGACCTACTGCTCCCTCGACCCCCTGCCGGGCAGTGTGGCTTCGCGTGCGCGGGTGCGCCTGCTGGGGCAGGGCCGCGCCCAGGGTGTGACCCTGCGCGAGCTGTGGATCGCCGGGGACGCGACGCCCACGTCGCAGGCGGGCAATGCGCCCGTCCAGGCGCCACGGGAAGAGCTGGTCCTGGCGATGGCCGCCAAGGACGGCTCGGAGGATGCGCTTCGGGGCTGGGCCTCAGCGAGGCAGCTGGTGCGGGTTCGGGTCGCCACGGATGGCGATGTGCGCCGGGCGACGGGTCTGGCCCCGCCCAACCTGGTCGACGATATCCTCCGCCAGAGTGGCATTGAGAAGGTGTACGTCCGCCGCCACCCCTCCCGGGACAAGGGCGCTGAGGTGGTGTGGCTGGTGTCGGAGGAGCAGGAGGCCTCCCTGGAAGCGCACCGGGGGGCAGACTGGTGGCTGGGGGCTGCGTGGCACGTCGGCCACAAGAAGGGTGTGCGCGTCGTGGCGGGAAAGGGCCAGCTTGCCAGGCAGGCCCTTGGGATAGCAGCGCGAGGCCGCCGCTACGCGGTGTCGGGTGCGCGGGGGATGCGGGGCGCCGAGCTCGAGCAGCAGCTGTCCGACGCGATGGGGTGGAAGGTGACCCCGTGTCACCTCTTCCGGGGGGTCTGGACGGTGGAGGCCGCGCAGGACCCGCAGCAGTGGGCGACCGGCGACCTGGCAGTGATGCAGGTCGCCCCGCCCAGCGCCAAGCGTCTGAGGAAGGGCGCAAGGCGCGCAGCCTCTGCACCTCCGGCGAAGCAGCGACGCACAGCGTCTGCTGGGCACACTGGTCCGGCAGTTGCGGTGCAGCGCTCGGGAGCCTGGCTGGGGGCAGCGAGTATGGCACAGCCGCAACCCTCGCCGCAAACGGGGCAGCGGCCGCGTCAACAACAGCCACCGCAGCAGCAACAACAACAACAGCAACAGGCTCGGCCTCAGCCGCCGCCGCTACAGGACCTGCAGGCGAGAGCGAAGCTGGACTCCCAGTCGGAAACCCTGGCCATTCTCGCTGGCCAGGTCGAGGTGGCCCTGTCACGCCTCTCGACTGTGGAAGAAGCATGCCGCGATGCGGGGAGCCTCCGGCAAGAAGTGCAAGTGCGGTGGGAACGGTTGGATGCGCGCAGCGCCAAGCTGGAACAGGACCTTGCGGCACAATCATCACGTCTCGAGGGTCAGATGATCGAGCAGGGCAAGCGGATGCAGGCATCACAGGACCGCATCCTCGACCTGCTGGAAGCGCAGCGGCCGAGGTCGGGGCGGTCGGAGTCGCCGGCCCGGAAGGACAAGGACCGCCGGGGCCGGGCCTCGGGCAGGCACGGCGGCAGATGAGCGGGTCTGCTGACACTGTGTGCGGATTTGTGGAGTGGTGTAAGTCGTGCGTGAGTCGCCAGTCGTGCGGCGAAATGGGGCTGGGCAGCGCGCAGACGCGCCCGGCAATGCGACACTGGGGCCATAAGGACCCGATTTTGCGTGGTGTGCGTGTGCGCCGCCTTTTCCTTGGTGGCGGTGATGACGATGAGGTGGACCCCCTGGAGCGTATAGAGCTCCAGGACGCGTGGCTGGCGGAAGAGAGCTCCCGCCTGCTGGGGCAGGTCGTGCGTGTGCCAGGAGATGGGAACTGCCAGTTCCACGCGCTGTCGGGGCAAGTTGGTGACTGGGAGCATGCCGGGTTGCGGACGGCGGTGTGCGACTGGCTGGAGAGCATCGAGGGCCTTCAACTCCTCCTTGATGCGCATGAGGACCCCGCCGCCTATGTGGAAGGTATGCGCGTACCGGGCGCTTACGGCGACGAGTTGACCCTGCAGGCGGCGGCGCAGGTCCTGAACGCAGACATCTGGGCGCTGAACGTGGGGAACCCGGAGGGGCTGATTCGCCTGGGGAGATGTCCGGGCGCGACCAGGCGTCTGGTGGTAACGTTCAGGCCGCATCACTACGACCAACTTCGGCTCCCTCTGTCGACCCTCCAGGTCCTGGAACAGCGTGGACAGGATCCCGAACTGGCCGCGGTGCCGCTGCCCGAGCTTCGTGGGCAGACGGACACGCCTGGTCCCCGGCGCACCAGAGGTGGGCGCCGTGTACGCGTGCTGCAGCGGCCGGTCTCCCCGTTGGGTGCTGGGGCTGCTGCCCAGGTGCGGCGGGCGGATGCTGTACCTCCGCGTGCGACCCCGGCTCCTGCCGCGACTACGACTGAAGTGCTCTCTCCGACCTCCGGAGGGGGGGGGGGGGTTACTCCTCCGGTCGGCCAACGTGACCTCTCTGCAGAAACACTGTCCGAGTGTCTTCCGGTGGGATGTGGATATGGTTGCGCTGCAAGAGACAAGGCTGACTGAAGGGGCGCGGGACTCCATGACGGCTCAGGCATGGAAGGCCGGGTACAAGGCTCTCTGGGGAGACGACGTGCCATACCGCGGCGATGCTCGGGGTGAGTCAGGCCAGGTCCTCGGGGTCGGACTCCTGGTGCGACGTGGGATTCCGTGCGTCCGGGTGAACACTGCCGGGGCCCTGCAGTTGCGGGAATCCTGCAGGTTCCTCCACGCCAAAGCGGCATACGGCACGGGGAAGCTGTTCCTGCACGTCTTCGTCTATGCGAAAACAGGGGCTACTCCGGACCTTGCGGAAGAGCGGGAGGACTTCTTCGCTGATGTGTTCGATGAGGCGGTGTTGCTGGGCGACGTGCCGGTGATTATCACTGGTGATTTTAACTGTCCGCCTGACCCTTCGGCCAGTACAGTGCTGAGTACGCACCTGGCGTCGGGCCGATGGTTCGACTGTGCACAAGTCGCGGCTGATGCTCAGGGTACAACTCCGGACCCTACCTGCTACACCGGGAGCCCTGATGGACCGGAGGGACGCTCGGCGTCTAGGATTGACCTGGTGCTCGCCAACCACGTGGCGATCAGCGGCCTGGAGACGCTCTGTGTATCGGACGATAAGAACATCCCGACCCACAGACAGGTGGACGCGAGCTTCGGGACGCTCGCGTACCGGCAAAGGGTGGACCGCCTCGCAGTACCGGCCATCCTGCCGCTCAGGCGGGTCGGCAGGGACGAGAAGCCCGCGTTACGGGAGGCGGCGGCAAAGGTGTGTGACACCCTGACCCGCCAATGGGATTCAGCTGGGAACGTCGAAGAGCGTTGGCAGACATGGTGCTCCGCTGCGTCGAGCTTTCTGGCCGTGCACGCGTGCGAGCCGCGGGACGCCGAGGGGTCGGCGAAGACCGCAGCGCTGGCTCGCAAAAAGGGTGTCGCCGCGGTGGTCCGCCAGGAGTGGCTATGTGGCAGGCAACGCTGGGGTCACGACGGGGCCCTGACCCGCAAGATGATCTGCCTCCTCGACATGATGGGCAGGATCCGGGAGGTGGAGCGCCGTGCTGTGGGAGGTGCGATGCCAGTCTCCGTCAGGGGGGCATGGGAGAAGGTGCGCACTGCGGCGTCCGAGCTCCTAGGCCGCGTGGAGCCGGTGACCCCGACGCGGGGGGAGCTGGAGCTGGTGCGGGCCGCGTGCGACCGCGCCCTCGAGAAGGAGCGGAAGCTGATGACGGTGCGGCGGCGCCGCCTGTACATGCGGGAGACCCACACCTCCTGGCATCGGAACCCCGGGAAGATCTACCGGAGGCTCCGGGGCCCGCCACGCACGTCGGTGCTGATGCGTCGCCAGGATGAGGAAACGACCGATCGGTCGGTGATGGACAGCTGGCTCCTGGACGCATGGCTCCCCATCATGCAACGCCACCGCGATGGAGGCCCCTCGTGGGAGCTGTTCAAGGAGCGTTACGCCGCCTACATCCCTGAGGTTCCGCTGCCCCTCCAGCCTCTGAGTGGGGAGCAACTGCACATGGCGGCTGCGGACATGGGCTCGGGGAAGGCGCCAGGCACGGACGGCTGGTACGCTGAGGAGCTGAAGCTGTTGCCGCGGGCGTTCTACGCAGCCCTGGCGGAAGTTCTGAATGGCGTGGAGCTGTCGGGTGAGTGGCCCGAAGCTCTGCTGTCGGCGACTGTATCGATGATCCCGAAGGAGGAGGACCCCGACCCGCTGGACCATCGCCCTATTACGGTCATGTCGGTGATATACAGGGTGTGGGCGAAAGCCAGGGTAAGCCAACTGATGGTCTGGCAGGAGGAGTGGGCGACTGACAGCATGTACGGCTTCCGTACGGGCAAGGGTGCTTTCGGGGCGTACATGAAGACTGCGCTGCTAGCTGAGAAAGCATCCCTGACGGGCGTGCCTCTGCGTGGGGTTCTCCTCGACGTCAAAAAGTGCTTTGACTCGGTGCCATGGGATATCATCTTCGGCCTCCTGGAAATGATGGGTCTCGACGACAGAGTGCGGCGGCCCTCCCGGGCGATGTACCATGGCCTCAGGAGGCGGTTTAAAGTGCAGGGTTCGGTGGGTCAACCCTTCGCCGCCTTCAACGGGATCCTCCAGGGGTGCCCCCTGTCCGTACTGTGGCTGAACCCCGTGATGGCGGTGTGGGACAGGGTGGTCCGAGCAGAGGCACAGTGTGGAACCGGCCTCTACGCTGACGACAAGAAGTTGCTGGACACAGACCTCGCCAAGATCCGGAGGGGGCTACGGCTCACCGAGGAGTTCTCGGAGCTGACAGACCTGGGGGGATAAAATCCAACTTGCTGCCTTCACGTGGCGCCCCCTGTGATTACCCTCCTCCGAGGGGAAACTAAAGCAAGCTCTGGTAACTCTTTTTCCGCTGTGTGCCCTTTTTCATATATGCGGAGGGGCCCTTTCTGCACGGCTTTGGTTTTATTGATGTTGTGGTGTGCGTGGTTTATTTTCCCTTTTTTTGTTGTTTTCGCAGCATTTTATGCTGTCGGGTGAGCTTCCGCCCCATGGGAGGCGCTCCTTCCGGCTTGCGCTGCCCACCCATCCCACCCCCGTCCCCTTCCCACATTCTTTCTTTTCTTTTAGGGGAGACGTCCTCGCAGTGGCTGTTTGGCCTGACGCGATTCCCCGCCTCAAAGCAGACCCACCTGGCAGCTACTCAAGGCACATGAGGAGTGAGAGGCGTCAACGGGCGCAACGCCCCTCCCTGCGGTCCGGCTTCCGCCACGTGGCTGACTCAAAGCAGCGAAGTGACCAACGGGAGCGACATGAAAAAAAAAAAAAAGACCTGCGGTACGGGACAAAGGGGAGATGCTTCTCCACCGACCCGGGGGAGACGCTGACTCTAGTTCTCCAAGGGGAGCCCATCGTGCAAGCCAGAGGCGAGATAAAGGACCTTGGGGCGCAGATCTGTCTGGTGTCGCGGGAGAAGATCTCGGGGATCTGTGACAAGCGTGTCAAACAGGCAATTGAGGTGTGCCGCCGCCTGGAAGCGAAATACCTCAACCTGGGGTTCCCGGCCAAGGCGAAGATTCTCGCGACGATGGTGATGCCGATGGCCTTCGCCGCGATCCACACAGCCAACCCGCTGTGGGGCACCTTGAGCTCCCTTGACATGGCTGTCATGCGTGTGCTGTGGAAGTTTCAGAAGGCACGGCGATGCCCGATGATCGTGCGCAACTTGCTGTGCCCGGCTCACCGCGTGGACCCGACGTCCTACATCCAGTACCAACGACTGGTGGCGATGCACACCGTGCGCCACAGATGCCCGGATCTCTGGCAGCTGGTGACTGAGATCAGAAGCCTACGCACCCCCGCGAGGGGTCCACGGGGGCCGAGCAGGGCCGGTGCGCTGACGGCTGCGGAGATCAAGGCGGCGACTCCCGGGCCGGTGGCCCTGGTACAGACGGCGCTCTCGGACCTGCGCTGGAAGTGGCCCGATGCGGGGCGCCTCAAGGCACGTGACTCCGACAAGGCGATCGATCTCGGGTGCGAGGATCGACCTGCGGTGTTGCACGACCTGCGTGAGATGGTTCGTGCGGCCAGGTGGCGGGAGATTGCTGCAAAGAAACGGGAAGACACGACGGGCATGCGCGACGGGGTCGACTACATGGCTGTCACCCGAGTGTGGTCGGGGGAACCGGAACCATACCGTGCGGGAATCATGCGGGCGATCATCGCTGGAGACCAGGTCACCGAAGACCGCCGCCTCCGCCATTACAAGCAGGGGAATGGCATGTGTAAGTTGTGTGGGCTCGAGAAGGAGGACCACGAACACATGTGGTGGCGCTGCGAGGCGACGGCGGACTACCGCCGGCTACCGGCGTATCGGGATGTGGTGGCGGCGGACAGGACCAACTGGCCCCCCTGCTTGGCTCGGAACGGGATTCTGCCGCTGGGGTTTGTGATGCGGCAGGGACACGGCAATGCGAAGTGCCTGCGGCAGCTGCTTGGACTGTACACGGAGATTATCCTCCAGAGGGAGCGACTCCTCAAGCAGCGCGAGGCTGAACCGGCCACAGGGGTGTCGGTACGCGAGCCCTTTCCTTGGGGTTGGGACCCTGAGGAACCCCTTGAGACCTACGACAAGCTCCCTGATGCCCTGCCGCCGCAAGCCTGGTCTAAGGTGGCTGGGGTGCCGGCCTATTTCGCGGTCCGCGACTGGTGGAGGCAGCTGAAGTGGCCGGACGACGAAAACAACCGCAAGTACCACGTATCCTGGTTGGAACTCGCGGTGGACTTCGAGGTGTTCACCGGCGTCGACGTCGTGTTCTCGCCGGGGAGCAAGAAGAAGGGGCAGCGGGCCCTGACTGCGAGGGACAAGGGTACGCTGATGGCTGCCTGGATGCGCACATGTGAAGCCATTGCGGGACCCGGTGAGTACATCCACCCGGGGAAGAAGGGCGGGGAGTCCAAGTGCAAGTCTCTGGAGCCCTTCATCGGACAGCTGCAGTGCGGCGGGCTGAACCGGCGTCCTCGCTTGCTGTGCACGCAGGCGGTCGAAGCGATGCTCACTAGGCTGAAGGAGCAAGTGCGAGAGGCCGCGTCGCTGACACCGCGCCCGAGCTGGACCACGATGGAGGTTCTGGTCCAAGAGGCGGGCCGCGACGAGAGGAGAGCCGTGTACGAGGCCGCGGCGGCTGGTCATGTGGTGGCACGAGCTGAGCCCCAACCGCGGAGTGGGGTGGAAACCCTTTTCTTCGACGGGTCCCTCAGACGGGGGAAGGGCACTGCCAAGAAGCGGGCGGGCACGGGTGCGGGTGCAGTGCGCAAAACCGCGAGTGGTGTGGTGGTGTGGACCGCGCAGAGCAGACTGGCGCAGGGGTGCACTGTGAACGAGGCGGAGTACGCGGGTCTACTGCTCTGCCTAGATGAACTGATTGACCACCCGCCGGTGGGCGAGGTGGTGGTGTATGGCGATAGTCAGCTGGTTGCGGACCAGGTCAACACCGACACCATGTGCCGGAGCAAGAAGCTCCGCCCGCTGTACGTCAAGGCCAGAGAACGCATCGCCGCCCTGCGGGCGGCCGGCACACGAATCACTCTCGTGCACGTGGGCCGAAAGTGGAATGCGGACGCGGACGCCGCCGCCAACGCGGCAGTCGACAAGCTGGAGGTGGGGGTCACTCGGCACTCGCGAGGAGAGCCGGAATCACCGGTGTGAGGGCCCGGGCGGACAGTAGCAGTCGTCCGCCAGACTGGACACTCTACTGATGCTGGACAAGGGCCGTGGGGAAGGTCTGTTTTTAGCATTGGTTTTTGTTTGTTCGTCGCCGCTCGGGCACCTTATATTCACTGCGAGAACATGTCTGATGTGTTGCGTTGTGTTGTGTTGACTGGAAACATCACACCAGAATCCAATGCACCACATCCACAACCCCACAGGAACACCGCCGAGACACGTGGGACCGACCTGCAGTACCGCGGCGGGCCCGGGCGCCGGTCTGTGATGCTGCCGATCGACATGGCGCTGCGTGCAGACAACCGCCTGCGCAACATCGTGCGCCAGTTCTCGCGCGACAGGGCCGCCTACGAGACCCACTTCGTGGCAGCGTGGCGCCAGATCCAGGAGAACGGGTTCTAGTGATGGTGTGACAACACCAACACCCGGAGAGGTTTTCCGCACATGAGGCGATGCGCATGTGCAGGATGCTGCGGGTTGTTTTCTTCTTTTGCTGTCTCTATAGGACCGTTGGCGTTGGGATTAACCGCGCTTTCATCTGATCTCTGATCTGATTTGATTTCACTTTCGCTTCGCTGGTCCCTGTTTCAGGGCGAGGTGAGGGCCACGGTGATGGTGACTCGGTATTTTGACTTCTTTTTCTATTTTCCGTTTTCCTTTTCCAATAGACGCGGTCCCCCCGCACTGGGATCGCTGGAATCGAATCTACCACTTTTGAACTGTTCTTCTGTGTGTTATCACTGCCACTGCGGACTGCCACTGTCGCTGTCCCCCCTGTCCCTGTGTCAGCGGGAGAGTGAGGGTTGGCAGCATTAGCAACACACCCACACACACACCCAGCACTTTGAACCTTGGTTGTGCCTTGGGCTTCCCGACAGCACAACCCGGGGTGAACAGAACCAAACCAACCCGAGAACGCCGCGCACAGGCACCGGTGCCCCGCACGGGGACAAGTGGCTATGGCTCTGGCTGTGGCTACCGTATACGTAAATATTATGGAACGTAAATATTATGGAACGGGCCCATTTTTGGCCGGTCCGTTCCATAATATTTACGTTCCATAATATTTACAGGGCCAGTTGGGGACTCGGTGGTGAGGACGGCTTGCGTCAGGAATCGCGCGAAAAGTGCACGAGTAGGTCCCGTCAGGGACTCTGTATGCCGTCCGATCACCTGGTCCAAGTCCCCGAGTCGCAGAAAGCCCTGTAAATATTATGGAACGAAAAAAATCTGGAACGCCAACCCACCAGCGTTCCAAAATATTTACGTTCCATAATATTTACGTTCCATAATATTTACGTTCCAAAATATTTACGTATACGGTATATATAAATGTCCCGGGGGATCCTGTTTGCCTCGCACACGGCGGACGCATGCTGCGTGCGATGCCGCGCAGACAGGCGCTCTGCCTTGACTTGACTTGACTGACTCTACTTTTTTTCATTTTGATTGATTTTACTCCACTTGGTTTGCTGGCGTCGCTTCACTGCAGTCGGCTCGACTCGTGTCGGGTTGACGAATCGACGCAGCTCTGTTTGTTTGTTCCAAACGTGCCTGTTGCGCACATACGCATCAGGCACTGGCACCCTGTGTCCGCGGCACGTGACGCCTCCGTCACTGTGCGTATTAGGGACTTGCCACTCACTAGAGATGGCCAGTTTGGACATGGACACAAGACGAGATCGAACCCCGATACCACGTTCCCGCCCCCCTCCGCGCTTATTTGCATCCCCTGCACCGCAGCAGCCCCTTGTGTGTGGCTAGAAGGCACACAATCAGCCTTCTGCTATTCATTGCAACCTGCTCTCCCTATCCCCACCCCACCACCCTCCAGGTCTGCCGGTTCTGCCAGGCGGTGCAAGCCGCCTCCCTGCAGGCCAGCACAGGGCATGAGTGGCGGCGACCGGCAAACCCCACAGGGCGCCGAGGGCGTCGGCGGCGCCCTGCACTACATCGTCGAGGCCTGCCGGGCCAACCCTGCGCTGCTGGGCACCGCAGAGGCGGGGCTGATGCGCGAACTCGCGGAGCAGGTCTCCGCTGCCCAGCAGCAGCAGCAGCAGCAGCAGCAGCAGCAGGGCACCCCCACACCCCCCCCCGCCCCGGCATGCAACCAGGCCAAATCCACCGAGGCTGCTGAGGCGCTGTCGAAACAACCCAACGCCGCCTCCGTCTTCAACCTGGGCAATTTCCTGTGCGACTGGAGCGACGACAGCAGCGACGAGGGCGCCCTCCTCGGCGGAGGGGCAGCCGATGCCGCAGCAGGGCAGCGCCCTGCCCCCACGCCTGCTGATGGTGGTGCCGACGGGGCTGAAGCTGCCGTCCCCAGCAGCTGTGCGGCGGCAGCCCGCGAGACCCCTCCCGAGGCGGAGCTGGAGGAGGGCGAAGGGGAGGTGGAGGGCGACGACCTAGGGGCGATCGTCGCGCCCGATGCAGGCAGCCTTCCTGAGGTGGGGCTGGATGCCACGATGGACACGATGGAGCGGATGGGTAGGGCACAGGTGGCCTGGGCGTCGGGGCAGCACTTCAAGGCGCTGGCGCATCTCAGCAGTGCGATATCACTGAACCCCACGCAGGCGTTACTCTATTCTGCGAGAGGTGCGTATTATCTGAAGCTGCGCCGCCCGAAGTCAGCCCTGTTGGATGCGAACACCGCTCTCTCCATCAACCCCGAGAGTGCCCGCGCGCACAAGGTGAAGGGGCGCGCATACATGCTGCTGAAGAGGTGGGATATCGCACTCCATTACCTCCGCCTCGGAAACCAGCTGCTTTATGACCCCAAGTCTGACAGCCAGCAGAAGAAGGCGGAGTCACGTTGCAAGGAGAAGCGGCTTGAGGAGCTTGTCAGAGGCTCCCCGACTCTGGCTTCCTGATGGGGGTGGTGGGGTGAGGTGTCGTCTCCATCAGTGTGGATGCGGTCACATCAAGAGTAGGGTGGTGCTCGGTGTGTTCTCTGCGCTGTTTGTGGGAGGGAGGGGGGGGGGCGGGGGTGGGGAGGGTCGCCGAGTTGTGGCGGGGGGTGGGTGGAGCCGCGGAGGAGCTCAAGGGGATGAAACGGAGGCCCTTACCCCCTCCTTCCCGCGATTGTCTCCAACGTGGGGTTTTGACCTTTTATGAAGTCGGGGGGGGGGGGGGTAGGGGGGGTCAAATCACGACGCGGTCTTCACCTCCCGCCGGGTACCCGGCCGGGTGGTCCGCCGGGTACCCGGGGGTACCCCCCGGATACCACCGGATACCGGGATCCGGGTACCCGGATCCCGGTATCCGCCCGGGAACCCGTTGTTGTCCATAACCCAGAGTGTATAGGGGGACCCTTTTCAAATTTTTTTTTCGGGGGGGTCCTATTTTGGACGTTTGAGCCCGATTTCGAAGGAATTTTTGAGTTTTGAGCCTATTTTGGGCCCTAAAACGCGTTAAAACGGGTCCCGGAATTTCCGGAAAATGGCTGTTTTTTGGCCTTGGCGAAATTTCGCCCAAACTATTGACCCAAACTTGTCTGGGCCCATAATCGGGTCCTGGTGGTCTGGAACTGTCCATTTTCGAAGGCAGTCGTGAGAAAATCGCGACGTTTCGCCCCGAATTCTCACTCATGTGACCCCAAAAATCAAGCAAATGTGGTTTGCTCCGGCTTACAAAACTCCAAATCCGTGTTGTGGAAGCCGGACCTTGTTGTGGGAGAAAATCGGCCAAGTGAGGAGGTTTCTTGTGCGAAATTCGAGCAATAAAGCTCAAGTCATCAAATGCCATGACCCCAACCACAACCCCACCCCCTGCCCTCTGCCCCCCACCCCTGTGCAGGTCATGTGCCCCATCCCATCCCGTGTTGCCTTGTTGCAGATTTTCAAATTGGGAAATTTCATTCTGAGTTCTGCGGAACTGGCTTCAAGGGACGCCCCCTCGTAATGACTGGGTGGATGGAGCCAAGTAATACCAGGTGGTCGGACACCGGAACTCTCGGCATTTATTAGTCGCGGGAACTGTGTCCGTGTGGTAGGTGACCCCTTCCGATTCCACTGATTCCACTCTTGAACATGTAGTGTTGAAAGATACTTGGTGTTCTGATGTTTTACAGGGTACTTGACAAAGGAAAGAGGGTGGTCAGTCTTGTGATCCACCCTGAATCCTTCCTGTGAGCAGCAGATCCACAACACCTCGACTTCTTTCAGCGGCTGTATTGATATTGCCTGACACAGCAAACATGATTCAATTGGAGGAACAAGCCTCGTACACCAGCGGCCCAAAAGGTGGATTTCATGTATGGTTTTAGGATTTCCCTTACTACTGATGGTGTAGAGACTACAAAGCCTGACCTGATGACGCCGCCATGAACCTGGGAGACACGCCGCGTGAGAAGGGACCTCGGTGCGGGGTGGCGTGAAGATCCTGCCTGAGTGCCCTCGTCGGGACCCGCGGTAAACCGTGGCGTTCCCCCCGAGGCAAGTCCAGGACGAAGGTTGCAGATAACCGCTGCACCTCTTCGTCCGAAAGGAGCTCACAGGATAGGGGAACTGCCCACACCCCACTCACGACAGTGTATCCGAAAGGTGCACTGCGCGTGTGGTGGCGGTGTCGGGTCCAGACCCACCTCGTTCCCCCATGCCCGTCAGTTGTTGCCCCTGCAGGGGTGGCTGCTGTCTGGCATGGGGGGCGCCCTCCCTGCCTTGCAAGGAAAAATGTAGAACGGCATGCTGCCCGTTTCTTCATTTTTTCACCTTGCCTGGCAGGGGGGGGCCCACCCTCACGGGGGGAAAAAGAGGAACGGCATGCTGCCCGTTCACTCTTTTTTCCTCCCGTCGTGGGTGGGCGGCCAACTACCCGGGTACCCGGGGTATCCGGCCGGGTACCCGGCTGGGTATCCGCCGGGTACCCCCCGGGTACCCGGGCCGGTAACCGGGACCTCCCGGGTACCCGGAAAGGTGGAGACCGCGTCGTGAATGGGGGTGACAAACACGATTTTTCAAAAAACCGGCGCAGAGGCCCCAAAGCCCCCGTAAACCCTCCAAACCCCCCCCAGATCGGTCCGGAAACCCATCGAACCCCACTTTTCCACCATTCCGGGCACCTCAGGTGCCCGAATTGGGGTACCTAAATTTTGTGCCACCGTTTGGTACCGTACAGTGCCACTGTGTGGGAGGTTGGAAAAGAAAATGCCCCAACACACCACATCTGAGGGTTGCAATGCATGTTGCTTGCCAACCACGTCATCCGGTGGGTGTCAGGCGCTATGTAGGTGGCATTAGCCAGGTCTTCGATGTGTTCTGGCTTGTATATATACCTCCCTGCCTGCGGCACAGGCACTGCCTTTGTCCCCCACACCAGCCACAGAGAGCGTATTGTACTCGGTCCACGGTTGCTGATTCATTGTGATGCGTTGTATCCTCGAGTGAACGTCACACACTAGTGGCACCACCACCCGCCATCCGAGAGCTGTATTGACTTTGCGCGCTTCCGTTGTATTCACCTCGCCACGCATATTGCACCGTTCAGTACCAGTGCTCTTGGGCCAGGCAAAGTAGACCGCAGCAACTACCAATTCTGGCACAATGGGTACCACGACAGCGCACTTCATGTGTTCCCGGAATGTACAGCTCGTGTTGCAACAGTCGTTGTCAACACATCCCGGTTGTGGAGCACTGCTGCACAGGAATCACACGACCATCTGGACTGTTCCGTACCTACAGGCAGCCTCCCGGTGCATGGTGGCAGGGAGGTATATATACAAGCCAGAACACATCGAAGACCTGGCTAATGCCACCTACATAGCGCCTGACACCCACCGGATGACGTGGTTGGCAAGCAACATGCATTGCAACCCTCAGATGTGGTGTGTTGGGGCATTTTCTTTTCCAACCTCCCACACAGTGGCACTGTACGGTACCAAACGGTGGCACAAAATTTAGGTACCCCAATTCGGGCACCTGAGGTGCCCGGAATGGTGGAAAAGTGGGGTTCGATGGGTTTCCGGACCGATCTGGGGGGGTTTGGAGGGTTTACGGGGGCTTTGGGGCCTCTGCGCCGGTTTTTTGAAAAATCGTGTTTGTCCACGTAAAAGGGTGGCATTTGACCCCCCCTAGGGCTAAGTTGGCATGATACGCGTTTCAGAGCACCTTTTTGGCGGGGGCGATACGTGATACGTATCCGATACGGCAACGGCGCTGATACGGCAGGCGTGCCCCCGATCCACTTTCTAGACACGGATCCGACACGGCGTCCGGATAAGGTGTTCAGTGATCTCGTGCCTGGTCAGGCAGGTAGGGCAGCTGCCCCACCTATTTAATTTCAGTCCGAAACCTTGGTAGGGCAGGCCTGACCAGCCTGCCCTACCAGAATATTATTTCTGATCTGCCCCTGCTCCCTGGGCCCAGGGCCCAGGGAGCAGGGCGATTCCGAACTATTGTCCCAATGACCCACCGAATTTGGCCAGGTGCTTGACTGAAGTCAGCCTGAGAACATATGTTCACTACCGTGGCCTCCGGCGGCTGGGGGGCTCCGCCCCCCAGACCCCCTGAAAGGCAATCTGCTGGCTCCTGTGTATGGGGACCGAAAACACTGACCCCATTCAGTGATACGCGAGACGCGAAATGTGATACGTGATACGTATCTGATACGCGATACGTATCACGTATCACGCCAACTTAGCCCTAGGGGGGGGGGGGTTAGGGGGGGTCACTGAGGGGGACAAACCCCAAAATTCCACTTTCCCTCGGAGGTCATTTTTGGGCCAAAAAAATATGAAAAACCGGTCCAGAATATGTCGGAACCCGGAAATACCCCCACTACAACATGATCTGTGGCCTTGTTACCCTCTCAGACCCCATCCTAATTTTCCATACCACAACTTGTACCGAGCCCACCCCCGGTGGGCAAGGTCTCATCGTGATCAACATGCAATGGGCCAAGAAAAGCTCTGTTCCACCCTTCAAAGCTGCCGAGAGGTTCCTGTGGAGTCTATCGGAACAGCGGTGCAAGCCCTGCTGTGAGATAGCGGTGCTGCAGGTCGCAGATATCGCACAAGAAGGTACCTACCGGTTGTTGTACCGGAAGCACACCGTGGTGAAGGTGCAGCACAGGTGGCACGGTTGCCCCTGTACGAACATATACTCCACTGCAGCGCTCGCACCCTAGTGCTGACGTGAGCCGAGGTCGGTGTGGATCGAATTCAAACAGGTGTGGTGCACGACTGGCTGGAGGGTCTCCTCTCGTCAATGACAGTACAGCTGATCAGCCGCTTTCAGTGTACAGCCTCAACGGTGACTGCACTCGCACAGGTCACCGCAAGCGGAAGAGTGAATATTGAGGTGGGGAAATCCCCCTGTACCCTCGGCAGAGGATGTGCGCGCATTTGCGAAGCGACCGCGTCCTCAGACAACTGCCCAGGAAGCGTTCCGGGAGATACTTGCCCCACAAGCAGGGCGAGATCCGCAGCTTTCTGGGAAGGAAACGGGGTGCTGAATTGATGGATCGCGCCGAGGAGAGCGGGCTCCACCAGGATGAATTCACCATACTTGAGCTCCAGGAGAACCTCCTGGACGATATGTATGCGGAACTTGATACAATGCCTCTTCCCAGTGGTTGTAGTCAAAAAATGACGAAGCCACGCTACTACCCCGAGGTACAAGTTCTGGTAGGAAAATAAAAAATGGGCGAAAAATGCCTTCCCGGGTGTCAAAAATCACCGAAATGGGCCTAAAACCTGTTTTCCACCACATATCGGCCAACAGCTACCCAAAAATAGGCTCTCCGGGGGTCGGAATGGGGGTGTCGGAAAAATTGCTGTTTGTCTACCACTTTTCCTTAGCAGTGACCCCCCCCTAGGGCAGTGAAGGCAAAATACGCGTATTTTTCAAGCGGAAATGAAAAGGAACATCTGAATACAACCTACTGAGTGGGCCTTCGCTCAGAAGTGCAGAAAAGCGAGTTGCCTCACAACAAGGGGGAGAAAACCGGCAGAGTTTGACAGAGAGTGAAAGCCCTCACTACATCCTCCTTTCGCTGTAAGGTAGAAACACCAGGCATGGTCATGGAGGTGTTCCTGACGGATGCGCCGACAGGCGTGACGCACGCTGTCGACATCGGGATGGACGAGACGCCCGACAGGCTGAAGCGCGAAGCACGCGAGGCGTTCCGCTACCCTGATGGTGTGGAGGAAGAGGACGTGCATCTGTCGGTGGGGGGCAAAGTGGTGTGTGACGACGAGCCTCTGTGCAGCCATGCAGGTGCCGAAGCCGGGTGTGTGGTTCCGGTCACCCTCTGTCCCGACCGTCACCTCAATGCGGTGCACAGGGGGAAGAAGCATCTGTGGGAGGTCCCGCTGTGCGTGACGACACGTGATGAGGTCCTTCAAGCAATTCGCAAATCCGGACTCCGTGACGGCGGGAAACTGCGACCCTGGTTAAAACATGCACACACCACCGTGAATGGAGATCGTGAACTTGTTCTTGCTGCAGTTCAACAAAATGGCCGTAATCTGGAGTGCGCACACGACAGCCTGAAGGGAGATCGCGAGATCGTTCTTGCTGCAGTTCAACAGTATGGGCGCTCACTCGAGTTCGCACACGACAGCCTGAAGGGAGATCGTGAGATCGTTCTTGCTGCAGTTCAACAAAATGCGCGTTCATTCACGTACGCAGACGACAGCCTGAAGGGAGATCGTGAGGTCGTTCTTGCTGCAGTTCAAATAAATGGGAACTCACTCCAGGACGCAGACGACAGCCTGAAGGGAGATCGTGAGATCGTTCTTGCTGCAGTTCAACAAAATGAGCGTTCATTCACGTACGCAGACGACAGCCTGAAGGGAGATCGTGAGGTCGTTCTTGCTGCAGTTCAACGGCATGGGTGCGCACTCGAGTACGCACACGACAGCCTGAAGGGAGATCGCGATATCGTTCTTGCTGCAGTTCAACAGTATGGGCGCTCACTCGAGTTCGCACACGACAGCCTGAAGGGAGATCGTGAGGTCGTTCTTGCTGCAGTTCAACAGCATGGGGGCGCACTCGGGTACGCAGACGACAGCCTGAAGAGAGATCCTGAAGTCGTTCGTGCTGTAGTTCAATGGGTAATCACTCCAGGACGCAGACGACAGCCTGAAGGGAGATCGTGAGGTCGTTATTGCTGCTAGGCTATCTGAGTTCACGTGACCAACGGTGAGTTTCCAGCTTTTTTCGGTCACATAGGGTCACACAGGTGAACGGGAGTCGATACTCTCGCTGTGCCCCACCTCAATCATTGCCCCCCCAGCGGCCCTGATCAAAACGACAAACTGATGTGTCTTGCCTAACGCCCACACCCAATGGCATTCTGTGGGATATTCCTCGTCCCGAAAAAAGCGGCGGGGTGGGGAGAGTCCGGGGGGTGAGGGTTTCCCCCCTCGCGGCTTCTACACCGCCAGACCTGTGTGTGTGCTCTTTAGAGAGTGGCAGAAACGTCAAAACAAAAATGAATAGCAACCGCGAGACCCATGTTAGTCCAAAACGAACCCCCGCTTCCTTCAGATTCCTGTGAAATGTGACTCGCTAGACCTGCTGTGTGCGATACCCCACGGCGTGTGAGAGTAGAGGTCCCCATCAAGCGAGCAGGGATGCGCTCGCTGGCTCTCCACCCCCCTCCAGACGATATCCACGCGATACCGCGCTGTACCCTCTACACTCCAACGCCACCCCCTTCTCCCAAAAAAACCCCCCCCCCCACCCCTTTATTCTTGTGCTCCCTTCAAATTCGATTTCACTACCCCCCCCCCCCCACCCCTCATGGTCGAGAACAGCAGTTGTCTTTGTACTTACCTATCACCCCCCCCCATTTAGCCAACCACCAAGCCACTGACAGACAACTGCTACACACCCTCCCGTTGTGCATTGATCTGCCTTGTACAACATATCTGGTGTAGTGACTACAAAAAGGACTAACATTGCGAGAAGGTGCTGGGAGGTTTACTTTTCCATTCCCTCTCGACGATCAAACCCCCCCCCCATTTAGGCATTGATTTCCTGTGCCCGCTGAGCACAGCCAAAAAATAAAAGCAAGCGCAGGGCCCGGCAGGACGAACGTCCTTTTTGGGATGCCTTCGCGAAGAGAAGTGCAGAAAAGTAGCGTGTCAGTTCTCGTGTGTTAGTCTTTCGTGGACTTGTACGAGGCAGGTCTGCTAATGCAACGTAGCCAACGCAGAGAAGTGAGAAAAGGTGAAGCCGCCTCACAACACTGGGCTGCAGAGTGACAGGGTTTGACACGCAGCGGCACAGAGCGAAGCCACCCTTTGTGTCTTTGAAGCTGCCGAATACCCGACACCATCCATTCCCCTCCAGGCCCTCCTTTCCTCCCCCCCCGAGCGGGGGGGAGGGGCCACACATGGCTTCCTCTGCTGCTGCTGCAGTCCCGGGGTTTCTCAGCAGGGCGCTGACGCGCCCGCTCCGTGGATACTGCCTGCAAACATGGAACGCCAACGCCGAGACCTTCACCTCCGAAGCCGGCGGCTCGGCGGGACACAGCAGGGCTGGCGGGCTGCTGTGCGACCTCTCTGGAGCGCAGGCCTGGGTGGCACCCTCACGCTCCGACGCCACGGCAACCCTCCTCCGCCTCAGCGAACACCGGGGGCCGGACAGCGCAGCCCACCCCTGCGTCGTCCGCCCCTCCCTCGCCATCATGCGCCGCGACGGCAACGAGGCCGAGGGCTGGACCCACGACACCATCCGGGCACTCGCCTTCGCCTTCCGCCGCATCGCTGCCTCCCCTGAAAGCACCCTGGCGGGGGCCACCCCCAAGCAGATCGCAAAGCTCGCCTCCGTCGGCGCTGTTCATGAGAACACGAAGCTCCCGGAGGGTGCCCGACGAGCCATGGTCATCGCGTGCCTCCGCACCGCCACCACACGCCACGAGGAGTTCGGCGCCGTCTTCGCCACGCGCCTCCTCAGGGCTGCGCGCGATGTATCCCTCCGCTACGACTGGGCAGACCCAGCCGCCCCCCTGACGCGCTACGTCGCATGCGTCGCGGAGCGCATGCCGATCCGCAACGCGGCACTGCCCCACCCCAACAGCCCTGCCGCCTCCAGAGCCCCGTCCCCCGCCGCCTGCGCCGCCTTCCTCAGCGTGATGCGCATCCTGATGGGCCTGCGGGTGCCCTGCGACCCCATCCTGCGCTACGCCAGCAGGATCCCCGACGAGGTTGTCTCCATCGAGCTCATCTCGCGCGCCCTCTTCGTCTGCGGCAGGGCGAAGCTGGGGAAGAATGTCCAGCACCCCCAGCTCCAGCGGCAGCAGCAGGCGAGGTTCACAGCGCTCCTGCGGGGGGTCGTAGCGCAGGCCAGGGAATCCCTGGGCAGGCCGCAGTGCGCGCCTGGGGGTCCCGAGGTGGAGCCTGCTGTCGGGCCCATCGTGGAGGGTGTGGGGAGCGGGGCGCACCTGCTGCTGTCGGCCCTGCTGGGGTGGGTGGACCCGCGGAGCTCCTCGTCGGATCCGGTGTGCGTGGATTCTGCGGAGTTTGTTGTCGGGGCGCTGTGCTACCACAAGGCGTACGCCGGGGGGTGCAACGGGAGTGACATTTTCCACATCGCGCGCGCGGCAAACACGCTGCACCCCCCAGGGGGTGACGTGGATGGCGTGGGTGGGGGCGAGGCCATCACAGCCCTCTCAGCACTACTCGCCGCACGCCTCCCTGCGGCAGAGGAGGGCGGTATCCCGCTGGAGGCTGACAGGTGGCTCGCCGCGGCGGTCGGCGAGATTGCCAAGATGGCTGCCCACACCCCCCTGCAGCCAGGTGTGTCGGTGCCGCCTCCGCTGCGGGACCTGCTGGGCAGGCTGCTCGCCATCCTGCTGCAGCGTGGCCTGCCTGACGTGCTGCGTCGGCCCGCAGGAGGGGGTCTTGAAGCGGTTCAGCGTGCCGGAGACCTGGTGTGCGTCGTGAGGGGCCTGTGTGTGTCGAGGTGTGCTGAGGCTCGCCGGGAGGTGGTGGAGGATGTGATCCGGCAGCTGTGTGCCGATCCCCTGTATTTGGCAGCTGCGGTGGAGGCGCTGTCGGATGCGGGGTGGGTGTGGGAGGGTTCCGCAGGTTTGGAGCGTGTGTGCCAGGTGGCACGCGGGCTGTCAAACAAGGATCAGCTCACCTGCATGTTGCGGGCGCTGGCGAAGACGCCGGCGTGCCCCCCGCATGTGTTGAAGGCGGTGATGCAGAGACTGGCCAGCGTCGTGCGGGCGTGCCGCAATAACGCCACTGTGCTGGCCCTGATCCCCGTGCTGCGTGCATGCAACGTGTATCACGATGTTCTTCTCAGAGCCTTGGAGGCCAGGCGTTGACATAATATTTTCTTCCCTTTGCAAACAGCCTCCTCCGGTGTGCTGCAGGCCCTCACCTCATCATCGTTCAATTCATGCGACCGGGCACTGCCCGGCTCGCTGGGTTTCCATGTGTTGTGACGTAGTCACTCCGAGCGAGAATACGCCCACCTGGTTTGACGCGATGCTTTGAGGCGACAGAGCCACAACTCTTCAGGCAGGGCCCCACTCCACTCACCCCCCGCACCCCCCCATCCCACCCACCCCCTTGTCGGTTGCAGTGAGGAAGGGCGATACACAGCCACGCCACTCTGCCCCCCTCCCCTGCACCACTCTCTGGCAGCCATGCGCGAGCTCACGGGCAACGCATGCGAGGGCCTGCGGCAGGGGCGTGAGTATGCCCACCTTGTGCTGTACGTCAGCTCGATAGCGCTGCAGAAGGACGCGCAGGGCGTGCAGCGGTTCCGGTTGGAGCTGCGTGACTCATTCGATGGGGATGATTTCATCATCGCGCTGGCGCATGCGGGCAGCGATGTTGACGACATGATACGCGGTGGGCTCATCAGATCACGCGACTGCATCAAACTCACAGACTACTGCATGGCCCAATCTAAGACAGGGAGGCCAGTCCTGGTCCTCTTTGCGGCAGATGCTGACAGCAGCAGGGACCTTCCCGTCCAACCCCGCACGCCGTCACCCCAGAAGGGGACCCGCATCGTCGTGGGTTCGCCCAGAAAGCCCGACACGCTGGAGGCGCTTGCGCAGCCGTTTGACGGCCCCCGGAAGTACCTCGGGAAAGGTGTTGTGGTGCGCGCGACAGTCACCAGCATGATGTCATTCAACATGGAGCCCCATTCGGCGAAGAAGGCGCTCTGCAGGGTGGAGCTGAGGGACAGCTCGATGTCGCGGCATGTCTCCGGGCTGTTCTTCCAGGCTAATGCGGAGGAGGCGGTGAAGGTGCTGCGGACCGGGGGCAGCTATACCTTCGAGGTGGAGTCGCTGCAGCGGACGAAGCCTGAGTTTGTCCCGAAGGATGGGGAGGTGCAGCTCGTGCTGCGCAGCGCGGTGCCCGTTGCGCAGCCGCAGTCGCCAGAACGGCAGCCGCAGCCGCCCTCAGAGCTGCCGTGACAGCATGCCTTGTGAAAAGGCAGGGCAGTCAGGTGTAGCTCGTTTTGTTTAGTTGCAGTGAGTCGACAGTGAGCGTGTCGTGTTGTATTTCCCCCGGGAATCCAGGTTGGTTCTGGTTCCCCCACCTGGCCGCTCTGCCTTTTCACAAGGCATGCTGTAACGATTCACGTGGGTAGGTGCGGGGTGGGCTCAGAGGGGTTGGATTCTGGGATACATTGTGCAGGGCAGTGTGTGCTTGTCAGCACAGGGAAAAGGGGGGTGAACTCACCCCACCACCACCACCACCGGCCCCCCTTCCTCCTCACCCGTTGTGCTTCCCCAAACCCGCAACGGGTTTGCGGGTTTTACGCACGTCTCAGATGCCGTGGCGTCAGCAGGTGACAAACCCGCAAGCCCGACAAGAGTGCCCCTAACCTACACCTGCCACGGCGCCAACCCACCCTCGGGCAGTCTGCCCGAGGGGACGCTGTGCAGGGTGGGGAGAGTGGTGGGAGGCAGGCCTGGGCGGGGAACGAGCCCTTTTTCCAGGTTTTTTGGGTCGGGGAACCAGGTTTTTTCTAAGAATTTTTACAAGGGATTTTTTGCTCGCCCCCCCACAGTTTCCAGGCGCGTGCCCGTCAGGCGGGACTTTTTCTCTGATTTCTCTCCGCGTCATCATGTGACAGCTCTTGAGTGATGCCCAGAGATGCTTGCGGCAGAGAGTGCCCCTCATGCGCGTTACAGCTGAAAATGAATGAGGATCATCTGGCACTCGTTCTCATCGGGGGTTGTGCTCCGCAGGGACTCAATACACCTTGGCACTCTCGCAGGGCTGGACATGCCAGCAGCTGGAGGACAGTTACAAAGCTGCCACTCCCCGACGCCACCCACCTGCTGGCCCCTTCAGGTCTGAAAGCCCAAAAACTCCCGGGGATTTTTGCAGTGGTGCGCACCATATTCAGCGCAGTAGGGTGATCTCTCCGATTTTCCAAAACTGCTGGTTTACTGGTTTGGGGAACGGTCGTCGGCAGACCGTTGAAATGCCCGTGTTAGCAAGGCACACTCACGTTTCAGGTAGCGTGTCGCGTGTCACGCATGTCGCGAACGCGGCAAGTGTACCTCCCAGGTGGGGAAGCCCGACCTCCTGTCCGATGTCAGTCAGGCTTCGAAGAAGCGCTTCATGGATGCGGCGCTGACCTCCTACGCTGCACTGTACCCGGGGAAGTGAGATAGATGGACGGGCACACGCTACATGGGGGGTCTGGGGGGCGGAGCCCCCCAGCCGCCGGAGGCCACGGTAGCGAACACCTGTTCGTGTGGGCGTACAGATTCTGTGCGAGTTGGCTGCGTCCTCAGAGGCGACTGGAGTGGTTGGACCCCGACCTGATGGGATTCGAAGGGCTTGAGTACGAGACGTACGCCACAGGGGGGTCTGGGGGGCGGAGCCCCCCAGCCGCCGGAGGCCACGGTAGTGAACGTCTGGCTCTCCAGTTGGCCAGCAAGGCGAACGGTACGGGGGACAGACTTCCCTTCCATCCTTGTGCGCGCCCTGTCGACTGGGGAAAACTTAGAAAAAATTTTCTCCTCTGCGAAACAACCTTAGAAAAAAATTCCCCTAACAAAATTCTTAGAAAAAAAAATTTTCCCTTACAAAAATTCTTAGAAAAAAAGTTCAGAATCCTGAAAGTGGGGAACAAGCCCCCCAGTTAGGAACAGCCCTGGTGGGAGGGTGTGGTTTTTTTTCTTCCCCGAGCCGATAGAAAGACTGCAGCGACTCCCCTCCCCCCCCCTCGCCCTCCCGCATCACCAACTCGCCTCCCCACGGCCTACCCGTGCCCACACCGTTCTGCCTGTTGCCTGGCCTCACTACCCCTGCCCCTTTTCGCTGCTTCATCCACCCCGCCTCCATCCGACAGCCCAGGCTTGCACACAGCCACAGCACCCCCCTGGTGTTATGCTAGGTACGACTTCCTGCGCAGCACGTGCGGTGCAGCAGTGCAGCGGGGGGTGAGTTGTTTTTGTTTCTGCCCACCCTAGCGAACCCACACGTCCTGTGGCGCGGGGGGGTTTCTGCAGGGTGTGCACAGTGGAGGCAGCGCCAGAGCTCGCTCGGTGCGACCTACACCGAGAATTCTACCGGGGTGTGTGTGTTCCACGTTAGGGCCTTTTCTAAACTAACAAACCCACCCAACCTCCGCCTTCTCACCTCGTCATGGTTTCCCGCAAGCGGAAGAAGCTGCGAGCCCCATCGAGCCATGAAGCAGACTCCGACGCGGGCCTTGGCACCGGGCTCGCTGAGAACCTGAAGCACCTGTTCCTCGATGTGGGTGAGGCTGGTTCGAAGGAACGGGAGTATGACAAGGTCATGACCGCCTTCTGCCACTTCGCCTGCAAATACGGCTTTAGAAATGACCCGAGGTCGACCATCACCTCGGTTGCCTCCATGAACGAGTATCTGTTGGTGATACGGAAGCACCTCAAGCTGGTGTCGCTCAGCCAGAGGTACGTCACGACGATGCTGCACAGGTTTCTAACAGCCGTGAAGACGGTGCAGCGCGCCTTCCGCTCCTTCCTCGCCCATAAGGACAGGCAGATCAAGATCCTGATGCACAACTGGAAACATGTGGAGAACCAGGCGAGGTGCCGCATCAAGAAGGAGATTCTCATCCGCGAGGCTGACTGCGACATCGCTGACGTGCGGCTGTTCGGGGGGCATCGGACGCAGGTTCTCAAGACATTGTACAACGACTGCTGGACGAGCGACAGCCTGAAGCAGCACAGCGCATCCCTGCTGTGGGGAGAGGCACGCAAGGTGTTCATGCTGCGCTGCAGGGAGTGGAAGCGCGAGGCAAAGACGCTTGCTGCAAAGCCTGTCGACATAGAGTCCCTGTTCGACCACAAGCCGGACACGGTGGGCAAGCGGGTGACGACACGGGTGGGGCAGTTCGGGAAGTACGTCTCGATGCCGAAGTTCCGCGACATCTTTGATGTAAACCGCATTGCGGTGATGCAGCTCGTCAACCACATGGGGGTCTACCTCGCGCAGAAGCAGCGGGAGAGGCCGAGGCTGCAGATCTCGGCAGGCATCACATGCACAGACGGGGGGCGGCGGTCCGACGAGAACCTGTGGCTGACGTACTACGTGCGGCTCATCCAGTTCAACTCCAGGAGCCTTCCCCTTCTGGTAGAGCTTTCGGGCAGGCTGAGCGGGAAGCGCAAGCCAACCATCAACTATGAGGAGGCGAAGCTGTCGCGTGTGGGGCAGCGCGCTGTGGCTGGGGCACGCACGCGCTCCCCAGACCCCGTGGTGGCAGGGGTGGCGGAGGATGGGCCCCCGTGTGCAGGCGGGTGGAAGCTCGCAGAGGGGCCCGTGCCGCGCCCGCCTGTGGATGATGTGCATGTGCATATCGTGCCGAACCCGCCGCCCTGTGCCCCGCGGGAGAGGGAGGGGACAGGGGCACCCGTGTTCCGGAAGTATGTTCTGAAGAAGACGGAGCGGGAGGTGCGGAACGCCAGGCTGCAGAAGGGGCGTGATGCGGCGGTTGGCACCCTGGGGCGTGTGGGGCAGGCGACGCTGCATCCCGATGAGGTGCGGAGGAAGTATCACAGGCGGCGGGTGGTGTCGACGCCAGATCCGGGGAGTGGGCTGTTTGTGCCGCGCCCGTTTGTCGACCCGGCGTTGCGGAGGCTGTTCCCAGTCACCTTCGCCGTGACGAGGTCGGGCAAAAAGCTGGCGATGACCAACCGGCCTGCCACACCCGTGATGTACTCCCGGCCAGCAACAGCAGCATCCTATCACGCCGACTCCAAAACCGACCATCTCCTGTCAGGCACCCTCACCTGCAGACACCTAGCCAGCAGTGAAATCTGTTAGTGTGGGGACTTCGGTTTGTGGGAGAAGCTGCCGCGGTGTTGCCTTTGCCGCCCTTTGTCTCTGTTGTGTGTTGGTCGTTTGGAGAGCCGGAGGGGTTGTTCAACACCCCAGGAGGTTCACTAGCTGGAGGGGGCGAGCCGGGGGGTTGTTCAACCCCACTATCACCCCAGGAGGTTCACTCCAGGAGGGAGTGCACGACGCCCCCCCCTCCCCCCCCCCCCCCCCCCCCCGCAGACGGACGCGCCGCGAAGAAATTGTTGCCGTGAAATCAACACACTCTTAACCCCCGACATCACTGCCTCCGCCACAAGGGGGCAGTGCTCGGGGCATAACCAGCTCCGAAAATACGGCCTGTCTGAATTTTGAGTTTCCACCCAAACTCGGACCTGCCACAGCCTCCCACACGGTGGGTGATGTTGCCCTCTGCCCTCTGTGATGCGCACACTCGTGGATAGGCGAGAGGTGGCGCTGGAAACTGGGCCCGCCTCACGCCCACAGCCCTCCTGAGTGACAGACCCTCTTGCGGACCCCTAAGCGTCGTGCCCCACCCCCACCGCCCACCCCCACCCCCCCGAGGCAGTCTCACATGCCTGATGCCTTTGTCCGAGATGTTCTGCGGGATTCTCCTGCATAGCACACACACCCGCCACCCTTCTCTCTCAGGGGCCAGCCGAAACATACCCCATCCACACACACACATCGGAGTGGGTGGCGCACTCCTTGGAGAGTCCACCCATTCCACTTCCCTATCTCTCTGAACCTACACACGAGCAGTGGAAAGGGATCTGCTGCAACCTGACCCTGAGGCGGCTGACGTGCTGCAATGGCGTCGCTTGAGACAGACCCGCGGACAGGGCTGCGGCTGTTGGATGTGCCTAATGTGCGAGCTCTCAATAAGATCGGGGAGAAGAGCGGCATCCTGTACTGGTTTGGGAACATAGTGGCCTACGGGGGCAACATGGAGCCGAAACAGCGGATGATGATGATCACCGACCAGGCGATCTACCTCATGACGGAGCGGGAGCTGATGAAACGGTGCTGGCTGATAAAGGACATCGAAAGTTTGTACCTTGACCAGGCACGGCCCTCGCTGTTCATCATGAAACACGCCCAACCTCCGAAACGAAGTGCTACCGGCACCGTTCCCCTAAAGGACCCCGATTTCATTGGAGAGTTGCAGTCGCAGGAGGACCGCGACGAGGTTATCTACATTGTGGACCAGGTCTACCGGCTCTACAAAGGGCAGCCGTTGCTGAAGAACGTCATTCCCCTCGGCGCCCTCCCAGAGCACTACGTCAACACCGCGAAGCAGCCCGGGTGGAAGGTGTCGCTGGTGGACCTCTCCAGCAGGGTGTCCCTCGAGCAGAACTACCCCGCGCCTCAGTCAGACCCATCGGAGGAGAAGGCGCGGTTGATGTTCCAGGATGAGTTTGAGAAGGTGAAGAGCAGCTTAAAGTATAACCTGTCGGGGTATCGTGCGGAGGACTTCGATGCAGCGACGCGGGAGATTGACCTCTACATCGACATGCTGGACGATAGGGATCGGGAGATCGAGCGGCTGAAGCATCTGCGGGATACAGTGTTTGATGACCCCAACGTGTGGGCGAGGTGTCCAAACTGCAGGGAACGGGACTCGGAGACAGCGTCGCGGGATATTGCGAAGACGATACATTCGCTGCAGAGGCAGATCGAAGATGCGGAGCATATCTTGGACCACCTGCAGCATTCCCGCGCAGCTAGCACCAGCCTGAAGGGGCAGAGGGTGCAGAGGCTCGACCCGCATAAGCGAAGCAGTGCACTGTCCCATGCGCTGGATACGCACCAGGTCTCAGAGTCGACCCAGGTCATCCAGCGCAGGCAGCGCAAGCAGGAGCTGCAGGCAAAGGTGAAGAGCCTACGTGACATCATCGTGGAGAATCCTGTGTCGTATCCGACGAAAGAGGCGCGTAGGGTATGGCCTGTGGGGTGGGGGTGGGGGGGTGTTCGAAGCTGTTCCAGCAAGCCAAGTCGTGGGGGGGGGCCCGGGGGGGGGGGGGGGTAGGTTGGGGGGGGTGGGGTGGGGTGGGCATGTAGATTTTGTTGAGAGAGGTGGTTCGTCTGTCTTGGTGCACAATCGGGGACGCCCCACACATCGCACCCTCCTGCAGGATGCCCTGACGCGAGTGGGGCCTGCACCAAAGGACTCCAGCGAGCACGAGCGCCACCTTGCTCAGAAGGTGTACGACCTGGACCGTGTCTTAGCTGACAAGGACAAGGAGCTGCGCTTGACGAAGAGCATCATGCGGGAGTCCTTTATGAAGCAGGTGGACCAGTTGGAGAAGCTGAAGAAGGACTTCGAGGTCTACGACAGCGAGGTGGTGACATATCTCGAGAAGGTGTTTGCAGGCGAGGTGTTCCCCAAGGGGGCGCACGAGGGGCAGGGGCCGCGCGAGCAGGCCGTCATCACGGCGGAAGCGGCACGCAGCGCCGCAACGCCCGTCAGGATTCCGGAACTGCCGTCGCACTCTGACATGCGCTTCGTGCACCACTCGACAGCAGACCCCTACCTGGCGCAGAACCTGGAGGAGCGCTCACCCGCCCGGGCCTGGCTGGGATCCCACTTGGAACCACTGTCCCAACGGTTACTGTATGCTTCGAAGGCTTGTGTTGTTGAGGGTGTGGGTGGGAGGCACTGGGGTGGGTGTGTGTTGTCATTGCACGTTTCTTCTGTTGTGTGGATCCGGACAGGTTGCGGGGATGTGGCTCTGCACTGCTCGCAGCAGCCGTGAGCCACACAATACGGCCCCACTCCACCCTCTGCCGCCCTGCATCTTCGTGAAAGGTTTCCCATTGCATGCCATCATCGCATCTACACACACAACACAGGCCAAGCACGACCTCTGTCGGCAGCAGGAAGAGCCTTATTTAGCACTTCGTGAACTTCCGCATTCTCTAGCCTGCACAGCACAGCCGTGGGCACCATGGGGTGCCTCGTCGTGCCTTCGCTTCCCCCTTGGGGGGAAGGGGTGGGGGTGGGTATATATTGGTGGGGGGGTTAGCCACATGCCATGAGCCGCATGTCATGCGACACGCACAAAATAGAGTATTGTACGGTGCATCACCACTGCGCATCTGCCATGTTATTTATAGTGTGGATGTGGGGCCGGAGTGGGGGCGTCCGTCATATGGTGGCAAATCGGATCTCGGTGATGTCTACAGCACTGCCCAAATATGTTTCATGTGTAACGTTTTACGTGTATGTGGGGCAACAGGGCAAGGCAGATTTCACTGATGCAGTTTGTGGGCGGTGCACGCCCCACTCCGCAGAGCCGCATCGACTACAAGGTAGCCCCTTAGATATGGGCGCCTGGTGGATTTCCGCCAGTCCGTTTCGGCCCGCGGGGCCCATCCAGTGTGTATTTTTCTGCCTCCAGAACGAAGGGCAGCAGTTACTGAGGGGGCACAGCACGCCTGTAGAGTGAACCGGTGCAACCCAACCACAGGATAGCCCTCGGCTGGCACCCCACCCCCACCCCTGCCCTGAGTGAGTTGTGGGTGGAAGGGCTTTGCCCACCACCCGAAATGCCACACAGTGCCAAGCAAGCAATCATCACAGTGTCTACAACGCAGCACCCGGACAGGAGCGCCCTCAGGGCGGGGCAATGGCACTCCCCCGTGGAGCCCCAAGGACATCCCCCAACACTTATGGGAACTACTTTGAAGGCGATGTGGCCCCCAACGGCCTGCTTCTGGTTCGCAAGACACAGCGAGAACACGATGAACTATTTTCCGAGGACAACGGCCCTTCCCGGGGGATCCGTGGCAAGATGGTGTACTTCTGCGAGCCGGTAAACAAGGTCAACAGGCACTGGAACTACAACAAGCGCCTGCTCGTCATCGCGCAGGACCACACAGGGGCGGCACGCATCCTCCTCTATCCAAAGGGGGGCATCCTGTCACGCACAGTGCGGGACAGGGCCAAGGACCGCCCTCCGAAGGAAGGGGAACTGGTCACCGTGAAGTACAGCTCACACGGCAACGACGCCACTAACCTCGCCTTCCTGGTGGAACGGAAACGGACGAAGCATGGCGAAGCCACGGTGCCGCAAACAGGCCCGCCTGACTGGTGCATTAAGTGCAACGACGTGAAGCAGCGCGACCGCATCATGCAGATCCTGAAGACACTTGGGGTCACAGTGGAGCCTCTCAATGAAGACCTCTCTGAACGGTTCACAGAGGCAGCCACCTTGAAGACTAAGGAGCGCAACAGCGCCAGCACCAGCAACGTGCGACTCCTGGAACAGCAGGTTGTGGCACGCCAGGTGCTGGACCAGCACAGGGAGGCGATGGAGCAGAGGCGCGAACAGGAGGCTCTCGCATCGCAGCCGAAGCAGGTTGACCCGCGTCTGAAGCGCATCTTCTCCGAGGTGGAGCAGCAGCTGGCGCAGAACCTCAAGGAGTACAAGGAGGGGGAGATCCTGAAGGCGAGGGGCGACATACAAGCCTACCAGGCGATGCTGGAGGAGCGGAACAGGTATGCAACGGTGGGGAGGGGTGCCAGTGTGCTGTGCGTAGTGCGACGACCTCTTCATCCTGTGCAGGGATATCGAGGCGCTAAAAGGTTCCTATCTGTCCCTCACGGAGAACCCTGAGTTTTGGCGGAGCTGCCCGAATTGCAAGGAGGCCGCGTATAGCCACGCTATCAACCTGTCTGCACCCGATGCGCTGCAGCGCCAGGCGCTGGAGCGGAAGTTGCATGACTACCAAGAGCTGATCGACCACCTGCAGATGACACGCGCAGGGGCGTCGGGTGTGGACCGTCTCACCGAGACCTCTGAAGTATGCAGCCGGTGGAGGGGGTTTGTTCTGACGGGTTTCTGTTGTTCTAGCCATGATTTGGTGGGTTTGGGGACACTGCCCCCCGCATCCGCCCACCTGTATCCCTGATTTGCACAGCTGGCGCAGCTGGAGAAGGAGACGGAGGTGCTCGACAAGAAGGTCAACCAGCTGCAGCGGCTGATCATCGAGAACCCTTACCCGACGGAGGATGTGCGGATCCGTGCGGAGCAGATTGCTTCGGATAAGGTGGACGAGGATGTCACCGACACAGACAAGGCGCATGACCTGCACACGACTGTCGCAGAGCTGCAGCGCGAAAGCGCCACGCGAGACAGGGAGCTGCGCCATGCAAAGAACGTGCTCCGAGAGGCGTTCCGCCGCCAGGTGGAGGAGCTGTCTGGGGTGCGCACCCAGTTCCAGCTGTACGACGAATACATCGTGGACTACCTGGAGAAGGTGTTCTCCGGCAACGCCTTCCCGCAGGGCTCACAGAGCCACGGGCAGACGCCCCGGCAGATCGCACAGGCGACAAGCCAGGCGGCTCGCCAGGCGGCCACTCCCGGTGCCTTCCCCCACCACACCTCGACTGCGAACATGCCTCCGCACCATGAGGCGATGCAGTCGCCCTTCTCCAACCGACAGACCTCGCGCGCCGCCACGTCGCCCATCTCGACGTTTGTGCCGCCCAACGTGATCTCCAACCCTCTGGACGAGGACCTCCCGCCGGTTATACCCAGCAGAGATCCCCTCGGTGTGGAGTTTCCTCCACAGACGTTCACGGCAGTGGGGAGAGGCAAGCGACAGCCGTCCATCCTGTGATAGCACCCGGGGGTGTGGTGTGGTGTGGTGCCCACCCTGCGCACACCTGCTGCGGGGTGTGGTGTTTGGGTATATTTATGTTGTCTTGTTGGTGGCGTCCACATTGTGTGTGCTGTGACAAGCCGGGGTTTCCCCCCATCTACCCGGCGTGCATAAA
Source organism: Rhynchopus euleeides (assembly GCA_963210315.1). Classification (NCBI taxonomy): domain Eukaryota; phylum Euglenozoa; class Diplonemea; order Diplonemida; family Diplonemidae; genus Rhynchopus; species Rhynchopus euleeides. The sequence continues at coordinate 386,942 of OY723263.1, read as the reverse complement.
AAACCCCGGGCCTCTCTCTGTCCGCAGAGGACGACACCTGCCCCCCCTCCCCCAGAACGTAGATACCAGAGTACACATCCACGCTTGTGCCATTGTGTTAGATAGTTTGTCAAAAAAATGAGTGGGGCTGGATCAACTAGTATTATTCCATAGATCTCTCCAGTCAAATGTCGGTGTCCAATTGGGGTTGGGGGGGGAGGGGCGAGGTCATTACTCATAGGAATGGTGTGTGCACGGCACTGGGCGTCTCGTCACGCCAGGCTGCCGCTGCGATAGCCGTTGGGAAGGGTGTTCACACGCCACCCTTCGCACCTGGGGGGGGGGGGGGCGGGTGGTGGTCTGAAAGCTGCGGGATTTCCGGTGGCTGTATCTTGCTCCTCTTCCCAAGAGCCGGTGTAGCGCTGTTCCAAGCGGAACAGCTTGTGGGTGTTGCCGGGGTGCTTTCTCTTCCCGCGACTCTCCTCCCACAGGCAGTTGATGCCGTGTTGCTTTTCTCACATCCACACCTATCTTCTTTGCCCACCCCCTGCATGCCCACCCCCCACCTGTGTGTGTGTTATTCGTCACACAGCAGGCAGGCCACCGGGGAGCTGCCCGAGGAAGTGAACACGCTGGCAGTGCAACCCGAAGTTTGTTCGAGACGCCTGGCCCCGCCCCGCACGACATTTGTCGACGTTCGGAGCTGTGGGGTGTTGTAGGGCAGATCCGAGGGACAGTGACGATACAACAGGATCGGTACTATCTGACCGCACCATGTGCGGGCTGAATACAAACACCTGAAGAAGATCAAAAGCTTTGTCTGAGTTTGCTTCATTGAGGAGCTGCTCCCACGTGGAACAGGAAGCAGGGTGCTGCATGGCACACCGGGTATGATGGCATCGCACATCAGTTCATCTTTGTAGGTTGGGACACCTGACTCCCCAACGGGATGTGCAGAGGCTGCAACAGGATACAACTCTCTGACCCTATCTGACCCTCGAGTGAGGACGGGGCAATCGTCCCGGAGAGTTAGGGGCACCACCTTCGATGACCGCCTTGCGAAGGCGGGCAGGTGGCTTGGCCTCTCTGGGTTCGGGGCCTTGGGAGGGGGCACGGGTTGGAAGGAAGCAGCTTGGATCCGACAGGTCTGGCAAACAGAAGTACAAGCTTCCGAGAACCTGACCACACCACGTCACAAACAGGTATCAACCACACAGCAATGAAAGCAATGACGATTCTCCTAGCGATGGCTTGCGCGACGTTGACCCACGCAAGAGGCGTGTGTGACGGTGCGGCCTTCTGCGGGGGCATCGGAAACAGCGCTTGCAAAACTGGCTACACATGTCTGGACGACCCGGATGACACATGTGATCCCAACAACGGTGGCCGTGACTGCAGCGGGTGCTGCGTGCGTCTGGTGATCCCTGAGGAGCCCAAGGCCGCCCCTGTCGACACCTGCACAATGTGCGGTGGGTTTGCCAACATCCAGTGCTCTGCCGGTTTCACCTGCATGGACGATACTCGTGACAACTGCGACCCCAACAACGGTGGCCGTGACTGCAGCGGGTGCTGCGTGCGTCTGGTGATCCCTGAGGAGCCCAAGGCCGCCCCTGTCGACACCTGCACAATGTGCGGTGGGTTTGCCAACATCCAGTGCTCTGCCGGTTTCACCTGCATGGACGACACTCGTGACAACTGCGACCCCAACAACGGTGGCCGCGACTGCAGCGGGTGCTGCGTGCGTCTGGTGATCCCTGAGAAGTCTTCTTCCGCCGCGGCGCCCGTTGACACCTGCACAATGTGCGGTGGGTTTGCCAACATCCAGTGCTCTGCCGGTTTCACCTGCATGGACGATACTCGTGACAGCTGCGACCCCAACAACGGTGGCCGCGACTGCAGCGGGTGCTGCGTGCGTCTGGTGATCCCTGAGGAGCCCAAGGCCGCCCCTGTCGACACCTGCACAATGTGCGGTGAGTTTGCCAACATCCAGTGCTCTGCCGGTTTCACCTGCATGGACGATACTCGTGACAGCTGCGACCCCAACAACGGTGGCCGCGACTGCAGCGGGTGCTGCGTGCGTCTGGTGATCCCTGAGGAGCCCAAGGCCGCCCCTGTCGACACCTGCACAATGTGCGGTGGGTTTGCCAACATCCAGTGCTCTGCCGGTTTCACCTGCATGGACGATACTCGTGACAACTGCGACCCCAACAACGGTGGCCGTGACTGCAGCGGGTGCTGCGTGCGTCTGGTGATCCCTGAGGAGCCCAAGGCCGCCCCTGTCGACACCTGCACAATGTGCGGTGGGTTTGCCAACATCCAGTGCTCTGCCGGTTTCACCTGCATGGACGACACTCGTGACAACTGCGACCCCAACAACGGTGGCCGCGACTGCAGCGGGTGCTGCGTGCGTCTGGTGATCCCTGAGAAGTCTTCTTCCGCCGCGGCGCCCGTTGACACCTGCACAATGTGCGGTGGGTTTGCCAACATCCAGTGCTCTGCCGGTTTCACCTGCATGGACGATACTCGTGACAGCTGCGACCCCAACAACGGTGGCCGCGACTGCAGCGGGTGCTGCGTGCGTCTGGTGATCCCTGAGGAGCCCAAGGCCGCCCCTGTCGACACCTGCACAATGTGCGGTGAGTTTGCCAACATCCAGTGCTCTGCCGGTTTCACCTGCATGGACGATACTCGTGACAGCTGCGACCCCAACAACGGTGGCCGCGACTGCAGCGGGTGCTGCGTGCGTCTGGTGATCCCTGAGGAGCCCAAGGCCGCCCCTGTCGACACCTGCACAATGTGCGGTGGGTTTGCCAACATCCAGTGCTCTGCCGGTTTCACCTGCATGGACGACACTCGTGACAACTGCGACCCCAACAACGGTGGCCGCGACTGCAGCGGGTGCTGCGTGCGTCTGGTGATCCCTGAGGAGCCCAAGGCCGCCCCTGTCGACACCTGCACAATGTGCGGTGGGTTTGCCAACATCCAGTGCTCTGCCGGTTTCACCTGCATGGACGACACTCGTGACAGCTGCGACCCCAACAACGGTGGCCGCGACTGCAGCGGGTGCTGCGTGCGTCTGGTGATTCCGCAGAATTGATTCTCTGTGCTGTCACCCTGACAGTGAGCGTCTGCCATCGCCTGTGACGTACCCTGATGTTTCGTGTTCTGTCCCTTGTCCCCTCTTGCTCCCCTCTTGCCCCCCCTGCTTTGTGTGCCCTCACCATTGCTGTCTTTGCAGCATGCTGTCGATGGGAGACTGCCAGAATTGCTGTTGCTGCCTGTATGGGTCTCTTCCCCTGTACTCGGCGTGCGACGTGTAGAGCAGCCCCTGTACGCGTGCCCCTGCTGCGTGCGCGTGTCGCCGCCAGGTGTTGGTGTTGGCCCGTGCTCCCCTGTGATGTACCGTAGGCTGTTATCGGATGCTGCCCCTGTGGTCTCTGTCTGTATGCCCTGTCTGCGGTGTGTTCTTGTGCACGCCTCCATTGTGTGTGTTGGTGTCGTTGTGTCACTTTGCTTTACCTTGCAGGCACCCTGATGCGCTGGAGAAGGAGCTGGCTGTGCCGTGTGCGCTACCTCTGTTTTGGAGGCTGCTCTGTGGTGTCGGACTCCTGTAGCCGTTGCTCGGGTGCCTTGTCTGTGCGTTCACCCGCACGCGTTGTCCCTTCTTGCTTTATTGTGTTCTTTTGCACGATTCCTCGCTTCCCTTCTAAACCGCCGGTGTGTCTCTGGGCCACTTCACTGGCTCACCGGAATGCATGTCCGACAGTCGCAGTCGCTGACCGCAGCAGAAGCCCACACACCCCGCCCTGTTGCCTGTGTCATGCCTTCCTGTTGGTCCTGCACACAAGACAAGATCAGGAACTGACGCTGCCATCGCTCTGTGATGACTCACATTCACACACAAATCACTCCAATCCAACGCACCTTGTGTGCGGACGACGATGCTTCAACATGCACCACCATCTGACTGCACACGCTGTACCACTCTTTCGGAGTCTCAGGACAACTGCAAGAGTGAAGGCTGTGCAAGTGACTGCCCTCTCTGAGATAGCGTCCGTTGCGCACAACTGCCACACGGAACGTGGTGCAATTCTGCTGGGCACAGTTGTCGGTGCCGTGCTGCAGCGGGAAACACCTCGGAGAGATATGAGGATGTGATCATGTCAGTGTGAGTGAAGGCAGTCATAGCTAGTGGGGACACGCACGACCATCAGTCGTGTCCACCACCCGGAAGAATGACACCCCCCCACCCCACCCCACGCACAGGACTTACACGATGAGTGGGCCACCACCCCCGCCGCCACCGCCCCCGCCCCCGCCACCACCACCAGCGCCTGGCGGGAAGGCAGCATCGCCGCCGCCCCCGCCGCCTAGGAAGAAGGCGCCTGCGGCCAGGATGAAGAGAGTGAACCCGGAGCCGTTGCTGAATGAGCTGCAGGCGATGGCATCAGGTGGCGGTTTCGGGCTGAAGAAGACTGTCACGGTTGTCAAGAACAACCTCCCTGACCCGAAGTTCATGGAACCGATTGGGAAAAGCAGGGCGCTCCCGCCTCCACCAGCGCCTGGCGGGAAGGCAGCACCGCCGCCGCCCCCGCCGCCTGGGAAGAAGGCGCCTGCGGCCAGGCTGAAGAAAGTGAACCCGGGGCCGTTGCTGAATGAGCTGCAGGCGATGGCAGCAGATGGCGGTTTCGGGCTGACGAAGACTGTCACGGTTGTCAAGAACAACTTCCCCGACCCGAAGTTCATGGAACCGATTGGGAAAAGCGGGGCGCTCCCGCCTCCACCAGCGCCGGGTGGGAAGGCGCCACCACCACCAGCGCCTGGCGGGAAGGCAGCACCGCCGCCGCCCCCGCCGCCTGGGAAGAAGGCGCCTGCGGCCAGGATGAAGAGAGTGAACCCGGAGCCGTTGCTGAATGAGCTGCAGGCGATGGCATCAGGTGGCGGTTTCGGGCTGAAGAAGACTGTCACGGTTGTTAAGAACAACCTCCCCGACCCGAAGTTCATGGAGCCCATCGGGAAGGGCGGGGCTGCAGAACGCCCCACCTCGACACGCGACACGTCGTTGCCTGTGTCACGCCTTCCTGCTGGTCCTGCACACAAGATCAGGAACTGACACTACCATCGCTCTGTGATCATTCACACACAAATCACTCCAATCCAACGTACCTTGTGGGCGGACGACGATGCTTCAACATGCACCACCATCTGACTGCATACGCTGTACCACTATTTCGGAGTCTCAGGACAACTTAATGGTGCATAGCCGTGCACGGTGTGGATGATGACAACTTTTCAATTTCTTGCTCGAGTGCTTCGGCTCGCTGAGGGCAGACATCTCGGACAATGGAGTTACCTCACACAACCCCACACATCTCCTCCTCTGGCGAGAGGGAGGCGTAGTGGAAGTGTCGAAACATCGACACAACTACAGCTGCAAAACACGTGGCGAAAAGGAAACAACCAGCGCACGTAGCAGGATTACCAAACTTGTAAACTTGTTTCAGCAGTTCTGCTGCGTCTAGGGAGGTCTAGGGTGTAGTTTGTACTTGAGAATGATTACCAGTATGGGGCATATGCCCGTCTGACCTCTTGCCTACGGGTAAGGATGGAAGGGGAAGTGCACCAGCCGCCACTCAGCGCCCTTCATCAGGCCAACTGAGTCGCTTCCCCGGCTGAGCGCTCTCTCCTCCGTACGCTCTCTCCCCCGTACGTTTCGCCTTGCTGGCCAACTGGAGACTTCTGCAGGATGACACCCCGCCCCACCTCCTCTTGCCTCGATTTGTGTGTCGCTGATGTGTTTGCTGTTGTGTTGCTGTTATTCACCACACCTATCACCCTAGGACCTCGATCCCAAACAACGCCCCCCCCCCCCCCTCACCCACGTGTGGGTTTTTAACACCGTCGAACAATCACTTCTCCGTACTGCCTTTTCCCCCGCTCCTCTCTCCCCTCTCATTTCATCATCTGACCGAGCATGACACCCCACCCCACCCCACCCCACGCACAGGACTTACACGATGGGTGGGCCACCACCCCCGCCGCCACCGCCCCCGCCGCCGCCGGGTGGGAAGGCGCCACCACCACCAGCGCCTGGCGGGAAGGCAGCACCGCCACCGCCCCCGCCGCCTGGGAAGAAGGCGCCTGCGGCCAAGCCGAAGAAGGCGAATCCGGGAGCGTTGATGAATGAGCTGCAGGCGATGGCATCAGGTGGCGGTTTCGGGCTGAAGAAGACTGTCACGGTTGTCAAGAACAACCTCCCCGACCCGAAGTTCATGGAACCGATTGGGAAAAGCGGGGCGCCCCCGCCTCCACCGCCTGGGGGGAAGTCGCCAGCGCCCCCGCCGCCGCCGGGTGGGAAGGCGCCACCACCACCAGCGCCTGGCGGGAAGGCAGCACCGCCGCCGCCCCCGCCGCCTGGGAAGAAGGCGCCTGCGGCCAAGCCGAAGAAGGCGAACCCGGGGGCGTTGATGAATGAGCTGCAGGCGATGGCATCAGGTGGCGGTTTCGGGCTGAAGAAGACTGTCACGGTTGTTAAGAACAACCTCCCCGACCCGAAGTTCATGGAGCCCATCGGGAAGGGCGGGGCTGCAGCTGCTGCGCCGCCTGCTCCAAAGGGCCCAGCCCCAAAGCCACCGGCACCCCCAGCACCTGCCGCAGCAGCAGCGCCTGCAGCACCTGCGGCGCCAGCACCTCCGACGCGGCAACCCGTTGGTATGACTCCTGCAGCCTGCACCCGCCACTATCCATGGATTATGCTCATGAAGCCCAGGCTGGCCAGGCCGTGTGGGGTTTCTTTTGAAATCAATGGATTCATGCAACAGCGCAGGAATCCATTTTGTTTCACCGGGTTTGCGCATCGGCAACACCACATCCTTTTCTACGCAGCTCCGCCGCCCCCGGCATCGACACCGGCACCGGCACCGGCACCAGCACCAGCACAAGGTATGCTTCGAGAGACACGTGGATGGAGGGGCGAGGGACGTGTGCCGATAGATTTTGTTTGGGTGGGGGCTTTGGCGCCCGGACAACAGTGGTCGCGCTGCTCACAACACACCCATGTCTATTTTATTTTTACCAGTTACGAGCGACGAAGCGTAGCGAAGTCGCGAAGTAACGAAGGAAATCGTACGACTGAAGCTCTACAAGGATCACCTTCATGCCACTTCACAGGGGCTTACACAGCCTTTGACACAGGAGTGTGCGCTCAACGAAAAGTAGCCCGGATCTGCCTTTTTGCAGTTGCTGGGCAGGGTGTTTCTCTTATTCAAGCGAAAGGTGTACAGTTTTGTTCTTCTCTGCCCACCTAGACCACCTCGCTTGCGCCCCTCCGCACGCCCCCTCTTCTCTTACCCCCTTATCCCCCTTTCAACAGGCCCTGTTGCGACAGGCGACATCATGGGTATGATGAAGGTGCTGCTCGACGAAATCCGGATGGGCCAGGTTGCCCTGCGCCCCACCTCGACACGCGACACGTCGTCGGCCATCCCGGACCCCCGCTACACCGGGAGGAACTGGGAGGTTGCCCTTGCGGCCGATGCGAAGGCGGACCGGTTCAACAGCGGAACCCTGCTGACGCAGACCTTTCTTCGGGACATCGTGATGAAGGAGGCAACCTGGAGGCTCGAGGTATGGCACCCCCGTCGGTGCTGTTGGATGCCTTAGAGACAGAAGTGCATAAAAGTGAGCCGTCTCACAGGAGGGGAGGCAGGCTGACACAGTTTGAAAAAATCAACACAGAGCGAAGATGCCCCCCCCCCCCCCCCTGTTACTTCGATAGGTCACACGACGTCACCACCACCACCACACCCTACAACCCTGCACAGCTGGAGGAGAAGGAACGCCACAGGCGGAGGGAGATCGGAATGCTGGAGCTGGAGGAAAACGGCGCTGCATCGGAGGTGCATGCTGCAGAGGCGGATCACGGGGCAGGCCTGGGGCCTGGGAGCCCCAACGGCGCCGGCGTGCTCTCGGGGTTCCTCCGCGGGGAGGCGCAGTACGCCAGCCCCCAGACGCGGTATGAAGGGTTCCGGCTGGCGCACAACATGTCGAATGCGCACATCCCGCCCGCCTCGCCTGCCTCCTCTGCCGCCCCCTCGCGGCACAGCAGCGCAGCCAGCGGGGCTGCCTCTGTGCGCGGCGGCATCAATATCGCCAACGAGCTCTCGGCCCTCCGCAGTGCTATCGACAAGGCGAAGTCACACCGTACCACCCAGTGGCGCGTATACTACACGCATGATGGAATGCCTTACTACTACTGCCCGCAGACAGGCGAGTCCAGGTGGACTTTGTGAGCCTCATGCCGAGAGGGCGTGAAACAGGCGAGGAGGTGGCTGTGGCGGTGTGTTGTAATAATTATATAAGGGTTCGAGCGTCTCCCTGACTGCAAGATCTGTCACAAGGGAGGGAGGGGGTGGTGGGTGGGTGGGTTGGGTGGTTGTGCTGTGGGTGTGGACCCGGCCCGAGCCATTGTATGTTTTTAGTGTTCTTCTCAAAGTGTGGGGGTTGGGGGATGGAGGGGGGGGGGCGGGGTGATTCAAGATGCCCCCCCCATAAAGGGTGGCGGGGGGGTGGGAGGAGGGGGTTTATTTGGGGGAGTTGATCGGGTTTTGCACTCTGCACTGCCATGCATGCCTGGGGGGGGGGGGGGCGCTATGGGTGTATGTGCTCTATTATTGTATTGTGCCCTACTCTCCTCTCCCGCACCCCCCCCCACACCGCGGGCTGCAGGGGTGGGGTGGGGTGGGGGGTGATGTAAGGGTCTGCCTTCGCAACCCAGCGGAGAGAAACACGGCTGTGCGACGCACACGCGGGCAAAAAAAAGGGGGTTTTAACCGTTTTGCTGTCCTGCAGCACCCTTTTTTTTTGTGTTTGTTTTTTTTCCTGCCAATGTTTTTCTTTTGGCTTTTGTCTTGTATCAGCTCATGCATCTTGCCCACGAACGAGGAGTAACACCCTTTGTTTGCTGCACCCCCCTCTTGTGCGCAAAGAACCACCCCCAGCCGAAGGATCGCCCAGCCCTTTGGGATTCGATGTGCCCCCCCAGCAGCTGGTTCTTCTGCAACTCCCCTGCACCCCCCTGCCGCCTAACTTATGACCACGGTTGACGGCTAAGGCGCCTGGCCCCCTTTGCCGCACAAAGAAGCCGAGGCGGGCAGTGCCCCGCTCTGCCCTATTCTTCCCCACACACCCTCCGGAGAACCCAGGAACGAACCGACCGCCCCCACCATCCCCCACCCACCACCACCACCACCCGAGGCGATTTGATTTGTCTTCCCCTCCTCTCGGGATTGTTCTTTCTTGCAGCTCTGATGAGGCAACAGGTGGAACCCCAGACACCCCAGACCCTACCTGCCACCCATACTATACCCCACCACATGCACGCATCCACCCCTACCGCTCTCATCGAACCACCACGGCACCACCACCCACACCCACAGGCCGGCGTCGCTGCGCCATGGCCCCTGAGGGGCCACAGCGCAGGGGGCGCAAGGCAGGGTACCCGCAGGCCGACCGGCTCTCTGGGGTGAGGCGAGAGGAGGGCAAGCGGTGTGCGGGGCTCGGCAGCCGCCCGCAGGGCGGCACGCTGCACGGCATCATCGGGGGCGAGTGCGCCACCCCGCGCCGCGCCCACCGCAAGGGGGACCGTGAGCCGCTGCTGTGGTGGCGCCGAAAGGACGCGACCCCGCCCCACCGGCCCAACTGGGTGCCCTGCGAGGTAGGCCGCGGGCACTACCCAAAGGAGCTGGAGGCGCACCACCCGCTCCGCAGGCTCCACGTCGACCGCAGCCTGGGGAGCGGGCTGGACTACCCCGACGGGGTGGTCCCTCTATACAGCAGCTTCGCTGCCGACCACACCTTCATAGACCCTGTTCTGCGCAAGCTGCTGGCCCTAAAGCACACTGGGTCTGCACGCCCTCTCCACGATGTGCATGCCCGTGCAGACAGGGCATGTGTGGAGGCGGCAGTGGAGAGCTTGCTCCGCGGAGCACGTCCAACGAGGTGTGGTGCGCAGACGGCACGCCCAGTGAGGGCGACGCCCTGTGCGAGGGTCAGCGGGGACCTGGGGCTGCTGGCCGATGCCAACCCTGCGGTCTTCCTTCATGCGGGTGTGGCGGCGCTGCCGCCGCGGCCTGCGTCAGCTCGGCCTGTTTCCGCTGCCGATGTGTGCAGCGTGGTGGAGTCGGCTGCCCCGTCGCTGCATGCCGCGGCGGATGGCGAGGGCATCTGCGAGCGGGTGAGCTCCATAGTGGCGAAGGGGGAGGGCGGAGCCACCCCTGGTGACGCAATGTTCATCCCGCGCCCTCCGTCCAGCGAGGTCTCCACGATGCACGGCCCCACCCCGGGGTATACAGCGAGCACCACGCCTGTGACGGGGTGTGGGCACAGCTGCTACCGGAGTGATTCGGTGACGTTGTTCCGCCGCCTGCAGGACACCGCATAGGGGGGTGGGGTGGGGGACGCACGCCTCCACCTCTTGTTGGGTCGGGACACTGCAATGTGTGGCCCTGCAAAGTTTCCCCAACTTGGTGGGGGTGGGGGGGTGGGTTCCCCTTCGCAGCCGTGCCCTTCGCGGAACACAAATACGGTGTGACATGTGATGTGTGGGGGGGGGGGGGGGGGGATTGGTGCTGCGTGGATTTTTCGTGGCACACACGGCGCTGAAGTAACCACTGTTACAAGTGGTTTTACAAGTGGTTTACATGTAAAATTTTTTACATGTAAATTTACAAGTGGCACTTGTAAAATTACATGTGCCACTTGTAAATTTTACAAGTGGTACATGTAAAATTACATGTAAATGACATGTGCCACTTGTCATTTACGAGCTTTCCTTAACACTGGCGAGCTGTGTTGTTCCATTTGTTTATCCCCCGCGACCCCAGACCAGCACATGCCCTGCTGCACACACACACCCTCACTTACAAAAGGACCTTTGCACCTCCAACATGAGCAAGAGAACGGCAACCACAACACCGACGCGCAACAGCAAGCGGACGAAGAGCGGAGATCTGGGGAAGGAGGATGAGCGGCATGAAAGCCAGCTGCAGCAGCTTGTGGAGGACTTTGTGGACCTGTACACCACCAGGAAGACGGGGGAGGTGTTTAAACACTCGGTGTTGAAGGAGATGCTGCAGAAGGTGCTGGTGACCACCATCCCCCCCAAGAGTGGAGTGATAACAAAGGTGCTGAAACACAAATACGATGCACTGGCTTCCTACAAGTCGCTGAAGGATGTTTCCGGCGACCTGTACACGGTTCGGATCGAAGGAAACCGTGAGATGGCCATCCACGGCATCGCGCTGAAGCCCTTCCCACGCCAACGCAGAAGAAGTCGGAGGGTTTCGCGCGCCTCAAGCTGGTGGTGGAGGACCTGGACAGCATGGATATGGTCAAGATGTACAAGGCATCGGCACAAGCCTCCACATCCGAGACGCGTCCGAAGAATAAGGCAGTGGCGGCGGTGGCGGGCGATGCAGCACATCGTTGTGGGCGTGCACGACCAGGAGACCGGGCGCTACTATAGCGTCATCGTAGAGAATGGCTTCGCCAAGCTGGTGACGGCGACGCTGGAAGGGGTGCAGGTCGACTACACCTTCTACAGGGACCGTCCTTCGGACCAGTGTGAGCCAGGTGAATACAGCGGCTCGCTCGTTGTGCCGCCTCCGCATTTTGTGGATTCAAGCAGAAATAGGTGAAATCATTCGACAACACAGGGCAGAGTTGGGCATGTCTCTGCGCGACTGTGAACGGCTGGGCTCACTCGTTCGCAGAGAGACAGGGATCTCGATGGGGCTTTCATACCCCCTCCTCGTAAAGCATGAAGCTCCCCTCCGGCTGATGACGCCCTCTCTGCTAGGGAACATGCGGGGGCCTCGAGTTTCTGCTGAGGGCTTTCCCCATCCGCTCGGGTCGCCCCCCACCAACAGTCATGGTCACGGGTGATGGCTACACACCCGGTAGCCTTTAAGGAAAGAGCAGGCAGCGACTGGCAATCGCATTGACGGACGGGATCACCGCGTCCCGCTTTCTGACAGTGTGTGACCGCCACAAGCCCCTGTTCTACGAATGGTGGATGCTCCATGCCTTGGGGCAGATTGTGGCAGTTCAGAAGGGGATCTTCACGAAGGGGCCTTGCTCCTTTTCCATCACCCAGTTCCGGCTTGGGGGTGACCACTTAGAGTTGTGGTCACTCTTCAAAGGTGTAGGTGGGACAGGGCATCGTTCTGCCTTCTGCCTTACAGGAATCGACGAGCGTTTGGAGTACCTGCATGACTGCCACCGCTGTAGTATCCAAGAGATGGATGCCGCAGGATTCACTTGTAGCATCGCTTAAAATTCTCGAATCCTGTCTACACCGTGACGCCCCCCCCTTCACGACACGAAAGGTGTCATGCGCCTCATTCTACGTACGCTGCCGGGATCAAAAGTGGTGGAGGAAACCATCCTTGGAAAAGTGGGCAAAAATTTCACTGGGAAGCACGCAAGAGAGATACTCGCTGCTTTGAAGGCCATCACCGTGGGGAATCAGCGGACATTGTGCTGCGCAATGCAATCACTGATCTTCTTCCGCTACCAAGACATACCAGTGCGATACTTCTCAACAGGTTCCTGCCGCAAAGAGTTTCTATTCGCTGTGATCAGCTATCATGTGCTGATTTTCTTGTTGGAGTGGGCAAATCCCGGGATCACTCGCTCGGCATATGCTCATTCTCTCGAACACTGGTTTGATGAGCAGGATGCGCACAGGGTCACCGTCTCCGACGAGCTCTTCGAACAGGGCAACGGTGAGCGCAAGAGGTGGACACGTGGGGGATCCCCGCAGACGATGGAGCGTGATCTGCAGATCTATGAACTGAAACAGAAACACTTCACGGATAAAATACCGTGCGCAAAGTGCCTCCACTGACTCCTACCATCGGCGAGCGGCCCCAAATATTATCTTACGATTCCATGCGCCTGTGCAGGTGTGTGATCACTCACAATGATACGTGGCTCAAGGCTGCTCGTCAATTGGTGGTCCGCTTGGACAAACTTGGCCTCGGGTCACATGTGCGCCGCAGAGATGGTCACGGACAAACATTTCAGGCAGAACCCGGCAACAACGGCGATGTTTTCCTGGTTTGCATCTGTGACGAAGAACCCTGGGAGGTGACGGAGGTGACGCCCCCTGCACAAGGAACCACCGACGGGGAGGAGGCTGGTGATGGCGGCAACCTTGCGAGTGACGGCAATAGCGGCGAGGCTGGTGATGATGATGATGATGATGGCGACGAGACATCCGCCACAGAAGCGTATAGCTGCGTTGTTTGCCCTGACAAGAGCTTCGCGCGGGTTTACGGGCTCTACGCCCACTACGACGGACAGCACCGGCCGAGGGCGCAGTGTGAATGTCGAGTGTCTTGCCCCTTGTGTGAGAAAACGGTGTTCAGAAGTGGACTTAGCCAACACGCCCTCTACGTCCACCAGGATGAGCTGGACATCACGACCTGCCCTGTGTGTCTGCAGGAGTTTGCTTCACAAGAACTGAGGGATATGCACATGTCGGACGAACACCCTGCAGTCTGAAAAAATGAGACTCGTCGTCGGCACAAAATACAATCAGTCCACTCGATCCGATCTCGACAGCTGTTGCATTGCACTCCCACCGTTTGCTGGTCATTTCTCCCCCCTCCTTGCCACTCCGCTTGCCAAAAAAGGTCCTGGGCACGACCTTAAACTACCTAAGACCTAGGGAAGTCGTAAAACTCAACCCCACACCCCGAGGGCTCCCCCAGGCTGGTCCGCCTGGGCAACGGGGTCCCAGTGCATAGCACGGAGCACTGGGACAAAAGAGGGTCCGCCTTTTTCCGTCAACTCTGACATGGGGAGGGACAGCTGGAGCCACTGGCGGGGTGCTGTGTTGACTTCAGGGGGCTCCCAACGTGCTTCGGCACACCGGGTTCTTGGCCTGCGGCGGCATGGTAGTCGGTCAGAGAGGCCAGCGCTTGGTCGGGGACTACTCAGAGAGGGCGTGTGCGGACTTCAGGGGGCTCCCAACGTGCATCTGCACACCGGGTTCTTGGCCTGCGGACGTAGATTGCCTAAAGGTTTAGAAACCGGCCGAGCCCGTGGGGGTGACGAACGTACTGCCGGCCCGGGATTGTCAAGGTTCTTTCCCCAGATGGCTCACCAGTACCACCAAACCACACGGAGAGCAAAACCGCCGGGGAGGGGGTGGGGGAAGGTGGGAAGGGCGGCATGCCGAACTACAGCAAGGATGGCCAACAATGCGATCACTGCAAACAAGGCATGGGACACAAGAGGGAAAAAAAAAAAACTGGTCCTGGGCACGACCTTAAACTACCTAAGACCTAGGGAAGTCGTAAAACTCAACCCCACACCCCGAGGGCTCCCCCAGGCTGGTCCGCCTGGGCAACGGGGTCCCAGTGCATAGCACGGAGCACTGGGACAAAAGAGGGTCCGCCTTTTTCCGTCAACTCTGACATGGGGAGGGACAGCTGGAGCCACTGGCGGGGTGCTGTGTTGACTTCAGGGGGCTCCCAATGTGCTTCGGCACACCGGGTTCTTGGCCTGCGGCGGCATGGTAGTCGGTCAGAGAGGCCAGCGCTTGGTCGGGGACTACTCAGAGAGGGCGTGTGCGGACTTCAGGGGGCTCCCAACGTGCATCTGCACACCGGGTTCTTGGCCTGCGGACGTAGATTGCCTAAAGGTTTAGAAACCGGCCGAGCCCGTGGGGGTGACGAACGTACTGCCGGCCCGGGATTGTCAAGGTTCTTTCCCCAGATGGCTCACCAGTACCACCAAACCACACGGAGAGCAAAACCGCCGGGGAGGGGGTGGGGGAAGGTGGGAAGGGCGGCATGCCGAACTACAGCAAGGATGGCCAACAATGCGATCACTGCAAACAAGGCATGGGACACAAGAGGGAAAAAAAAAATGGTCCTGGGTAAGACGTTAAACTGCCTGGGGGGGCCGTCCCCGGACCATGACGGGTGCCTGCACCAGGAGTCTAGCACGGCCGTGGTCCAGGGCATGACCGAAAACTGCTTGGGTACCGAGGCTCCCCAGACCAGGAAGGGTGGAGACACCTGGAGTCTAAATAGTCACACCACGTCAGGCCAGACCTTCGCATTGCACTCCGCGAAGACTGCCACACAGCCGCGGGGCAGGTGTGCAGCCTGTGGAAAACCTCGTACAGAAAAGGGTCGGCGACCGCCCGCCCCCAGTCTGAGAGGCATCAGCCGAATCTCGGTGGAGGCGGGCACAAAACAAAAGGGAGAGTCGTCACTGTGCATATCAGCACGGTCCCGCCCTCTGTGCCAGACCAACACACCACCAAAGGAAAAGAGGAAGAGGCGACGTAAGGCAATGCCTCCGTGCGGCCAGGAGAACACGAAATAGCGACCCCCTCAACGGGGAATGCTACGAGCACGGCCAAAAATCGTTCAAAAATCGTTCAAAAACCCCCCATCACAGTGTAGAGTATGAAGGAAACCGCGGAGATGACAAGTGGCACATGTCATTTACATGTAAAATTACAAGTACCACTTGTAAAAGTTACAAGTGGCACTTGTAATTTTACAAGTGGCACTTGTAACCATTTTTCACTTGTAATTTTACATGTAAAACCACTTGTAATGTAATTTACTTCAGCGCCGTGCAGGTCGATCCGAAGATGTACACACACACCCCCCCCCCCCCCCCCAACACTAGTGACTACAAAAAGGACTAACATTGCGAGAAGGTGCTGGGAGATTTACTTTTCCATTCCCTCTCGACGATCAAACCCCCCCCCCCCAACACCCCTTGTGCAAAACAAAGGAGGAAGTACATTGCGGGGAGGGGGGGGGGAGGTCTAGGGAACCGCCCGGTTTTATCCTTCTTTTGCTGGGTGGCCTGGGCGCCATCACCTCTCACCTCGCAGTGCGGTACCTCCCCTCCCCTCCCCTCTCCTCCTCTGGCCCTCTCGCCTGCCATCATCCCTGCTGCTCGGATTCCGCTCCCGCGAACATCTGATGCATGTGGGGGCCCTAGCCTTTGAGTAGTCAGTCTGCCCCCCCCCCAACAAAAAGCACAGCACAGCGTCTGGCCGACCTGTTTGCTGTGTTGGGTGGGTTTCTGCGTGTGTGCTGCAGAGTTGGGCGCAGTTTGAAGTTCCCCCGGCGGGGCAACGAAGACATACTCCGCCCCCCCCCCCCCCCCCCCCCCCTGAATCCCACCCTCCCCCTGCCCTTTGCCTAAGCTCTGAACGTTCACTTCTGCACAACACGCGTTTTGTTTAGGCTGCCAATCGCTGTAGTTCTGAAAGCCATCACATCCTGAACACACCTCCGCACAGGGGTGAGGCACAGACGATGCCGACACCCAGCCCCACCCCCATCCCGTGCGATGCGGAGAGCGACTGCCTTATGGCATACTCAGGGCCTGACCTCAGCCCCGTGTTCTCGCTGGAGGTTGCGAATGATATTTTCCTGTTCGGGGCGCACAACGGGCTGATCCGTGGGTTCTATATCGATGATCCGTTCACAGCATGCGAGCTGGTGGGGCACAAGAGTATCGTGCGCGGCATGGTGTTGTCGGAGCGGGGGAACGTGCTGCACAGCGCCAGCAAGGATGGCACCGTGAAGACCTGGGACATGCAGACCAAGGAGGAGGAGGACTCGAAGGCAATCTCCGCCGCAGGGGTTGATTGCGTGCAGTGCAGCAAGTCGCATGTGTTGTGCGGCACAGCCGATGGGTTCATCGCGGGGTGGAAGGCGGACTCGCCGCCCGCGCAGCCCACGAAAAAGCAGGCGGCTGTGATCGACAACCACGACACGCTCAGCTTCCGCATCAAGGCGCATGTGGGGAACATCGCGTCGATGGTGGTAGACAGCCCGACAGCCTCGCAGATCAGCGTCTTCACCACATCGAACGACGGCACTGCCAAACACATCGACATCACGACGGGGAAGCTGGTTGCAGTCTACGAGGGGTGTGGCCCACTCCGGTCCTGCCTCCTCGAACCGGAGTCACAGGCATACTACGTGTCGGGCAGCCATAAGAACATCTTCGTCTATGACGTGCGCTGCGCAGTCAGTGTCGGGCAACTGCGTGGTCATTCGGAGGCAGTCACAGGCATGGCGCTCTCTGCCCCTAATCCGATGGATGCTGCAGTGCAGGAAGACGCACAGCCAGCAGCAGCGGAAGTGCGCCTGCCTCGGTCGTCACAACCTGCGTTGGCGCAGGCGGCATCAGGCCTGACGATGTACTCCGCTTCAGAAGACTCGACTGTGATTCAGTGGGACCTGCGTACAGGCGCTGCTGACTATGCCTTCCATGGGCACAGCGCTGCCATATCCTGCATCAAGTTTACCCAGGCAGGGCAGTTGTTCACAGGGTCTTTCGACTCGTCGGTTCGTATTTGGGATGTGCAGAGTGCCTTTGAGCGTGTGCAGACAAGGCAGCTCATGGAGAAGGATCAGAACCACCGCGCCGAGCACCTCAGTAGGGATAAGAAGGACCGCGACAAGTCCAGCTCGAAGAAGAAGTCGAAGGACAAGAAGAAGTCGAAAGAGAAGACGAAGGAGTCCAAAGACAGTTCAAAGAAGAAGTCGGGGAAGAAGAAGAAGAAGAAGTAGTGCCTGATCCACCTTCCACCCCGCACCCTGGTGGTCCCACACGTGGGTGGAGCTGTGGGACCCACCAAGCAGTCCACCTCTCCGCCAGCTACGCCAAGCCATGCCCGCGCTGGGCTCTGGCTGCGAGGTGCTGTGCTTTGGCTGAGTGGTGGCGTGTGGTTCACGCCGATACCACCGAAGGCCAACCTCAGTTGGCGCAGCAAAATGCCCAGAGTCTCCTCCAGGCGTGGCTCCACAGGCACTGGCACATCAGCCTGTATGCCTGCTGCGCGAGCTGCAGGCAGGCTGACGGCCACCTCGAGCTGTGCCCCGAGAAGTGCCTCCACCTCTGTGCTTCTCGTTGGCCTCCTCATCTCGCCTGACCTTGAGTCATCCGTCATCACAGATCTGCCGCCTCGCGGGAACGGCTTGCCAGCCGCCATCATTTACACGTGGCGCCCGCTGTGACGCTGACCCCCCCCCAATCTATGCACGGGGCCTATTCCTTTGCCCCGAGTCCTTAGAAATCCACACGGTGGGTGCAGAGTTCGGATGGCACATTCCCCCTCCCCCTCCTCCCACCACAATTTTTTTGACCACGATTCTTTTGACCTCCTCTCACACGCTGCTCCTTGCCACCGCCACCACCACCACCACCACCCCCCTCCCAGGTCCACTCCCGACCCACCCCCTCCTCCACATGTCGTTCGAACTCGCCCTGCGCGGCTGCGCCGAGGACCCCCCCGGGCAGTGCCTGGGTGTCGAAGAGTGGTGCGAAGCGAAGCGCCTCGCGGCTCTCCTCCAGCAGCTGCGCCACGGGGCCGCCACCCCCGCCACACCCCCGCCACCCCCCCCTGCCGCCCCCCTCCACGGGGCACGGGGCCGCGCGCCCCCCACGCCACCCCAGGGCCTAACACACCCCCGCGCTGCCCAACTCCCGAGACTCGCGGCACGCCTGGCACACGCCCTCCATGCGCTGCACCTCAACACACCTGCGATTGCCGGGAAGCCGTCCACCCTCCTCATCGAGAGGCGCGGGTTCTTCTACCGGGCCACCATCCCGGCGCCACCCAGCGGCGCGAGGCGCCCCACCTGCAGTGCGGTGCGCAGCCTCTCCACCACTCTCTCCCACATCGAGCATGACGCAGACGTGAGGGCAGATGCGGATGAAACCACCACCACCACCGCCTCCCCCAGCTGGCCCGCAGCAGCCGAAGCCCTGCGCACGGCAGCCCTCTCCGATGCAGAGGCCTGCCCCGGGGTGGCGTGCCCCCAGGCAGCCCCGCTCTGCGCCTTGTCGTTTGGGGATGCTGGTCTCGCCGTGGCACCCACACCCCCCAGGCACGGCACGCAGCAGGCGGGGGCACTGCCGCACCTCAGAGTGGGCAGCTCCGGGGCGTGCTGCGTGTCGTGGCTCGCCCTGCCCCTGGGGGCCTCCCCGCCCGCCGCGCCGCACGCTGCCATGGAGAGGCTGGCGGCTCTCCTCGCGCTGGATGCGCCTGCGGCAGTGGCGGAGGAGGTGGTGGCGGCTCCGTCAAACCCGGCGCCCCAGCAGACAGTGAGCAGCCCCCCTGCAGGGAGCGGGAGGCCTTGTCTCTACCATAGGCCCGCGCAGGGCGTGCATAGGTTTGTCGAGGTGTCGCCGAGCACAGCTGGGTGTGTCTGGGAGAGGCTCGGGGGGGTGGCGCACGGCAGTCCTGCGGTTGGGTTGGGCGGCCAGGTAGTGTCCTCCTCCCTCAAACCCCACCTCCGCGTCGAAGCCCTTAAAAACACCGGGGTTCTCGGCGTGGTGGAGGTGGCAGGTGACTGGGAGGGGAGGATAAACCCAGCTGTGGCGGGGCTGATCCTGCATCTGGCGGAGAGGTGTGTGGAGAGTGGAGCTGGTGGGCTGGACGTGGCGGGTGGGGGTGGTGGTGGTGGTGGAGGTGGACGTGGTGGTGTCCGCCGCGCCGTGGCTGGCTGGCTTGGGGTTGGGGGCGGGGGCGTGGCGCGTCCCGCAGGAGGGGGTGGCGGTGGGGCGGTGCGGTGCACCCTCGAGCACCATGTCTTCGCGGATTCCGTGATGCTGGTGCTGCGTGGGGTGGGTGTGGCCACAGATGGGCTGCCGGACCCGCAGCGCCGCGACGCGCTTCTCAGTGCCGTCAAGGCGGTGGCGACCCTGCTGCAGAAGGGTGCAGGGGTGGCGCCCCCGGGTGCCAAGCTTTGAGAGTCGAGCGGGACGCCCTCACCCGTTTTGACCCCCCCTCCCCCACCCCGGGCGTCCCTCTGGGTCTGGTGTCGTGACACTTTCGAGGACAAAAATGCTTATAGAACAGCAGTCTGCTAGGAGACGAGTGAACCTCCCCTGGCTCGACTGGCCCCTCCCCCAACCACTGCACACCAGCACGGACCTGTGCCCGGTTGGTGGTTGCTTGGCTGCTTGGTTCTGATCCGAGATATGTTTATATATTTTCAGTGCATACATGCAGTGTATTTGGGATATCAAACAGTGCCCCTCCCCCTCCCCATCCCCTGCAAGGCTGCAACTCCTTTGCCGTTTTCTTTTCTGATTGTGTTTGTGGGGGTCTTCGCTATGGGGCGGTCGTCAGTGCATTTTGGTGCATTTCCTGTTGAATTAGCTGAAAACTGACGAAGATTGACGAAGAATAACGACCAGCGAAGACCCCCTGTCTCACTCAACGCTATGCGCGCACCAACCCCGCGCAGGTTTCGTGTGTGTGGGCGGCGGTCGGTCCATAAAGAGAGACCGCCAACCAGCAGT
The DNA here is from genome assembly GCA_963210315.1 of Rhynchopus euleeides. Taxonomy (NCBI): domain Eukaryota; phylum Euglenozoa; class Diplonemea; order Diplonemida; family Diplonemidae; genus Rhynchopus; species Rhynchopus euleeides. Next base: position 366,602 of record OY723263.1, on the reverse strand, counting down.
CACACGGTGCCCTCTGGCAAGGCTACAGCCTGGCCAGGCCAGAACGTTTTTCTGCTTCGGCGTGGCCAACCGGTGGGGCCTTTCGCCAAAATGGGTCCTTTACGAAGCGCAAACCACCCACTCCGGGGAGAGAGCGCGTTTCCCCTAAAACAACAACTGATCTGCAAAGTGTGATGCTGCCTGCCTTGTGAGGTGGGGGGGACAGTTCGCTTCTGCTCAGCAGAGCTCAGAAGGTGTTCCCCGCCTCTGTTTGTGATGTTTTTCAGTAGCATTTTTTCTGAGTTCTCCTTGCCTTGGAGCCACTTTCTGGGCACAGTGTGTGTGTGAGTGCATTTCCCCTGATGCGCTGATGCAGTGCATGTGAGCCAGCCCGGAGAAGTGTCCTGCATGATGCGCCCACAGGGGGCGAGGGTCATGCCCTCTGCCCCCACGGCGCTGAAGGTCTGCTCGACACATTCAACGAACCAAACGGTGATATGCTATCTCTAGTGCCTGCCGGCCGAGAATCATTGCGCTGCCGGTTCGCCTGACCTGAATTAGAACCTGTGCGGGAACCGTCCACTCTGGAGGGGCGTGTGGCCCTGGGGGCGGGTATTGTGGGGGCCTTCCTCGAAGGGAACCCCTTCTCACAGTTCCCTCTCTTCTCCGCAGCTTCCTCCTCGGAAAACTGCACATATTTACCCCCTGGCCACCCGTTCCGTGTTCCTGCGCCACTCTCCCCATCCCTGTTCCCCCCACCCCTCACAGCCCCCGGTCCAGTACGATCCAATAGGTTTTCCGCTAATGAATCCTGCAACTTTCTTCCTGCATTTCCTGCCAGCACACACCCCAGTGTTCCACACCCCCACCTCCGTGCTGACGTGCCTTGTTCTTCCTGTTTTCTTTGATATACAGTTTGTCTTCAGTTTCTTCTTGAACCCGATCTCACCTGGTCCCTTGTTGAGTTGATGCCCAAAGCTGTGAAAAGCCATGGGGTCTGCAATGATGTTGCCGCAAAAGAAAAACCCACCCCACTGTTTCGGGCTGTATTTTGTGTGAGCATGTCCACCGTTTCCTAAACAGATATCCTTCTCTGTTGCTGGTATGTTTTTCCGGTTTCCCCGACGACAGGCCCCTCATGGAGAAGCAGCAGATCATTGAGACGTGAAAACGATTCTGAGATTCTACAATCTGCGCGACCTTCTTTCTTTTTCTCTTTCTTTTTTTGCATTTCTTTCTGAGGCAACCACCGCAATGATAAATTTGTCAAGGTAGGTCTGCCCTCAGCCGTTATACCTCAGATGGAACTAACACACGAAGAAACACCCTTCCATCCCCCCCCCTCCACCCCCCCCCTCCCAATGGGGCACTTTCGCTCAGAAATGCACTAAGGTGAGCTGCCTCCAATAAACAATTGGTGGCAACCTGACACAGTTCGGCACGGAGCGAATCACCTCAATGCGTGTGTGTGGGTATGGCAGGGGAGGTCACACCAGAGTCCTCTCGGTGCGGCTTCCACCTCAACAAAATAGTTAACGTGTATGCGTGTATGTGTGCATGCAAGGCATACTGCGGAAGGAAGATACACCAGATCTTCTCGGGCACAACACTCCCTCCGTTCTCAAAACCACCAGTAGCCCCTCCTCCCCCAAAGAGTCGTACCGCTCTGCACCCCCCCCCCCCCCCCCCGGAGTTTCGGTTTCAGAGCCCTCTGCATCTCAGCCCCCCCCACCCCCCTGCCCCCACCCAACTCCTGCCACCCTTCTGTTGTCATCTCGCTATCCACCCACACCTGGCACACCCCACCACCCCACCACACCACACCATCGCCACCACAGGCCGAGCATATCACTATGCCTCGGACACCTGCACCGCCTGCATAAAGTGTGAAGCCTCCCACCTGCTGCCGGGTCCCCCTCGGTCTGCGAGAGAGTGAGAGGGGGGGCGGGGTGGGCGGTTCGCCATGCTGAAGCGGGTGCCCGTGCGGCTTGCCAGGCGTGCCTTGGGTGAGGCGCAGGAAAATGCCTTGATGCGCAACGCGGATTTCGCCGCGGAGGCCAAAACCAAGGCGCCTGTCGAGAAGAGCTTGGAGGGGCTGATCAGGAAGGATGCCGTGGCCTCCACCACCCGCCCCAGGCGGCAGTCGCAGAGCGCTTTTGACGAGATGCGCGGAGATGTTGCAACTGGGGGCGACATCCTGAATAAGGTCCACCCACACTCCGTCGAGACTTTAAAATACGGCATGGCTGACGAGCTGTCGGAGTTCAAAAAATCCGGGGAGCAGTTCGCCACCACCCGAGACCTCCCCTCCCCGCAGACGCTCTCCATGTGGGACGACAAGTTCAAAAAGGACCGGGCTGAACGACTCCAGTCCGCAGAGAGCGATGCCCCGCCTGCTGCCGCAGCCGGAAGCGCCTCACCCGCTGACGCGCCCCTCTCAGACAGCCTGATGATCACATCCCCTCCTGCCGAGGCTCCTGCAAAGGGCCCGCAGATTGCCATCACGTACGTCAACCCCTATCACATCCCCGATGTGCTCAGAGGGACCGACCAGTGCCCTGGGTGCGGTGCCCTGATGCAGTGCCGTGAGAAGTTCGCCCCGGGGTACACACCGCTGCTGAGCATCAAGATGCACATCGAGGAGCATGACAGGATGATGAAGTATAAAGAAACGTACCTCAAGAGGCAGGAGGTGTTGCATGAGAATGTACAGCAGTACGGCTTCCGCCCCGGCATGGAGTATCAGGACTACATGACGGAGGAGGAGCTGGAGGCGATGTTCCGCTATTCGCCGCGGCCTGTTATATGCGAGAGGTGTACACAGCTCAACGAGTCGCAGTATGACGTGCGGAAAACCGTCATGTCGGTTGCCGACTGGAGGGACGAGCTTGCCGAGATCGGGGACCGGGACCCCAAGAAGGGCCGCCTCATCGTGCACATCGTCTCGCTGTGGGACTTCGAGACGTGCTTCCGCCTCCACCGCGACATCCGCAGGATGGCGAAGGGGAATCCCATCCTGATGATCGGCACCCACGGCGACGCCCTGCCCTACCCCTGGGGGGTGCGGAAGTCCACGCGGAACAAGGGCCACCACGACCCTGAGGATGAGGAGCTGAAGGAGGTGTGGCAGGCACGCATCCTCGGCGAGCTGTCGGATTACATGGCCCGGAGGTGCAAGGATGAGGGGTACCGCGTTGCGGACTGCATCGCGGTCGGCAAACCCGACCTGAATATCGAGCTGGCTATCTCCGCCATCGAGAAGTGGCGGAGAGGTGGGGACGTCTATCTGACAGGTGCTGTGAACGTCGGGAAGTCGACGTTTGTCAACGCGCTCTACGAGAAGTACAAGCCGTCCCCCGCGCCCCACCCGGAGGCACGCCTGGTGACTGACGTGTCGTCTGGCGGGAAGAACAAGCCTGTTGCCTACACCCAGAGGTGGGAGATTCCAGAGGAGGCGTCTGCCCCTGAGAAGGCATTCGCGCTGACCGTGCACAACCCCTTTGAGAAGGACATCCGCACCGTGTCCGGGGTGCCGGGCACCACGATAAAGAACATGTCGTTCAGCATACACAGCAGGGGGCGCGGGGGGAAGGCCGAGGAGAGCCGCATCGTCGACACGCCTGGCATCATGCAGAAGGGCATGCTCAGCACGGTTCTCCCGCTGGGGCTCGTGTCGATGCTGTCCCCCAAGATGCGCATGAGCTTCCGGTTCTTCCGCGTCGCCCCAGGCGACTCGCTGTTTGTGACGTCGCTGGTGAGGGTCGACGTGGTGAAGGGTGTTGCCGACGGCGTCCTCATCAAGGGCATCGCGCGGTGGTCGCGCGCCACAGCCAAGGTCGTCCCCACAGCGGAGGCCGATGTGTTCCACGAGCAGTGGAAGGGTGTCAGGGGCGTGCTCTCCCCTCCCTCGCGCCGGCTTGTCGCAGAGGACCTTGGCCCGCTTGTCGAGTGTGGTGTGTATTATATCGAACTCTCTGACGGCGGGCGTGCGCAGGAACTGGTGGTGGATGGGGTGTGCGTGCTGAACATCTCCCTCCCGGGTCGGGCTGACCAGCGGATGGGTGCGGACTGCGTGTTGCGCGTCTCTGCCGTGAAGGGTCTGTCGTGCAGCCTCCGCCCCGCAATGCTGAACCTGGCGCGTACCTTGCCCAATAGGACGCTCTTCAGGAAGCGGGACAAGAGCCACACCTCTGTCGAGGATGATCTGCTCGAGCTTGCCTCGCAGCGCAGCGGCCTGCCCAGGAAGCGCAGCTACGAAGGGTCGATGGTGACACCTCCTGAGGAGGAGGAGGATGACGAGGGTGATGACGGGGTCGGCGCATCAGGTCCGGCAGGGTTTTCCCGGGAAACCGACTATGCAGAGCGTGATCTGCTGTGACGATAGAGCCGGTTTGAGGGACCCAGACCTGGACCCCTGCTCGCAGGGGGCGGGGGGGTGGGGGGGGAGGTGGATGTGGAGGCAATGCGATGTGATCATCAGCCTTTTGTTGCCGAATGCCGGTGGTGTGGTCAGGAAGCAAGGCGGTGACGCTGTTCGTGAGACCCGCTCCCATTTTCTCCACCGGTCCTGCTTTGCATGCGTGGGGTGTGCATTGGACGGCAGTCAGCACCTTTTCACCACACATCGCACCTGCAGGCAAATTTGTCACCACAACACATATCAACGATGCGCACCCTTCTTGCCGCCTGTGTGTGTGCTGCGCTGCACGTCTCAGCAGCAGACACGGTGGGGACGTACGCGCCCCTGACTGAGATTGCTGAGACCAGGATCCCGCAGCCGCAGCAGCAGTATTCACACGCACCCGCTGCATCTGGGTCGAACGCACCCCTGTCTTCGACACGCGTGCCTCTGACCCAGGTTGCTGAGACGATGCTGCCTCAGGAGCCCCATCAGCGCAACAGCGACGTCCTGAGCACATCTTCCACAAACACACCTCTGAGCTTCACACGTGTTCCCCTGACACAGGTCTCTGAGACGATGCTCCCTCAGGAGCCCCAGCAGCGCAACGGCGAGGTCCTGAGCACAGCTTCTACGAATGCACCCCTGTCCTCGACACGCGTGCCTCTGACCCAGGTTGCTGAGACGAAGCTCCCTCAGGAGCCCCAGCAGCGCGACGGTGAGGTCCTGAGCACGTCTTCCACGAACGCACCTCTGAGCTTCACACGTGTGCCTCTGACGCAGGTTGCCGAGACGCTGCTCCCTCAGCAGCGCAACGGCAACGTCCTGAGCACAGCTTCCACGAACGCACCTCTGAGCTTCACACGTGTTCCCCTGACCCAGGTTGCTGAGACGATGCTCCCGCAGGAGCCCCAGCAGCGCAGCGGCGACGTCCTGAGCACGGCTTCTTCCACAAACGCACCTCTGAGCTTCACACGTGTTCCCCTGACACAGGTCTCTGAGACGATGCTCCCTCAGGAGCCCCAGCAGCGCAACGGCAACGTGCTGAGTACGTCTTCGTCCACGAACGCACCACTCAGCTTCACCCGCGTTCCCCTGACGCAGGTCTCTGAGACGAAGCTCCCTCAGGAGCCCCAGCAGCGCAGCGGTGGGGTGCTGAGCACATCGTCTACGAACGCACCTCTGAGCTTCACACGTGTTCCGCTGACCCAGGTCTCTGAGACGATGCTCCCTCAGGAACCCCACCAGCGCAGTGGCAACGTGCTGAGCACATCTTCCACAAACGCACCTCTGAGCTTCACACGTGTTCCCCTGACACAGGTCTCTGAGACGATGCTCCCTCAGGAGCCCCAGCAGCGCAACGGCAACGTGCTGAGTACGTCTTCGTCCACGAACGCACCTCTGAGCTTCACACGTGTGCCTCAGACACCTGTGCCGGCAGCGACGTGCCATGACATGACGCTTGCCAATGGGAAGGGCTGGCACGACGTGGAAGGCGTGCGGTACTCGTGCGGTTGGTACGCACGTGGGCTGCGCTGCAAGATGTTCGGGACGCGCTACGCCAACGGCGGGCTGGCTGCGCTGCAGGCCTGCTGCGTGTGCGGTGGCGGTGACCGTGCGCAGGTGCCTCAGTGAGTCACATGACATCGATCATGCCGCAGGCGTGCACTCCAGCACCACGTGTCGTGGTGGCTGCAGTGCCTGCGGTGCCGTGCCTCCTCTGCCTCTTCTTGCCCTTTGTTCTTTGCTCGTGCAACGCAGCAGTGCCTTGCCGTGCCCATCCCTCGCCACCTGTTCTGCTTGTTGTGGGAGCTTCTTGCCTGTTGCAAGCTATCCCACCACTCACCCACCAGACGCGTTCCATGATTGACCCCTGACACGTGCCCCCACGGTATCTCCCGTGCGCGCCTTCCTGTCGTGCTGTCAACCTGTCCCCTTGCCTATTCATATGCAACTGATTATCTTCGTGGAACGACCGCTGACAGCACAGCCGACTCCTTCCCACCGACCCCCACTCGTTCGCTACAACCTGTTTGTTCATGTCGGTGCGACCGCTCGAAGTCTAACGCTTCCGCACACCTCTAAACTTGCTCAGCACTGTGACCCGCCCTGATGAACGAAATCAGGAAGTGGGGCAAGACCCGACATAGCGCCGATGCGGAGAAGGTCAGTGGTGTATGCATGTTGGGCATTTGTGTCAGCTCAATCAGCTCGACGGAATGTTGGCAACGTCGGATAGCGGATCTGCATCAAAGGATCATCGAAGCAACAGTACTGCTGTTCTCTTTTCACCACACATCGCACCTGCAGGCAAATTTGTCACCACAACACATATCAACGATGCGCACCCTTCTTGCCGCCTGTGTGTGTGCCGCGCTGCACGTCTCAGCAGCAGACACGGTGGGGACGTACGCGCCCCTGACTGAGATTGCTGAGACCAGGATCCCGCAGCCGCAGCCGCAGTACTCACACGCACCCGTTGCACCTGGGTCGAACGCACCCCTGTCCTGGACACGCGTGCCTCTGACCCAGGTTGCTGAGACGAAGCTCCCTCAGGAGCCCCAGCAGCGCGACGGTGAGGTCCTGAGCACATCTTCCACGAACGCACCCCTGTCCTCGACACGCGTGCCTCTGACGCAGGTGTCTGAGACGATGCTCCCTCAGGATCCCCAGCAGTACTCCCACGCACCTGCGTCCCACGCACCGGTGACGTCTGTGCCGGCACCGACGTGCCGCGACATGACGCTTGCCAATGGGAAGCGCTGGCACGACGTGGAAGGCGTGCGTTACTCGTGCGGTTGGTACGCACGTGGGCTGCGCTGCAAGATGTTCGGGACGCGTTACGCCAACGGCGGGCTGACCGCGATGCAGGCCTGCTGCGTGTGCGGTGGCGGTGACCGTGCGCAGGTGCCGTACTGAACACCTTGAGAGCTGCAACCCCACCAGTTGGGCTGCTGCCACAGAGCACGAAGCCTCACCAGGCCCTCTTCGCACATGAGCCTCTCTCATCCTCCCCCTTTGTCTGTCTCTTCTTGCCCTTCAATCCGACCACCGCTGCCACTTTCACCTTCAGGTGGCTTCAACCCACCTAAGGTACTCGACCGCCCCCTCCCGCTTCGACTCGGGTTGACGCTTCCCTGTCACGTGACGCGCAGGCCCCCACGGAACCACCCGTGCGCGCCTGCCCTGTCTGCCTCCACTTTGCCTGGTGTGGCACTGCTGCCCGTGTCGCTTCGCAGTTGGCTGCCTTCTTATCATCAGCCAGACCGGGCTTTGCCCTCTCTTCTCTCCCTTGTTCTCCGCCGAGTCTTCTCTCCCTCGGATGGTGTGGAGACACCACAGAGACTCTCGTGCTGGGCGCCCCCCGTCCCCTCCCCACCCCCCCCCCCCCGTTCCTCGTGCCCACCGACGGGAGGGCTGAAGATGGATGTCGCAGCTGCCGCTGTGCCACCGGGCATGCCGGTATCATCCGACAAGGTTTTGCGGGGGTGCACGTTTGTTTAGCCACACATGGGGCCTCCCTTCGGTGTGGTGCCAGTGCCAAAAAACAAAGGATCCCGGCAGGGGGGGGGGGGGAAGCGCCTTCGGGACAACAAAAAGGACAGCCCCCCCCACAGCAAGGTTTCTGCGAGGGGGGGGTGTTACCCTTTCTTGTTCGCCCGGGATTTGGCGCGCAAAACAAACAGCAGAAACCGCCACCCCACCCCCCACCCCCTCTGGATCGGTATTGCCGGAGAGTGTCGATTTTATTGCCGCAGTGCCATGCCATTCGCACCGTTGTGTGGATTTCGACAGAGCCTCACCGCCCCACACCACCCCGTTGCAGGGCAGCAAGGCACGCGCGCATCATGGCTGTCGAGGCGGAGAAGCCCCAGAAGGAACCCACAGACGGGGCGCCGCTGGTGCCGAAGTCCAATGTGACGAAACGGAGCCAGTCTGCAACTGCCGTGCAGAACGCCACCTATGAGACGGAGGGTGCAGCTGCCGCTGCCGCAGTGCACCAGGGTCCGCACCCCTCGCGCCAGAGCCTGATGACCAGCGGGTGGGCCAGTTCCAACGGCACAGGCAGGCTGCGCTGCCTTTTCAAAGCGTTCTTGGTGTTCAGCTTCGTGCAGCTGATGGCCCTGATCGGGCTCGGCATCTACCTGTGGATCGAGGGGAAGTGGGGGCACTCGCAGGTCGGGTTCTGGACTGCGGCGTGGTGCACTTTCTTTGCCACGATGTACACCAGCTTCCAGATCCACCTGCACCTCACGACCTACACCAAGCCCAGCGAGCAGCAGAAGATTATCCGCATTCTGCTGATTGTGCCTGTGTACTCCGTCACGTCCCTTCTGGCTCTCAAGTTCTATAAAGATGCCGCGATCTACATCAACCTGGTGCGCGACTGTTACGAGAGCTTTGTGCTGTACACCTTCTTCAGCCTGATGATGGAGCTGCTTGGGGGTGCCTCGAAGGCTGTCAAGGCGATCCGCTCCACCGGGAACTCGCAGCTGAACCACCCCTTCCCGCTGTGCTGCCTGGCGCCGGTGTCGATCAGCAAGTGGGTCATCACCGCGTGGCAGTGCTGCATCATTCAGTACGTCCTGGCGAAGCCGCTGTGCACGGTGGTTGCGATTATCTGCAAGGCGCGTGGTGTGTACGACGAGGAGGACATGTTTGACTACCGCAACGCCTACCCGTGGCTGCTGGTTGTGGAGAACCTGAGCGTCACTATCGCCTTCACCTGCATCTTCTATTTCTACCTCTCCTCGAAGAAGGCGCTTGCAGACCACAACCCCACCGGGAAGTTCATTGCGATCAAGCTTGTCGTGTTCCTCTGCTTCTGGCAGGGCATGTTCATCTCGCTTCTGGTGAAGGAGGATGTGATCCACCAGTCCAAGGACGGCAAGTGGACGAAGCACGAGGTCGCCACCGGTCTGCAGGACTACCTGGTCTGCATCGAGATGCTCCTGGTGACCTTCCTGCACAAGGGTGCCTTCTCGCATGTTCCCTACCTCAACGCATCAGGGAAGCGCTCCGGCGGTGTCCGCCTTGCTGACGTTGCACACGCTGTCATCGATGTCCGCGACGTCCACGAGCACTCGATGGGCTTCTGGTCTGAGTTCTGGGCCTGGCTCGCCTTCAAGCTCGGCTTTGCTGAGGAGTACCTCGTGGAGGAGACGCCCGCCACATCGGTGCAGACCACTCCTGTGATGCGCCCGGAGGAGCCGCCGCTCAGCAGCGAGGCGGAGTGCGCCTTGCCGGGTGATGACGTGTGTGACACTGAGATTGCCGTGCATATCCCCAACCAGCGCATCATCTCGCAGACGGCCGAGTGAGAGGCAAGGTGGGCGGGTGTGATGTGTTAGCTTACTGCCAGCTCACATCAAGCCCAGTCTTCAACACTTGATCTGTGAGGTGTCCGAGCAGAGTACCGAGCTGCAAACAAACCTTTGGCCTTGATGGGGAGGTGTCTCCGTGCTGAGCACGGCAACCCACCCGCGTACTGTCGCGGGAAGAAACGACACCACACAGGGCACTGATGTGCAGAAAAACAATCCTGTTAGCAACAGTTTGCGTGAGGCACTGACAGGAGGGAGATTTCGAATGGGAAATATCATCAAAACCGCGTTTCGATCCTCCCAACAAGTCTGAGGCAAGGCAAGATGGCTTGCCAGTGGGGGCTGGGCCAGAAGGCAGAAGTGTGCGTGTGTGCGTGTGCTCCTCTCAATGGCTGCTGTCCTCCTGAAAAGCGGCCCATTCACCAAGTCCGTATGATTCCTTACTCAAAATGATTCCATTCAATTGTTCCCGTACGTGTGCAGGCCGACGTTCGGCGGTCCGTTTATCATCAAACATGCATGGTGCCGGGACTGCCCCTCCCTAACGTTCCACATCCCGCCGGATGTACTCTCTCTCTCTCTCCCCATCTTTGTGTCTGATACACCCCAGGCGAAGGCATCGGATAGGTGCTCGTATTCTTGGCATTTCCTTGCCTCCTTCGCGAATGAAGTCGTACGACTCAAACTTTAACATTAACACCTTCACACTGTGGAACAGCGGTGTTTCTAGCATAAAGCGAAGAGCGCACGATTTCTGCGATGGCGAGGAAGTGCCAACACATGCATCAAGTTGCCTAGGTGGGAGAGAGAGGGGTGGAACCGTATATCAGTCTTTTTTGCGACAGGCAGGGTGTGGGCCCTATCCTGGGTGATCTCGCGATCGAAGAGTGCGTCTTTCGGCTCTTCCCCCTCCTTCAGATGTGCACCACACACGGTGTTGCGATGGACAGGGCGTGTGACACTATCCTTTCCCCAACCCTGTTCGCCGGGGAGAGAAAGCCCCGCACCCCTGTCGCGAAACTGAATCACGCGCGATGTTGTTTATAGCGTATCAGTTCTCGTGCGTCGTCTTTCGTAGATGTTCTGTACGATGCGGGTCCGCTAATCCAACATAGCAAACGCGATGTTGTGATTATCTGTGCCACCACCCCCTCCTCCACACCACACCTGAGCTGTTCTTTTTGTCTGTTTTTTCCTGTTCCTTCTGGCAAGCTAGTGGGGGGTGGGGTGGGCGGGTGGGCGAGGAGTGGGAGGGGGGCGCGGCCGGAAAAAGTTGGGTCTTTCTTTCATCAAGGCGCCGAAAACCCTTCCCCAAACAAAAACCTGACGGCCTTCGGTGCTCCGAAGTCTGGTGGTGGTGGAAGGCCAAGCGAGGCATCAAACACATTCAAAAAACCTATCGATACATGTTGCAAAAAAGTGGTTCAAAAATATGACTTGGATTCGCGTTCTGTATATCTGTGTGTCAGATTGTGCAGGAAACCGGACGCTGTCACGAGCCTTTTTAGTCCGAAACATTGTGCCTGTTCTCTGCTGACAAACTAATATCCTCTGGTGTTTCTGAAAAACAGGTCTCAGCCCATGGGCCTCACACTATCAGGGCTACCGTGTTGCCAGAAGAACCCGGAACCGAAAGCCCCCTCTCACAGGCTGCAACGAGCACGCCCAAAAAAAATGCCCGTTCATTCGGTAAAATTCGAGGCCTTCGGCAACACCATGAGCACAACTTCATTTTTTTTACGAGTTACGAGCGACGAAGCGTAGCGAAGTCGCGAAGCAACGAAGGAAATCGTACGACTGAAGCTTTGGATTAGCACCTTCATGCCACTTCACAGGGCCTCAACACAGCCTTGAGACAGCAAGTGTGCGCTCAACAAAAAGTAGTCCGGAACTGTTCTCCCACAGTTGCTGGACAGGGTGTCTATAATAAAGCGAAAGGAGTACGATTTCAAATGTTGACAACAATGTGTACGCCGTAGTCTGGTCGTCTCCACCATCATACTAGAGGTCGTCATCACCAGGAACACATCGCCCACTTCCCCCAAAAGGGACCCTGCCCATGAGACTGTGTAGGCTTTTCTGGGCGTGTGTGTTTCGGGAGAGTCAGTGGGGGCGGGGGGGGGTGGGGGTGGGCAGCATCTGGCCGACGCTGCCGCACGTCCCACGAAGCGAGAGACGCGAGCGAGATGGGCTGCGTGCATGCTTTGAGTGAAGAGCGTCCTCCCCTCCCCCTCTCCCCCACGCCCCATACCCCCGCCCCCCCTGCGCGTTCCGACCAATAATGCTACCACGCCACACATGGGCCGTTCTTCGTGCAGGGGTTGACCCCATTGTACCCAGTCGCCCTTCCGGACTTTCCTGCTCTTGGGCGTCGTCGCTTTCGGGGACCAGAAGGGGTACACCTTCGTGACTGGGGGGGGTCTTGGTGAGGTGGTCCCGCCGCCGCCAGCACCACGGCCGTCGCCACAACCGCGCCAAGTGCCCAGGGCCCCGGGAAAAGGCGCTCCCCAACCTCTTCCCTACCCCACACAGCGCCCACCCTGAGCCCCCCAGGCGCGCTTTCAAAAGACCGCGAAGGCGTCGTCTTCTGCGCCCCCCCACGACTTCTCCGGGGTACTCAGCTTGTAGTCCCAGAGGTAGTCCCACAGCTCGTACTTCCCTACGGCGAAGTACTCCCGTGGCCTCATCGTGAGGAGGATGATCGTGGCGACGGGTATGTTTCGTAACATAACCCCCCAATGCCTCCGGTCCTTCGGATTCAGCTTGTCCTACGCAACAATCAGACAGTCCGTGATTCCGGCCTTATTGAAGAAGGCGTCTCCAGGGCATTTGCACACTTTGGCGATGTCGAAGCCGAAGAAGCCTCGCTCACGCTGTCCCTCTCTTTCTCCCACCCACCCACCCACCCCACCCACTGACCCCAGCCACAACCACCACCCTATCCTCCAGGAGCGGCACCCCCCCACAACCCCACACACCCCTTCCACAGCTGCTATCCCTGCGGGTGATTCGTATTTTATTCGTTTGCCCCCCCCCCCCCCCCGCCCTCTTTCTCCTGTTACCCTCACCCGAGTGTGCGCTGCGCAACAAAAACACTGGTTTATACAGGAGACCTAGGGCACGCCATCCCCCCCCCCCCACCCCCGCATCTGCGAAGATGCCTATGAAAGCCAAGGCGGGGATGAATGTGTTCCAGCGCCAGAACATGCTGCAGATCAAAGAGCAGGAGATGCTGAACCGCGAGATGAAGAAGGAGCAGGCGGCAGCTAAGGAGCGTGCAGACAAGCGCGCTGGGCGCCTGAAGGCACAGTACACCGGGAAGGGCAGGCCTGGCGTTCTGCCTGCCCCTGCGGCAGAGCCGGAGGCGCGTGCGCCTTACCATACGGATGGCGGGGAGCAGATCGAGGTGTTTGTGCGTGAGACGGAGCCGGAGTTCAGCAGGCACTATGTGATCCACGAGGGTGTTGCTGGTGCGTCGCCCACCCCTGCCACGTCTCCCCCTGCGGCAGCGGCGATGACGGCGGCGGCGGCATCGCCTGCGGCACCGACGTATCACACAGGCGTGCCCTGCCCGTCGGGGCCTGCCGGTGTTGCCGGTGCTGCAGCAGCGGAAACGCGATGTGGCAAGCCGAGTGGGCCCACAGGGGCGGCACGCCGTTCTGCGAAGCAGCCCCTGGAGGGGGCGACGCCCCAGCATGCGCGGCCCGGGAGTGCGTCCAGCACGCATCATAAGGCTGGGCACATCCCGGCGTACCTGCGGCAGCGCAAGCAGGAGCTGAAGGTGTGTGGCGTGGGGGTGGGGGGTGGTTCGTTTCGTGGTCTCCCGCACGTCAGTCCGCACCTTTTTGGGCGGGGGGTTAAAAGCGGGGGGTGGGTACCCCCCGCTCAGCGGGGGTCTAAAAAAGCGGCTGACCCCCGCTCTGGGGGGGCGGGAGCCCACCGTGTTCCTTTTTGTGGCGCATGTTCTGCACACGTACCGCCCTTGCAGGAGGAGAAGGACCTTCTGGAGCAGCAGGCGGAGGTGACGCGGCAGCGGGCGAAGTACCCCCCGGGGCAGGTGCCTCTGCCGCAGGAGGAGAAGGACGAGATTCTGAAGGGGCTGGAGTCCAAGAAGGCTGAGCTGCTCCTGGAGCTGAACAAGTATGCCCGGCCGGCAGGGGGGCTGCTGTGTGATGTTACCGTTCCGAGTGGAGATGTACAATGATATTGAACGAGAGAGTGCTCATCAGCTCTTGGCTTTATAATATGGCTCTCCATTGCATCACACAACCACACCTCCACTTCCACACACATCAAGCTGTGCCGAGTCTAGGCTGTTACCGAGTGAGCTCTGCTGCTGTCTCCTCTACTGCACGCCCCCCCGCACAGGATGCCGATGCGGTTCGACACCACTTCCATCCGGAAACGCCGCAACGAAATCGAGGAACAAATCCGCGACATCGAGGCGCGGCTGGGGCTCTTCTCGCGGAAGCAGGTGTTCGTTCCAGGGTCGTAGCACCCAGGCCCCCCTGAGCCGGAGTCATGTTACCAGGGATGGTTTGCGTCCCTGCCCTGTGCGTGTGATCCATCCCCCGAAAGATCTTTTATTTCGCTGCCCTGATACCCGTGGTGTTCTGCTTGCCGCTCTGTCTGTCCCCTGGCTGCCCGCAGTGCAGAGCGAAGAGAACGCAACAAAAAGGTCTCCCCGGGCTGGCTGTCTACGTCAGGCAGCTGGCCGTCGTCGGACCCCCCCCCCCCCCAGCAAAGACACAACGTGAAGATGATTTGCGCGCGTGCGTGATGCCCGGTTTATTTTGATTTGTTTCTGCCGCACACACCTGGCCCGCACCCCGCCCTTCCTAAATGCTGATCTGTTCCCCCCCTGGCGTGTCGATGTGTAGAGGCTGGGGGGGGGCCAGGTGCCGACACACCTTACTTAGACCGCATCACCTTCCGCACCAACTCCCTGCTGTGCCCACTTCTCTGGCTTCTCTCGCGAAAGGCCCATCTTGCTACTTCTTTCCGGGCGGTGCACAACTGCACGGGAAGAAGAAGGGGGTGGGGTCACGGTGTGCCATGGCCACCACGCACCAAATCGCCAAAGAATCCAACCGATCACCATCAACAAAAGGGCACAGATTCATCCGACGAAGACCCTCTCTGTTGTGAGCACCTCTTGAGTGAAGGCCTCCATCACGATACACAGCCGTCGGTTGTGCGGGCAGTTCAGTGGGAGGGAGCCGCTTTCTTCCGGAGATTTTCATCATAATCGCCCGGCTCGGGGGGAAAAGGGGGTTTCTCCCTGAAAGCAGAAGGCTTCAAAGTACCCGATCGTGAGGTCGGCCAGCGCAAGACACTCGACCCATGCGTGTGAGTGCATGCTCTCAGTGCCCCCCTCCATGCATGCACTTCGGGCTAGGACGATGAAGAAGGGGCGCCAGCCTGAACCCCGGGCAGCCCAGTCCTTTTCCAAGGCAACTGGCTGAGCCAGTTCCTGAAGAGAGCTCGCCTCTCTGCATTTCGTCATTTTGAGCGAAATCTCCCCACCCCCTTTGTATTTTTTCCCCTCCGTGTGGGTGCACGCGCCGCCCTCTCGGTGACACTATCTTTTTGATGAGCGAAGCGCTCTGGGGAAGCACAGCGACGCCAGCGCAAATAACCCAACCACACATATGATCCATTGCCCCTCTCAAGGGGAGGCTGTGTTATGGGATCATGGGGCAGCGCATGTGGGACCCTTCTTAGTCCCTCCTAGGCTGTCTTTGCTTTTGGGTCTCAGAAGTGGTGGAAGGGGAGGGGGAAAGGAATGCCTCTCTGCATAACGAGTGAAGGGAGGGAGGTCACCACGGTGGTTTTGCTGTATTCTTCCACTCCACGCCGCCCCTGCACAAAGAGACAAAAATCGAGCAGGGGTGTACGTGTGTGGGGGGGTGCTGGCGATGCTGTGTCTTCGTGATTCTCTCTGCTTAGCTCGCCCGCCACTTTGGCGGGAGCAATTTTCACTATTTCAGTCAAGTCAAAACAGGGAGGAGCCACGAAGGGCTGCTGCTTGTTTTATTAGATCCAAACAGAAACGGGAAAGGCGAGTGGGGGAGGGGGGAGGGCGAGGGGCCATCATGTTGCTGGTTAGCAACTTATCGCCTTAGGGGGGTCGAGAGTACACACCACAATGCAAGATGCAAAAAAAACCCCCCGAAACTGTTTTGGTTGTGGTTTCTATGGTGTTCGGTTTCGATTCGTAGAACGAAATTAGGCCGTGCCGAGCCCTAGCCGTGGAGGCCCCTCTGCAGCAGCACTTGTTGCCTGCTGCCGAGGGGCTTGCCTTGAGGCCCCGTGAAAGAACAGCGTGTTGGGCTGGTTGTGGTCCTCCCCTCAGCATCAGAGCAACTTGTTGGGGTCAGTTCACGATAGACATACAGTGCGATCCGCTACACATTTTTTCAAAAGGGGGCAGCAAAGCGCCTTCCCCCTTTTTCTTTGCGAGATGGTAGATCTCACACAATACTCCAGGCGTGGGCAAACCCCACCGGTGTTAGCGGTGTGCGATGCCGACGACGCGCCCTCTCTTTCCTTTGTTCCCGTCAAAAAAATATCGAGATGTTGCTGTGTTATTTGCTTCGAAAGTGCCAGAGACGGAGCCCAAGGCTTTGTGCCAAGCACATGATATGGTACCCCCACAGACAGGGGATAGGCTGCCAGGGCGATCGAGCACGGCAGTTCTGCCACATCCTGAGGGGCAACCGGAAGGCACAGGCGGCTGGCACCGAAGCTGCCGACCTTAGAGAGTGAGTCGTGATCACCAGCATGAAGGCAGGTGGCAGCTGAAGAATCCCTCGATGCCCGCCCCGCCCCCACCCCAAGGCCCCAAGATGCCTCCACTGTTGCTCTTGCACCTCGGGGTTGTTGGTCGCCTGGACCTCTCCCGAGTTCGCCGACTGTTGAGCGTGAATCGGTTGCAGCCGTGCACCCCCACACATCCCATCCATCGTGCAGTGGTTTTTGTTCCGCACCCACGGCAAAGCTTGCCCGTACCGCGCGTGCGATGGCTTGGGAGGTGCTTTACCCGTTCTCGGCGATCTATGCCGCTGACTCCAAGGGGGGGATCGGGAAGGATGGGACGCTGCCGTGGCGCCTCCCTGGGGACATGAAGCACTTCAAGGAGGTCACGCTGAAGCCGAGCACGTCGAAGATCGACACGACTGTGCAGCAGAACGTGGTGATCATGGGGCGCAAGACATACATGTCTATTCCGGAGCGCTTCCGCCCGCTGGAGGGCCGTCTCAACGTCGTCCTCAGCAACACTGTGACGAAGGACGACATCGCCCCTGGTGTGGCCAACGTGGAGGTGGTGAAGGGCGGGCTGGCGGATGCGCTGAAGATGCTGACGACAGAGCAGTTCCTCCCCCGCGTCGACCGCGTCTTCGTCATCGGGGGGGCTGCCCTCATCGAGAGCAGCTTCAAGGACAGGGAGGTGCGTGCTGCGCTGCACAGCATCTACCTCACGCACATCGACGGCGACTTCTCCTGTGATGTCAACGTGCAGTTCGACGCTGCGAAGGAGGGCTTCTACGGGGCGACACTGTCGGATGACTTCACTGAGGGCGAGACGACGTACAGGTTTGCGAAGTATGTCAAGAACAACCGCGAGGAGCAGCAGTACCTGGAGATGGTGCAGGACATCATCCTGACGGGCTACAAGAAGGGCGACCGCACTGGCGTCGGCACGCTGTCGAAGTTCGGGGCGCAGATGCGCTTCTCGCTGCGCGACGGCGTGTTCCCCCTGCTGACGACAAAGCGTGTGTTCTGGAAGGGCGTTGCCGAGGAGCTCTTCTGGTTCATCAAGGGGTCCACCAACGGCAAGACCCTGAAGGAGAAGGGCGTGGGCATCTGGGACGACAACGGCACGCGTGAGTTCCTCGACAGCCGCGGCCTGACGAACCGCGAGGAGGGCGACCTGGGCCCCATCTACGGCTTCCAGTGGCGCCACTTCGGGGCGGAGTACGACACGTGCCACTCGGAGTACAAGGGGAAGGGGAAGGACCAGCTGGCAGAGGTGATCCACAAGATCAAGCACAACCCCAACGACAGGCGCATCATTATGTCCGCCTGGAACCCGCTGGCGCTTGATGACATGGCGCTGCCGCCGTGCCACGTCATGTGCCAGTTCTACGTGGCAGGGGGCGAGCTGTCCTGCCAGATGTACCAGCGTTCGTGCGACATGGGGCTGGGTGTCCCGTTCAACATCGCGTCGTACGCCCTGCTGACGGTCATCATCGCCCACATGACGGGGCTGAAGCCGGGTGACTTCATCCACTCGATGGGCGACACACACGTGTACACCAACCACGTGGAGCCGCTGAAGCAGCAGCTGGAGAGGAACCCCCGCCCGTTCCCCACCCTCAAGGTATGAACGTGCCAGCACTGCGTAATACCCGCAGGTTCGCCTCGCCACCCGTCTGCTTTTTTGGGGGACGTGTTACTTTCTGTTGCCAGAGAGCACCACCTGTCCAAGCCACACACGCAATATACCGTATTCGGAAAAATACTGGAACGGAATAATGTTCCAAGTTCCAGCCGAGACCCCATTTGTTCCAGTTATTTTCCGTTCCAGAATTGTTCTGGGGGGTCTGCGCGGACTTGGCCGTTTTCTGGGAGTCGGGTACTTTCCCAAGGGTATGCTGGCCCACCATCCTCCACCATGGCATGGGGTGGGGTGAGGTGGGATTCACATGTGCCCGAAAAACTGACAAGTACCTACCCCCCCCCGTGTTTAAGTCCCCTATCCAAACGTCAAAATCGGGGCCAAGGGGACTTAAACACATCGGAGGGGACTTAAACACGCCTGCCACCTGTTTCCTGAGGGAACCGGGAAGAGGCCGTATTATATCGATTCCGAGGCACATCTGGACAGATTCTGGGGACCTGGGTGCTGGGGCCTCAAACCCCTTTGCCTCTCACACTGCTTCAGGGCCACCCTACTCTGCCAAGCACTGCCCATAACCACTGACTTGGGGTGGTCAGGCTGCCAAAGCTGCAGGGCAAGCAACCCAAGGGGGCCTGAAGCGCAAGAGATGTCGTGCCTCAGGGGTTGATGCTAGCCCTGGGAGGTGTCAAGCTTTCCGCTAGATGTCCCCTGGAAGATGGCATGTCCCCTGGGCCAACCGACGTTCTCCCCTGGGAGACGGGACACACGGCGGGTGCTCAGGCGGGGCCAGCTGGGGGTGGCAGTATGGGTGGCGTGGGGATCCGAGGGCGCTGAGCACTGGCACACTGCGGCCCTCGCCACTGCTAGCAGCCCCGCTGTGCCGCAGAATTGATTCCCGACCCCAGTGCGACAAGAGGGGCACGCTGGCGCACGACCTGCATCGCACAGCGAGGCTGTGGATGAGGACGAGCGACGTGACCCGGACTGCCCCCTGCGGGGCAGTCCGGGCCACGTGCGGGTATCCGAAGCCCCCAGGCTCCCTCCCTGGCCTCCACACGTGCCTCACATCCTGGTGGTCCGCCAACGGACACCTGGAAAAATCGAGAAAAAATGCCCCCCAACCAAACTACTAGACCGGGGTGTTTAAGTCCCTTCGGGAAAATTGGCCGCCGAGGGGACTTAAACACATCATATGGATAGGGGACTTAAACACGGGGGGGGGGGTAGGTACCCGCCAATTTCCCCCATACCTGGGACCCCCCGTGTTTAAGTCCCCCCCTGGAGGCGATTTTCGGCCGGGGGGGACTTAAACACGGGGGGGGCGGACCTAAACACAGGGGGGGCTTAAACACGGGGGTGGCACAGTGGAGACCAAGAAGACCTCTTCCTCTGCTGTCGTAGGGGGGTAATTCCGGTCCGGAGGGACTTTTGGCACCCCGCTTTTCGACTCTGACAGCACCTGGAGGGCCTAGGGGCCACCTGATGACCCTCCAGACCAGCCCACCCCCGTGTTTAGGTCCCCCTGTGTTTAAGTCCCCCCCCTGCCAGACCCCCAGGGGGGGACTTAAACACGGGGGTAAGGGGGGGGGACTTATACACGGGGGGTCCCAGGTACTCTAATTCTGGAACGGAAAAATACTGGAACGGAATAATGTTCCAAGTTTCGAAAACTCGGGTTTGTTCCAGTTATTTTCCGTTCCAGAAAAAATCCGTTCCAGCATTTTTCCGTTCCAGTATTTTTCCGAATACGGTAATGTGTTGCTGTAGTGCACCGAACATCCTGTTTCTGATGTGTGTTGCGATGTGTACAGCAACACACCCCCACTCACACACCTCGGCCTGGTCCCCCGCAAGGCTAAGCTACACCCCTCCACCCACACCCCCACTTACAGGTGCTGCGCCACCACGACAACATCGAGGACTACGAGATGAGCGACTTCAAGATTATCGAGTACGCACCGTACCCGACGATCAAGATGGAGATGGCTGTCTGAGCTTTCCTGACAGTCGTTCCTGACGTTCGCACCTTTTTGTTGCTTCCTTTTCGTGTCTTCTCTCAGAAGGGGGTGTGTAACCCCCTCCCCTCTCCCTCCCCCCCAAGGCAATATTACGGAAACGAAACGTGGGCAACCCCCCGCACAAGATACAGCAGACGGTTTGCGGGTGTTGGTTTGGGTGTGTCGGTGTGGGTCCCAACGACAGGTGTCTTGGGACCCCCCCCCCCCCCTCCCCACCCTCTCTCTCTTGGTTGTGTTGGTTAACATAATCCATCTTTGCAGGGGTGGTGGGGGAATGGGGGTTTTTTCATCGGGGTGTTCCGTGCCGATCCTCCTGAAAATCTGGCGGTTTTTTTTTTGTTGGAAGCACCTTTACTCCCCCCTCACCCCGACCACACCCCTGATGTGAAGGCAGAGGCTAGGTTCAGCTCTCTCTGTGATCTGCCTTGCTTCTACTTCACCGACCCCTCCCCTCCTCCCACCCCTCCCTATTTTAGACTTAGAAACCTACAAAATCATCGTTATTTTTGTGCCACATCTCAGCTCGGCCCCCACCCCCCTCCCAACCTTGCCTCCCCCGCCCGTTCTCTCCCCCCCCTACCCCCCACCCCCCGACGCCCGCTCCCTCAGAAGGGTCGAGGCAGTGCGGTAGTGCAGGTTGGCAGCTCTGTTGAGCTGTGCCACGACTCGCCACCTTGCCAGCTCTAACATGGCATTCAGAGGAGTGGTGACGCACTTAGCCCGGGGGGAGTGGGGTGGGGAAGAACAGGACAGTGCAGCTGGCAGCGCCGTTCAGATGCTAAGAGGGGTGTGGGGTGGGGGAGTGGGGGGGGGGGGGGCGCAAGAATAACAGTCTCGTGGCCTCGTGGCCTTTATGGGGTGGGGGGGGGGGTTGTGTGTTGCCATAGCGCCATAACACAAGAAAGCTCAGGGAGAGGGGAAAAAAACGATAGCTTTTTTGAGAAGAAGAATCTGGAGAACCAGCGGCCCCCCACCTTCTCACTCAGGATCTGGTGAGTCTGCGAAAAAAAAAGTACCATCGTTGAGCACGGCCCCCAAAAAAACATACCATCGTTCAAAGGTGTTCAAACGAAAGCAGTTTGCCACGGGAGGGGGTGCCCTTCCGCAGGTCCGTCAACACAACGCGTTTGTGATGCGGCGTGGCTGCTTCTTGCCCCACCCCCACAAGGAGGCTATTTGGCGTCCTGATGGTGATGATGGTGGTGTGGTGTGGTGTGGTGGTGCCCCGAGGGTGGACGGTGGGGTCGTGATGCCGAGAACCCGGTAGAATTGAAGGCAGTGCAAAAGACGGGCCAGAAGGAAGCACGTAGGAAAGCCGCGCCGTTCAGATCTCACCCCCCCACGAACCACCCTAGTGGTCCCCCCAACCCAATTCAAGCGCAGCATGTCTTTGAGCTGACCTACCACCCAGCGCCTGTTGTCTTTCTGGAGGCAGGCCTCGAAATTTCAGTGGACTCTCAACACACCCTGTTTTCTCTGAGCCCTATCCATCCGGGAACACGCCGTATTCTCTTCTCTCCCTGCTACAGAATCACACCTCCACCTCCACCGCCCCCCCCCTCACCCATCCCAACCAGGCAACACATCATATCTTGGCTCAGCCTTGATGCGGCAACCCCTTGGCCGCATGTGCTGCGAAGGCGCGGGGAGGTGAGCGAACCCGTCACAAGGGGGTTGTACCCACCTCTTTCATCTCTTCGGGCAAGCCGCAGGCTTTGCCCCCCCCTGCTGAGGCATGCCGCACCGCAAGTCCGGCGGGATGCGGCAGACGGCTCTGCGGTTGTCAGCGATTCTGCAGTCGCATGTGGGCTCCAGAAGCAGGACAGGGGTTTCTCAGGTGAACCTTCGGACGCGCGGCATCATATGCAACCCTGTGATTCAGGACGTGTCGCAGGACAAACAGGGCCCTGAGGAGAAGAAGGCTCCAGAGCACGTGGCACGCTCCTGCACGGTGTTGAATCTCCTCCCCCGTGGCGATGCCCTCACGCCTGCAGAGGTGCAGCAGTGCAAGGCTGTCTTCGCCTCAGCGGGGCCTGTCACCCTGCAGAATAAGGACAAGCTGATGGACATCATCGACACGCTGGGCGTGCCTGCCACCACCATGCGCGATGCAGCCGATATGGTGGAGCATGCCCTTGCAGCAGAGCGGCGGGAACACCCCAATGCGCGCGAGCTTTCCTGCACGGCCTTTCTCCACCTTGTGTCGCAGTTGAAGCGGGGCTTTGGTGACGGGCGTGCTTCGCAGGAAACCAGCGCACTGCTGTACACCTATGATACACTGAGGCGGAATTCAGAGAAGGGGAATGTGACGGTGTCCTCGCTGGTTGACAAGCTGAAGCCGTTCAAAGCCGTGCTGCCCTCCGGAGAGGCACCCGTGACGGAGGTGTCCGACGTGGCCTTCGTCGAGATGCTGACGCTGGACTCGTCGCAAGCGGAGAATGTTTTTGTCGACTTCGGCGGCACACCAGGGGTAGGGGACGAGGCGCCGACGGGCGAGATCCTCATTTCCAACGTGGAGCATTCCAAACACCCGTTCTCCAACATGGCTGGGCTGCGGGAGGTGGTCCGCCTTGCGGATGTGTTCTGCGGTGACGTGCTGGACTTCGAGGAGTTCAAAGAGTTGGTGTACCTGCCGGTCATGGCTGTCGCTCGGAACCCCACCAGCCTAGCGACGCTGCGCAACCAGCTCGTCACGGTGAAGATGCTGAAGAAGTTCATCGACGAGGGGATGAAAGTTGTGTATAACAACATGTCGAAGCGCGAGACGCTGGCAAAACGCGAAACCCTGGGAGAGAGCACTAGCCTCGCTGTGTCGCACCTGGCTCACTTTGCTGCGGAGCACAGCTCTGCGGCGACCTCCACAGACAATGAGCCTGACATGGGGCCCGACGAGGCGGTGCTGGCCTCGCTGATGAACTGGTGGCACTGGAAGGACAACAAAATCAACAAGGACCAGGTGTTTTCCCAGTTTTCCCCCTCGATGGATGATGGGGAAGTCAGCAAGACAGGCGCGCTGAAACACGCCCTGCAGGTTATCGGGCAACAGAAGTCACGCCGCAAGTCAGAGGTGGACACGAAAGACCTGCAGAGCACTGTCACCGAAGAACAGTCGCGGCACAAGGATGCGCTGAAGCGCGTTGGGCTCGCCATGATGATGCTGCAGGTGCAGAACCGCCGGGAGTCTGAGAAGACGTATTCCAACGCAGTCAATTCTGAGCTGTCAGAGGCATTCTCCGCACCTTACTCCGACCCCCGCGCCTCAATTCAGCCCGGCACGAAGTTGCATTCCGACTCGTTTATCGGTCGGGTGTCACGAGACTACAGCGTCGACACTGTCCTGACGGCGGGCATCACCCGCATTGCGAAGGGCACGTTCCGCATGCAGAGCAAACGGGATCTGTACCGCGAGGTGAGTGCCGTGCAGTCGGAGTACACCAGCGAGCGCAACAAGCTGAAGGCTAACACTGTGACATTCGACATTGGAGATCGGAGCATATCAGCGCACAGCGACACCTACGAACAGGAGTCTGCGCTGGAAAACTCGTTTGGAATGGTCGACTCGCTGCGTTTCTCGATTGCAACATCGACATCCTCATCCACACCCCGTGAAGACCGTCGCTTGAGCAACAGCGTGGCGCTGGGTGGGGTGTCATTGAAAGATACCACATCTAGCACACCTCACAAACGCCCTTCGCGCTCCTTTGACCACGAAGATGTGAAGGACCAGCAAGACGATCGGTTTGCTACCGAACCCTCCGTGGTCTTCTCTGCGAGCGACCCGATGATTATCCGCAGGGAGACGGTGGACAACGTGCAGGAGACACTCTATGAGTCCACAGAGGCGGCAACAGAAATTATGCGCCAAAGCACCACCATGTCGTTCGCTCGCCCAAGCGAGCCCTCTCTTCGATCCTCTGACCGCCGGTCGACGAAGCGCTCTGTGGTTCTCCCGCCCGAGGCTTTCTCCTCGTCGAGCAGTTCAAAGCCACTGCGGATATCACGCACAGCACACGCGGTGAGGTTCAAAGCACAATTCGCTCTCTTCCGGCTGGCGAAGCCCAAGGCAGAGTCCCCCTACTACACAGCACCGGAGAGCACATCGCGGCGCGCCCAGATAGGGAAGCAGCGACGCGAGGTCTACCAGAAGCTGCAGAAGTCGTCACGCCCCCCGCGCCTCACACCGCGCCCGCCCCCCAAGGCACAGGGCTCTGAGGACTCCCTGCTTGGTGACGACTTCGGGCATGCGTCGAGGGGCGGTGGCGGGTTTGGCGAGATGATGCGGCAGCGCCAGCGCCGTGAGGTCCGCCGCATTGACTTCGGTTTAAGCAGCACCCCCTCGCTGTCTTTCAACATTCCTGGATGAAGTAGTGTGGGCTGGCATTTTCTTGTTTCTTTTGTTTTCCGCAGGTTATTCTACGGCATTACGGCAAAACACACAGCGTGGAATGACGATGTGCAAAGGTGACAGGGCAATCGCATCAAGAACGTGAGATGGGGGCATCGCAATCCCGCAGCACACCTCGAGGCATCCCTGCAGCGTTTCAACGCCAGGACGAGGATGAGGGGTTCGGGAACCGCCCTGGCCACCAGCCATCTCACAACCCTATCAGGTGTTCAGCACCTCCGCTAGCCTTCCAGCATTGCCTGGGCCCATGTGATGCCCCGGGGCATCGCTTCCGCGATGCTCCGCAGCAGGCGTCGGTGCCGATCCGAGAGTTGTCGTGTGGCATCCCAAGAGCCCCACCACCCACCCCGCCCCCTTCCACCACCCCTAACACAGTCCCCTGACGCAGCATTGGGTGGGAACACCTTCCAGCCAACCCCCAGGTGCTCACACAACAGCAGGCAACCCGTGTCGTGAAGGTTGGACGATACTGTGGGACCTGCAATAATATGACATCGCGTGCGACAGCCTTCGTTGCCTTGGTGGTGGCTGCTCTGCTCAGCACCGCGGATGCAGATGGGCCGTACTCTCGGTGGATGCAGGTCACAATGCCGAGGTTTACCTGCAACATCTTCAACGCGAACAACCTGAAGTCACCGATGCGGCTCGTGGTCAACGCCGCAACAAACGGGGACCTCAGCGGGGATCTCCGCACGCACTGCAGCAACAAAGACGAGTTGATTGTCTTCTTCTTCGTGAAGGATCTGTCTCTCAACGTCTCCCAGGAGCTGGACCGCGATGCCAACGCCCTGATGGAGCGCGAGCTGGAGGATGTGCTCAACTTCGGGATCTCCCTGGGGAACATCAACGTTGGGGTCGCCCCTGCGGACACCTGCACCGCTACCAACGCAGCGTACTCCTGGAAGGACACCGAGCAGAACCAGTGCATTGCAGTGCGCTGCACCGAGGGGTTCGAGCTTGTCGCGGATGACAACATCTGCCGTGTGCCAGTGACACCGGAAGACGAAGGTGATGACGGCCTCGCAACAGGGGCTATTGTGGCGATCATCGTGTCGGTCGTTATTATCCTCCTCATCGCGGTGGGTGCTGCCTGTTGGTTCTGCCGCGGGAAGAAGGAAGCCGAGGGTGGTGACATGGAGCTCCGCACCACGGAGGGGTGCAGCGAGCCCGTCAGCTCTGCGATGTAGGGTTCGGGTGTTGGGGGCGGTTCTCCCATTTGTGCGCCCACCCGCCAGCAAGAGACATGACACGGGGTGTCCTTAGTTGGGGTTCCTTTCATTCACACAAACGCCGTCTGCGCTCAAGGGAATCACAGCAAGGTGATATCCAGCATTCATTTAGTGCTTCCACCTCCCCGAGAGCCGTGCGCACAAGACGTGGGCTGGGGGGGCAGAAACAGTTGCCGGACGGATTGGAGGATTAGAGTGTGGCATCGTGTCACGTTGAAAACACCCAGAGCGGAATTGCACCGCTTTTCTTTGCGAGATCTTCAGCACTGTTGCATGCATGTGGCACGATGTGTCGATGTCGCGCGATTCTCGCGACTCGGGGCTTGGGGGCAGGAGGTGGAGGGGGGGGGGGGGTCGCTATGGGGTCCCCGATTCCCATGCGCGTTATCCTACTACCGGAGATGGGCGGGGGGGGTGGTTCTGCCACTCCCCGACAATTCTCTTTTGTTTTGTCTTTTTGGACATCCCTGCGTGCAACGGAATTCCACACAAACGCACGCGATGCGTGTATTTTCTTGCCCGTTCGTTCCCTGTCCGTCAGGGTGGGGAGGGAAGGGTTGCTGATGTTGCGCACAACGCGTTCTGTGCAGCTACCATGGAAATTGGATGTCCTGCACGACGTCAAAAACCCAGCTATGTGCGTGGAACGATCTCAGAGACCCGCGGTATACTCCTACACCCCACACACCTTTTTCCACGCCAGCGGTGGTGGCGAGGGCACGCTCTCTTTTTGTCACTTGTTGCGGTCAGGGTAAACCCAAACCTGGACATACATACGACCGGGTGATGACAACCAGATGGCAACAAAAAGGTGCTCTGTTTCTGTGCCTTCATCAAAACACAAAACTTGTCATTTTTTTTTAAGCACACTCGTGTGAGCGGAAAGCGCCCCACCACAGCTGCAACCAAACGTGCTCTATACACTAACCCCACCCTTCATCAGGCTCAGGGTGTGATCAGTTCAGGGTTTTGTGTGTAGAAGCGTCAACGCAACAAACAAAAGGAAATTCATCAGAGCGGTTGTAGCTGTGAAGTGATAGGGCGCTTTCACGTGCACTTCCCCCCTGTTGATGCAACTGTTTCTGACGATTCCAGAGGAGAACGTCGAAACCTCTCGGGGGGTCTTCGCTTCTTCGCGGTGAACTTGAACGAGTCTCCCTCTTTTGTGAGCAAACAACTTCCGAAAGGTCGCCGAAACATGCCGAACAGCGAAGACCCCCTTCTTGCCGTCCTCCCTTGTCTGTTGCGCACCCCACCTGGTATCATCCAGATCGTCCAGATGTGTGGTGTCTGCTGGAGCAGATCTGACGTGCAGACAGGACACAAACATATACACCCCCCACGCCCCCACCCGCCCACTTGCCACCGCCTAGCTCTAAATTTTCAGCAAAAAGCGTAGTATTAGTCTGACTGGCGAAGGTGTTCCAGAGGGAAACACTCTACCACCCCTGGAATTCCTGGAGCCGGTCTTGCCGCCCGCCGTACGACGGTTGCACGACAGTGACCGTTGAAGGGTGTGTGGTGCTGTGTTTGTTCCTTATTCTTCTTCTTCCCCCTGGTGAGGTGATCAAATAGAAATTCGAGTTGTACCGGGATGCCAGGAGTCTGGACCGCCGGGGGGCCTGGAGCGTGCACATTTGGCAGACAAAACGGTTCACCCATGACACCGGAAAAACTGCCCCGCCCTGGGTGGTGTGTGGTGATACGTTGGGGTGGAAACGCTTGCGGTGGAAACTGGGAGGGGCTTCTTTAAAAAAAATACCACAGAATTCCTCACACACAGCGCCCCCAGTGTCCACGCCGTTGTGTGGCTGCACACACGGAGCGGTGAGTCTTGCGGGAGCGGGGGGGTGGGGGAGGAGGAGGGGGAATGGTGGGACAGTTGGCGCGACGAAGGAGGCACCTGCGCAGGTCGCAGTGATTTCAGTCGAACGAAGCCCCACCGCCACCCAGCCCCCAAAGCCCAGGTGGTTGTAAGGCGGGTGCCGAAGGGCCCCGGTGACAGACAGTCACTTCTGGGGGGGATTTGTTTTTCTTGCAGCTTCTCCAGCACCCCACCGCACAGGAATCGGTGGCTGCGCGATGCGCGCTGCCTGTCAGAACGTGCAGCACCTTCGCAGGGCTGCGACACAGCGGCGATGGAACCAGCAGCAACAGCAGCCTCCGAGCAGCACCGAGGAGAATGTCCATGATACATACGAGGAGCAGCGCAAGATGCAGGAAGCCGCGTTTGCAAGGCTGGAGAAGAAGCGTGAGGAGGGGGCCCTCAGCAATCAGATGGACTCGGTGTCCACCCTGCACGGCAGGCGCTTCTCTGACGAGACGTATGACTACGATGCGCTCTCAGGCAACGTCTACGACTATATTGTGGTGGGAACTGGCTACGCCGGCAGCATCTTTGCCCTGCGCATGGCACAGAAGGGCTACTCGGTTCTCGCCGTGGAGGAGGGGCAGCGCTTTGAGGGCGCATCCCCTAACAACGACTGGGAGCTGGCACATTCGATGTGGAAACCTTCGTCGGGGCTGTACGGTTTGCAGCGCACCACACCGTTGGGTGCGCTGCACGTGAAGTCTGGCGTGGGTATCGGGGGGTCGTCACTGGTGAACGAAAGCACGCTGGAGCACCCGGACCTGTCGCTGTTTGCGGAGGAGCCGTGGGCACAGGTCACCTCGCCGGAGGAGATGGGGCGGTACTACGCAGAGGCGCAGCGCATGCTGGGGGTGGCAGAGCAGCCGTTCGTCACAGAGCCTGACAAGCTGATGATGACGGCTGCCGAGGAACTGGGCATCCGCGGGCAGTGCGACCTGGCGACTGCAGCGGTCTTCTTCGGGAAGCAGAAGGCCAAGGAGCTGGATAACCTCTCGGCCGAGCAGCATGCTGAGAGGTACTTCGAGACCAACGCCAGTGCACGGACTTCTCATATTGGGGGTGGCTTTATGACTGATCGGAAACGGCACTCGTATGTAAATGTCATAATGAAACGTGTGTGTGTCACAGTGAGATCACAGGAAGAGAGCAGGTGTGCTCGGTGTGTTCTACATCACAACAAAGGTGAATCATCAGAGTTCGCCTACTACCGCGTGTGTCTTCTTGGTGTGAAGCCCGCAGTGGCACATCTGTGTTTCTGTGGCCCTCCACGCATCCCGTCGACCCGCCTGCATCGCCTGCATCACAGTAATTCGCGACAAATGCTGCATCGGGAAGCGCTCGGCACCGACGGCAACACCGAGGAACGCGGAAGGGCTGTTTGGGCCGACCCCTATTTCAGTGGCATGGGGCCAAGCCGCAGCCCGTGCATCGGGTGCTCGAAGTGTTCGTTAGGATGCGCGACGAATGCGAAGAACACAATGGAGAACACATACGGCTTCCTTGCAGAGCGCCGCTACGACGCGACAATGATGTCCAACACGCGGGCAGAGGCTGTGCGCTACCTTGGGTATGGTGCTTGCAGGGCACAGCGATTGCAGACCGGTGACAGCTTTTACCGCCACTTCATTCTTGCTGGGCTCCGACACTTCTCCCCACTCGCCCATTTTAAAAGCCACACTACCGCCACCGCTGCAGGGAACCCACCGAAGAAGACGACTCGCGGTACGTGGTGGACGTCGTGCACCGCATCCCTGGGAAGGCGACCCTCGGAGCGAGGCTCTTCTCCCGCCGCCCCAAGAGGAGCGTGCGGCTGCAGGCACGCAACGTGGTTGTCGCGGCAGGAACCCTGGAGACGAACCGCTTGCTGCTTCACATGCGCTCCGATGAGCTCGGCTTGCCCAACCTGCCCGACAACATCGGTGTGGTCTCCAGCCCTGCGACAGCCACGGTGCTCGTCAACCCTCTGGACGACACCGACGAGGGCACACCCGGAGACAGGGACTTCACACGCGGCGTGGCCACGACCTCTGTGATGCGCCTGCCCACACAAGTGACACATGCGCACACCCTCGAGGTGCGCCACTTCGGCAACGGCTGCAGCCGCAGCCGCATGTCGTTCCTCCCCGCAGTGGAGGGGTCCACGACGTCGGAGCGTGCGCTCAACGTGGCGAGGTATGGCCAGCGACACCCTCTCTCTCCAGCCCTGCCTGTGAGGGTGGCATGTTGCGTGCCCTTCCGCCTGTTCTCGTTTTGCTTCGTTGCCTCCGCCAATGATACGAATCCCCCTCCCCCAGGGGACTCTCTCCTCAGCCCCTGAGGCTGCTCGCATGATGACAACCATACACTGACACTGGTGCCCTCCGAACGACACACCGGCTGGGGGACGTGTGCCCCGCCATCGCAAACTCAATCGATACTCCTGAAGGGCAATGCAGGGCGCAGGTGCCCATGGCTTCTTCTTCCGGCGATTCCAGCTTTGTAATTTTTGAACGGCGGTGGACCTGCACTCCACCAAATCCAAAAGACAACCCCGTCAGAAGTGAGCTCATGCGCACAAACAAACACCCCCCGTTCCTTCCTCTTGTGAGTTGTGAGGAACAACTAGACGCAATCGCAAAAGAACTGCGCAACGGCAGTGCCACCCACCCCCCCCCCCCCTCTCTCTCTCTCCCACAGGAAGTTGTGCGCGTCGTTTCTCAACACGCTGCGCTGGGCCACCCGCCCCAGCTGGGTGCAGTCGTGCTTCGTCATCCGCGAGAAGCTGCCCGCACAGCACACCCTCACGCTGGGAGTCAGCGGCAGGGGGGCAAAGCTGCAGGTCTTGGCAGAAGACCGCCCGCA
The DNA here is from genome assembly GCA_963210315.1 of Rhynchopus euleeides. Lineage (NCBI taxonomy): Eukaryota > Euglenozoa > Diplonemea > Diplonemida > Diplonemidae > Rhynchopus > Rhynchopus euleeides. The sequence goes on along the minus strand of OY723263.1, from coordinate 336,133 downwards.
GGAGGCAGCGGGGGAGAACGCCCTGCGCATCGCCGAGTCTGTCGTGGGGCGCCTGGGCGGCGGTTTCGTCTGCCGCCCCTATTCCGAGGGTGTCTTCGGGGGGTGCGAGACAGACGACCTGGTGGGCGGCGTCCCCCTCGGCGAGGTGCTGGAGAGCGACAACCAGGTCAAGGCCTACCCTGGGCTGTACGTTGTGGACTCTGCCTGCATCCCTGCACCTCTCAACGGCTTCAATTCGACCCTGACGGTGTGTGCCCTTGCCGAGCGTGCGGCGGCACGTGTGCCGTCCATCGGCTCAACACAGCCGAAGCTGTACGACCACAACCCTTGGGCATCAGTGGAGCTGCGCAGCCAAGGCGCAGTCCTGTCGGATGCGAGCATACGCCCTCCGGCATGAGGAGGAAGCCTGGCGTGACGGGTGCGCTTCTTCTTCCCTGTGATAAAAGCAAACTACGGTGGCGGGGGTGGTGGTGTGAATGGTTCTGACCCCGAAGGGTGAACACCCACCCGCCCCCTGGAAGGGTGGTTTTCTGCGTCTCTGCTGAGGAGGGAGGGAGTGTCCTCATCCCCACAGGCGGGACACTGCAGCCGGTCCGTTGGGTGGGGCGGTAGGAGGGGTGAGCTCTTGACTTCCCGCCCCCACACACGGAGCTGTCAGCCTGCCAGGTTTTGTTTTATTTGGCTCGAGTTGAAGGTGCAGCGGGGCAGGCAGGCCCCGTGAGAGCGGCAGAACGGAGTTCTGGAGAGAGAGGGACAGCAGGGCAGGGCATTAGTTTGGGCTGGTTATCCGGTTATGATAACCAGGATTTGGAGAAACCTGGTTATTTTAAAAAATAAAAAAAAGTCAAAATTCTGGTTCGGAACCGGGGTTTTCCCTTACCAAGTAACAGGCTGCGCTAGCCCCACCAAGCAGCCATAGTGCATCTGTCATTCTGCGGCAGATGCCAAGATGGTACAGCCCCCTTCTGCGCCGTCCCTCACTGACGAAACCCAGGCCACGACGAAGGTGAGCCAGCATGAGACCCTGATTCGTGTGTGATCGACCAGGAACGTGCCGCAAGAGCTGCTCTGGAGCATTGCACTCCTCTGCAACAGCCGGAATGCGGCCAACATCTGCAGCATTCTGCTGGAGCAGACAGAATCTCTGGGGACAGCTTCTGGAACCGCGTCGTATCCTTCGCCACTGACTGGTGCAACACCATGGGTGGTGGGAAACCCGGGGCGCAACTCCACGCGAAAATTGCCAAGTGCCTGTATACACTCTGGGCGTCGTGCCGCAGCCATGCCCTCAATTCAAGCTTCGGGCGCTCGCGGAGTGCCAGGAAGCCTGTCGGCGTGTAGATGGGTTCTCCTCCTGGCACCAGCGCGAATTGTGTGCTGTGTCTGACACCTCTCACAAACCCGGGAAAGTCGAGACGATGCATAACCTGGGGTGGGGAGACAGATAATAGCACGCCGCTGTCACAACGGCGCAGGAGGCGCTCGGGCGCGAAGCGCCCGAGCGAAAAAAATTGGTGATGTAATAACCAGGGTACCTGGGACCCCCCGTGTTTAAGTCCCCCCCCTGGAGGCGATTTTCGGCCGGGGGGGACTTAAACACGGGGGGGGCGGACCTAAACACAGGGGGGGCTTAAACACGGGGGTGGCACAGTGGAGACCAAGAAGACCTCTTCCTCTGCTGTCGTAGGGGGGTAATTCCGGTCCGGATGGACTTTTGGCACCCCACTTTTCGACTCTGACAGCACCTGGAGGGCCTAGGGGCCACCTGATGACCCTCCAGACCAGCTCACCCCCGTGTTTAGGTCCCCCTGTGTTTAAGTCCCCCCCCCTGCCAGACCCCCAGGGGGGGACTTAAACACGGGGGTAAGGGGGGGGGACTTATACACGGGGGGTCCCAGGTAACCAGGTTTCAGGCTCCGTCGGGAAGGTCAAACTAATGCCCTGCAGCAGGGTTGCCGGAAAAAAGTTAGATGCACGCAGGCGGGTCTTTGTTTCCCCCCCCCTCCCCCCACCCACCCTCTTCAAAACACTGGATCTCAGACGCAACCTGCATAACGAGTGAAGGGTGATCATTCTTGTGATTCTTTACACTTCTATTTCACTACCCCTCCCCCCACCCCACCCCGCTTCTCCCCCCCAGCCTCACCACGTTCGAAACGGGGCGGGACATGGTGGTTCCCACGCGGTGTTCTTCCTGGCCAGGCCTGCATGCAACACCTTGCCAAGCAAGGAAGTGTTCTGGCAGCGAAACCTCTCCTACACCTTCCGCCCCACCCCCACCCCCACCCACCCTGACAGGTGCATTTTCTCCAACCCCCCTTCCTCTCCCCCGGCGACACAACACACACGCGCAACACCACCGCCGCCCCACCCGCCCTCTTCCTTTTCTAAGGGTTTCACACACACCCTCCCGTCTCTCTCTCCTGCTTCATCGGAACCTCGGAAGCTCTTTTGTTTGCACCCATCTTTGACAAGCCAAGCCGCTCGCCCCCCCCACCCTCGACTCGACTCAACAGCTTGTGTGAGGCTTGCACAATGGTGCTGATGGTGGCGCACGACGAGGAGGCGTGGGAGGTGGTGTCCTACTCCGGGTCTGAGGGCTCCTGGGAGCTTGCTGACGCGCCCCTGACCCCGCTGTCCGGCAGCCCCAGCAGCAGCAGCCCTGTGTCGGACGGGTCGCTCGACCTGGTGGTGGCCGACGGGGCGAGGGATGGGGTGTCCGGTTCCTCGCGTGGGGGGCAGCTGGTGACCCACAGCGCAGCGCGTGCCCAGGCGGACATGGCCCAGCAGATGTTCGGGCACCCCCTTGCAGCAGAGGAGGACTCGATGAAGCACCGCCGCGCGCCCCGCCATCTTAAGGTTATGAACGGCAAGCAGCACCAGAAGATGCCGCGTGGGAAGCGTGCGAAGGTATGCACCCCGCCAGGGTTTGCTGGTGGTTGGAGATCAGGGGCGGAGGGGGGAGGAAGAAGTGTGGCCTTTGCGAGGGAATTTATGGCACAAATCACATCAAAAACGCCCTTGTTGATGGCTGTTCGCACGAGACACGTCAAAATCCTTCGTACCTAGGGTACCCCGAGAGAATGTCACCCCCCTCGAGGGCCCAGGGCCGAGGGGGGGTGACATTCTTCTCAGCCGCTACACAGGGCAGCCGTTGAAGAATGTCACCCCCCCTCTGTACAGGGTGGCCCTTGGAGAATGTCACCCCCCAAGCGGAGGCCGAGGGGGGGTGACATTCTCTCGGGGTACCCTAGGTAGGGAATTTTCTTTGGCTCTCTCTCTCTCTCTGTGCATCTGCCCTGCTACGCCACGCCACACCACCCTGCGCAGGCAAACAAGAGGCTGGAGACGCACAGGTCGGCCTTCACAAGCGAGCGCAAGTGCTGAACAGCGACATCTGTTTGCCTGCTGAGAGGGGGGCCTTCTGGGGGCTCTGCGTGTTCCTGTGCTGGAGAGGGGGGGGCAGCTTGTTGTGGGGCGGCACCAGTTGGGGTCGCCACCTGCACATGTTGCGAGGCACAGCTTGCTTCTCTGCACCTCTGAGCGTCACCCCCCTCGGCAGCCCCCGCCCCCCTCCAGTGAGATAATGTCCCTCTCCCTACCACCCCAGAGCGGGGTCGCCAAGGCGGGTGCTTCTCCGATGGCCTTCCGTTCTGCACGTTCCGCGTGCCTCTTTCCCGTGCAGGTGAATAGAGGTGGCATCTCAGGTGTCGGGGCAAAAAAGAAAACGGGCTGCCAGCACCTCCTTCGTAATATATCTGTTGCCTGCATCCCTCTTCCCTTCCATTAACAAAAAAACAAGAACGATGTTTACCAAACCTTGCTGTTTCCCACCCTTTTTAGGCGAGTTTATCTTGCTGAGGTGTGAGGACGAACTGCGTCTATACTCCGTGAGAACAACGCCTTTCTAAGGCAACACTGTGTACGTCACGGTCTGGTCGTCTTGTACGTCAGGCTGGAGGTCGTCGATGCCAAAAAAAAAACATGACACGCCTGTTCGATTAATTTGTATGGACGGCCCGCCTGCATCTTTTTTTTTTTTTTTTTTTTGCGGCCTGTGTGGTTGTCTTCGTCGTTTTTCTTCTGCGACCGGACATCTCCTTCTGGAGACACCGATCTTCACTATCAACCGCTAGCTGATGCTGGAGCTTTCGGGAGCCTCTGCGAGTGGGTGGCCACGTTTTCTTTGGTGGACGCATCCAAAAGGAAATAAAAAAGCGCCCTATCACTTCACAGCTACAACCGCTCTGATGAATTTCCTTTTGTTTGTTGCGTTGACGCTTCTACACACAAAACCCTGAACTGATCACACCCTGAGCCTGATGAAGGGTGGGGTTAGTGTATAGAGCACGTTTGGTTGCAGCTGTGGTGGGGCGCTTTCCGCTCACACGAGTGTGCTTAATAAATAAAGAACCCGAAAAGAGGTCGAGGCACCCGCTCCACACCGGCATCTTGGGGCTGGGGGTTCACAGTTTACACAGGTGAGGATCAGTCCTCTGTGAGGCGCTTATCCTGAAGACGTTCCAGTTCCCCAGTCGGTCTCCAGAAACTCGGGCCGCGTCTGGCGCTGTATCGCCTCGGCGGGGCTGTCGTCCCTTACAGTCTTCTCTGTACGAGGTCATCCACAGGCTGCACACCTGCCCCGCGGCTGTGTGGCAGTCTTCGCGGAGTGCAATGCGAAGGTCTGGCCTGACGTGGTGTGACTATTTAGACTCCAGGTGTCTCCACCCTTCCTGGTCTGGGGAGCCTCGGTACCCAAGCCGTTTTAGGTCATGCTCCGGACCACGGCCGTGCTAGACTCCTGGTGCAGGCACCCGTCATGGTCCGGGGACGGCCCCCCCAGGCAGTTTAACGTCTTACCCAGGACCTTGGCTCCCCGGCCGGGAATCTTTTTTTTTGAGTGAAAAAGGGGGCCGATTTTACACCTTTACTCTTCTCGAAACATTCAAAGAGCCCCCCTCCACCTCTTCCCCACACCCGCCGCTGCGTTGCACGACGCGCTGTCGGGGGGGGGGGTCGGCGACTGAAGCGCGGAGTGGGACAACTTGTTCAAATAACCCTGCCTTGATGCACCCCCTGCTGTTTTGTGGCTTCATGTGTTCCTAACACCAAACCATACCACGGGAGGTTTCAAAATAACGACAGCGGGGGGCGTGTTGCGGCAGTGGGGGAGTTTGCTGCAGAGTTTACTCGGTGCGTTCGATACCAAAAAAAAGCCGCATTTTTGTGTGGTGGGGCTGTGTCTGAGCGAAGTACTCCCCCGCACCGTTTCTTGATTTTCTTGGAAATGCCCCACCCACCCACCCACCCACCCACCCTCATGCGCATTCACCCAGCGCAACCAACCACCCTTGTGCACCTGTGGTGGTCTTTTTGTTGCATTTCAATTCGTTCAAACCCGCTTCGCCTCGAAGCCAAAGCTTGCCCTACAATACTACACACTCTGTGTGATATCCCACATGCCAGGCACACTGGTGCAATATTTCGGCATGTGCCGTGTCAGCACGCATCCCACCTGCACGTCCCAGGTTCTGCCTCTGTTTTTATTTGTTTTCTTTTTTCCTTTTTCACCCTAGCAAACTCCCCGCTCCTCCTTCTGTTCTCGGTTACTGGCCTCCAGACTGTTTTTAAAGCAAACTTGCCAAAGTGCCAAACATTACGAGTTACAAGCGGCAGAGCCGAAGAGAAGCCGCGAGTAACGAAACGAGAGGCTAGTCGCGCTGGCTATTTATTAGGATTGCCACCTTGATGACGTTTCTTCACAGGTCCTCAGCACAAGGAAGGCAATTGTGTCCGACGATAGTAAGACCGGGAGCCCTTCGCTGTGAGGGTGAAGGCTCTCGGCAACAGGAAAAAAAACTGCTGCAAAAAAACAAAAGTGTTCTGGTTGCCCTCCGCGGGGGCCCATAGTTCTCTCCCTCTCTCTCTCTGTTTCTGTCTCCTCCGCCACAAGTCTTGCTTTGTGGAATTTAACGGGGTTCGTACACACACCTCCTTCTTTTTTTGAACAAGAAAAAGTGGGGGTGGTGGGGTGTGTGTGTGTGGCAGTGGATGGTTGCATCAGGGTTCGCTTGGTGCACGAAACACTTTTGCACGAAACACAAAGTTTAACATGTCTGTGTGTGTGGGGGGCAACAGAAGATGGCATGCCATAGAAGGCCAGGGTTTTACATCTTTCAAGAGATATTCCAAGCGCAGGATGCCAGTCCCAAAATGAAATCTGCCAGCTAAGCCATTTTTTTCACAACAATGCCTCGAGAACCCACCTCCTCAGGCGAAGGTGATTTTTTTCCCCACACGGCTGTTCGGAAAGGTGCCAAGCGGCGAGTGTTCTGCAATACATGCTCGACACACGCGGGTGGGGTGGTTTGTAAGTGCGAATACGCCTCTTGAAACCACATATTAGTCTCTCGGTGTGCCTTTGTGTTCCTTCCTGCTATCCTCTTATCTCGCCACCTTTGGGTATTCCTTTGGGCGCGCCGTGTCCTCTCTTGGGCTTGCAAGTGCAAGTCATACACAGTAAGGTGTATTCTTGATTTGCATCCATTCTCGGACAGGGTTCTGCTTGCCAACCCTCCCTTTGGGAAGACCTTCGGCTATACGCCGGTTTTTCTGCCGGAAAACCAGGAAAGGTCTCCCCGACAGCTTCAAAACCCCTGCAGGTGGGTGCAGTGGAGGCAGCATCAGAGTTCGCTCGGTGCAACCTACACCAGATACACAGCTTAACGTGCAGGTTGGGGACCCCAGAAGGGTCTCCATCCCTGCAGAAACTATACGGAGCAGGTAAGATGCGAAGTACACCGCAGGGGTTGGTGCCTATCAAGTCAGTTTTCGACTTGTTGGGGCGACTAGCTTCCACCTGTTTTATAGTGAGAAACTCGACGAACTTTTTCGAAATACCTGCAGAAGAGCGAAGCCCCGCAAACCCCCCACTCCTCCCAGACTCTCTTTCAAAAGGGCCCCTTAGTCAGCCTTGGGATGGTCATCGGAATCCGGTGGTCACCTATATAGTCGAACCGACTATATAGCTGATTCAGGCCCTGTTAACTTGTCAGTTCGCCTCGGCTCGTTTATTTCGACCGTTGGGACCTTGACTGCCTCGCCCCAGTAGTCATAGTAAGTGCTGCAGCAGTTTAACGATAGCTAAACGGGCTGTGTTTGTTGCTGCAGCCCCTCTTCCCCCCCCTTTTTCCCCTCCCCTCTTCCTCCTCTTCCCATCCCGACCTGTCCCCAAAAGAACAACAAAAAAAAGCTCTAAGAAAATTGTGTGACAAAAAGATGCCCCAAAAGCAACCATTGTGAAATATTCTAAACGACACAAAGCCCCTCCCCCCATCCCCCATCCCTTCTAAAAAGGTCGGGGTTTGTCCGAGTTTTCTTCAGATAGGACACTCCCTTGGCTTCCCTCCCCACCCTTCACCCGAATTCGCTGGACTGCGCGTTGTCCCAGTTAGCGTGAAGAATGGGCCCAGCCTGTCAACCCAGTGAGAAGGCCTCTTCGCGGCTCTTCTCCACTGTGTGCTTGCAAAAGGCGAGGTTGGCTGTGCCCTGACCTGCACACAAAAAAATATCTGGGATAAAGCGATGACCCCCAAAGGATGAGGGGTGCCCAGCCCCACCCATCGCCCCCCCCCCACCTTCCCTTTTCCTCTGTGCCGGAACTTTTGGCTACACCACGGCATGCCATTTGGGCTGTGTTAGAATTCTGTTTTTCTTTTGGCAGCCGAGGAGGAGGGGTTACACCTTTTGTTTTCTGTGTGATTTACCATTTTTTGGACTAGTTACGAGCGACGAAGCGTAGCGAAGTCGCAAAGGAACGAAGGAAATCGTACGACTGAAGCTTTTGGATTAGCACCTTCATGCCACTTCACAGGGCCTCAACACAGCCTTGAGACAGCAAGTGTGCGCTCAACAAAAAGTAGTCCGGAACTGTTCTCCCGCAGTTGCTGGACAGGGTGTCGATAATAAAGCGAAAGGAGTACGATTATTGCCATCAAGCCCAACACATGTCATGATGGCGCGAAAATGAAGCGCTTCAGGTTCGCGGCTGTAAATATGTGTTCGCTTCAGCTTCAGGTGGTTCCTACCCCTCTCCATCCCCGCCTGCTCCTCGACTGTGAGTTACCTTGTGTTCACATGTGCTCCACACCCACATTCAAGGCAGCAGGCTGTATTGATGTTAGGGGTTCAACGAAAGGTTCAACGCACCGCACCTATCCCGAATGATGCGTATCACATCAGCACCCGGCTGTCGGCGTTTCTCTAACCTGATACGCTCCTCGCCAGAGGGACTTGATGTGATGTGATGGTGTTCTTTCGGATCTCCTCCACTACGGTGCTGGGGGGTCTGCGTGGATGCTGCCTTCCCTGAAGAAAAGACAATTGACAACCCCCCCCCCCTCCCATGTGCGATAGGATTTGTTGAAAGTTTGGTGCCACAAAGCGCCGCGATTCCCCCCCCCCCCAACATTGCATATAACAAGTGAAGGGAAGGCCAACTCTGTGTCCGTTTTCGACGTCACCGCCACCCCCACCTGCCCCTCCCAACCCGGCCTACCCCTTGCGGGAAGGTGTACCCTTGACTTGTTGTTCGGCCCCCATCCGACCTCCAGCCCCCGGCCCACGGCGTGGCAGCGTGGCATGCCAGGTGTCAGATGCCAGGTGTCTCAGCTTGAGTGTGGTTTTGAGTTGGGGGTCAGCCAAGAACTTCGTCTGATGCACTGCATGTTGCATCTCCGTATTGCCATATTCATTTTCCCGGGGGGAGGGGGGGGGGTACATTTTTTGGGCGTACAGCACAACGCCATTCTTTTTTTTCATTCATCCATTTTTCTGCCTTCCTCCACGATGCGGGGGTGGTGGTGGTGGTGGGGGGTAGTGCTTCAGAGAAGCGTACACTCCCCATTCTGTTTGTCGTTCTGCCTGATTTGTTGGGGACGTGCCCGGCTGTGAAAATCATGAAAGCAAAAGGCAATAAAATCCGGGCATGCAGCATTCCCACCAGCAGAAATGCATGTGGGGGGCTTCCCTCTGCCCTTCTCGCGCCAAACTGGCGAAACGGGCGGCAGGCACCTTTCGACATGGCCCGCAGGCTATGCCAACGGGGGATTGACAAATATGATTGCAGTATGTTTCAAGACTCTCTCTGAAGATCTGAAAGGGAAATAAACTCCGGAGTTCGCTCGGTGCGCCGGACACGAAACAAAAAAGGCCCGCGGCTGTAAATATGTGTTTTGTGGGGTTGCACTTCCTCCGACAATTCAAGCTTACACCCTCCCCCACCCCCTCCCCACCCCAGAGGAAAAGGGGAACAGAAAACCGCATGTGCTTTACAACCCCTTCACTACTACGGCTTTGAATTGAAACTTAAAATTTCAAGAGAACCGCCAATGTGCCCTTCATGCAGCAGCGTGGTATTAATACTTTACTATTATAGTAAACTCACGCCACATCTTTTTTTCCCGTGCCGTTTCCCTCCGCCTGCTCCCCAGGGCGGGACACAGTCACGCCGTTCTTCGTAGTGTTTCTATTATTGTGCCGGGGGGGATGGCGTAGGGCTGTTTTCACTCAGAACACTGTGCCAGTGCGATACCTATTCTATGAAGGCATGAGGGGTCACTCCCTGCACTTCTGAGCTGAAGGCTGAAGGCGAACGATCCTTCCCCCCCTCCACCCCCCACCCCCCCCTGTGAGCTGTGAGGTTGGCTCGGCCCAAAGCCACCTCTCACAAACGCAACTCCCGCACGGAACGGGCCAGACGTGCCCCACCCTTACGATAGATAGACACTTCGCCCCCTCACACGTGTTTTCCGTGAGATGGGCGGGTGGGGGTATTTTTTTCCCGCCGCCCCACAACCACACCCCACACACCAGCCGGGCCGTGTTGCCAGGATGGGTGGCGTGGGTGCGTCGGGGGTGTGAAGATGTCAGTTCAGAGCCCCCGCCGTGTTGTGGGGTGGTTCGAAAAGTGCGCTGTTTTTTTATCCTTTTCTATCCCCGATGGAGCATGCCGCGTTTCTGGCACGATCATGCGCGCCTTCTCTGAGTCAATCTCGTTGTCTCGGTGCCTCTGGTTGGGCCGGTTATGTCGGTTTGTGGAGAGGTCAAAAAAAGGATGGTGGTGATGCGTGTCAACAAGGGAAGTGATGCCAATCTTTACGAAAAGATGATTCGGGTCGTTGCTGACCCGCTGCTGAAACTGACGGTGTTTTGGAGATTGGTCTGCATGGCTCTTCAAAAGTGCAGACAAAAGCTGCCCAAGTGTGGGTTCAATGTTGAAGCGGCACATACTGTGTTACTGTGAACACACGTGTCCGTGCGCCACCCCCCTTCTCCACCAAGAGCCAAAAAAGGTCTCAGGTCTCAGGTGGGTGATCTGGGTGGTGTAGGCCTTCTCAGCATCGAAACCGAACAAAAACGAATCAGTCTGAGAATGGTTGCTACTGACGTGCTTGCTATTTATTCGGAATTTTCTACCCACCCCCCGACCTTGTGTGCCCCCTTCAGGCGGCTTCCTTCGTTGGAAACTGGGTGTGTGTGGGCGGTGCGGGTGTGGTTATAAAGTTTTAAGGCGGTGTCGCCCTGCACGGGCAGTAGCACCTCCCCTTCAGTATCGCACTCCCGAAGGATTCCCCAACACGACGTGACACCGGTTTCGACGCGTACTCTTCGTACCCCTCCCCCCGGCCGCGTCTCTTCAGCGAAGAACCGGGGATAATCGGACCAGGGCTAGCTAAACCCTGGTGGTGTCACGGGTGGGGTTGGAGAGGGAGAAAAGGAAGAAATGAAGTTGCGAAAAAGTCAAACACTGACACGTGAAATCAATAAAAAGGGTGGTATATATCGCCCCCTTGCTGCGACGAAGACACTAAATAGTCAGGCCGCTTCAAGAGTCTTGAGGGCTTGGGGCGGTGCGGGTGTGTTCGTTGGCCATTTCCGCAAAGCACACCTGTACACACCCTCTCGCCCCTGAGCCTGTTGATGTCCCGCTTTCCACGTCGCATGTTTCTCCCTTCACCGAAACACACCCATGCCCCACACACACCATTTGTTGGTGAGTAACACAACCCACACACACGCAACAGAAAAAAATATGTCGAAGAAAACTTGTTCGAATGCGGTTCAAGGTTGTCTAGGAACCTCTCAGAACAATCCGTGTTTGAAAACATCCGAAAATGCAGCGATGGATGCATCATAGCCTGGATCGCCTTGCACGTCATGGGCTGTTTGATTAGCGGCACATCAAAGCAAGAATGTGAACAAGTGTTACAAACAGGAGCAGCAGCCCCAGCCCCAGTCCCCTGTGCCCGCCCCTCCCGCCTTCCTGTCTGCAAGAACAAGTCGCATGGAGGCCGGCTGTGCCACGTGTAAGCTCCTTTTGGGTGCACTTGTGTTGAGGTCCCCAGCTTCCCAGGTCTAAATGCTATATTTTTCGAACTTCGTTCGTTGCAGCTCAGTAGACACCTCTCTGAAGGGTCTTCAATCTCGTCACGTCTTGGGCTCGCAGGTGCCACAGGCTTGGTTCTATCGGGTTGTCGTACATCCCTTTGTCAAGTCAATCTTGACGAACTTCAGCCCGTTCTTCAGGATTGCTGTTCTCAGACAGCAAGCGTTGAGGTCGCCGGGTCCTTTCCAATGGGCTGAGCCATATTCGAACAGGCCTACAGAGCTCGTCTCGTCCTCAATGCCGACTCCGAACTGCACCTTCTGCACCGACAGGGTATTGTAAGGTGTCGGATCGGGTTCGCTGAACAGTCAGCGGGATGCCAACCCGAAACACTCTTTTTACTCGGGGTCTTCCATGCTGAATGGTCTCCCCCCAACCCCCAATCCGCAATTGCAAAATGCGCATCCCAACGCAGGGCACACCCCTCTCCTCGCAGCTCGCACACAAGCACTCTTGCGGAAGAACAATGCAGTCGGTAAAGTGTGCCGTCGTGCTGCTGGCGATGACGCTGGGCGTCGCTGAGGCACAGCGCGGTGGGCGTGGGGGTGGTGGTGGTGGGCGTGGCGGGCGTGGTGGCGGTGGGAGGGGCCCGCGGCCTGCACCGGGACCTGTGCCCGTGCCGCCCCCTGTTGTGCCCCCTCCGACGGGCGGTGGTGGTGGTGGTGGTGGTGGTGGGGCCCCTGCACCTGTGCCTGTGCCTCCGCCGACAGGTGGTGGTGGCGGCGGTGGCGGTGGCGGCGCTGGGAGCCTCGGGCAGGGGATCGTGGCGGCGGACCGTGCGCAGTACCAGCCTGTGGTGCAGGCCATTGCAGGTGTGATCCAGTCGCAGCCGGGGACGTTCCGCCCCCTGCTGGTGCGGCTGGCGTGGCACACGATGTCGACCTTCGACGCGTCTGCGCGCCCCATCGGAGGGAGCGTGGGTGGGTGCGTGCGCGTGAACCCGGAGGCAGGGCTTGCGGACAACCGCGGGCTGGACGTGGCGACGCGGGCACTCGAGACAGTGAAGAGGGCACACCCGTTCGTGTCGTACGCGGACCTGTACCTGCTTGCGGGGAACACGGCGCTGGAAATGATGGGGAGCCCGACGCTGTTCTTCCGCCCCGGGCGCAGGGACTTCGTCGCCCCGGCGGAGACGAACCAGCAGTGCGTGGACGACAACGAGCGGCTGCCGACGAAGCACTTCAACAACGACAACTTCCCGCACCCGGAGACGCTCGACTACATCTTCGACAAGTTCGGTGAGCTGGGGATCTCGCTGAACAACGACCCGCAGGCACTTGAGAAAATTGTGGCTCTTTTTGGAGGCCACAACATGGGGGAGACGCACCTGGCCGTGAGCGGGAACCAGGGGCGCTGGACAACGGACAACCTCGTGTTCGGGACGGAATATTTTGCGTCGCCAGGATGAGGAAACGACCGATCGGTCGGTGATGGACAGCTGGCTCCTGGACGCATGGCTCCCCATCATGCAACGCCACCGCGATGGAGGCCCCTCGTGGGAGCTGTTCAAGGAGCGTTACGCCGCCTACATCCCTGAGGTTCCGCTGCCCCTCCAGCCTCTGAGTGGGGAGCAACTGCACATGGCGGCTGCGGACATGGGCTCGGGGAAGGCGCCAGGCACGGACGGCTGGTACGCTGAGGAGCTGAAGCTGTTGCCGCGGGCGTTCTACGCAGCCCTGGCGGAAGTTCTGAATGGCGTGGAGCTGTCGGGTGAGTGGCCCGAAGCTCTGCTGTCGGCGACTGTATCGATGATCCCGAAGGAGGAGGACCCCGACCCGCTGGACCATCGCCCTATTACGGTCATGTCGGTGATATACAGGGTGTGGGCGAAAGCCAGGGTAAGCCAACTGATGGTCTGGCAGGAGGAGTGGGCGACTGACAGCATGTACGGCTTCCGTACGGGCAAGGGTGCTTTCGGGGCGTACATGAAGACTGCGCTGCTAGCTGAGAAAGCATCCCTGACGGGCGTGCCTCTGCGTGGGGTTCTCCTCGACGTCAAAAAGTGCTTTGACTCGGTGCCATGGGATATCATCTTCGGCCTCCTGGAAATGATGGGTCTCGACGACAGAGTGCGGCGGCCCTCCCGGGCGATGTACCATGGCCTCAGGAGGCGGTTTAAAGTGCAGGGTTCGGTGGGTCAACCCTTCGCCGCCTTCAACGGGATCCTCCAGGGGTGCCCCCTGTCCGTACTGTGGCTGAACCCCGTGATGGCGGTGTGGGACAGGGTGGTCCGAGCAGAGGCACAGTGTGGAACCGGCCTCTACGCTGACGACAAGAAGTTGCTGGACACAGACCTCGCCAAGATCCGGAGGGGGCTACGGCTCACCGAGGAGTTCTCGGAGCTGACAGACCTGGGGGGATAAAATCCAACTTGCTGCCTTCACGTGGCGCCCCCTGTGATTACCCTCCTCCGAGGGGAAACTAAAGCAAGCTCTGGTAACTCTTTTTCCGCTGTGTGCCCTTTTTCATATATGCGGAGGGGCCCTTTCTGCACGGCTTTGGTTTTATTGATGTTGTGGTGTGCGTGGTTTATTTTCCCTTTTTTTGTTGTTTTCGCAGCATTTTATGCTGTCGGGTGAGCTTCCGCCCCATGGGAGGCGCTCCTTCCGGCTTGCGCTGCCCACCCATCCCACCCCCGTCCCCTTCCCACATTCTTTCTTTTCTTTTAGGGGAGACGTCCTCGCAGTGGCTGTTTGGCCTGACGCGATTCCCCGCCTCAAAGCAGACCCACCTGGCAGCTACTCAAGGCACATGAGGAGTGAGAGGCGTCAACGGGCGCAACGCCCCTCCCTGCGGTCCGGCTTCCGCCACGTGGCTGACTCAAAGCAGCGAAGTGACCAACGGGAGCGACATGAAAAAAAAAAAAAAGACCTGCGGTACGGGACAAAGGGGAGATGCTTCTCCACCGACCCGGGGGAGACGCTGACTCTAGTTCTCCAAGGGGAGCCCATCGTGCAAGCCAGAGGCGAGATAAAGGACCTTGGGGCGCAGATCTGTCTGGTGTCGCGGGAGAAGATCTCGGGGATCTGTGACAAGCGTGTCAAACAGGCAATTGAGGTGTGCCGCCGCCTGGAAGCGAAATACCTCAACCTGGGGTTCCCGGCCAAGGCGAAGATTCTCGCGACGATGGTGATGCCGATGGCCTTCGCCGCGATCCACACAGCCAACCCGCTGTGGGGCACCTTGAGCTCCCTTGACATGGCTGTCATGCGTGTGCTGTGGAAGTTTCAGAAGGCACGGCGATGCCCGATGATCGTGCGCAACTTGCTGTGCCCGGCTCACCGCGTGGACCCGACGTCCTACATCCAGTACCAACGACTGGTGGCGATGCACACCGTGCGCCACAGATGCCCGGATCTCTGGCAGCTGGTGACTGAGATCAGAAGCCTACGCACCCCCGCGAGGGGTCCACGGGGGCCGAGCAGGGCCGGTGCGCTGACGGCTGCGGAGATCAAGGCGGCGACTCCCGGGCCGGTGGCCCTGGTACAGACGGCGCTCTCGGACCTGCGCTGGAAGTGGCCCGATGCGGGGCGCCTCAAGGCACGTGACTCCGACAAGGCGATCGATCTCGGGTGCGAGGATCGACCTGCGGTGTTGCACGACCTGCGTGAGATGGTTCGTGCGGCCAGGTGGCGGGAGATTGCTGCAAAGAAACGGGAAGACACGACGGGCATGCGCGACGGGGTCGACTACATGGCTGTCACCCGAGTGTGGTCGGGGGAACCGGAACCATACCGTGCGGGAATCATGCGGGCGATCATCGCTGGAGACCAGGTCACCGAAGACCGCCGCCTCCGCCATTACAAGCAGGGGAATGGCATGTGTAAGTTGTGTGGGCTCGAGAAGGAGGACCACGAACACATGTGGTGGCGCTGCGAGGCGACGGCGGACTACCGCCGGCTACCGGCGTATCGGGATGTGGTGGCGGCGGACAGGACCAACTGGCCCCCCTGCTTGGCTCGGAACGGGATTCTGCCGCTGGGGTTTGTGATGCGGCAGGGACACGGCAATGCGAAGTGCCTGCGGCAGCTGCTTGGACTGTACACGGAGATTATCCTCCAGAGGGAGCGACTCCTCAAGCAGCGCGAGGCTGAACCGGCCACAGGGGTGTCGGTACGCGAGCCCTTTCCTTGGGGTTGGGACCCTGAGGAACCCCTTGAGACCTACGACAAGCTCCCTGATGCCCTGCCGCCGCAAGCCTGGTCTAAGGTGGCTGGGGTGCCGGCCTATTTCGCGGTCCGCGACTGGTGGAGGCAGCTGAAGTGGCCGGACGACGAAAACAACCGCAAGTACCACGTATCCTGGTTGGAACTCGCGGTGGACTTCGAGGTGTTCACCGGCGTCGACGTCGTGTTCTCGCCGGGGAGCAAGAAGAAGGGGCAGCGGGCCCTGACTGCGAGGGACAAGGGTACGCTGATGGCTGCCTGGATGCGCACATGTGAAGCCATTGCGGGACCCGGTGAGTACATCCACCCGGGGAAGAAGGGCGGGGAGTCCAAGTGCAAGTCTCTGGAGCCCTTCATCGGACAGCTGCAGTGCGGCGGGCTGAACCGGCGTCCTCGCTTGCTGTGCACGCAGGCGGTCGAAGCGATGCTCACTAGGCTGAAGGAGCAAGTGCGAGAGGCCGCGTCGCTGACACCGCGCCCGAGCTGGACCACGATGGAGGTTCTGGTCCAAGAGGCGGGCCGCGACGAGAGGAGAGCCGTGTACGAGGCCGCGGCGGCTGGTCATGTGGTGGCACGAGCTGAGCCCCAACCGCGGAGTGGGGTGGAAACCCTTTTCTTCGACGGGTCCCTCAGACGGGGGAAGGGCACTGCCAAGAAGCGGGCGGGTACGGGTGCGGGTGCAGTGCGCAAAACCGCGAGTGGTGTGGTGGTGTGGACCGCGCAGAGCAGACTGGCGCAGGGGTGCACTGTGAACGAGGCGGAGTACGCGGGTCTACTGCTCTGCCTAGATGAACTGATTGACCACCCGCCGGTGGGCGAGGTGGTGGTGTATGGCGATAGTCAGCTGGTTGCGGACCAGGTCAACACCGACACCATGTGCCGGAGCAAGAAGCTCCGCCCGCTGTACGTCAAGGCCAGAGAACGCATCGCCGCCCTGCGGGCGGCCGGCACACGAATCACTCTCGTGCACGTGGGCCGAAAGTGGAATGCGGACGCGGACGCCGCCGCCAACGCGGCAGTCGACAAGCTGGAGGTGGGGGTCACTCGGCACTCGCGAGGAGAGCCGGAATCACCGGTGTGAGGGCCCGGGCGGACAGTAGCAGTCGTCCGCCAGACTGGACACTCTACTGATGCTGGACAAGGGCCGTGGGGAAGGTCTGTTTTTAGCATTGGTTTTTGTTTGTTCGTCGCCGCTCGGGCACCTTATATTCACTGCGAGAACATGTCTGATGTGTTGCGTTGTGTTGTGTTGACTGGAAACAGCACACCAGAATCCAATGCACCACATCCACAACCCCACAGGAACACCGCCGAGACACGTGGGACCGACCTGCAGTACCGCGGCGGGCCCGGGCGCCGGTCTGTGATGCTGCCGATCGACATGGCGCTGCGTGCAGACAACCGCCTGCGCAACATCGTGCGCCAGTTCTCGCGCGACAGGGCCGCCTACGAGACCCACTTCGTGGCAGCGTGGCGCCAGATCCAGGAGAACGGGTTCTAGTGATGGTGTGACAACACCAACACCCGGAGAGGTTTTCTGCACATGAGGCGATGCGCATGTGCAGGATGCTGCGGGTTGTTTTCTTCTTCCTTTGCTGTCTCAATAGGACCGTTGGTGTTGGGATTAACCGCGCTTTCATCTGATCTCTGATCTGATTCGATTTGATTTCACTTTTGCTTCGCTTTTGCTGGTCCCTGCTTCAGGGCGAGGTGATGGTGAAACGGTATTTTGACTTCTTTTCCCATTTCCCCTTTTCCCCTTTTCCAATAGACGCGGTCCCCCCGCACTGGGATCGCTGGAATCGAATCTACCACTTTTGAACTGTTCTTCTGTGTGTCATCACTGCCACTGCGGACTGCCACTGTCGCTGTCCCCCCTGTCCCTGTGTCAGCGGGAGAGCGAGGGTTGGCAGCATTAGCAACACACCCACACACACACCCAGCACTTTGAACCTTGGTTGTGCCTTGGGCTTCCCGACAGCACAACCCGGGGAGAAACAGAACCAAACCAACCCGAGAACGCCGCGCACAGGCACCGGTGCCCCGCACGGGACAAGTGGCTATGGCTCTGGCTGTGGCTATATATAAATGTCCCGGGGGATCCTGTTTGCCTCGCACACGGCGGACGCATGCTGCGTGCGATGCCGCGCAGACAGGCGCTCTGCCTTGACTTGTTACTTTACTTCATTTTGCTTTACTCCACTTGATTTGCTGGCGTCGCTTCACTGCAGTCGGCTCGACTCGTGTCGGGTTGACGAATCGACGCAGCTCTGTTTGTTTGTTCCAAACGTGCCTGTCGCGCACACACGCATCAGGCACTGGCACCCTGTGTCCGCGGCACGTGACGCCTCCGTCACTGTGCGTATTAGGGCACCGCAGATTCCCGCTTGACGGACTTCCACACAGACACCCCCATGCCGACGCCCCCTCCCGCCCCCCTCCCCTACCCCCCGCTTGTTTGCATTTTGACACCTCCGCTGCACCACCCCCCTCCACACCGACCCCCCACATCCTCCCTGCTCCACAACGAACCCGCCCTCCCCCCTCCCACCCCCCCGCCTTTAGGTGAGGGCGGCCCCACCTGCCGCCTCGCCTGGCCATACACAACGCGCGCCTTCCTCGGGGCCCCGCGCTACCCAACGCCACCGCCCTCCGCCCTCCCTGTTTTGCCTCCCACACCCACCCCAGCATGGCACTCCACGATCTCCCTGAGGACTGGCGGTGCACAGACCTGCTCGCTGCGCTGAAGCTCCCAGGGTTGACCGTGGCGGTGCATGGGGTGGAGTGGCTGCCTGCGAGTCGCAACTCGCTTCTGGCTGCCCTCGAGGTGAGAGCTGCTCTTGCCCGGCAGGAGAAGACCACAGCAGTCCCTGTCCGCGTGGTGCTGGTCGACACCGAGGAGCTGTGGCAGTGGGCACGCCAGGAGCAGCTGCTGGTGGGCATGCCCTGCATCTTCCTCCACTTCGAGCAGCGCAAGCTGCGGCTAGACCACTGCCCCCCCAGCTCCCTCCCCTGCCAGCTCACGGACCAGCTCGCGGCGACCCTGGTCAGCCCGCAGCAGCGCCTCCGCGACGACAGGCTCGTCGGGCACTTCTCCTCCAGCTTCCTCCTCCGCCTCATCGACAACGCCCTCGAAGCCATCGCTCTGCGCGGCAAGGGGGAACCCCGCCCAATAGAAGTCCCCATCATGACCATCACCCCTGCAGGGGGTTGATGCTGTCCGTCAACCCCACCCCTCCAGCTGGCCACCCTTCCCGGGGAGGGGGGGGATTGGTGTTGTGTTGTGTGGTGGCGGTGGAGCTGGGGAGGAGGGTTAAGTGTAAGAATAGATCCCCTCGCTGCCCCCTGCTTCCCCCGCGTGGTGAGGTGGGGGGGTGGGGATGTGTGTGTGTGGGGTGCGCAATCCTTGCAGAGAGAGGTGGGCTGGGGGGGGGGGGGGAGGGGGGGCGGTGTGTGTGTCTCAACGGCGTGTCGCAACATGGGGGGCAGTGTGTTCGCGTCAGATCTGCCCCCTCCCCCTACCACCCTCTCAAGGTTTCTCAAGTGTTATTTTTCTTGGCAGTGTGCCGCCCTGGCTGCACTGCGCCCTGCTCCCCCGTGCCTCCTATTCTGACAAGAAATTGATTACCGTATACGTAAATATTTTGGAACGTAAATATTATGGAACGTAAATATTATGGAACGCTGGTGGGTTGGCGTTCCAGATTTTTTTCGTTCCATAATATTTACAGCGCTTTCTGCGACTCGGGGACTTGGACCAGGTGATCGGACGGCGTACAGAGTCCCTGACGGGACCTACTCGTGCACTTTTCGCGCGATTCCTGACGCAAGCCGTCCTCACCACCGAGTCCCCAACTGGCCCTGTAAATATTTTGGAACGTAAATATTATGGAACGGACCGGCCAAAAATGGGCCCGTTCCATAATATTTACGTTCCATAATATTTACGTATACGGTATTATCGAAAAGAACTGCGAGGGTTCTTCGCTACGGTAGAAAATGGCAATGCCACCATGTGTCCCACCCAAGCGAACTTGGAACAGCAACCAACCTTTCTCACCGGGGGGGCTGCGAGAGGCGCCGCCAAAACCCGTTTAAATCGTTCAAAACGGTGCCTTTGCAATGCATTTCCTGGGGGGGGGGGGAGGCAATGCTTTTTTTTGCCGAAAGAAGTGTCGAAAAAGACGTAATGTTGTAGTGAAGACCCCCTCCCACGGATGCTCTGTTCGGTTGTTCCCCACTGCCTCCCTCCCACCCCACCGACAGGCGTCATGATCCGCACGTTGCTGCCGCAACGGCGGCTCTTCTATGCGTCAGCGGCACGAGGCGTGAAGCCTCTGCTGACCAAATCCCAGGCACTGGATGTTCTCGGTGTCAACTCCAACACAACGAAGGTCAACGAAGACACGCTGACGGTTGCCTTCGAGAGGAGGATGAAGGAGCTCACAGGGCATCGGGAGGAGAAACACACGATGGATGCCGACATGTCGGAGATCTTCAAGGTGAAGGCGGCGTATGCCTTGTGGATGGAGGAGATCAAGGGGACAGAAAATATCGCTGAGCACGTCGAGCACGTCGCGCGTTCCAGAATTGCCCGTCAGGCTGTCGAAGATGATGGCAAGATGGTTAAGATGGGGATCCACCTAGTGCTGTACTGCGTGGCAGCACTGATGTTCACCATGCTGGTGTACCTGGGCGCCTTCCTCATCAACCCGGCGGAGGTAGACGTTATCCGCAACCGGCAGAATGGGATGCTCCTCGGTGGTGAAAAGGGCAGGCGCTTTGCGCAACGCTACGGCATGCATGACAACACCAGAGTCCCGGATCATGTTGAGCAAGCAGCCGCACACGATGCCGATGGACAACCGGCCTCGTGAGCCTGCCTGCCATATCACGTGGGGTGGTGGGGAGGCGAGGAGGGGGGTGATGGTGTCTGCAGGACAACAGATAACCAGCATGCCCCTTCTGAGGGCGTGGGGCCATGTGGCGGCCGGGTTATTTCTGAGTGTGTACTCTGCATTCGGGGAAACTATGTGTTTCGCGGTGGTGCAGGGGTCGGAGGGTGGGGCGTGTTTGCAGTGGCCTGAGGGCGGGCTGCCGGGGGTTGCTGCCCCCGTGTGCCGCCTCGCTCTCGTGTGGGCGGGGGGCAGTGCGGCGTGATTGTGCTTTTTGTCGCCTTCTTGTGGATGTTCTCAGCGTGGCGGCAAGAAAGAAGACGTGTGCGGCCCTCACCCCCCTCCCCCCTCCGCGCCCAACCACCCCCCTTGGTTCAGCATTGACACTCAAGGGCACAACACTGCGCTACCCGCTTCACACCACACCACCCCAGGCGTGCCCGGCACGCAGTACACAGCCGCATGCCAGAGGGCGGCGTCGACCTCGAGCGTGTGGTCCGTGACCTGTGCGCTGAGGTGCAGCGCCTCCAAGCCGCTCTCAAGGATGAGAGACGCCAGCGTGTGTTCGCCGTTGCGGCGCTGAACCAAAAGGTCGAGAGGCTGATGAAGAAGACTGGCACCACAGCCGGCTCCGACGACGAGGCGGATGAGGTTGTCGAAGACGACCCCCCTCCGAAGAAGCCGCACGTCACGGTCGTTGCACCTCATGAGTGCGGACACGCCCATGCCCACCCTCCGGTATGCATGACACCAGCCCCTCGCCAGCCACCACACCCCGACCCTCAGGCCGACACCGCAGCACCGGCAAGCAAGAGAGACGCTGCGGCACCGGAGCAGGCAGAGGCGGCGAAGCCTGCGCTGAAGAAGCCCCGGGCACAGGAGGAGGCGCCCAAGGTGATCAAGAAGGCGGACCCGCCTGCCCCTGCCCCTTCCACTGCCCCCACCGCTGCTGAGGCGAAGCCGCAGCGCGCCACCCTGGACCCCTTGCGCGTGGGCACCCTGGTGGAGGTGCGCTGCGTGTCCATGGAGGAGGACGAGGGGCAGGCAAAGTGGGACCCGGCGCGTGTCATAGTTGTGGAGGGCAACGGGCTGTTCACAGGTGTGTTGGGTTGCCGGTACGGCGGTGTGTGTTGTGTGCCCTACGGTAAACACAAAGCTTGATGTGTGACAGGGGGGTGGAGATCGCATCAAGCTATACTGGTGCTGGGCGTGCTCTCGATTCACATGTGTACGTGCTGACAGGTCTGCTCCGTTTTGCTCTTCGAGGCAAGGAGTTGTGCTGTTGCGTGTTCCCTCCACCATGCCCTCACCCGCAGTGCTGTTCGATGACGGGGAGAAGTGGAGCGGCGTGCCGCACTCAGACCTCCGCCTGCCTGTGAGCTCGCCCCTGCTGGCGCGGAAAACCTGCTCCGCGCCTCTGTTCACCGACTCAGAAGATGCAGCGCAGCTGCTGGCGAGAGACCCCTGCGAGTTCTCAGGCTATTTGTGGCACCACACCAGCGGCTACGTCCAGGAGGTGCGCGAACAGAAGTGGCTTGTGCTGAAGGACAACAAGCTTTACTTCCATAAGGACGCAACCACAGCACACGACAAGGTACGTCAACTCCCGCAGCTTTGGGGTAGGGGAGGGAGGGGGTGCGCTGCTGCCTGTGCCCTTCTGCCCCTTTCCCTCCCAAAGGCTCTTTTGGGATTCGCTTTCGAGATCACCACCAAGAACACCCACACACACACACACACACACACACACCCCTTCCTTTGCAGGTTGTCGACCTTACGGGTGCCACGTTGGACCTGCAACCCCCCCTCCCGTCAGCCAAGACGGATGCCACGTTCACCGTGAACTACAGCGGGGGTCAGGAGCGCCTCGAGGCGCACTCGAAGCAGGAGTTCGAGGCATGGTCGAACCAGCTGCGCATCTCGGTGTGGAAGGCTGCAGATAGGCCGTTGGATGCGAAGTTCCGGTTGTTCTACGAAGGGGTGCGACGTGCGGAGATGCGCTGCGTGGTGCCGCAGCTGGCCCCGAACACCAAGCCGGAGGAGGAGGTGGCCACGCTGTGGAAGCGGTACGTCGTGTCGCAGAGCGCTGGGTCGTGGTTCTCTTCGGGCGACTGGGGGAGGCGGTTCTTCGCAATCCACGAGGGGTACCTCACCATGCGGCCCGACAGGCTGAAGACGTCTGGGGTTGCGGTGATACCCCTCACCGACACGACGCTCGTCACCAACCGCACCGATGCCGGCAACCCCTTCAACATCGAGCTCCGGTCGCCGCATCTCGACCACCCCGTCACACTCTGCCCAGACTCAGCGGATATGTACCAAGAGCTGGCCACAGCACTCTCCTCCTCCTACCTGCTCGCAAACCCCTCCAAGGCAGAGTCGGGCCTCCTGTAAGGGCAGGGGTAGTGGAGGGGTGCACGGTTGGAGATGTCTGCAGCCTGAGAGTGGCTCAGGTGGCGTCGGTTGTGTTGTCCGCGGCGTGGGACAAACACGACCGAGGCATAGCCCGACTGCGAAGCAGGGCTCGCAGATTCTGTTTACGGAGTGTAGAAGGTATCTACACTGGTTCGTATCGGCTTTCTTATCCCGAGGGTAATCCGCGCTTTCGCAAGATGTACGCCTCTTCTTCCCTGTCTGCAGAGCCTGCGGCATGTATCGATGTAGTAACCGCAAGTGATATGCGCCGTAACCGCCGCACACGCGCAAACATGAACGAATCTTGTTGTTTGATGTATTCCGCCCACCTGGTGCCCCGCCCCCCTGCCCCCCCGCCCCCCCCAACATTTGCCAGACGTGCCGCTCTTTCTGCAACTGTGTGTATCGCATGCGCACCATTCCTTCCCCTGATGGACATCGGCACCACCCACCCTGCAGATGTCAATACACGAGCGGAATACACACTTCTCTTGCCAACCGCCTCTCTCCTAACTCGTTCTTCCCGCCTTGTGGCATGTCCGGTAAGGCGCCCGCCAATGGGGGCAATGGGTGGGTGACTGTCGACAAGCGCGGGAAGAAGAACGAAAAGAAGAAGCCCGATGCCGAAACCAACGGTGTGCACGCTGCAAAGCCCAAGGAAGAGGATGGCAACAAGCGTGTGCTGCTGATGAAGCAGGAGAAGGAGAGGAAGAAGGCGCAGGGGGGCAGCCCGCCGCAGAAGCAGCAGCAGCAGCAGTCCCCCCCGCCCACCCGCCCTGCGTTGCCCTCCCAGGGCAACGGGTCTGCGCCCTCCCCGCCGTCGAAGGTGGCGCAGGGGCAGCCGGCTGCGGCGCCCAGCGGGCCGCTGTCGTATGTGTTCCGCCTCAACCTGAAGCCCACCGGCTACCAGCTGAAGGGCATTGTGAACCGCGGCAACACGTGCTACCAGAACGCGGTGCTGCAGGGCCTGCTGTCCGTCCCCGCCTTCCTCAACATGGCGAAGTCGCTGCCGCCACCCGGCTCCGTGGCGAAGGAGGAGTATCCGTTGGTGTGCGCGCTGCGCCAGGTTGTGTTCGACTTCAAACCGCAGGACGGGCACTCTGCATCCGCTGACGCATGGCCCCTGCTCATTGCTGTATGTTTTGTTTGCTGTTCGGGCTGGTGGTGGTGGTGGTATTTGGGGCTTCGTCGGGACGCACACCTGGCGTTATGGTACGTTGAGCGCAAGTGAGGGCATTGCATCTGTCAAACTTTGTTCTGGTAGATGCGGTCAACAAACACATTCTGTTTACTTTCTTCCGTGTTTCAAGAACTGTTGTGTCATATCAGCAACGACAACCACCAACCAACCCACACCAATCCACCACAGATGCAGCGGTACTCGAAGGAGTTCAAGCTGGGCCAGCAGCAGGATGCATGTGAATACCTTGTCTGTGTGTTGGACGCGCTGAGCCGTGAAATCACCGCCCTGTCAGGGCAGGCGCCAGCCAAGGCGAAGCCGAGCAAGGCCACTGACGAGGGCTGGCAGACTGTGGACTCCACAGGACGCAGCCGTGGCGTCGAGCACACGACTGGCGTTGACGAATTGGGGGCATGCATGCAGCAGATCTTCGGGGGCAAGATGTCCAGCAGGCTTGCTGCGCGGGGCGAGGCCCCCTCTGTGACCCTGCAACCCTTCACGGTGCTGCCGCTGGACGTGATCTCCGACAAGCACACGTCTGTGGAGAACTTCCTGCTGGATTACACTGCCTCGCAGCAGGTCGAGCTTGCCTCAGGCGCCGTCGCGACAAAGCAGGAGTCTTTCTGCGAGCTCCCCAACACACTGTGCGTGTGCCTCAAGCTTTGGTTCGACCCGTCAACCAAGTCCCAGGTCTCCCGCAAGCTGCAGCTCAACCACCTCCTCACGATCCACGCGTCTTCCAACACCGCAAGGCGGAAATACGAATACAGCCTGACAGGCGTGGTGTGCCACAAGGGCCCACGGATGACCGCTGGACACTACACAGCCGTAGTGCGAAAAGGGGACCGATGGTATGCTATGGTGCGTGTCTGTCTTTGCGTTTCAGCCCTCTGCAGGCCTGTCGCTAACTTTTCGATTTTGGAGATTTGGAGGGTTGACGCTCCTGTTTTGGGGGGGATCAGGGGGGAAAACACTAGGGGTCAATTTTTCTCTCGCGCGCTTCGCGCGCGCTCGTGTTGTTGCCCAATTTTCCCGTCGGTGGACCACTAGGTGGGCACGGTGTGAGGCGCTGGGTTCCTTCCGTGGTTCCTCTCCCGCTCGGGTGCCGGAGGAAACCCAAAAAATGGCTTTCGGGACCATTATTTCGACGCTACCCCCTGATATGCCACGGCCGTTGAAGCGCAAGGACTTGGTTACTAGACGGGCACGCGAGATGGGGGGTCTGGGGGGCAGAGCCCCCCAGCCGCCGGAGGCCACGGTAGTGAACATCTGTTCCTGCAAAACCATACTCTCTTCGACGTCGACCCAGTGTAATCGGGTCAACGCTAGGTAAGCGTCGACCCAGCGTAATAAATGGGTTGGCGCTTGGTCCAGGCTTGAATGGCAACCCAGTTCCACTGGGTCGACGCTGGGTTGACGCTTTTTTATGGGGGGGGAAACCCAAAATCACTGGGTCGACGCTTAGCGACATGCCTGAGTCCTCTGTGCAGAAGTGGGGGGGGGGGGGGGGCGGACGGCTCCTGAGCATTTCCAACAGACTTTGCATGTCCGGACCACCACACCGCCACGCGAACAGGTTCTCGGCTGACGACGCCAGCATCACATCGCTGCCTGCCTACTCACCCTGCGGGGCAGAGCCCTACATCCTGTTCTACACAAAGCGGCAGTAGCCTGCCTCCAACTGAAGGTTGCAGCACGCCACGCTGCCTCAGGCAACACTTGGGCCTCTGCTGTCCGACAAACCGTCCATCCATTCTCACCGTGGACTATCCATGTTCTCTCAGGGCACCGAAATCATATTTCTTGCTGCCAGTCTCCTGTGTGTCGACACCTTGCTTCTGCCTGGCAGCGGCTTTTATTTTGCAATAAGCTGCCCCAGGTCACGGTAAAAAAGACTGTTGACAGCACACGTACGGGCACGCATACGCGCCCAGGTGCGCACAAACGCCAAATGGGTGGGGTTCTTCGATGTTCTTCGACTCTGCTTCTATGATCCCCTCCCCCCACCACTCTGCAAACGCCACGCGACGGGTTATCCTACTATGCCTGCTCGTGGCTGTGGCTTCTGTCAGAAAAACAAAAACCCCACCACAAAAAAACAAACCACTCGCAAAGGGCAATATCAGGACCGTCAAATCATTCATTTTTCGGGTTATTTTTGAACCACTGGGCGCGGGAGGGGGGGGGGGTAATAGTGCGCAATGGAAATACTTCCGGTTTGGGGGCGAGAGCTGTCGCCTCTCCGGGTCACCTGCGAACCTCACTGGGTGGGAGGGGAGGGGGGGGGATAGTGTTGGCATGGGGCTATTTTAAAACGACACTTTTTTTCTTGGGGGGGGGATGGGGGGGGGGTCCCGTTTGTTGCAACCCCCCCCCTTTTGAAAGCAAACCTCTCCCTCTCCTCTTCCTCCTCCGCCACCGCTGCTGCCTGCACACCCGACCCCCCCCCCCCTTGCCACCCCGTCTTCGGAGACTCATATTTACCTTTCCCGAGGATGGGGTGGGAAGAGCCGAACGCGTATTCACCTGGCCATGTCTTCTAACCTCAAGGCCGGTGTGCGAGCGCGCTTCGTGAACACACACAGGGTGAGGGCCGGCTTGGTAAAAAGGAGACATGAACACACCGCTTTTGTCGTCAGATTTATAGGACTCCGTGGTAGCAAGGCGGTCCGACATTGGCATCGGTTTCTTCAGAATTTCGTCGGGAGGGTGTTATGGTGTGGGCGAGGCGGATGGGTGTGGCGATCGTGTCGCATCTCGAGAAGCGCACCGCTCCGTGCTTTGTTTTTTTTTGTGCATTTTTTATTACAAACGGCTGTGTCTTGTAGTGTGAGGTTGTGGCCACGCGACGCCACCCTCCGGCCTAATAAAATGCCCCTCTTTTTGTGTAAACGGCTGCAGGGCGTCCTGTCAAACGCCTCTACCGGCCCCTCTCATCTATTCTGATCAGGCTATTTGGTGTTCGTTCCGTGATGCAGCAGCGCCTCAAGCCTGGGGTGTGGTGTCGACGTTGGGTCGATGCGGGCACGTCTATCCTGTGCATGCAGAAGGGGATGGGAAAATTACATGGCGACGAAACCCATCAGAAGGAAGAAGAAATGCGCCTCTTCTGATTTCCCCCGAAATACCGGACCCTCGCACGTCATTTTTTGTTCATCGCAAGAAGCACAGAAGCGGTCATCGACCCCTCCGCGCTTTGGGGGGGGGGGGTAGGGGGGTAGTTGCCGCACACTTCCAACCCACTAATGTTGTGTCACTATGAAGTGTGGCAGTGCTGCTATTTTTTTGCGTTCCCTGAAAGCAGGCCTGTTTCGGGGAGAGATATCTCCACTCTCGCACTCTTGACTCTCTCAAACACTTGATCGTCACTTCATCAACGGGGTGACCATCGTGCCAACTGGCGCTGCTGCTCCCCTTGAAGCGCCATCCAAATCGAAAGGCACGTTAGCGGGACCCGCTTTCTCGTTACAGCAATTCGGCCTTCCAACACGCCATCCTCCAGGCCAGGCCTACGCAGGCATTACCAGGACCAAACGGCACTCTCTCTCTCACTCTTTCAAGCGCTTGGCAACGTGCCGTGCTCTCTGTCTGTTTCTCTTACAACAATCACGCCAACTGCCCTTGCTGCCCTCCCCCCCTTGTGTGGGACAAACAAGGGAGCGGCACCCCCCAAGCAGCATCACAAACCGCCATACACTGTCGACTCGGAGGGGGGGAGGGAGTTGGGTCCGATACACGTTCCCCGCTCCCTGCCAGCCCCCTCGCGGGTTGAGTCTCACGGGCGGTGCCAACCTGTCGTGCCGCGGCAGGGCATGTGGCACCGTGCTGGTCTTTGTGTGCATGGTGCCCTCCCACCCCACCCTTGCAACCATTCTGAATTGCAAGCGATGATGGTACACCCCCTCCCCCCTTTCCTTTGTGGGGCCTCGCCTCTGTCCCCACCTCGATCCCAACACCACAACGCCACAACCACCAGGAGGAATCACAATGAAGAGTGGCGCCGGCAGAGCTCTTGCACGGCAAGTGCGTCGGGAGTCCACCGGGCTTGCTGGCGGGCTGAGGACGGCAGTTGCCGACAGGACCGGCACACCTCTGGCCCCGTTCGTTGGGCGGGCGTCTTGGAGCAGGAAGTACGACTCCCTGCAGGAGGAGCGCCACACACACTCGACACAGAGCGATGAGAAGGTCGAGGCGCTGTTCGGAGTGGACCACCACCCCTGGGTGCACCCGGTATGCAGCGGAGGGCCAGGGAGGGGGCTTGCCTTGCGTGGCCTGGGAGCCCACGACAGGTCTTTTTGTTTGCGCTGCGCGCTTGGTGTGGTCGGGTGGTGCGTCGTGCCATCCTCTGGCACCTGAAGTGGTTTTGTGTTTTGTATCTACACACGATTACAGCCCTGGGGAGGCCGTATAGCCTCGCCCTGCTTTTGGTGCGTTTTTCACTGCCCCACTGCACAGGTGAAGGACACGCGTCTCGATGGGCGGCAAGACGCGCACAGGCGGGCGCTGTGGGAGCTTCCTCTCTACACGCAGTCGGCGGACCTCAGGAACGACCTCACGCACGTCTGGGCGCAGCGTGTTCCGCAGACTGTCGCCATGACGGACCCGATGAAGCAGTTCGCCAATGAGAAGCGGGCTGCCAATGTCTACTACGGGATGTACCCCGAGTCCTTTGCGGAGGTATGCCTGTGTGCCTGAGGTGTCGCCCCATCACCTTCATCTCTGCCTGCAGAACCCTGGGCAGTTCTGGAAGGACATGGCTTCGAAGTCAGTGTACAACCATATGCTGCAGGAGCAGGAACAGGCCCGCGAGCAGGTATGGCACCGGGTTGCCTGAGGGGAGGGAGTTGCCGCCACTGCCATGCGATGCCTCACCGACACACCCCCAACATATGCCACTCTGCACACAGGAGCGCTACGGTGGGGACAAGGCCCTGCCCACAGATGACTACCAGACGCACAACGGCGTTGCGCCTTTCCTCAGCTCCGAGGTGTACAACGAGCTGAAGTACGGCCACCACAACAGCGTGGTGCGTGCGCTCAATGCCTTTGG
Organism: Rhynchopus euleeides; assembly: GCA_963210315.1. NCBI lineage: Eukaryota > Euglenozoa > Diplonemea > Diplonemida > Diplonemidae > Rhynchopus > Rhynchopus euleeides. Next base: position 306,984 of record OY723263.1, on the reverse strand, counting down.
GGACAGCCGTGACGTTGCCACGATCCTGCAGACCACTTCCGATGATGAGCTGCGTGCGCTTGCGGCAGAGCACCTCTCGCTGACGGTGTTCTGGCGGTCCATCCGCCCCAGGGGCGGCCCCCTGCGTGAGGAGTACGCAGAAGTGGTGGAGGAGTCGTTCGGCAGCCCAAGCATCTTCGGGAATCAGCTCGTCTCTGCGGCGTCGAGTGCAGAGGAAGGCGCGACTGTGTGGGTCATGTGTGACAGCACGACGGGGAAGCTCGAGATTGTGGTGATCAACAAGGGCGAGTCTCCGACGAGCAACGTCCACAAGACGCCCATCACCGCGTTGGTCATCCTCGAGAAGTATTGGTCGCAGTCCTTCGACAGCGTCAAGGTATGTGGGTGGGATGGCTTGCGGATCGTATTGAATTTATGGGGGAATCATTTCTCCACCACACACCACACACAGGAGTACGCAGAGCGCTACCTGCAGGCGTATGACTGGGACTACGCGGCAGCTGCGCATGCTGCTGCCGTCGGGAACCCCCGCCCCGAGCCTCTCGTCTTCTAGTGCTTCGGCTGCCTGTCGAGGGAAGGTCACCACATCGCAGTGTGGCTTCCCTCCTGCCGTGCCCTGCACACCCCCGATTCTTCATTCCTTCCTTGGTTCGTTTCGTCCGTATTCTGTTCTGTCGAGTAAAAAAATATTTCATCCAAGCCGAAGAGATTCGCCATGCTTCTTGAGGCGTGTGCCTGTGTGTGGGTAGAGCGATGGCAGCCTGCGGCAGGCTGGGCGTTGTGGGTGCGAGACACCGGTTTGCCCACAGCCTCCTCTGGCAGCGCCCCGAAAACCTTCCAGCACCGGATCGCCAGGCAATCGCCCCCGGCCTGGTGCTGGGGAGTTGTTAACCCGGGCGGTGATGTGTGAGGTCATCCTGACAACGGTATCGGGTGGGTGGTCGGGTGCGCCACCCAGCTACCCCAGCCCGTGCCTCAGGAGCTCTGCCTGCCTCGTGAGCAGGTCGGTCTGATGTGTTCTTGGGGTGGGGGGGGGGGGGGCAAGGGTGGGTCTGTAAGGTTGTGACTTCCGGTATTTTTTCCGTCGCTTGAGTTTTTGATATACGAATTTTGTTGTGCCGCATCTGCCCCCCTCCCTCCCTGTGCGGCACAAACTCGACTACCACGTTTGAGGCGGAGGCGGTGCAGGGTGCCCTGTTCTTCCCCATCGTGTGGGGATGGCCACTGCAAGCTGTTCAGGCACCGCAGCGCACCCCACCGCCTCTGTCTCGTCACCTTTCGTCAGGATGTTTGTCTGATTCTGAGCTCGGAACCACCAGGCTCGGTTTTCTGACATCCCTTCCTGCATTTCCGTGCCCTTCCCGTACACTACTTGATGCAGGCTTCAAGCAGAGTGGCAGTGTGGAGCAGAACAGTGGGCGAAGGTTCAGCAGCCGCATGTCTTGCATCTGACAAGCTCGCTCTGGTTTTTCTTCAGGAGGCATCATCAGGCGCCACGTTGTCAACCACTCATGAGTGTGTGTGGTGGTACGAGCCACCTGGCGGGGTTCACATGCTTCAAAGCAAAAAATACCAAAATAAACAAAAGGCACCCCGCCCCCCACCTTCACCACGCCCCAAACACAGCAACGAACGCTCTCCCTTCTTCTTCATCGGATGAACAAAAAGAAGAGGGTAACAAACTACCGCGGGGCTTGGCCGCTCCCAGCCCCCACCCAACCACCACACCACCACACAACCCTTGCCCCTTCGCCGCCGTTTCCTCCGGTGAGGAACCGGCGAATCGCTGCTCTGCCCAACCAACATACCCACTCTCTCACACAGGCACCCCCCTGCGCCACACACACATGTGTGCGGGGTGCAATGCGGCAGCGTCTCCTGCTGCGCGTCACCCCTGCACGGGGCCGTGCGGTGCGGGGGCTTGAGGCCGAGCCCTTGGCCGCTGGGGCCGAGGCCGCATCATCACGGCAGAACACCCCTGCACCTGCACCCCCTGCGGGCAGCCACCGCCGATGGAAGCCACTGTCGTGGGTGCTCACTGGGGCCTCCCTGGCTGCAGCAGCCGCTACCCTGGGCTATCTGCTGAGCGGCGGGGAGCTGCGCGTCACCCTCGACGGCAGGCTTGAGTCCCGCGTGGTGATGTGGCAGCGGGTCGACCGCTACAACCGGCGCCAATACGTCCTGACGGTGCCCATGGTGCACGTCGCCAGCAGGCCCTTCTACGAAGAGGTCTGCCTGATGTGCCGCGGCTCCACCGTCCTCAAGGAGGGCATCACCGTGGCACCGGCACACCCCCCACCGCCACTCTTCCGCGCCGCCTGCACCGTGGCGAGCTGCCTCTGGGGCCTCATCGTTGACACGCTGCTGGCCCTTGCGTGGGACCCGATGTGGCACGTGGTGTGCGGTGCTGCTGGGGCTGCCTACCGGCTGGACTGCGGCCCCAGGCGTGCCGAGGGGTACCTCGTGACCCAGTCGTACTTCGACTGGCTGGCGCTGCTCACCTCACCTTCAGCGGAGACGGCGGACGTGTCGCTGCCCGAAGCGCAGCAGGCGCGCCTGCCCCTGATGGCCTGGACGTCGTACGACTTCCTCATCCGCGACAGGAATGCGCGTCTGCTGCGCAGGCTCGACGAGATGCCCTGGCGGCGCAGCGTCGTGCTCCCCTGGGGTGCCGCCCACATGCCTGGCCTGGCAGACGGCCTGCTGCGGAGGGGCTACGCCCCTATCGAGGCGAGGTGGGTCGCCGTCGCCTCCCTGCCTGACTACGCTGCGCACAAGTGGCACAGCATCCGCAGGCAGGTGTCCGATGTGCGCCTCCGCATCGAACAGGAGATTGACGAGATCCGGCTCAAGCAGCAGGTGTCCTGGTAGTGTGGCTTGATGATTTGCGCAATGCAGTGCCGTGCTCTGTGCTAACTCTGATGAGGGCATGGTTGCAGGGCATGGGCGAGTGGAGGGGGTGTTCCGTTCCGCAGTGTTGCAGCGTAGCGGGCTTGCCCTCCCCCCCGTTGTGCCGTTATGCTATGTGTGTTCGGCCTCCTCTTGGGGCCCCTCCCCCGTGTTTCTCACCGCCGCTTCGGGAGGGGGTAGTCGTGGAGGGAAGCCATTCGCCAACGTCGCTGTGCCATGTGGTGTTGTAATGGAGGGTATCCCGCGGACCGCATGGTTGTGTTCCTGGCTCGTGTGGGGCGGTGCAGTGTGCCCAGATCTCCCTGTCGAGAAGATTTGTTGTATGCGCACAACGCGGGTAAGGCAAAGGGTGATCCTGCCTTTGCGCTAGCCACCCCCGCCAACACCCTGTGAGGAGAGAGCAGTGTGCCATCTGTCCCCGATGGCAGCCACCTCAACATCCTTTGTCGCAATGTTTCTCGGATAATATGCCCCGTGTGTTATCTCAGCAGAAGCTGCCTCTTTGAGATGGGTGAGGCGAAGCCACATTTGCTCGCAGTGATGATCTAAATAATTGCAATCACCTGACCCATGCTCTGCATGTCACGAAGAGGATTTTCTAGGCCATTGGCCGCCTGAGCCGCATTGAGGACAACACGCGAGGGTGTTGGTGAACAGGGCGATGCGCATACGTCATGATGATCCCAATATAATTGCAATCACCTGAATCAGCCCACGAGGCCTTGCCTTGCTGGGTTACCGAAGATAACCATCCGATCGTTTTGATCCTGAACTCAAGGCCTGCGCTGGGTGATTTTTTGTTCCACGCCTGACACACCCACCCGCCCACAGAGTCGGGCTGCTGACACTGTCAACATAACAGCCCCACTTGCCGCCCTCCCGAGGGCGGGCGTTTGACGCACCCTACACAGGCAGGCAACATGTCCTGTCAGTGCGGTGCACCGCGATCTGCCTTTGTCACCGACACAGCACAGGGTGTGTTGGTGTGCGGGCAATGCGGATACGTGCAGGAGTCGAACCTCGTCACTGATGAGGCCTTCAGCGGGCTCGCCGGCGGCGGCGGTGCCGCAGTCGGGCGTGGTGGGCGTGGCTACATGCAGCGCTACTTCGGGGGTGGGACAGGCGCGTCCACCGCACTCGACAGGATGCGTGCCAAGATGTCGGAGGTGGCCGACCTGATGCACCTGCCCCCAGAGATGGTTGAGGAATCCATGCGAGTCTACCAGATGCTCCTCCTCAAACGCGTGGTCATTCAGAAGCGCCTGCAGCTGGTCTGCTGTGCCTGTCTCTACTACGTGTCCCGCATCCGTGCGGACTTCAACTCACACCTGATGTTGATCGACTTCTCAGAGGCAGTGATGGAGTCACCCTTCACCATCGGCAGCGTCTACGATATCATCGCGAAGACGCTCCGGCTGAAGGCGGACACCGTGGACCCTGCATTGTTCCTCAAGAAGTACGTCCACTCGATAGGCATCAGGGGGGACGATGTGGAGACTGTCACACACACTGCGAATGTCATCGTGTCGCGGATGAACCGCGACTGGATCACACAGGGGCGGCGCCCTGCTGGTGTCATTGCGGCTGCGGTGTACCTCGCCTGCAGGATGCACGGCTTCACGAGGGTGCGGCTGGAGCACATCACCCGTGTGCTCAACATCTCCAGCTCCACAGTGATCAAGCGCCTGACAGAGGTCAGCCAGAACCTGCAGGACGTGCTGAAGATTGAGACTGTTGAGGAGCAGAACAAAAACAAGCCCGGCATGGACGCCATGCCCGAGTCGCTGCGTGTCAGCCGGGCGCGCCACAAGGAGGCGACTGAGCTGCTGAAGAAGTCGTATGAGGTGGCAGGCAGGGAGGGGGACGACCCTCCGGCGTACATCTCCAACACAGAGGTGAGGCGGCTGGAGCGGGAGTATGGGCACCGCCACGGGCACCAGGCGCGGCAGCAGCGCAGCAAGCTCACGCAGGAGTGGCGGAAACGGCGGAGGCAGATGAAGGGCGCAATGCAGGAGCGAAGACAGCGATTGCATAAGGGCAAGACGCTGCTGAAGGCAGCGCGACGCGCGGAGGAGGCTGCAACGGCGCGCGCCACGGCGGCGGAACAGGACCTCCCGGCGGAGACCGAGTCGCCGCCGTGCAGCGATGCGTCGAGCGTGTCGTCCGACACCTTCGAGTGCCAGGGTGACGTCCGCTTCCGCTTCCGCCCCCACGCCCTGCCCGAGACAGACCGTCTTGCAGGCGACCCTGGCAGCGACGAGGAGAGTGAAGTCTCGTGGGCATCGACACCCTCCGGAGGTATGTTTGGTGGCCCCGAAGAGATAGTTGTGCTGCTTGGGGTGACCTAGCCTGGGCGGGGGAGGCTGCTGTGGGGGTTTGATGTGGCGGCCTGTAGTGTGGGGTCTTATCGTGCTGTTGTTTGCTGATGCCATGTTTTCATTCTGCCCCCCATCGCCACCGCCACCCGCAGCGAGCATCGATGTCCCGCGTGATAAGAAGGAGACTCTGGAGCGTCTGGAGCACACCGAGAAGGCGTTGCAGATTCCTGCGGATGGCCCTCTTGAGCTTGAAGAGGAGCCGCTGAGCTTCGCCAACGACGACCCGTTGTTCGGGCTCGGGGGGGAGGTGTCGACCCTGGTGCAGCCTGAACCCAGCGATGACCGGAGTATGTTTTCATGTCGTTATCTTGAGTGCCACACCGCGACAAACCCCGCAGCCTTTGACCTGCCCGTCTCTGATGCGATGATGAACAAGATCATGTCAAGCATAGGCGACTCGGGGCTGGACAACACAGCAGACCTGGAGGAGGTCGCGCTCGGGGCAGACGTCCCGCCTGCTGGCGACTCGATGGTGGACCAGCTGATGGAGATGGGGTATGTTTGAGAGAGTGTGGGGGTGCCGGCATATATCGTGCCGTGTTTTTCGTTCTCTTTTTTGAAGTTGCATCTATGCTCTGCACACCACTGCCACCACACAGCCTCGACACGCTGGCAGCGATTACGGGGAACACCAAAGAGGATGAGAAGCCGAAGGACTCGGCACAGGCAGACGCATCTGATGAGGAGCAGGATACATTCAACCCTTTTGAGGAGGAGTTGGAGATCAACGAAGCAGACCTGTCGGACGTGTCGGATACATACTTCGATGATTGGATCGTGACACACTACGACGAGATCATGCAGCGGCGGAAGCTCTGGATGGACAGCCACGGGGATTACCTTGCAAAGCTGCGGCAGCGCAGAAAGCGCGAGCGCATGCAGGAAACACGCGAAAAGCGAAAGCGGAAGAAGGGCGAAAGCCATCTGATGCCCGCCACCATCACGGTATGCTGACGGTGCGGCCTCTGCAGTTCTCCCGACGGCGTTGGTGGCAACACCTTATCAGGGGGCCATTCCGCCCCACGACACTCGCAACAAGTCAAAACCTTTCTCGCTACACAATACTGCTTAGTGTTGTTCCCTCGTTGTGGTGCCTTTACTGCCTATACAGAAGAGTGTTGAAGGTTTGCAGAGAATCGCCGCTGCAGGTGACATGGCGGGTTTGTGTGTTCCACGCCGCCACCACCACCACCACAGGGAGTATGGGGTACCGCCAGCGAAGCGGTGCGTGACAGCCTTGCGGGGAGCAGCAACATTAACATGGAGAATGTCGACCGCCTCTTGGGGAAGGTGGACGACCTGGTCAACACACACCGCAAGCACGGCATGGGTTCAATCCTCGGGGAGGCCATGGGTGCAGACGACCTTGGGTTCGGCCAAGACGACGGATTTGCGTGAACTTCTCTACCCTTCGTCCCCCCTCCCGCCCCCCGAACAAAACCACCGATCAGCAAACTACACGACAAATGCCCGACACCTCCCCTACTGGCCCCCACAGTATTGCCGTGCCGTGACACGCACCTCGATGGCAGAAGCCGGCCCCCTAGCCCCAAGCCCCTTGCCCGTGTGTGGGTGTCGTGTGTATCATGTGACCTCTCGGCACGTTTCACTTTTGTATTTTTTTCAGCCCCCGTGCCCCCCCGTCCCCTCCGCACTCGGAAAAAGGTGGCGGGGTGGGGGTGGGTCGGGGGGGGGGGGGGCGGGTGGGGGAGGCCTGCCTGCTGTGTTGTGTCGGTTTGTCGCAATGCTGCCGCGCGACACATCCCATGCTGCCGCGCCTGCCCCATGCAACTCCAGGCGGTACACCCGCTCCCCACACCCCCCACCCCCCAATGCTGAGAATAAGGCCAAGTCCCAAGTCCCGAGTCCCGAGCCCCAAATCCGTGGCTGGTCTTCACCCTTACAATAGCCCCTTTTCACTTGAGGTGGGGCCAGAAAAACTTTTTTGCAACCAACGAAACTCAGCTCCCAGATTAAAATGACCCCACCACAGTTCGGAGAATATCCGGAAATCCCAACTCCGAAATTCAATTTTGGGGACCCTGGGGGGTCCGACCAAGACCCCAGGGACCAAGGGGGCGACCCGCAGTAGGACCCACTCAGACCACTGGTATGACCAAAGTCCTGGACCAGGTCAGGGCCTGGGTGGAGCTCAGCTTGTGCAAGTTGGGTTCTGTCCTGATCAGGATCGAGGTCCTGGTCTGGTGGGTGGCTTAGTCATGAGGTCCCGAGGGTCTGACCCGGTCAGTGTGACCACTGGAGTCACCTCCAGCCTGGCAGCATCATTTCAGGGGTGATGGCAGGCGCCACAAGGCCAAAATGACCCCATCACGATCTGCACGGGCTCCAAACATGCAAATGCACCGGGTTTCCGGTCGCCTCACGCCACCCCCTCCCGTACCATGTCCCAAGTCCGACTGAGAATAACCAAGTCCCAAGTCCCGGACCCCCAAACCTTATTCTCAGCAGTGCCCCCCCCTCCCACCGTCAACCCAGGGTCGTGGCGTGGCTGGTCAGATGCGTGCCCCCCCCCCCCCCAATACCCTGAGCAGTTTTGCATGTTCAAGATCAGCATTTGTCTTGTTTACTTTCCGCCCCCCCCCACCCCACCATATCGAGTGGAGGGTGATCGTTTTTGTGATCCTTTCTACTTCTATTTCACTACCCACCCCCCAACACGACACTGCCTGCATTTTTTAGTGAAGAGACACGTCTCAGCGGCAGCATCATCCCCTCCCCCACACTTCACCGAACCTGTCCTAACATGACCCACACACCAAACCTCAAACCTGACAAAGCTGCGAGCAGCCCACCCCCTCCTCCCCCCACACCAGGATACACACACACCACTCCCACTCCCACTCCCTCCCTCTGCACCCAAACCTCTCCCAGACCCGCCACAAAGGGTCACCTAAGGCAACCCTTTTGCCCGCTTCCCCCTTTCTCTCTGCCCCACGCCCCCACTGCCTGATGTGGGACAGTGATGGAGAGCACTTCGACGAGGGGGTTGCCGCTGGGCCTCCTCCTGCAGCGGATGGCACGTCACGCATGCCGCACGGCGTCAACCGGAACCGGAGCATCCAGCTGTACGAACGGGTCGCGAGCATCGGGCAGGGGACCTACGGGATGGTCTACGAATGCAGGGAGCGCGCGACAGGAAAGGCCTACGCAGCAAAGGTTCTCAACATCCCCTCCATGCGCCGGGCGGACGGCGGCGACTCCACCTTCTCCACACCCGCCACCGGGGGCCCTCCGAAGCTCGCTCTCCGGGAGATATCCAACCTCCTGAAGGTGGGTTCCGACGCACACCACGTCCTCCCTGCAAAAGAGGTTGTCGTCAACAGCCTGGGGACACCCATCATCCTCTGCCGCCGCTTCGACACCGACCTCCATGTCGTGGGGCAGAAGCTTGCAGCCAACATCGCAGCAGCGGATCTCTCCGAGAGATGCGCCTCCGGCACTCTCGGGTTTGTGAAGGAGATCTCTCACTCCCTCCTCGATGCGGCGGCCCATATGCACTCACATGGCATCATGCACCGCGATGTGAAACCATCCAACGTGCTTCTCAGTGCCTCTGGGGAGGTTGTGATGTGCGACCTCGGCGCGTCGCGGCACATCCCTTCTGCTGAAGCGGCGGACGGTGCCATGACACCTGCAAGCCTCCGCACCACACGGAGCTACCGTGCTCCGGAATGTCTCCTGGGGCAGCAGCACTACGATGAGTCGATTGATGTGTGGGGCGTGGGGTGCTGTGCTGCGGAGGTGTGGATGCAGGCCCCGGTGCTCCCGCAGTGCGGATCGGACATCCTCGCCATGACCCAGCTCCTCCGTGTCGTGGGGTGGCCCCCCCTGCCGCAGGAGTGGCCCAACACGGAGGGGCTCAAGGCTCTGGAGCTCTTTGCCATCGACCCGCAGCCCCCTACTCTCCGCGAGATGCTGTCCTCCACCACAAAGAGCAGCGCCGGTGCTGAGGGCCGCGGTGCGGCGGTGGATTTCCTCAGCTTGCTCCTGACCCGCTCCCCCTACCAACGCCCCTCCGCGGGTGTCGCCCTCCGCCACCCCTTCCTGCAGGACCCCGGTATCGGGGGTGTCTACAAACAGAGCCTTGGCGACCTGGTGGAAGCCCTGCGCTGCCTCCCTGCAGCCCCTGGCTCCTACCCCCACCCCGGCAGTGCCGGGGAGGGGATGGAGGAGGACTGCGGAGGGTGCGGTGTGCCGGCAGCGGCTGCAGGGGGGCTGTTCCAAGGCGCCGGGTGTTATGATGGGTTTGGCGGGCTCGATGTACCGGTGGCAGGGGAGGTGGAGGGTGACGCGGAGGACGATGGGATGGGGTTGGTCGGGCGCAAGGCGCTGTTCTGGGACTGATGGAGATGTTGGAGAGGGGGGGGGATATCGCAGGATGGTGCACCGCGCTTCCTGGGTGGGGTGGAGAGAACGGTAGGTGGTAGGTGTGTGGGGCGAAATGTGTCGGAATTCAGACCCCGATCGGTGGTGGTTATGTGTGTGGTGTGGTGTGGTGTGGTGTGGTGTGGATCTGGCACAAATTATAACAATTAGACCCCCGTCCCAAAAAAATATCACAGAATTATGGGGCTGTGTCTATCGACACATCGCGTGCCCTCTCGATTCATGTCCGTTGGCAGTGTGGCACCTGGGTGGGCCTGTGTAGGGGATGCTTGTGTGGGGGGTTCCCCTTCTCTTCTCAGTGTGGGTGGTGGCACTGGAGGTCACCAGGTTCCATGATGTGGGGGGTCTGCACTCAGCCATTGTCGGGTGAGCGCGTCTCCCCATCTGGAAAACCGAGCCGAATGCAGCGAGAAAATAGCGGGGACTGCCCACCCACGTGCCTTGCTCTTGTGTGAGTGTCCCGCAGCAGACCTGCGCAGCGTGGTTGGTGCGTTCCACTCTGCACAATGCACGTGTGTCTTGCGCTTGGCTCACCCCGTAACATCTATGATTTTGAAAGCTTATTTTAGAACATGATAATAATCTCTGAAGGCTGATCTGGCGGCACGATGGGTAGTTCTCTGCCCCGCCAGTTTCCCGAGCGACGAAGCGAAGCAAAATCGCGAAAGTAACGAAGAAACCCGACCCGACTGGAGCTGTGGGATCCGACACCTTTCATGCCAAAGGCCTTCACAGCCTCGGGCCATCCAGCGTGCGCCCAACAAACAGCGCTGTTTCTCTGCAGTCGCTGGACAGAGCGTGTCTTGCCTTCCAGCCCAAGGAGGGTGATGATATTTTTTGTGGGTATCGAACGCCTGTTGCCTTCGCAAGCCGGTGCCACCAGCTTGGCAAATGCAACGGACCAGATAATAGCCTCAGCAACTGCTGCTCGAGCCAGCGTGGTGACCCTCCTCCGGGAACGGGCCTTTGGCGCCCTCCCTGCCAGCCCGGATCAAGGGGGGTGGGTAATGAACCAAACGTATGCGAAGGCGGAACCTCGATTGTGACATGGTCACCGCTGCTAGCTGGTTGTCCCCCTGATCCCCTGACCCCTCACCTCCCCAGTGCCCTTTCTTGTGAGGCTGATGGACAGGATGCACTCCCCGGCGATGGGCCTCGCTCGCCTAACCTGGGCAACGACACACACGCACTCTCCTTGCAGATTTTAACACAGCCCCTCCACTCCTTCAGCAAGATGCAGACTCTGAGGCACGCTGCACGCAGGCAGTTCGCCCGCGCCGGGCACAGTATGTCAACACTTTGTCGATGGGAATCCTTTGGGGATTCTGAATGGGAAGGGTGGGTGACTGCCCAACAAAGCAGCAAACAGGAATGGGCTCACAACGGGAGTGGTCACTGCGTTTGTCTTGTCCAGTCATGATGGGAACGTCTTTTGCCCCTTTCTGGTTTGGCTGTGTGTGTGCCTTCTGCTCCCACAGACTGTTGTCTGGTCGAACTTTCCCCACCCCTTCACCCCTGCTCACCCCCACAGAGGTTGCCGATGCCCCGCTGGAGGTGTCCTACAAGGAGGTTCCCGCCACGGGGCGTGTGATGAACCTGTCCGCAGGTAACGCAGCCCTCCCCCTGGAGGTGCTGGAGCGTGCCCAGAAGGAGTTCTGCAACTGGAACGGGAAGGCTATCAGCGTTGCCGAGCTGGGCTACCGCACCAGCTGGTTCCACGAGGTGCAGGAGAACCTCGAGGAGAAGTTCCGCAAGCTGCTGGACATCCCCGACACCCACGAGGTCTTCTTCTTCAACGGCGGTGCGACGCTGCAGTTCGCCGCCATCCCCCTGAACCTGATGGGTGGCGCCCAGCCGACCAACCCCTCGGGCCCCAAGATTGCCAGCTACGTGATGAGCGGCCACTGGTCTGAGAAGGCGGTGCGTGAGGCGGAGCTGTACTGCAAGGTGCAGAACATCGCGGAGGACCCCACTGGCATGTACTTCACGGTGCCCGAGCCGGAGACGTGGAAGTTCCACAAGGACGCGGTGTACGCGCACTACACCTCGGCGGACACCCGCCAGGGCTTCCAGTTCATCAACTTCCCGTATGAGGCGATCCCGGAGGGTGTGCTGCTGTGCAGCGACCAGAGCGCTGACCTGGGCAGCAAGAAGGTCGACATCTCGAAGTACGACTACCTCTACGCCGCGGCGCACAAGAACTTCTCCACCGCCGGGTTCTGCCTGGGGATCATCCGCAAGGACATCATCAAGGCTGACACGATCATGCCGTGTGCACCCACCATGTGCCGCTGGAAGGTCTTTGACGACGCCCCGAACAAGATCTGGAACGTGCCCGTGATCATCAGCATGTGGATGGCGGAGCTGACCCTGGACTGGATGCACGAGCGTGGTGGGCTGGACTTCTTCGAGGACCTGAGCATCCGCCGTTCCCGCCTGCTCTACGACATGATCGACGGCAGCAACGGCTTCTACAACACCTTCGTGACGGACGAGCGCTACCGCTCGCGCATGCAGGTCGTCTTCACCATCGGTGACGGCACCTCCCCGAGGAACCAGGAGCTTGTGAACCTCTTCCTGAACGAGACGTCGCGTGACCTGGGCTGGCTGGACATCCGCTCCCACCCTCTGGGCATCCCGTCTGACGCGATCCGCGTGACGATGTACAACCCGCAGCCCATTGAGCACATCCAGGAGGTGCAGAAGTACATGAACGAGTTCATGAAGCGCCACCAGTAAGACGGTGTGCTAAAGGCCGCGGTGATGAATACTGTGTCGAGTGTGTGTCAAAAGAACATCACAAAGTGCCACCCTGACGGTGTGCGTCAGGGACATTGACTGTGGCGTGGCAACAATACAATCGGGTGGAAGCAAACAGCCACGCCAAACCCCCCGATCCGGGGGCGGGTGAGGTGTGGGGAGAGGTGCGCGTCATGCCTTTTGCGGAAGAACAGCGTGGGCCATCCCCTAACAGAAAGGAACCTCCCCCCCTGCGAATGAAAAGACGACATACCCCCCCGCCCCCTTCATGCTAACGAATCTCAGAGAAATTCCTAGGGGCTGGGGATGGGGTAGGGGGGGGGGGCAGGGAAAACCAAAAGGGGACGGGGGGGGGGGGGGAGTTCCAGTGGAGACAATACAGAGGGGGGGAGGGGAGGCCCCTCCACCACCTCCACCCCCCCTCTCTCAACCTCTCAACCCCATCAGCATAAAGTTTTTTTTGGCAGCGTACTCCTTGCCGATTTACAGGCTGTACACCAAACCCTCTCTTCTCGCTTCTCTCTAGAGGGGGTGAGCGCCTGTCTCGTCTGCACAACGCAGAGACGCAGACGGTGCCCAGTTGATCATCGAGTGATATGAGATCAGTGGGGTGGCGGTGGAAGGCTGTTCAGACAGCTGACGGGGGGGGGGGAGGTGGTGGAGGTGGTGGGGGTTTTATCACTCCTTTTTTGTCTCTTTTTCACCCCCCCCCCCGATTGGGCTGTATTTTTCCTCTTCCCCCTTCCTCCCCCTCCTCCATTTCGCCTCATTTCGCCTCCCCCCCCCCCCCCCACCCCCCGCGCCCCACCCAAAATGCAAAGGGGGGGCTGCTCTCGTTGTGCCCTTCTATATTCTCGATGCATTTTATTCTCTACTTTTTACGACTGCGACTCCCTGTTCCGACCCTTCCTCGTCTGGGTGGCGAGGGGTGGAAAGGGGGGGGAGTGCGCGTGTTCTGTTCTTTCGCCGCCATCGCATGTGCAAGACGTGCGGGCGTCGGAAGGAGGAGGGAACACGAAATTTGCGATGTGAATGTTTTTCACCTCAGCAGACGTCGATATGCCCCCCCACATTTCTCTACTGCCACCCATCCACGACCTCCCTCAACTTAGAATTCTTGGGAGCGAGTGGGATGTGTGTGCGGAAAACTATCTGTGACCCCTGCTGGATCATGAAGTGATAGCAGAACGTACCAACAAAACGATCTGCCTCGTCGGAGGCGATACAATTGTGTTGTTGGGACGGAGACCCCTCCCCTGTAGTGGCGGCGATGAAGCCATACAAAATTTCACGGCATGTGCGGATCAGAATTGCGGTTTTGATTCAAATTTTCATTGGGTGTTGAACAAACAGTCTACCCTGCCGTACCCCTCTGCAACCCTCGGAGGTGAGCTTCCAGAGAAGAGAGAAGAACGAGTCTTGGGAAAAAGCCAAGCAGCGTAATCAACACAAAAAATACAACAAAACAAAGCAAAAATACAAAAACGAACCCGAGAGTCTTAGAGGCCCCCTTTATATTTTTTGCCTCTCCGGCTCTGGCTGTTCAGGTTTGGACAGCTTCGTGGGTCTGACTTCGGCCCGGCAAGTCCTTTTCTTTTTTTTTCCCCCAGCAAGTTCATTTTTCGATTGCCGTTACTCTCTTTTTTTCATTTCTTTTTATTTTTTTCTGCCAAGCAGCGGCAACAAGAATATTTATCAATTCATTTCGCGCTGTACCCTCACCCTGCAAGTTGCGTGTTCCTTTGGGGCGGTGAGCGGGCGTCAGTTGTCGGTAGGGGCGGGGCCGTGTATCTTTCACGCCCCTGCGGCCTCCTCTGCAACAGGGGAACTGCCTACATAGGGAATGGTATACGCATGTTGTTGTTGTTGTTGTTTTTTGCAATCACCCCCGAAACAAAAATCGTTGTTGTTGTCTTTCCAAAACCCAAGCTGTGTTCGCCGCGACTGGCGGCGTGCTGGTCTTGCGTGTCTCATGTATCCGGTGTTCCTGTCTGTGTCATCTGCAAAAATCCCGTTGTGGCGTGAAGTGTCCTTCCGAGGTTCGACCGGCAGTCGCACGCCGCCCTACCCTCGCCTTCCCCGTTCTCCGGCACACCAACGCGCTGTTCTCGGAGAAGGGACCTATGGCGGGGGCCTGGGCGGCTGTGTGGTGTTTTTACTCTCTATTTTATTTCCGCTACGGCGAACCCATTCCGCCCCCTTGTTGTATTTCTTTGCCTGTGGGTGAGCTGGGGGTGGTGTGGGGGGAGAGGGGGGGGGGGTAGAGAGGTCAGGGGGGGCCAGGGTGTGTGTTAGCGCAGAGGCGACACCCTCCCAACCCCCCTCCCGTCTCTCTCGCACCCCCCCTCCTCCTCCTTCCTCCCCCAACCCGACAGGCAGCAATTTCTCCTCCCCCCCTGTGCCCTCCCCGAAGAAGCTTCATTTCTTTTTTTTGGCATTTTTTTTCTTCCTGGGAAAAAACCCAAGACGCGGGTCGGGTCCTTCATCCCGTCACAGCGGCTCGCACGAGATGTGGCTGCTGTCCGATGGAGGGCGGGAGAGAGGGTGGTACCAAAACGTCGCACTGGAGGTTTTATTGTGCTAGGGAGTTCTCAAAAGATTGGGTCAGCAGAAAAAGGCCTTCTTGTGGGGGGGTCTGGGTGGGGGTCTGGTATCCAATGCAATTCCAAAGCAAAATGAATGGGGTGTACCCTGAAGAACGATACCTGCTGGGGGAAAATGACGATGCCGAAACAGAAACCTGTGCGTGCCAAACTGCGCAGTGTCGAAGTAAGCGTCGGGGATCAATGGGAAGGGGGGGGTGGGGGGGGGGGGGTGGGCAAAGTCTGATTACGAAAGAGGAGGGGTGGAGCGAAACCGTTCTCCGTGGAAGACGAAAAAAGACAGAAGAGTCTGCCTCCTGACCCCCCCCCCTCCCCCACCCCCTCCATGCTGTCTGCATCCGCCTGGTCTTCTTCAGGCTGCCCGGTGCCGGCATCCTCTGCGTGTATTTTCCATTCGTTGTTGCACACAACGCCACCCACCCACGGGGATCCCATCACACAGAGGCGCTCGTTTGTTAAAATGCTGACGAAGCTCGGGGCATTGCGGAGCAATTTCTTGCGGCAGCTGATCGCAACGCCGTTCACCCAGGCACAGCACAAGAGGATGGTGCTGAATATGTACCGGAGCACCCTGAAAGAGCTGCGTATTTACAAGTCTATTAAGCGCGCGATTATGCGGCAAGAGTGCCGCCAGTTGTACCGTGACAACAGTGGCCTCACAGACAAACAGGATATCGAGCGTGCTGTGCAGATGGGGAAAAACGGGCTGCAGACCCTTGTCGACCAGAATGATGCAACGGTGCGCACCAACCTCCAGCAGCACGGGCTGAGCTACACATACAAAGGCTCCTACTGAAGTACCCCTTGTGCTGCAGTCTCTCGCAGTCCCAGGGCACCTTTTTGGCGGCATAAGGGCACACACCTGTCCCTTCTGGTGTTGGCTGGACAATCCGCATCTGGCCTTGTCACAGCCTGGGTGTGCGCTGCAGGGTGCTGCTGCCTGGGGATGGACCCACCCCATTCAGGGCGACGCCCACAGGGGCCTGGCGCTGCCACGACGGGGGGGCGCACACTGCCACGGCTTCCTCCGTTTCGAAAGCTGCGGGCTGCTTCTGCTGCTGACTCCAATTCGACCATCTGGCTGGTTCCCGATTGCGCCCTGGACAGGCCGCTCCACAGCCCCCTGCCCCTGCAAAAGCCGAACTGCCTAAAACCCCAACGGCGCCACCACGACTGGTTTGGCTTGCCGCAACCCAGCTCTCTCTCCTCCCCGGGGGGCGCTGCCTTTCTTCCCCTTTCCGCTGACGGAGCTGACGCAGCAGGATAATGGCTACACGAGGCAGACGAGCCCCGCACCCGACGAGGGGTGTGTGGCGGATGCCGCTGAGTGCGTCACAGATGATGACGTGACTGATGGGGAGTGAGGGGGGGGGGGGTGTAGGGCGGCAGACGTCATATTGGCCTCCCTCAATCCCCTCCTCCCGTCTTGTCGGAGCCAGCACGTGCCCAGGGCACCGGCTAATGCTAGATCCCGGGGGCACTGCCCGTGGTGATTAGTGATGAGGGTGGGGTGAGAGATGCGGACGGCGAGACAGGCCGAAGCTGTGCCTTAGCCTTTTATCCGCCATATTTTCTCCATCTATTTCTGGTGTGACCCCCCTACCCCCACCTCCCTCGGATCCCTTGCTGTGGGAAAAGGGGGGGGGGGGGGCATATATTGCGCGGCTTGACGTGAGTTCCCTGCCTCTCCCTCCCCACCACCTTTTCCACTGCTTTTCCCACCCGCGTTACGCCGCAAGTGACATGCCTGTGACACCCCTCGCCCTCTGCAGGGTCTTGCGCCCCGACTGTGGGTCACTCTTGTGATCAACCCGCCGATGCCAACAGGCCTGCTGTGACTGCTGTGAAGCATCATGGCTGAGGGGGGCCAGGATGGCGCGCCCCTCAATGAGCTGCGGCTGGGGCAGTTCCGCAAGGAGAACCTGAAGTACCGCTTGACAGACGACCCGACGGCCGTGCATAAATCGCAGGGCGATGCCAAGGAGAAGGCTGTGGACCCAGAGGACCGGGCTGTGGCGGAGAAGGTGGAGTACGGCATATCGTTTCTGAAGGAGACAGCAGTCTTTGGGTTCTTCCTCGGATGCTTCATCGCCGTGGTCTTTCTGACGAGCCCTCCGTACAGCTATGAATCGGTCGCGCTCGTCAAACAGGTCTTCGTCGACCAGGGGCCAGGGACACAGAAATTCACGGCTGTGAACGACGCTGCAAGCATGAAGGTTTGGCTGGAGACTATCCTTCTGAAGGAACTCTTCTCGGCGGAAGATTTCAACGGCAAGACTCTGAACACCTACGACCGGCAGTTCGTGAGAGGGGGCAACCGTGTGATCGGCCCCCTGCGTCTCCGGCAGGTCAGGTCCAACGCGCGCTGCAAGGTGATGTGGTGGGGCAGGTTCCTCCGTGTCCGTGGCTGCAGCGGGCTGAACTCGTGGATCGATGGCATGGAGGAAACTCGTTCCTACGGGACAGAGCACTACGTCAACGGCGTGCCTGGCTACACCCAGCGTGAGGTGGACTCTCTTGTCGCGCAGGGATTGGGAGCCAACGTCACGACCTACCCAACCCGCTTCCGGTACTCTTCATCTGATGCGCTGTGCAGCGAGGTGCCAAACCCGGATCGCGACACAGGGTCATTTGTGGATTCCAAGTCGCGCATCGTGCGAGGGGCAAACAAGGGCCTCGAGTGGTACTGCAAGATCGGGTCGGCCACTGCAGGGCATCTGGGTGTGGTGTACCCTGATGGGGGTTACACCTTGGACCTGCCCCCCGTGTCATACTACGCTGCGTACGATGCGTATCAAACAGAGAAGCTTCTGCACATGCGCAGTTGGAACAGGAGGCATGGGCCCTTCGGGCCCTACATCCGGCAGAGCCGCACCGAGACTGTGACTGAGACGGAGGATGACGGCTTCCGTTCTGACGCGTCGAAGACCGAGGAGCTCAACGTGACACTGACGACCCCCACCCAACCAGCGCAGCCCGTCGTAACCCCCACACGGGGGACAGCCACGGTGTCATTGGTGGAGGACCCGGAGGCGACCAGCACCCTGACGGACGTGTCGCTGCATATCCCCCCCGTGCCCTCCAAGAAGGAACATGCGATGGCCGCGCTCGAGGATATGGTATGCCTTGTGAGGGTGGGAGGCCCTCCACACCACACCCACACCCAACCCTACCTGCAGTTGTCGCACAATTGGATTGACAATAAGACCGTGATGGTGTCCGCAGAGTTCACGATGTACAATGCGAATACGAACATCATAATCGCGTGGTATGCCCTGTCGTGCTGCCTGGCACTTGCTGGATTTATTCCCTTCCACAGCCGCTTTGTGATGGAGTTCCTCGCGAGCGGGCAGGTTCTGCCTTACTTTGCGATCCGCCCAATGCTTCTTCCTGTCGGGGAGACGGCGAGTGAGAAGGTTGTGCTGGTGGCGGAGCTGTTCCTGACTGTGATCATACTGTACTATGCAGCACAGGAGGGGATCAAGATCTACACGTTTTTCAGCACCCACTGGCGGCACTGCCAGGTGTGTTGCATGAACAAGATCCAGCACGAGCATCTGGCAAAGGTCATTGTATGCCCTAACTGCCAGCGGCACTTTGACCCCTTCATCATTCCATGCTGCCCCGACTGCTATTTTGACGTCGAGACGTCCCACAAGTGCTGGAAGGGGTACTTCCTGAACCTGTGGAATGTGATCGACCTGGTCAACATCTGTATCTTCATCGCCGTGTTTGCGATCCGCTTCAAGCTTCGAGCAGATGTGAGCAGCATTGTGCTGCGCACAGAGACGCAGTTCATCCAGCTCTTCTCGGTGGCCGACCAATACGCCCTGTCGAACTACCTGAATGCTGTCAACGTGATGCTCTCGTTCCTCAAGACAATCAAATACCTCGGACGGGTGCGGGCCCTGTCGGTGCTCATCAAAACCCTGGCCATCGCGACGTCGCCGCTGCTGTACTTCTTCGTGGTGTTCGGGATCATCTACTTCGGGTTCAGCCTCTCCTTCAACCTTGCCTTTGGTGACACACGGGAGTTCCGAGACACGACGAACTCGCTCATGAGCCTCTTCCGCATGATGTTAGGCGAGTTCAATTACACCTCGATGCGCCAGTCCCAGCCGTATCTGGCGCCCATACTGTTCCTCATCTACAACACGGCGATGGTTGTCATCCTGTCGAACATCTTCATTTCCATCATCGACGAGTCCTACCAGAAGGCAAGCCTAAAAGTGAAGGGCAGCCGCATCGACTACCTCAACAGCGCCCTGAAGTTCCTCTACGCAAAGGTTGTGCGGAAGATTGACAAGATCACGGGGAACCATTCCGACACTGTCGAGAAGTTCCGCACGCTCGGCAAGAGCATCTACATCGCGCCTTCACTGTCAGCGGAAGAAAAGGACGAGGTGCGCCAGATTGTGAAGGAGATTGTCGAGATGGATGAGATCGAGCTTATCCATGACCTGCTATTTGCCTTCCACCACGACGTCACGCGGGTGATGCGCGCAGATGACTTCGAACTCCTGAAGGCACGCATCGAGGAGTTCAAGCAAGAGAAGTTCAACTCACTCACCAACCACTACGACGGGGATGTCTTCTGGGCGAAGACCAAGGAGAAGGCGCAGCCAGCCCGCGATGTACTGACGCATACAGACAAGAGCGAAATGCGCCGTGCGGCGGAGGAACGCCGGCAGAGCTTCGCCCGCGACAGGAACATGCTGAAGAAGATCAAATACCTGGAGGGGCAGCTGGCTGAGTGCATGGCAGCGCTGAATCTGCTCGCATCCAGTCAAAGGGTACCGTGCCTCGACCAAGGCCAGTGGCTGTTTGAACCGGCGCAGGCCGTCGACTCGACCTTCACGGAGGAGGAGGAGGTGGTGAGCGATCTGGGTGCCTCATCGCGCAACCTCTCCCCCAGCTTCAGTTGGAATTCCCGGAAACGCCCAAGCTTGTCCACCCCAAGGTCCCGCACCCCGTGCTCCCCGGCTGTAAGCGACCCTCAGAGGTCACCAGTCATTGTGTCGCCTCGGACGCCTGCATCGCCGAAGTGTCCCCTGGACTCATCAGGCTACAGGGCTGTTACGCCCCCCACGGAAAGCCACTTTGAGGGTGCCCAGTGTGAAGAGGGTCTGGGTGGTCAGGCCTCCAGTGCCGCGTCGGCGCTTTCCAGCACCGATTCCGAGCCGCCACAGCCCGACGCCGAACCCGAGCCGGGTGAGGGTGAGGGCTGAGGGGGGGCGGCCTAAACAGTGCAGTACAGCTGGCAGCTCTGCTGAGTTGTGGCTCCAAGAATAGGGGGGAGGAGTTTGTGCTCTGAAGTAAACCCAGCTGGTCGGCAGCGCCCCCCTTCCCAAAACCTGCATCTTGAATGAAAGGAGGGCAAAAAAGACCTTGCCTAGCTTGCTTCCCAACACCCCCTCCAAGTGTTGTTTGGTGCTCTGAGCTGCTGTCGCTCACTACCCATCCCATCCCATCCCAGGTCAGCCGGAACAATGCTGGGCCAGCAGCCGATGAACCATGTGAACCTGGTGGGCGCGGCCTCGCTGGCCCACCTGGTGGCGGCGTGGTGCGGCCCGAACGCGGGGACTTGGATGCACACCGTGGATGTGGTGTGCAGCGTTGTGGGCCTTGCGTGGTGCTTCTCCCGTAGCACCTTTACATACCCCCTGTGGACCGTGGGGTCGCTGGTGCTCTGCCTGGGGTGGGCCCACGTGGCTGTGACGCAGGGGCTTGCGGGGCTGCCTGGGCTCATCACGTCGCTGTTCCTGGCGTGGAGCGCGCGGAGGTGGCGCAACACTACCTTCACAGAGGTGCTTGCCGAGAAGGCGGGGGTGCCGGTGCGCTACGGCTCGCTGCTGGACAGCTTTTTCTTCGCGCACCGTCCCCTGCCTGCGCCGCACAACGCGGGGTGCGTGCGGCCAACACAGCAGGGGGCAGTGCCCAAGGCAGTGCTGCTGATTGTCAACCCTGCCGCAGGCAGCGGAAGCGCCTCTGTCTCGCTGGCTCGGGCGCGCGAGGTGTTTGCGAAGCACAACATCGAGTGCATCGTGCGGGAGACGCGGTGCGCAGGGGACGGGCACCGTGTTGCGGCGGAGTACACTGAGAGCATCGATGCCGTCGTTGCCGTCGGTGGGGACGGGACGCTGAGCGAGGTGCTCAACGGGCTGATGAGCCGCGGTGACTCCAACCTCCCCATGTTTGGCGCGATTCCCGGAGGCACCTGCAACAACTTCTGCTTCGACCTGGGGCTGACGGATGCGACCAAGGCAGCGGAGGCCATCGCGTCGGGGCGGTTTGCCTCTGTTGATGCCGGGCGTGTGGAGCACAGCAACGGCGAGACCTACAGCCTCAACACCGTCGCGTGGGGTGTGGGGCTCCGCGCAGTGCAGATCGCCAACGGGCTGGGTTTCCTGGGCCCTCTGAAGTTTGATGTGGGTGGCCTGTTCGCCATCCTGACCATCAAGCCCACGACTCTGACTGTGAAATTCACACGTGACGATGAGACAGTGACGTCGACCGATCAGTACGTCATCGCGATGTCCCAGATGTGCCAGCGTGCGGGCAACGGTTTCCGCTTTGGCCCTGCCGCGAAGCTGGACGATGGCCTCATCGACACTTGCATGTTGAAGGTATGTACACTTGACTTGGCTTGGCTTGACACCCCACACTTCACAACCCACCAACCCGCCTCACAGGACATCAGCGTCATGCGCACGCTGGAGCTTTTCGACGAGGTGAAGCGCAGCGGGTCGCACATCTTTGCCTACGACGCAGAGTACCACCAGTGGGACCGCATGGTGCTCGGGAGCGATGTCCCGACCCCCATCTCCGTTGACGGCGAGGACACAGGGTATGCAACGCCGCCGGGCGTGCCCCTGATGCCAACACTTCCTTTGGTCCTCGCATGACTCTGCATCCTCTGCACACACCACACCCCCACCCCACAGGATGACGCCCATCTCGGTGACGTGCGTCAAGAACTGCTTCCGCGTCTACATGTAGGAGGCGAGGGAGATGACCTATTCTGCGCCCCTCATGCCTGGAATAATTGCATACATCCGTCTCAAATAATAAGCATCTGCGCGCCAGTTGTGCCGCATGAAAGCCAACCTCGGCAGGGCAAAGTTAGTCGTGCCCTGCAAAACAAACACGTTAGGTTAGCCTGATTCTTCCATGTCTATGTCTCACAGGGTAGTGAGGGGTCTGAAAGCTGTTGGCGGTGGTGGCTGTGTCCATTCTGTCGGGTTGTGAGTCCTCTCTGACCGCAACACGCGATATCGACAAATCATCTGAGTTTGCTCGGTGCGCCCTGCCCTCAGCAAGAGGGGCACGGGTGTTGTTGTACGTGCATGTGTGTGCCAATCTCGCCGCCCCTCCCCCAGCCGCGGTGGCATTCGATCCGACAGAACGAAGGATATCTTCATCGGAAAGAACGGTCAGCCACCCACCCCCTCCCCAATCTCGGCCCCCATCCCACAGACGAGGCACTCAACCCATTCGCACAGTGCAATACCCCGCCCTTGCAGAGTGGCTCATGTGTCTATCTGCAGCCAGAGGCCTGGCGAGGCAAAGACTGCGTGTCTTTGCCCTGCCGTCGCCCCTGGCAGGGGGTGGAGCTGGGGGGTGGGGGCGACGTAGTCCTGTCTGTCACAGAGTCTCCCACGGGTGGGTGGTGAGATGCGTGACACATGGCAATGTCAAATCGGTGTTAGCGGGGGGGGGGGGGTAGGGCGGGTCGAAAGCCTGTCCCAAAATGGGGTTTTTCGACATAGCAGCCGCGGCCCTCTATTTGACCTTCTGACCCCCCAGAACCCACCATACCCCGGTTTTTGGGCCCTAGGAGTCCGATTTTCGGGCTCCCGAGCCCCGGAAAGTCGATTTTTGATGATGTCAAAATTTTGTTCCCTATACTGCACCTCAGGGTCACGCACAGGTTCGCCAATCCACTATCAGCCCATGTGCAGGCCCACTTTCTCGACCTCCTCCACCCCTTCCTCCCCTGCGTCCTCAAGACCCACTATAGGTGCCAATCCTGCATCTTTCGACCCTCTTCCCACTCCAGCGTCGCACCAAACTGTTGAATGCGGGCAGCCACCATCTCCTTCTCTGTATACACTGCCAGATCGTGCAAAGATGCATACTGATGCAGAGTGGGAACCGTCATCAACTTGCACAGTGTGCGGTGCTTGGCTGCAAGGGACGGGCGGCACAACTGGCCACTGCTCCGACACTGAGATGCTGGTCTGGCCAACGAACTCTTTGTAAGTTGAAAGGTCTCCTCTGTCGGGAGGGGGGTTTGCAAACCAACCCTCACGACTTGCTCATGGCTTGCTGAGCAAGGCGTGCAATGACTTTCTGATTATTCAGGACGTGCATTCGAAGCCCGCGCACTTCTTCTGTGAAATGGTTGTTTCGAGAGTTGCACTGTGTGATTCCTTGATCCCCTTCCTCGCCTCATCGTACGGAGGACGCTTGAATGTCCCGAGCATATCCTTCGCAGCGCCTTTAGCCAGTTCTGCGCACTCGTCATTCCATAAGGCGCGTGCAGCATAAATACCCGGACACTGTTCTGAGACCAGGTCCCACAGGACCCTGGTCTTGAGCGCCCAGAAGAGAACCTTGATGATAAGCTCGGGCTCTGCGTTGCAGCTGGGTACTCGCTGCGCTCTTCACCTCCCTTGACTGTCTGCATCCACAGGAGAGATGCTTCGCAGATAACGGCAGCAGTGGCAAGTGTTTAGTCGGGACAGTTCACCTGCCTTGCATTCTAAGAGAGCATTCTTATGAGGGCATCAACACTAATGCATCACTGTCGGCTATGATGCCATCCTCCCTGTTCCTGGCAGCTCCGAGTTCAATAGCAGGCCACCCAACGACTGTGTCAGATGGCAGTATTCGATGCCATCTTCTCACTGTCCGAATCGTTGGGATACGACGTTGTTTGTGGCGCGGATGAGCGGTTGCATCAGAAAATCACAGCCGCAGGATGGTGTGCGCTCGGACGTCCCAGGATGAGAGTGTTTTACTATCTGCCCGTGGCAGGCGTCCGTGCCAGGACCCGGAGGTGCAGTATAGCAGGGCATTAGTTTGGGCTGGTTATCCGGTTATGATAACCAGGATTTGGAGAAACCTGGTTATTTTAAAAAATAAAAAAAAGTCAAAATTCTGGTTCGGAACCGGGGTTTTCCCTTACCAAGTAACAGGCTGCGCTAGCCCCACCAAGCAGCCATAGTGCATCTGTCATTCTGCGGCAGATGCCAAGATGGTACAGCCCCCTTCTGCGCCGTCCCTCACTGACGAAACCCAGGCCACGACGAAGGTGAGCCAGCATGAGACCCTGATTCGTGTGTGATCGACCAGGAACGTGCCGCAAGAGCTGCTCTGGAGCATTGCACTCCTCTGCAACAGCCGGAATGCGGCCAACATCTGCAGCATTCTGCTGGAGCAGACAGAATCTCTGGGGACAGCTTCTGGAACCGCGTCGTATCCTTCGCCACTGACTGGTGCAACACCATGGGTGGTGGGAAACCCGGGGCGCAACTCCACGCGAAAATTGCCAAGTGCCTGTATACACTCTGGGCGTCGTGCCGCAGCCATGCCCTCAATTCAAGCTTCGGGCGCTCGCGGAGTGCCAGGAAGCCTGTCGGCGTGTAGATGGGTTCTCCTCCTGGCACCAGCGCGAATTGTGTGCTGTGTCTGACACCTCTCACAAACCCGGGAAAGTCGAGACGATGCATAACCTGGGGTGGGGAGACAGATAATAGCACGCCGCTGTCACAACGGCGCAGGAGGCGCTCGGGCGCGAAGCGCCCGAGCGAAAAAAATTGGTGATGTAATAACCAGGGTAACCAGGTTTCAGGCTCCGTCGGGAAGGTCAAACTAATGCCCTGAGTATAGGGAACGGAAAAATTGACATCATCAAAAATCGACTTTCCGGGGCTCGGGAGCCCGAAAATCGGACTCCTGGCCCAAAAACCGAGGTATGGTGGGTTCTGGGGGGTCAGAAGGTCAAATAGAGGGCCGCGGCTGCTATGTCGAAAAACCTCATTTTGGGACAAAAAAAGGGGGCTTTCGACCCCCCCTAGGGCAGTGAAGATACTATTCGCGAATAATTCGTGATCTCCGATTTTCAGAGTTACATATTCGAATAATATTCGTATTCGAATACGAATAATCATACATCGGGCGTTATTGCGTTACCAGTAACGGTAATACCGTTATTTTTTCGGTAAAATAACTTACCGTTAATAACGTTCCAGAACGGCCGAATAACGTTATCCGAAAATCGGTAACGTTATTTTTCCGCGTTATACCGTTATCGATAACGGTAATACCGTTATTACCGTTATCAGGAACGGTAATAACGTTATCGGTAACGTTATTACCGTTATTACCGGTAATACCGCGTTATTTTCGGTATTTTTGGGCAACTTCTATAGGGGGACCCTTTTCGAATTTTTTTTTCGGGGTGGCCAGAATGGGCTGTTTTAGGCTATTTGAGGCCATTTTCGAGCAAATTTTTGGGTTTAGAGCCACGCAAAGGGTCTAAAATGGGCATGCCAATCTCAAAAAATGCTCAAAATTCCGAGAGATTTCAGATTTTTCGAATTTTTTGACCGAGAAAATTCTGACCCCAAAATGTGGTCCTTGTGGTCTGGAACTGTCCGTTGTCGAAGGAATTGGTGAAAAAATCGTGATTTTTGGCCTCTGGATCACCCATGCCGTCCCAAAAATCAAGCAAAAGAGGTTTGGTAGGTGCATTTTTGGGTGAACATGAGCCATTGTGCCAACCTGCTTGATTTCACCCGAAAATTGGAATCCGTTGAATATGGTTTCTGATGAAAATGTGAAAATTTTCGACCTTCTTCGCAGTTTTTGCCACTTCCTTGCCCCATCTTTCCCACCCAAAATCGAAGTACCGTGAATGGTGTTGTTGAAAGGTCCAAATTGCGTTGGTTGTGCGTAGTTCTGCCGAAATCGTGCACACGTTGTGCATAGTGCATGTGTAACGCCATTTGCGACCAAAATGTAAATTTCCTGCACCCGAGCGTTGACGCTTCCACACACCCTTACAAACCCACTTGCCTGATGAAGGGGGTGGTGTGTAGAGCACGTTTGGCAGGGCTGAATGACACTTTCCGCGCGAAGGTCGTGTGCGTAATTAAAAAACGGTCCGAGGGCCGGAGGCCCGAGGCCTTTTGTTACCTGCACGAGGGTGCAATTGAGGCCGATACGGGGTGCAGATGATGGTTTCTTGCACAACCCAGTCATGTTTTGCACATCACGACGAACTCGGAAATTCCTCATATTTGCACTCCAGGTCTCATATTTGCACTGGTGCAAATATGGGACCTGGAGTGCGTGCAAATAATGACTGGGGGGTGCAAGAAAGTTCAAATTGTGTAGTTCCTGCGTACTTCGTGCGTAGCCCGAGCGTACTTTGGGTAGTTCGTGCGTATATTGTGCGAAGCGTCTTTGACAGCACCAGTAACGGACTTTTGGAACGTAACTATTTTAGAACGGACCGGGAAAAAATGGGCACGTCGCTACTTCGCGCTACTTCGTCGCTCGTAACGAGTAAAAATATCAGGTGGTTTATACACCGCCAATGTGAGGTGTGCGGGTGTATTCCTGAAGGATTCACTTCTGCGTCCACACTGAGTGATTTTGGAGTGATTTTCACTCCAAATTTCACTCCAGGAACATTGGATGCTGCAAGGTTGCAGGGGTTTCTGCAGTATTTGCCTTGAAAAAGCCAAAAACCATGATTTTTTCACGAAACTCGACATGTCCGTGCGTTATTATCCAAAAAATGGTCCCAGGGGGGTATTCTGGAGCCATCTCCACCAAAAACTACACCATCCGCCCGCAAAATTGTCCGAATAACGCAAGTTTTCATGAAAATAACGGAAAAATAACGCGTTATTTTAGGAGAAAACGTTTTCCAATTTTTTGACATCACGGAGTGGCCCCCTGGAGTGATATTTTACCCAAGAAAATTCTTTTAGGGGGGGTAGGGACCCGAGTTTCGGGTCAGATTCACCGGGAAATGCTGCCTTTTTTGGGGTCAAAAAATAACGCAAAAATAACGTTATTACCGTTACTGGTAACGGAATAACGCCCAATGTATGAATAATGGCATTATTCGCGAATAAATGGCCATGTGTTATTCGGTCATTATTCGTGAAGTTTCTGTGGGTTTGTGTAGGGGCAGAGGCGTCAGACCACGTGTATTCCAGTGCAAACCGAGGGAAAGCGCCGCAGAGCGCCTCAGGCTTTGCTTTCCTCATGAATCATCACACGTATGTCTGACCGTACGGCACACAGGTGTGGTGATCCCTTTGCATCGGCAGCACCTCACTCACGCGTGGAGGTCTCCACCACAGGGATCTTGAAGGAGGCAGTTGCTATCCTGCCAGTCACCAACTGCACAACAGGAACAGCATAAAGCACGCACAATGTATCCCAGGTTCGGGCACCGGGGTAGTGCTTCCACCTTTGAGTGACCCAGGCGGTTCCGCTCCCTCCACGCAAGTTCGGTAGGGATCGCGGATGACGATTTCCCCATCAGGTACAGCCCCGTGGTGCAACAGCGGCCGCCTGGCACCATAATGGTCCCACCAGCGCGACGGTGCCCACTTCCCTTAGCGCTTGGTGTTTTCAATGCACGGTGCAGCGTACTCCTCCAGGCACTGCAGATGATGATTCTCGGCGTCGCATCATCACAATGTAGTGATTCCAGGCCCCTCAGGGCACACTGGGGTCGTGGGCTGCGCCCACGACCCCAGTGTGGGCAGTAGGTCCCTATTCCTAGTAGAGAAACCCCAGTAAAACCCCACGAATAATTCGCGAATTATTCGTGGCGAAAATATTTCGATAAATTATTCGAATAATATTCGTATTCGAATAACACGAATTTTTAATCACTGCACGGTGGACTCCAGCGGGGGTAGGGTAACCCTTTTCGGGAGTCTCAACTAGGGGGAGTCCAACTCCCGCTAGCGGGAGTCTGACTCCCCCTAGCGGGAGTCTTTTCACCTATTTTCACTCATTTTTCCCATGATACCTATGCAATGTGGCACTCGTCACTGAAGTACAGCCACACCAAACGAAACGGACGTTTCCACCCATCCCAGCTCGCAGACCTGATTCACAAAAATGGGGAAGACGACAACGAAGCCGGCAGCGAAGCCGGCGGCAAAGTCGATTAAGAAGAAGAAGAGCGCAGAGAGTCCCGAGGCTGCGGAGGCGACGAACATTGTGCATGATTTTTGCACGGCCTTCCCTGTTAAAAAAGGGGGCAGTGTGCTGACACTGGGATCCATTAGAAGGCTCCTAGCAACGGTGTTGAGCAAGGAGCTCCACAAGCACAGCACCCAGGTGGCCAACGCAATCATCGCCATGTCTTCCCTGACATGGATAAGTTCGCTGTCAGGGAAGTCGCAACGATGCGGAAGGAGGGCGCTCTCCGTCATATACAAGGTGGAGGCGAAGTATGGCAAGGTGCAGGATACAAACGTGTCGTCGGGGGCAGCCTGAAGCCGCGAATGATCGCGACACGGGCGAACGGCTTGGCACCGTGGGTCTGGATAGATGCTGGAGTTCGGCCGGGTGAAACCGGAAGTCGCAGCAAAATTTGCCCCCCCAGATTTCTTCCTCAAACCCACCCGTGGGCTGATCCGGCCTTGCACGGTGGACTCCAGCGGGGGTAGGGTACCACTACCGGGTTTAACCCTTTTCGGGAGTCTCAACTAGGGGGAGTCCAACTCCCGCTAGCGGGAGTATAGATCAGCAGTGGGCAACAATGAGGCGATGCGGGGGGCGAGGGCACCGATGCTCACTGTGCGACATCCCAGAAGAACGCTGGTATCAACAGGTGCATCGATACCCGCACCTGACTCTCTCTGAGATGAAAGAGGCTGGCTACCCCTCCCTCTTGGCAGGTGTGCTTCCCAATGCCCGCTACGTCACCCCAGCACTCCATGACTGCAAGGGGCTCGCCATGCGGCTGATCAGGGTACTGGATGAGACAACAAAAAAATATTCGACAAGACCTGTACAAACCTTGCACTGAATGTGTCGCAGAATGGGACAGGTGCTCAGTTCCGGAAGGTCGTGCTTGCCTGTCACAGGACACACCTACAAGGGCTTGTTCCGCTACCTCTTTGTCTCCCTTGCAGACCTCATGCATTTCCGGTATGCAGACATCCCCTGGCACTTCTGGGGATGCAAGGATGAGTCAGCCCGGATTCCCTTGCGTGCTCGGATCTCAGGGCATATATTTCACTGGTTGATGGAGCATGCCGAAAAGGGATCAACGCGCAATGCCTACGTACACAGTCTCCATCATTGGTGGGCTCCAGAAGATGCAGTGCCTCTGCAGAACAACGACGAATTTGAAGAAGCAGAGAACGGACATCGCAAGAAAGATGCCGTTACAATCGCTAGCTCCGCAACTTACGAGAGAGATCTTGCGATGGCAGAAGAGAAGCGGCGCGCATCGGGCATGCCTTGGAAGGTTGCGCACCTGTCGCAGGACGGGATCCTCGGGTATAGAGAAGTCATTCTGTGTCCGTGTCTGCACACCCGACACGCTCATAGATTGGCTGTGTATGTTCTTTGCACACAGTTGACACAGCTGCAGAAGGGGTTTGTGCACTGCAACACACAGGACTTCGTTGAACCCATCAGCGCGCCCTACTTCCTGTCCCGGTTCCCCGAAGGACACCGCAAATTATCGCTCTGCTTGTGCAAAATGCCAATCCCGCTGGGGGCGACTTTCACACCATTCGTGTCATCCGAGGCGACTTTGAGCACGCTTGACCAACGCGCACAGCAGGAGGGGGATGACAGTTCTGACGAAGAAGATGAGGCCTGCAGGATGGCTTGTCTTGCCCAAGGTGTAACACAACTACGACAGGCGATGGCCGCACTTTGACACCTCAAATTCTAACCGCTCACCTCCGCAGGTGCAGCCGCTACCAGGAGGATAGGTAGGTAGTCCAGAGTCCGGGGAAACTGACAGAAGCAAAACAAGCCCCTCCCCATCCCTCTTCCACCATGATTTTACCCCCCACGCCAGTAGACTGTAACTATATCATGGGAAAAATGGATGAAAATAGGTGAAAAGACTCCCGCTAGGGGGAGTCAGACTCCCCCTAGCGGGAGTATAGACTCCCGCTAGCGGGAGTCTTTGACACCCGCTCAGACTCCCGCTCCCAGACTCCCGCTAGGGCCGCTGGAGTCCACCGTGTGGCCTAGGGGGGGGGGGGGGCATGCACGAACCCAGTTCGCGAACCCCAGAACTACAATACGGAAAATGGTGCATGTGATTGCTACATAACCCATGTTGGGAATCCGGGGATGATCTAGCGTGAGGCGTCTCCACGGTTTTCCGTTTTCAGAAAAAAAGGTGGGTGGACGTCACTCCCCGGTCGTCCCGCGCCGCCAGGGTTGTGGTCGTTCGATACCCAAAAAAAGGGTGTGCGTGCCACACCCCCGACGGTGTGATTCAGATCTGCAAACAATTCACACACACACGTGTGTCTGTGTGGCAGGTTGCTAGTTTTTATTTAAACGGAGTCACAATCGACGTATTGCCGGGTGCCGTGTGGATGCTACGGCACCAACTGGCTTGTTGGTCATGTGATTCGTAATCTCTCTCAATCAAGCACCACCAACCCCTGGGCCCTTTTTTATCTTTGTGGAATGTCGTGCGGTTTTCCTCGTTTCTATCCCTGAGAAGAGACAGCCCTTAAATGGTATACCCTTGCTCTAATCATACATTGGGCGTTATTCCGTTACCAGTAACGGTAATAACGTTATTTTTGCGTTATTTTTTGACCCCAAAAAAGGCAGCATTTCCCGGTGAATCTGACCCGAAACTCGGGTCCCTACCCCCCCTAAAAGAATTTTCTTGGGTAAAATATCACTCCAGGGGGCCACTCCGTGATGTCAAAAAATTGGAAAACGTTTTCTCCTAAAATAACGCGTTATTTTTCCGTTATTTTCATGAAAACTTGCGTTATTCGGACAATTTTGCGGGCGGATGGTGTAGTTTTTGGTGGAGATGGCCCCAGAACATCCCCCTGGGACCATTTCTGGGGTAATAACGCACGGACATGTCGATTTTCATGCCAAATTTTAAAAAAATTGTGATTTTGGGCCTTTTCAAAGCACATTCCCTGCAACCCCGCAGTATTCAGTGTTCACCGAGAAAATAAAAAGAAAAGTTACCCTCGCCGTAGACACAGAAGTGCCTCTTCCAGGTTCCCACGGAATCCCTGGGGAGTTACTGGGGGGGGGCAAATACTAGAGGGCCCCTCTATTATTCACCGTGCCAGCCGACGAAAATGGGGGTTTTCGGACCCCCTCCACTATTTGCTTTTTGGGGGGTGGAAATTTCGCGCTCTTGAATTTGGCATCTGTGCGGCTCTGAGTGTGGGGTCGTTTTGTCGGTCGACCACCTGATTTGATCCGAGTTTGGCGGGGCTGAGCGGTCTTATATGCCAAAGAAATCCACGATTTTCCAAATCGGCTGGGTCGATGTGTCAAACTTCATCGAGAAATGTGGGTCAGAGCTGATCCTCAGAGATGTGACTGGGGGCAGCGAACACCCCACCTACCCATCCAGCGGGACCCCCTCTTTGGGTGTTCCAAACCGATATTCCGAACGTTTGGAATTTGTGCAGATCGTAGTGGGTCATGGTGGTAGAGGTACCAAGCTTCACCCATGAAACCTGGGTCTGGTTCAGGGACTGGTAATGGGTGTCCGTAACCCCGTTCTTTTGAACGTTTGGGATCTGTGCGGATCGTGGTGGGGTCATTTTGGCTATGGGGTGTCTGCGAGCACCACTTACGGATGCAAAAAAAGGACTCACACCCCCCTCAATTATTCGGCCAGGTGCGCCGCCAAAACCGCCGATTTCCGTACCCCTCTATTATTTGACCCCCCGCTATTATTTGCCCCCCCCACAACTATTTGCCCCCCCCCAGTAAGTGTAATTTGGGGGAGGTGAAGGCTGTGAAAGGCAAATCAAACGAGACCGAAAGATGAAACCATACCAGGGAAAACAAACACCAGATGATATTTCTCAATTTGTACACGGTGGACTCCAGCGGCCCTAGCGGGAGTCTGGGAGCGGGAGTCTGAGCGGGTGTCAAAGACTCCCGCTAGCGGGAGTCCAGACTCCCGCTAGCGGGAGTCTATACTCCCGCTAGGGGGAGTCTGACTCCCCCTAGCGGGAGTCTTTTCACCTATTTTCATCCATTTTTCCCATGATATAGTTACAGTCTACTGGCGTGGGGGGTAAAATCATGGTGGAAGAGGGATGGGGAGGGGCTTGTTTTGCTTCTGTCAGTTTCCCCGGACTCTGGACTACCTACCTATCCTCCTGGTAGCGGCTGCACCTGCGGAGGTGAGCGGTTAGAATTTGAGGTGTCAAAGTGCGGCCATCGCCTGTCGTAGTTGTGTTACACCTTGGGCAAGACAAGCCATCCTGCAGGCCTCATCTTCTTCGTCAGAACTGTCATCCCCCTCCTGCTGTGCGCGTTGGTCAAGCGTGCTCAAAGTCGCCTCGGATGACACGAATGGTGTGAAAGTCGCCCCCAGCGGGATTGGCATTTTGCACAAGCAGAGCGATAATTTGCGGTGTCCTTCGGGGAACCGGGACAGGAAGTAGGGCGCGCTGATGGGTTCAACGAAGTCCTGTGTGTTGCAGTGCACAAACCCCTTCTGCAGCTGTGTCAACTGTGTGCAAAGAACATACACAGCCAATCTATGAGCGTGTCGGGTGTGCAGACACGGACACAGAA
The DNA here is from genome assembly GCA_963210315.1 of Rhynchopus euleeides. Taxonomy (NCBI): domain Eukaryota; phylum Euglenozoa; class Diplonemea; order Diplonemida; family Diplonemidae; genus Rhynchopus; species Rhynchopus euleeides. Next base: position 274,115 of record OY723263.1, on the reverse strand, counting down.
TGACTTCTCTATACCCGAGGATCCCGTCCTGCGACAGGTGCGCAACCTTCCAAGGCATGCCCGATGCGCGCCGCTTCTCTTCTGCCATCGCAAGATCTCTCTCGTAAGTTGCGGAGCTGGCGATTGTAACGGCATCTTTCTTGCGATGTCCGTTCTCTGCTTCTTCATTCGTCGTTGTTCTGCAGAGGCACTGCATCTTCTGGAGCCCACCAATGATGGAGACTGTGTACGTAGGCATTGCGCGTTGATCCCTTTTCGGCATGCTCCATCAACCAGTGAAATATATGCCCTGAGATCCGAGCACGCAAGAAGGGAATCCGGGCTGACTCATCCTTGCATCCCCAGAAGCGCCAGGGGATGTCTGCATACCGGAAATGCATGAGGTCTGCAAGGGAGACAAAGAGGTAGCGGAACAAGCCCTTGTAGGTGTGTCCTGTGACAGGCAAGCACGACCTTCCGGAACTGAGCACCTGTCCCATGCTGCGACACATTCAGTGCAAGGTTTGTACAGGTCTTGTCGAATATTTTTTTGTTGTCTCATCCAGTACCCTGATCAGCCGCATGGCGAGCCCCTTGCAGTCATGGAGTGCTGGGGTGACGTAGCGGGCATTGGGAAGCACACCTGCCAAGAGGGAGGGGTAGCCAGCCTCTTTCATCTCAGAGAGAGTCAGGTGCGGGTATCGATGCACCTGTTGATACCAGCGTTCTTCTGGGATGTCGCACAGTGAGCATCGGTGCCCTCGCCCCCCGCATCGCCTCATTGTTGCCCACTGCTGATCTATACTCCCGCTAGCGGGAGTTGGACTCCCCCTAGTTGAGACTCCCGAAAAGGGTTAAACCCGGTAGTGGTACCCTACCCCCGCTGGAGTCCACCGTGCAAGGCCGGATCAGCCCACGGGTGGGTTTGAGGAAGAAATCTGGGGGGGCAAATTTTGCTGCGACTTCCGGTTTCACCCGGCCGAACTCCAGCATCTATCCAGACCCACGGTGCCAAGCCGTTCGCCCGTGTCGCGATCATTCGCGGCTTCAGGCTGCCCCCGACGACACGTTTGTATCCTGCACCTTGCCATACTTCGCCTCCACCTTGTATATGACGGAGAGCGCCCTCCTTCCGCATCGTTGCGACTTCCCTGACAGCGAACTTATCCATGTCAGGGAAGACATGGCGATGATTGCGTTGGCCACCTGGGTGCTGTGCTGGTGGAGCTCCTTGCTCAACACCGTTGCTAGGAGCCTTCTAATGGATCCCAGTGTCAGCACACTGCCCCCTTTTTTAACAGGGAAGGCCGTGCAAAAATCATGCACAATGTTCGTCGCCTCCGCAGCCTCGGGACTCTCTGCGCTCTTCTTCTTCTTAATCGACTTTGCCGCCGGCTTCGCTGCCGGCTTCGTTGTCGTCTTCCCCATTTTTGTGAATCAGGTCTGCGAGCTGGGATGGGTGGAAACGTCCGTTTCGTTTGGTGTGGCTGTACTTTAGTGACGAGTGCCACATTGCATAGGTATCATGGGAAAAATGAGTGAAAATAGGTGAAAAGACTCCCGCTAGGGGGAGTCAGACTCCCCCTAGCGGGAGTATAGACTCCCGCTAGCGGGAGTCTATACTCCCGCTAGCGGGAGTTGGACTCCCCCTAGTTGAGACTCCCGAAAAGGGTTACCCTACCCCCGCTGGAGTCCACCGTGTACATTTAAATTTTTATGTTTCCCGTGTCACAGCGCAGTTGTGAGAATTTGATACAGTGACAAATGATCTGAAACCATTGCATTTGTCTGTTGCATTGACGCTTATGGGAAAAATAATCCTGCATTGGTTGCCTGTCTGGCGGGGCTGTGTACACGATCACGTTTGCTCGTAGCTCTGGTTGGTTGATTTCTGAAGAATTGCCAAGCAGCTGTCTGCACTGCATTGATGGGCGGAGTTGGGCGGTGTTCCGACCGGAGTTGGGCGGTCTTCTTGGCCAAAACTACGATTTGCCAAATTAGCAGAAATCATGGTGACTGTGTGTGCAATGATACAACCTGGCCTACCGACAAAGTGTACATATATATCTGTCTGAGGAGGATTCTTCATATTCCTGGATTTCCCGAATTTCCTGGATTTCCCCCGGCCCCTTAGGCGATTTCAGGGCGGACAGGGCGGACATGCCCGGACCCGGAAATCCGGGTGTCCGGATGTCCGGGTCCAATTTTGACCCCCCCCCCCCCCTAGGGGGGGTCAGACCCCTCCCAAAAGGTGTTAACAAAGGGTGGTTTTTCAAGATACCCCCCCAGAGCCCCTGAGGGCCTATCTGACCCCCAACCCCACCCCAAAACCCCCTAAAAACATATCCTGGGGCATTTGCAACACCATTTCTACCATTCCAGGCCGTTTTTTTGGGGTGTCAAAAAGTGGTACACCCTTTTGTACCTCGCATGCCTCGTCAAACAAAGATTATGATGCAGACACCGCACGTCGCTTCTCAGGGCGCCCGCTCGGTGGAGTCGACACCTGTGGGGCCTTGTAGAGCACATCTGTGAGTGTGGCTACGCATTCCGGCTTGAGCATTGCGCTCGCGTGAGGGACACCATGCTCAGCGAGCTCGTCGCGCAACGATTCTCGAGAGCGCTTCTGGAGTGCCGTTCGCAGCTGCTCATGTCGTTTTGTCTTGTGTACTCGTGCCCACTCTTCTGCGGCGGGTGGCGTGGGTCCCGCCAAACGCTTTGCCTCTTCGACCTCTTCCTCTGTGGGGAGTGTGCTGACACCCAGTTGCCGGAGCGGGTGTGCGTTATGCTTGTGTTGCGTAATTGCAGCAGCACGAGCGGGGTTGATGCCTCTCAGCCGACCCAGAATGCTCGCACCCGAAGCCATCAGCGACTCGGTGTAGTCGTTGCTGATAGGAGCAGCTGACCTGCCATTGCTGTCATCGCTGCCATCGCTCGCATCACTGATCTCAGACTCATTGTCTCCTTGTACGCTGGCCTGTGATTCGTCCTCCTCATCGCTGCTGTCGAGGTAGTCGTCTTTTGCAATGAAGCGGTCCCACTTCTCCATCATGGCGGCTGCCCCTTTGCGTATGAGCCGAGCCGCATCCCTTGACCAAGCATCCTGGACACTCTCGCACTTCGCCCAGTCTGGTAGGGTAGCGAGAGAGAACGTACGTTTTAGATCCTGCAAGAGCTGCGACACCTCCCCAAAGCGCTCCCGGCCAGCCTTCACCGATTGCTCACTTATAGTTTTTCGACCTCCCTTCAAGATGGCAAACGCCGAAGGAAGGAAGCTGTACACAACTCTGGAGGCGACCAGGCAGGGGAGTGTCTCGTCACTGAAGAGAGTTTCGAGCGCGTTGGATCCTGGGATGCTGAGCTCCCCTGCGTCCATTGCCTCGCGTAAAACATTGATCCCCATTGCCATTGCAAAAGCTGCATCGGAACATCTCTTGGTGCCCACCCAGCGTGCCCTGAGCCGGTGAAGATCCTCCATAGACACCCCGCACACATCCGAGGGCAAGCTCATGCACTTACCAATAAAAAGTTGAGCACACGCATCAGACGCCTTCCCGGCACGTTGTGTACGAGGCATGCGAGGTACAAAAGGGTGTACCACTTTTTGACACCCCAAAAAAACGGCCTGGAATGGTAGAAATGGTGTTGCAAATGCCCCAGGATATGTTTTTAGGGGGTTTTGGGGTGGGGTTGGGGGTCAGATAGGCCCTCAGGGGCTCTGGGGGGGTATCTTGAAAAACCACCCTTTGTTAACAGCATATGACCCCCCCTACCCCCCCCCCCCCCCCCGGACATTTCCCGAATTTCCCGCCCGGACATGTCCGCCCGGACATCCGGACATCCAGAAATGTCCGCCCCGGACAGGGCGGACATGTCCGGGCGGACATTTTCTGGTGTCCGGATGTCCGGGCGGACATGTCCGGACCCGGAAATTCGGGAAATCCAATTTTGACCCCCCCCGGACATGTCCGGCCAGGACCTCAATAGTTTGATTTTTGGTCCAGAAAATAGTTTGAAAATTTTTGAAATCCATGGTTATCAACAGATCTTACCCCCTTTTTTTCCCGAAACCCGTCGAGCATGTCTTCGTCGTCGTAATTTTTTTTCTGTTAAGATCTTAGTGAAAAAAAGCACAAAAATTAAGATCTTAGTATTTTTTTCGAAGATCTTAGGTAAGATCTTAGTTTTTTTGCAAATATCCTTTCGTATTCTTGCTGGAATACTACAGACACACGGCACATCCCAGTCAGGAGTGCAGGCTTCGCTGTCCCGTGAACGGAGAGCGTTTGGGGTGCACAAATAGATCACGTCAAACAGTACAGGAGGAGTTGAAAACCCCATTCCTGTTTCACCAACAGGGTTAGAAACCTCATTTCCCCCCTTCATTCGCTAAGCAGCCTCACCCAACCCCGGGGTTGAAAACCCCGTCCCATGACTTGGAACATTTCTGATACATGCACACGGTGGGATCTTGTAAATTTTACATGTATAACTACAAGTATAATACATGTATTATACATGTATAATACTTGCATGTCAACTATTATACATGTATAATACATGTATATGCCTGAAATATACATGTAAAATACATGTATATCAAGTAAAAATACATGTATAATACTTGCATGTCAACTATTATACATGTATTTTTACTTGATATACATGTATTTTACATGTATATTTCAGGCATTTACATGTATTTTACATGTATAATACTTGTCATGCAAGTATTATACATGTAAAATACTTGCATGACAAGTAAAATACTTGCATGCAAGTAAAATACATGTATTTTACTTGCATGCAAGTATTTTACTTGTCATGCAAGTATTATACATGTATTTTACTTGTCATGCAAGTATTTTACATGTATAATACTTGCATGACAAGTATTATACATGTAAAATACATGTAAATGCCTGAAATATACATGTAAAATACATGTATATCAAGTAAAAATACATGTATAATAGTTGACATGCAAGTATTATACTTGTATTTTTACTTGATATACATGTATTTTACATGTATAATTCAGGCATATACATGTATTATACATGTATAATAGGTGACATGCAAGTATTATACATGTATAATACATGTATATACTTGTAGTTATACATGTAAAATTTACAAGATCCCACCGTGCAACTGACCGCCCCCCCCCCCCCCCCCACACTCTTCTACTCTTTACCCCCCCCCCCCCCCCCACACACACACACACACACACACCCATCCCCGGAGTTGAAAACCCCAGGACTGAGGACGTTTCTGAGATCATCACGACAGGTCAACTTCCTGGCAACCACCGTTGTTCCTCACCTTGGGGAAGGAATGCCTGAGATGGCTCTGTGGGTATCTGACCGCCAGGTCCTGGTTGCAGTGATGAAACACGATACTTGCCATCACGTCAGGCTTTGCGGCGCTGCGGTTGGCAGGAAGAGCATCTTTCCCTACGCTGAACACCGAGTCGCAGCCGGTGGTAGCTGCAGGCACCGCCAGCAGGTCCAGGGAAAGGCACCGGAGCCCCTCGCCAGCAGACGTGTACTTCTCCCAGAAGCCGACAGCTGAGGCCTTGTCCTTGCCGGTGGGTTTGCCTTTCGCGAATTTTCCGAGTCCAGCCAGGTATGTGCTCCATGCCTCCACGGTGACAACAGCTGAGAACTGAGGGAGGGCAAGTTGCAGCTGCTCAAAAGGAAGGAGGGTTTTGCATGTCTGCATCAGCAGGGCCTGCTGTGGGCACAAATGCCGCACGCCACGCCAGAACCAGTACCCGCTCTCTCCTTTATTTCCCCACCAGAGGCGCTTGAGTGACTCGCTCAGCAGGACAGCCACCGGTGAAGCACTCTCGGAGAGGTCGGGGTGGGTGTTGACTCTCTGGAGGTAGGCCTCTTCGGCCTCACCCCTGGCTATCCCGCCGGCCTCGTCGAGGTCGTGGATGCAGTCCTCTATGTCCCCCCAAACCTGGTGCGCATGCGGCTCGGCAGAGGGGTCGGAGTACTTTCGAAAGACGCGCAGCAGGGGTGCCGTGTTGTCACACATCATCTTGAGGTCGGCGTGGAGGGTGGCAGTGCTGTAGCGGTCCAGCAGGCTTCGCAGAACATTTAAGCTGCTGCATGGCTTCTGCGTGTTCTTGAGCTCCAAAGCCGCGAAGCTGTGGAGGGCCGCCAGCCTGTCACGGCAGTGCAGGTAGCACTTCAGGCTCGCTTCGTACCGCGTGTCGCTGAGCAGGGGGCATCTGACACAGGGGGGTGCGCTCTCGGGGATCTTCTCCTGTAGCTCAGCGAGCTTACCCCGTGCGGCGGCGAGCAACCCGTCGAAGTCCGCTGCCTCTGTGAGGGCCGCCAGCCCCGGGGGGACCTCGCTGCGGTAGACAGCAAACAGCGCCTCCTTCTCCCGCGGCTTCGCGACGGCAGCCATCCCGCTCATCCGCTCCACCAGTTCTGCCAGCACGTCAGCTCCGGCAGGCTCCAACACCTTCTGCTGCGCTTCAACGTAGCGACGCGCCCTGTTCTTGCAGTCCTCCCCTGAAAACAGGGCATCCAGCAGGGATACGAGCACGTATGACAGCACGCCACTGGCGGGGTCTGTGAAATCCCCAAGTTCGACTCTTGCCAAGAACTCGAGTTTCTGCTTCTTGAGCCACTTATCAGCGGAATCCGCAGCGTTGTTGGCGATGTGGGGGATGCACGACACCCACGGGATGCCGAGTTCCGCGTCGACCTCCCTGCTTGCTGCCCCGTTTCTCCCGCCGCGATCAGAACGCACCATCATTGGGGCGCTCAGGCCCAGTTTCTCCCACTCCTCCTTCAGGACCGTTGCTACAGGCGCATCAGTGAGGGGCACCACCAGCACAGCACTGAAGCTCCGTGCTGAACATACCATCGAGATCAGCTGCGTTCCCAGCAGCGATCCACAGTCGTGCAGCACTGACCACCTCCGCCCCTTGAGTCGGTCTGTGATGGCCGCACGACTTTCCTCCATCACCTTGGGACTATTCCTCGTCACGACGGGCCCAAGGCGTGGAACGTACCGCGGGATGGTGATGCCATTGAGAACCTCAAGGGCGGTGTGCAGCGCAGCGGGGGTGATGCCTGCGTAGAGCGCAGCCTTTGTCGCCTTGAGTTCGAAGCAAGACGTGTGACGTGAAGCCAACCCAGGGATGGTCTTCTGCGCTGCCTCATCCTGGGCAGCCGCCTTCGCCACCTTGTCTAGGTGCTTCCCCCCCGTGAAGTGGCCCCGCACATCAAGGGCCTGGGACCCGGGGTTCCACAGGCGGGAGCACGTCTGACAGGCGGGAACCATCTGCCCCTCTTCAAACATCCTCAGAAGGGACGCTCTGTTGATGAAACCTGCGGGTGCCTTGCCGAGCTCCACCTGTGAGCAGGTGTCGAACTCGTCGATCACATCTATCAGAGGTGCAGCAAGGTCGTAGGCCTTCACCTTCGCCTGCTCCGGAATGTTGGCGGCAGCCCCCTTCTCAGCGATCCGTGCCGATGCCGCACGCCTCTCAACTGTGGAGGGAAGGGGCTGCCGTCCCTGCGTCTGTGGCACTGTGTCACTCCCAGGCCCCTGCTGTCGATTGCGGATCCGGAACTTCGCCACAGCCTCCGCCACCTCCCCCTTTGACCGCTTCAGCTTTCTGCCCTCTTCTTGCACTTCCCCATTCGCAAGCCTCGTGTAGATGCCCAGCTCCACAGCCTCGTCGACAAGCGCCGGCTTGCGCTTCTTCCCCAGCTGCTTGGACAGCGTGTCCACCGCTTGCGTTAGAGGCGTGTCCACCTGAGCAGGCGGCTCCGCCTGAGCGGGCGGCCCTGCTGGCTCCTCCTCCTGCTCCTCGTCCGCGGGGGCAGGCTGGGGTTCAGGCTCCGGCTGCGCGGGGTCCGCCGGGGGCAGGCTGTCCATTTCCACGTCATGATCACCTGCCCCACTCATGATGGCCCTGGCTTTGTGGATGATGATTGTGGCGAGGCATGTTGGGGTGGGGTTTGCGGCAAGCAGCTCATCGGCGACAGCAAGACACACTCAGGAACAGGCACAGATTGCGATCAGGAGGGATTTGTGGGGGAGAAGGTAAGCTATGAAATGCAGTCACAACACCGTTCAGCCGCAACCGCTCTCAGTCAGTATATGTTTGCTGACGCCGTGCATTGTGTCGTACGCTGCCGGCAGGAAAAATCGTCCTGGGCCTCGTCAGGGAGTGTATCTCCAGTCAGTCAACAAGGAATATGGGGGAAAAACTAAGATCTTAGCTAAGATCTTAGTAAAAAATACCAAGATCTTAGGAAAATTGAAAATTTTACAAAGATCTTTAAAAAAGCCGTTTTCCAGCCAACATCTTCGTAAAGATCTGTTGAAAACCATGGAAATCTGGGTGCCCAAAAAAAAATTTTCCTAAGACCGGCGATTTGTAGGGGGACCCTTTCGAATTTTTTTTTGGGGAAGGGTAAATTGAACGTTTTTGGCCAAATGAAGCCACTGCGACCATTCCCGGGCCTCGGAAATCAGATTTTGGCCCCTCAAATGCGGTGCCGGTCCGGACAAAAAACCGAAAAAATCGTGAAAAATGGCCCATTTTCCCCAGCCAAAAATGGGCCAAAAATGCCCCCCGGACACCCCCAGAGACATGTCCTAATCCGGGGTGCCAGTAGGGGGGACCTTTCGAATTTTTTTTCGAGGAGAGGTCAATTGAACGTTTTTGGACATCTGAGGCCACTGCGACCATTCCCAGGCCTCGGAAATGAGATTTTTGGCCCTCAAATGGGGTACCGGTCCCCACGAAATTCCGAAAAATTCATGAAAATCGAAAGGTCCCACGCACCAAATTCTGCCCAAAAATCGTCAAAAATGGACATGTCATATGCAGCAATGGGGCACCCATCACTCCCCAAATTTTGCTCAATGATTCCACGGCAAGCCAGATTTTCTGATCAATTAGTTTGTTTGAGCATGTTCCTGGCCCTTGTTTGGAAAGTAGATGACCCCTGGCTGGAGAGGACGGTTGTGCTCGACCGGACGGAGAGAGAACCTTCTCCATATCCACCTCCACTCCACAATGCCACAAGTGGCAGGAAGGCCGGGTGTTACAGGCCTCAACCAGGGTTCCAAGGCTCTCCACTTCCTGGCTGCGTCAGGGATCACCGGGTACAGCGAGCAGGATTACCTGTCCTGACACCCCAGCATGTACCACCGGAAGAACCCGAAACAGCAGCCCCCCCCTCATGGGGGTTGCAAGAGGCACGGAAATCGTTCAAATCGGACCAAGTCCGAAAATTCGGCACTTTCTTGGGTACAAATTGCGGTCCGAAATTTTCCGATTTTTTGAAAAAAGGCTAATTCTGTAAGGGGGACCTTTTCGAATTTTTTTTTCGGGCACTTTTTCCACAAGGAAATGTCCGCCCTGTCCGCTACTGTCCGCTACTGTCCACTACCGATTTCAAGGATCCTCCTGAGAACTCTGGATTTACGGATTCCTCCAAATTCGTAAAAATATGCCCCCAATATTCCTATAAAATGTGGTATCATCTCTCGGTCAGTGTGGTTGCCTTTCCGAATATTAAACGAGTCCATTGTGGGCGAGGATGTGGCGCACATCCGCGTCGGCGTACCTCCCCGTGAGGTCCCCATTCAAAAGAACGAAGAGGTACGCCTTGCGGTTCTCCGGGGACAAACGCCCCTGCCGTGACGACAGGTTTGCGTCGATGACACTGAACAGTTCATCGGCGCCTGTCGCCACAGGTGGGGTGTAGAGGGCTGCAAGGGCCCCCTGGGCGAGGTCCGGAAACAGGTGGGCGTGGAAACGCCACCATGCATCCAGATCCAGAGGCTCCGACATGTCGATCTTCGTGCATTCCTGCAGAAACACCCCCCACTCCCTCGCACACGCGCCCCGTATATGTGGCACAGCGCTCATCTCTTCCCACTTCGGAGGGAGGACAGCCGTCCTGCGTGGGTCCAGAGCCCTCACCGCAGAGAAGAATCCCTTGTTGGCGAGCTTGGGGTCGTTCCACGACTCCTCAAGCAGTTCCCCCAGCCTCACACGACGCGGAGATTCGGGGACATCGGCCGGGGTTGCCTTCAGAGCGTCAATCGTGTCCGTGACAGTCACGAACACGACATGGGCCATCGGCACCTTGCGTGTGGGCTCCGCCAGCTGATCCAACAGATCAACTACCGGAGCCAGCAAGTCCCGCATGTTCTTCACCTCATCACGTGTTTCATCTTTCACCAGAAGTTGGGACAGGACCTTCAGCGATTTGGAGACACTGGATGCGGCGGTGTTGGACAGTATTTCGGCCACGAACGTGCGAAGGAGATCGAACCTCTCGTACACGTGCGCATAACACGCATACCCAGTGCTCAGGCGCGTGGCGTTGGGGGTTTTGACCCCCTGCGTCGTCCCCGACACCCCTTCCGCGAGCGACTTGATAGCAGCGTCGATGCTGTCCAACGTGGGGGGATCTGCCACGGTTGCCCCGGCAGAGCGAACATCAGCAGCCCACAGGAGCAACCGGGGGGCCAGTTCAGCGTCCGTGAGGACGCGGTTCGCCAGGCCACTGCGTGCGTCACCCACACACTTCTGCAGGACCTTCACAGAGGCAGTGTGGGTGGCTTCAACCTCGGCGTGGTTCCCCTGCCACGCCACCCACTGCGTCCTCCTCCCCGAGCACATTTTCCCGTCGAAGACCCCCCCCAAGGCGCGCGCAAGCTGGCATGCGTCCGAATCCTTCAAGTGGAGTTCGGCGTACAGCTTGTCGACCACGTTCTTCAGAAGGTGCAAAATGCACTTGAAGAACGTGGCCTCGGTGATGGCCTCCTCAATGAGGCGCGACACAGCACCGTTTGCAGCACCTCTGTCCGAAAAGACGTTCATCGGCAGGGCAGACAACCCCTCCAACTCCGAGAACAGGGCCTTCAGCAATGTAGGACCCGTCCAGCTCTTTCCTGTCACGTTTTCGAAAGGCGGGAGCACACACCTCCACTGTTGGTGTTGGACAATCGCCACCTCCACTTTGGTGCCGAATGGGGTGAGCTGTCCCCCGTCGTGGACCAGGTGCAGCTGGCTGGGGTCGATGTCCTTCAGGCGACTGCTGATGCACGCCTTGTACTCCTTCACCAGGTCATGCAGACACTTGCGGCGGACATTGCGCTGCTGCGGCGCCTGTGGGAGGTAACGCGAGAGGCACAGCCGGATCTTGTCCATCTGCAAATCTGTTGAACCGGACAGCATCTGCGATAGGAGCAAGTCCTTCTCAAGGGCAGCTGCGTCGTGAGGCACAACCGTGTCAGGACCCATCGGCACAGATGCAGAAGCGCCAGCTGCTACAGCCACAGGCTCCGAAGCCGCAGACTCCCGTTGTCTATCCGGGTCGTAGCCGTGAGCCTTGAAGTGCTTGAGGAGGTTTGAGTTGTGATAAGTGGGCATCTGCGACCTGGGTCCCTTGCACGTCAGGCAGAAGAAGACATGCGGGGACGCGGCGTAGGAGTCTTGCACAGCTACGGGCAGAGAAGTCACGGAACGCACCTCTATGAACTGAGAAACGGTGGGATCACGCTTCAGCATCGCAGCCATCTTACGCTGCTCGGGGGAGAGTGACACTTTGGGCGCTGTGTTGAGACGGGCCTGCGATTGCGCCTGAAGCGTCTGCACCATTTCTTCCTTGGCGAGGGTACCGGCGGTCTTCTTCCGTCCCCTCTTCACCTCTCTCTCTGGCTCGGCGGATACCGAAGACATACAGTCCAAACAGCTCGACGAACCGCTCTCACGTGAGCCGCTGCGAGCCCGCTTCCCCCCCGACTTGGGGGGGCCGGCCTTCACAGCCTTCTTGTTGCCCTTCTTCTTCGCACCCATCGTCACAGCCGTGTAATGGAGTTGTGACCTGTGGCGTGCAGGAGCGGTGAGATGCCTTTCAACGGAAGTGCTCAGAGCGAGGGACACATCACCATGCAACAAAGATGGGGGAAGAGTGCGGGCATCACTGGCATTCGCAGGAAGACCGGATCTCAGGCGCGGAAGCGTCAGAGGATTTCTTGTTACCGGATAGACTTACCTCATGTCTCTTCGCGAGGCGGAATACTCCTTTTGTCAGCCGATCCGCCGGATCGGCCGATGATTCGAAGAAAACAGAAAAAATGGGGGGATAAAATCCAACTTGCTGCCTTCACGTGGCGCCCCCTGTGATTACCCTCATTGGAGGGGAAACCAAAGCAAGCTCTGGTATTAAGATCCTTGGAATTGACCTTGGGGGGCCTCTTGAGTGAGTCTCGGGAGAAATCGGACCTGTGCATGGGTCAGGGCAGTGTGCGCGAGCATAAGGCCCTGGGCTGTTCCCTCTGAGTTGCTCTAATTGCATGAGTGGCTTGAGCACATGGACGTCTGCAGGCCAGCCTGTAGGAAGATCAGGATGCAGGGTTGCCCCCCTTTTGGGGCGTGAAAGCCTCGCCAATGCTTTCCCTAGTGCCGCGATCGGGCGTGCTGGAGCTGCGCGATGCCTGAGAAGATCCTGCTGGAGCTGATCCTGCCCCCACGTTGCGGCTCTAAGCCCTCAACGGGTAGCCCCTCTGGGTGGTCGCTGCTGACCTGTGCCTGGCCCCTCCCCCTTCGCACAAGGGGTTGACTAGTGTTGCAGGCGGTGGAGTCATAGACAGCACTGCCTTTTGCTTTCACCATTGGCCCTTTCTCTACTTTTTCGGTGCACAACAGAGACCTCTCTTTGTGTCGATGCGTTGCGGCTACAAACAAACCAACAAGCCCCTCCATCACTACAAAGAGCAGTTTTCTGAACCCTAGCGTTGTCCCAGCTAGCTTGTGTTTCCCTTTTGGGCTTTTTCTTTGAGTTTTTCTTTACTCGATCGTTTCCTGTGACACTCTGTGTTTCAGCATTCATTGCAATGTGTAATGTGCAACTTCCACTTCAGGTTCCTTGCACATAACACAAAAGCGGTTGGCGGCTATCAACCATATGCTATTGAAGCAACCAAGCCCCCCGTTTTTGGAGTTATGTACGAGCAATCTGTCACCAGTGTGGTCCTCGCTGGCTAAGTGGATGTCCAGAGGCTGTGCCATTTTTGGCGTGTCGTTTGATGTGTGTGATCTTTTCATGTGTGTTTCTTTCACTTTCTTCTTTTCGTTTCTTGTCTTGCTTGTCTCTTGTACCTTGTATTCTGTACCAACTAGCCCAGACAAACAACAGCTGCAAAGATTCTCGGTCCGGATGTCCCCCAAAAAAAAAAGAAAAAATGAGGGGCTCCAAAAAAAAATCTGACATTTCCATTTCTTTTGGAAATTTCGGAAAAATATCGAAATTTTTGAAATTTTTGAAATTTTTGAAATTTTTGAAATTTTTGAAATTTTTGAAATTTTTGAAATTTTTGAAATTTTTGAAATTTTTGAAATTTTTGAAATTTTTGAAATTTTTGAAATTTTTGAAATTTTTGAAATTTTTGAAATTTTTGAAATTTTTGAAATTTTTGAAATTTTTGAAATTTTTGAAATTTTTGAAATTTTTGAAATTTTTGAAATTTTTGAAATTTTTGAAATTTTTGAAATTTTTGAAATTTTTGAAATTTTTGAAATTTTTGAAATTTTTGAAATTTTTGAAATTTTTGAAATTTTTGAAATTTTTGAAATTTTTGAAATTTTTGAAATTTTTGAAATTTTTGAAAATCCGAGGCGTGGTTTCGCCCCTTTGTTTGGCTCTAAATTCAGAATTTCCTTCGGTAATGGCCTCAAATGGTCGAAAACAGCCCATTTTGGTGCCCCCAAAAAAAAATTCGAAAAGGGTCCCCCCTATAGAAATGCCCGAACAATACCGGAAATAACGCGTTATTACCGGTAATAACGTTACCGATAACGTTATTACCGTTATTACCGTTCCTGATAACGTTATTACCGTTATCGATAACGGTAATAACGTTATCAATAACGTTATTTTTGGGATAACGTTATCGATAACGTTATTACCGTTATTACCGTTCCTGATACCGTTATTACCGTTATCGATAACGTTATAACGCGAAAAACACCGTTACTGATTTTCGGATAACGTTATTCGGCCGTTCTGGAACGTTATTAACGGTAAGTTATTTTACCGAAAAAATAACGGTATTACCGTTACTGGTAACGCAATAACGCCCGATGTATGTCTAATGCTGTGTTGTGTTCGGAACCCATTGGAATGTTATCCCTTCATGATCCACGACTCAGGGTGTGCAGTGCCAACACCCAGTTCCCAGTTGACATGTCAGGTTCTTTTCTCCACTGGAGGTGTTCGCTTCGGTGCCGAAAAAAACGGTGAGGAAAACGCCGGAAAAAATTGCGCTGGACCCACTGACCACGCTGCGTCGTGCCCCCCCATCACCGCCCTTCCTCACCCCCATATCTGTTCCGTATCGGTTTTTTTAGCCACATTCTCTCCCCCTCACACGCTGCACGATTGCTGTCTTCCGAGATGATGTGCCAATTTTCGCCCTCCCTTCCCTCCCCGCCTTCCACTTCGTAAATGCGGGGCAGCCGCCGCCGCAACGGGCTGACCTTCGCCTGACCCCCTGCCCTGGGGAGAAGCAAATGCCTTCTCCTTCTCAACACGCCGCCAACCCCTCTCCTGTGCATGCCCCCAAGCGTTGGAGGTATTCTGAAGAAGGGTTGACCCGCGATTTTCAAGTGTCAAGCAGAACTGATGGGATGCTTTTGAACACAATTTTGCAAGGTGGAATGCAACGAATGTTTGCAACCAACGGGTAGGTGGAGTGAGCGTTGTCTGTGTGTGCGGAGGGTGGACAGGCTTCACTCCGTGACCCTGCCAAATTTTTTTCACAGCCCCTCCGCACCCCCCGGCATTTTCTACGTGTTTCGTGCGATCCAAAAGACACCACCTTTATTCTGGGTTATCCCCTTCCGGTTCTTCCATGGGGTACCACCCTTCGGCACTCCCATAACGAAACAGTGCCCCTCTCTCGGCCTCAGGTCCCCACCTCCAGGGTGTACCGATGCCTGAGTGGCACGGTAGGATTGCCCCTTCGTACGGAGCCTCGGGGAGAGTCCGGCACGAATTCAAACGAGCTGACGGATAGTATTGGTCGTGCTACAATGCATTGTCAATAAATAAAACGAAGCTGTGTCGGGGCGAGGAGGTGTGCTCTTTCCCGTGCCTTAGGGGGTGGGGTGGGTGGGTTGGAACCGGGATACCTTGCAGTGCAATGTATCGGCCACCGCAGGCATCATCTGCGAAGGCGTGTGTGCATGTGCAGACACCCTGCGTCTGAAGCACATTGTGGTGTTCATCTGGCTGGGCTGGTGTGGGGCGGGGGGGAGCTGAGTGTATTGCTTCTATGCGTGCGGGCATGCTTCATCCAGGTGCGCTAGTGAGACTTCTTACTGGGTTCGCGGGGCGGTACTAGCCGTGCGCATTACGGAAAAACCCTGTCGGCGTTAGCGAAGTGACATGTGGTGCCTACTCAGAGAAACTGTCCGAGATACGAAACCCTGGTTGAGTCAGCTAGGGTTCAGTATACGATTATCCCTAGACAGTGCAGCATCCCGCAAGAGACCTGCATGGGTGGTTTGTTTTTCATGCGTTACGTTTGGGGGGAGGGAGGGGCTGAGTTCAGCTGCTTGCTGAACCCCGCAGAGTCAGAAGAATACGCGCAGCCCCAGCCCCTCCCCCAGCACTCATACCACGGCAAGCAAATGTTCCCACCAGCCCGCGGTAGCTGTTGCGGCCACACCACCACCACCCACTTGCAGGAAGCTCTTCCACCAGCACCCCCTTTCACTCCGCCCGCTGCATAGATATTCCCGTAGCGGCTTCTTTCTTTTAGTCACACACAAGCTTCTTCTTCGCTTGACGGCGGCGCAGCAACAATGATGCCGAGCAACACAAACAACCTGGTATGCAACGTTGTGTTGGAGGATGAGTGGGCACAGCGGCGTGCAAGCGCTGCAGAGTCGTATCTCCAGGTCAAACCTAAGTCAACTCTTGTGTGTGGCGGCAGGGCTCTGCATCTATCGTTCATTCTCATTTGCGTGTAACCCCTACACCCCGCTCCTGTCCTGACACCCACTCCCCTTCACAGCCGCACACCATCAGCGTCGTGCACCACGATGGGGTGCAGGCGAATGTGATTCCCTGCGACCTTGCCACGCTGACTGTGGGGCACCTCTACCAGCATGTGGCGTCGGCCTTCAACTCGCCTGTTGAGACGTTCGACCTGATGCACCTGTCGACACCGCTGGCCAACGACGAGGCGGTGAAGGCGATCGACGTGGGGCTGAGCAACAACATGTTCCTCATCATGCAGCCCAAGGGTGCCAGCGCGTACCCCCCCGCCTTTGACATGGCTGCGCCGCACCAGGCGCAGGGGCACCCCCAGCACTCCCACGTGCCGCCCCACGGGCACACGCACCCCCACATGCCGCACCACATGCAGCACATCTCCCCCTCGATGATGCCGTCGCAGGCCCCCTACAACACGTCGCCGCACATGATGCCGCACAACGTGCCTCTGCCGATGAACACATCTCCCCAGATGATGCCGCAGATGATGGGCGTGTCCCCGCCGGTGCCTGTGTCGCCCCTGAGCGACCCCTACCTGGAGCAGTACGACATTGCGCTGGCCCAGACGCTGTCCAGCCAGATGCAGCTGAACGCGGTGCTGAACAACTTCACGCACATGTCGCCCAGCAGCAGCCCGACCTCGATGCTCCCCCCCTCGTCGCTGCCGATGCCGGTGTCGCCGCCCCCCATGCGCGAGCTGTCGGCGCAGCGCATCGCGCGCCCGACGGGCAGCGTCAACCTCAACTCGATGGACCTGTGCGCCTACGCGATGACCAACGAGGGCAGCCGTGCCACGGTGGCGGCCATCGAGGAGCTTGAGGAGCCGAAGGCGCTGTCGGCAAAGATCGCCGAGCTCGCCTCGAAGTTCGGCATGGTGGCATCCCACCAGCACGGCTCGAAGGTGGTGCGTGCGCTGCTGAAGAAGGCTGACGTGGAGCAGAAGTGCCTCCTCCTGCAGACGGGGTGCGGCTTCCTGGAGGAGCTGTGCGAGTCCAACACAGGCAGCGATGTGTTTGTCGAGGTGATCCAGTGTGTGCGTGACGACGATGTCCCCATCATCGTCGGCGCCATCATCGGTGCAGGCCCTGCTATCGCCAAGAGCATCAACGGGCGCAAGATCATCGTCGCCGTGCTCAACAGGTGGACGGAGCACCGCCCCCAGGACGTGGAGCCCATCTTCGACATGGTGGGGCAGAACCTCGTGCAGCTGGCACAGGACCAGACCGGGTGTGTCACCATCCAGCGCTGCCTCGACAACGCCAAGGACATGAAGGTATATCACGTGCACTGCCCGCCTGCCTGTGACACACACACCACCCCCACAACAGCTGAAGACGCAGATGCAGATGCAGATCATGAGTGTGGCGGAGTACCTCTTCACTGACATGTACGGCAACTACGTGCTGCAGCATGCGATCAAGGGGCAGGAGATCTACGGTGAGGTATGCGGTGAGGAGGCAGGGTGAGGGGTGAAGTGTGGGTGTGCTGTGTTGGTACCTCGAGAGCAACAGGAGGGGTTCATGCTTTCCGTTCTGCTGACATTGATTCTTGCTGTTACCCCTTCCCGCATCGGCCCCAACCGTGCCCCACCCTTGCAGATCCTGGCTGGGAAGCTGGAGGGCAAGGTGTCCGAGCTCGCCATAAACAAGTACTCCTCCTGCGTGATCGAGAAGGTGCTTGTCGTGGTGGGCGACAAGGCCAAGGTGGCGATCATCGAGGAGGTGCTGGCTGACCTGCAGAAGCTGATGTGGGACGGGTTCGGCAACTTCGTGGTGCAGAGCGCTGTGGACTACGCGCCGGTGTCGATGCTGGAGCGCCTGAAGGGCGAGATCTCGCCGTACATCAACGACTGCCCCTACGGCTACCGCATCGACGGCAAGCTGAACAAGCGCGTGAAGAAGAACGGCCGCCGCCCCGCCCAGCACGCAGGGTACCCGCGCCAGGCTGCCAGCCAGGAGCGCTCTGTGTCCCCCGAGATGCAGATGCTGAGCATGCTGATGAACGGGCAGCCCGTGCCCGCGCCTGCCTGCCAGCCTGTCGCACAGGCCACGTCTCCCCAGCAGCTTGCACTGCAGATGTCGCGCCTCGGGCTGACCGCCCAGCAGCAGACCAAGCCCGGCCAGAAGCACATTGTGGCAGCCCCGTAAGTCTGAGGTGGCATCCGTCTCCTCAGCGCCTTTGTTCAGCTTCGCTGTGATCGGGACAGTCACCCCGGCCTCGTGGAGAACGTCCCAGGTGGAGGGAGGGGAGAGAGGGGGCGCTGTTGGGATCGGGTATTCCGTCTGAAGGTCTTGAAGCTTCAACGACTTGATCCACACACAATACAGCAAAGGCAGCATCTTGCATAGAGAAAATGAGAGAATGACGACGGTCATGAAAGAGTCGTGTGTAGAGGCAAGACCACACAGTAGAAGGGCCATTTCCGGGTGTGGGTGTGGGGAGGGGGGGGTGATGGAGAGGCCTTGCCCCTCCCCCAAAGTTGTGACCCTGGGTCCGCACGCAGCAAAACAAAAATCGAAAAGAAAAGAAAAGAATTATAAAAACACTGAGAGAGAGAGAGAGAGAGAGAGCTGACGTGTTTTTTTTCCGAGCCACACACCAACACAATCCCTATAATAAAACGAAGAAAAACAACACCGGAAAAAAATCACCACATTTGGGCTTGACCCATGCCACCCCCCATCCCCTCCTCCCCCCTTTTCCCCAATTAACCAGCCAACGAAACCCCGGATTTTTCGAACCGGGGGGTCTCGTGTGACCTTCTGAGGTCTCAGCGGCTGAGACACACCGTGCAGTTGGGGCACAGCTATCTGTAGGGCAGCAGGCGAACGTTCTGCGCTGCTCGCTGTGTCCCCTTTCCTTGATTTTGCTGCACACGATTTAGACGTTTGGGGGGGGGGGAGGGGGGGACGAATGTGAAGAAGGAGGAGGGCGAGAAAGGCGAAGGGGTGTAAAGAAAAATATCACCACATGCGATAGTAAAGTGTGGCCACACAGCGATGCAGAAGAATAACAATGAAAATGAAGAAGGTTGCGAAACCGGCACACTCTCTCTGTGTGTCAAAAAGGCACCCTGCTTGAAGAAAAAGGCCGTCGTGTCCCGCTGTGTGCTTTACTTTATCTTGGCATCGCCTCTATCCCTCCCCATCTTCTTTTGTTGCCCCCCTTTCCCCATGTCTGCATTCCCTGCTGCCACCCATTCCCTCCTCGACTCTCCCATTCCCGTTTTCCTGTAGAGTTTTTTTAGAAGATTCGATGAAATCAATTACTGGGGGGGGGCAAATACAAGAGTATATGCAAATACAAGGGTATATGCTAATACAAGAGTACTCCAGAAATCGCGATTTTAAAAAGTTCACCGAGCAAATACAAGAGTATACTCTTGTATTTGCATACTAGACTTTTGGAGAACTTTTGTGGGGGTTTCATCATAATTTGTGCTTCCAATGACCTCCCCCAGGCCAGTGGGCCTCCTGTCTGGAGTCGTCACGGACGGGTGGGAGTCGCCTCGGGGTGGGAAAGGCCAAAAGGACGCTGGTATTGTCTATTCGGCGCCGCTGCCCCATGAGGGCCCACCCGGAGGCCACATTTCTAGTATGCAAATACAAGAGTATATACTCTTGTATTTGCATGGTAGACAACTTTTCAGCTAAAAAACAATTTTTTTGAAAACCCCGAATTCAGGGGTTTTTCTAGGATTCAGATTTTTCGAAACGGGGGGGGTCAGTCGTGTTTTTTGCCTCGAAAAATTTTTTCACCGTGGGGAGAACGCTCGGGCGCTTCGCGCCCTCGCTGCCAACGTGACCCCCAGCAGTCGCACCCGGCTGTTGCGACATGTGTCCTTGTGTCGTCACATCCCCATTCCCTGGAGTCATGTACCGAATGGGTTCCTTCCATGGTTCCTCTCCCGCTCGCGCCATCCTCAGGTATACCCCCTGATATGCCACAGCCAGAAGCGCAAGGACTTGGTTCCTAGACGGGCACACGCGAGCTGGGGGGTCTGGGGGGCAGAGCCCCCCAGCCGCCGGAGGCCACGGTAGTGAACATCTGTTCATTGTGGGCGTAGATTCTGTGCGTCCTCCTGAGGCTACCGGAGTGGTTGAATTCTGATGGGAATCGCATGACTTGAGTACGAGACACACGCCACAAGGGGGGTCTGGGGGGCGGAGCCCCCCAGCCGCCGGAGGCCGCGGTAGTGAACGTCTGGCTCTTGGCTGGACTCATCTTCATCCCCCACTAGAAACACGCCTGCCTGTGGTCACGGAAAATGTGAAAAAGTGTCACTGCGCTTTGTTCGGCACTTTTTGCTTTGGTTTCTTTTTTGCGTTGACGCTTCCACACTCACACTCCTGCTGATGATGGTGTCGTGAGTGAGGAGCACAAGGGCACGAACAAGCACGCGACACTTTCCGCCCACATCGAAGTGTGCTGAAAAAACTGACCCCCCCCGGGGGGGGTCAGAATTTTCGGGAAAATCTCGGGGGGGGTCATTGACCCCCCCCGACCCCCCTGGAAAAACCCCTGCCCGAATTACGTAAGCTGGCACGGTGAATAGAAGAGTATACCCTTGTATTTGCCCCCCCCCAGTAAAGCACATTGATAAGCAGGCACTGAGCAGGGGGATGTGCATGTCCATTGTGGAGTACAACACATCGGCATGCGGTGTTCTTGGCATTGCAACCTCACATGAGGGGGGGAGGGGTGCGGTCGAGGTCTGCCTCGGGCCGGACATCCCCTTTTTGCGTGTGTGGGGCAAGTATGCCTGGGACTTTGGCCTTTTTGGGTCCAAAAAGGGGTCGGGATTCCACTTTTTCTCCAAGGGTTTTTCGGGGGGGAAATGGCGCGCAATCCCCTCGCGGGCAAGAAAATCCCCCCATCCCCACCACACAACCAGTGTGAGTGTGGTGTGTGGGTATTGGACGCCCTGTGTGATGAGAGATAGTGGCAACACAACAGCAACATGCCAGGCAAGGGGAGCCAAAAATGGGTTTTCGGGGCGTTATTGTAACGACCCCTTCCTATGCCCAGTGGCACAAGCTCAAGGATTTGGTTGCACGGTGGACTCCCACACGTCAGGGTGCACCTTTTTGGGATATCGGAATAGCGGGGGTCTGGCGAGGTCCGACCCCCGCTCGCGGGGGTCGTCTGGGCACCAAAAATAGCAGGGCAGACTCCCGCTAGCGGGGGTCCAGACCCCCACTCACGGGGGTCTTCCAGACCCCCGCCCCAGACCCCCGCTCCAGGGGGTGGGAGTCCACCGTGTGCTCGACATACGGGGGGTCTGGGGGGCGGAGCCCCCCAGCCGCCGGAGGCCACGGTAGTGAGTATCTGTTCCTTGCGCCGTAGTGGGAGCGCGTGGGAGTTGCGGGCGTACAGATTGTTGGCTGCGTCCTCCTGAGGCTACTGAGAGTGGTCTGGGTCCCATTCGCTGATGTGAACCCAAAGGACTTGGCTACAAGACAGGCACACGCTCCAGCCTAGTGGTACAGGGGGGTCTGGGGGGCGGAGCCCCCCAGCCGCCGGAGGCCACGGTAGTGAACGCCTGGCTCTTGACTGGGGAACAACGCCGGGTTTTGGCTGGAACAACCGAAAAAAGGGCGGGTGTCCGGAGGATTCATCCTCATCCCCCACTAGAATACCACCTGCCCCCGAAAAACTTCACCCAGAAAACCTGTGGGGAAAAAATCCCACCTAAAAAACCCAAGGAGAAAAAAAAAATTCCCTCCCTATAAAAACCCAAAGAGAAAAAAAGTGCAATCCTGAATCGGGACTTGGACTCCACATTTAGCTTCATACTTGGTGTGGGGTTGATTTTTTTTCTGCCATCCCACTTACCTTACCCCCCCTCCCCGGCCCCTGTGACTCTGTTGCAGTCAGAAAAAAGTAACCCGTCCCGTTCTTCCATTCTTTTTAGATCGTTTCGATTTTTTTTCCAAGCCCCGTTTCCCCCAACAGTTGTGACTGTTGCAACTCCCCGCCCCCCCATCCCCGTCACATGCTTCTCTAAGCTACCCCAGCCACCCTCTTGTGCCTCCGGTGCTAAACCACGGCATGCGCGGCTGTGTCAGACATGCGTCAGACTCAGCGACCCCGGGTGCTCTTTGTTTTTCACATTTCTATTTTGTTGAGAAGGAAGGGGGGGGGGGGGCGGGGAGGTTGTTCGGCATTCGAAGGACACCAACTGCAGCCGTTGTACAGCCGTCCTCTCCTCTTCCCTCACCATCGCCTCACGGGAGCACCTTAGCATATGGGGTTTCTGTCAGGCGTGTTTCTTTTTTCTTGTTACCCCCCCCCCCACCCACCCCCTCACCGCTCGACCGCACAGCGCATGGAAACTAACACACACGGGGCATTTCTGACACATACCAGGAAGTCCTGTTTGTGTCAAAAAATACAATGAAATCCTGGGGGTGCGCTTTGGGGAATAAAACCAACCCTCCACACAGCAAGGCTGTGGGGGGTGTGTGGGGTTGTGTTTGGTTTTCCGATGGCGAAGTCTCCGCCCCTGAAAAAAATATTTTGTTGCTGTCGGTCATTGCTATCCAGGCCCTGTTTCCCACCCCTCGGCCTATACTTTTCTGTGCATTCGCTTCATACATCCCACCCGCCCGCCCCCCCCCCCCCCATCTCCCACCCACCTTTTTACTGTTTTCCCTATTCCCCCCCCCATACCCCAACTCTGCCCTAGATCCATGACCCAACTCACTCACTCACCTCACCTCGCCCTACCTTCCCCCCTCCCCCCCCTACCGCACCCACGCACTCATCCCCGACTCTGCCAATTTTGTTGTTTTTTGTTGTTGTTTTTTTTTCCATAATACAACCAGGCCGTTCGCTCGGGGCGAAGTTGGGCCCAACTTCGCTAAAAAAATAAATCTTCAGATTTACTTCGTCCCAACTTCGCCCAACAACTTCGCCCAAGGGGACGAAGTTGGGATAAAAAAAATCTGGGCTCGGCCCCCACCCACCGAAGGGGGGGTGGGTGGTGAAGGAGCCCACGGGATCACGAGGCTCAGGGGATGGGGAATGCACGAGGAAGGAAGTGTCAGAAGGAGACCACAACGACCTTCCCCAAAGTACGATGTATTGCTCCGCCCAGACCCCCCTGTGGCGTATGTCTGGTGCCCAAGTCCTTTCAAGTTACATGAATCTGTCCGTAATGAACATCCGCAATGAACAGATGTTCACTACCGTGGCCTCCGGCGGCTGGGGGGCTCCGCCCCCCAGACCCCCCTGGCAGCCGAACTGTGTGGCACAGCGGCCCCTGCCAATCCACGGGCGTTTCGCTCATAAGCAAGGTTATTAATGCCTCCGGAGGTACTAACAGCCTTGCCAGAAGTGCAGCGATCTGCCCTCTCAAGGAAAGGTAGCCAATGTGTACCTCCCGAGGGGGCGCCTCCCTGTGGTTTAAAAAAATCTCAAAATCCCAAAATCCCAAATAAAACTTCGTCTACCCCACACGGGATCTGTGGACGATAGCGAACGGCCTGAATACAACCTCGCCCCACCGCCCGCAAGGGGGGTGTGCAGCAAAGAAAGGGCACGGTGCACAGCTGGCAGCTCTGTTTGAGACACTGCAGTCCGCACTGACCGGATACAACTGACACAGGTTTCACACACCGAACGAGGGTATACCTCCCCTGTGATTCTTTGCTTATGCACACCGGGCGTTTTTGATTCTTTTTTTCTCGGTTTTCTTTACTGTTCCCAGAGTCCCTTTTATACGCTGTAACTTGTTTACCAGAAGGCGGGGGATCGATGCGTGCAGAGCGCCCCACAGAATTCAAAAAAAATCCCCCCACAGGGGTGGGCGCGTCTTCATAGTTATGAGCCGAAGTCAGAACCTCACACAAGTTTGACTTAGTTTCCGAATCTAAAGAGATCATGGGCAGCGAAGTTTGCAGCCCAAGAGAAGAATCCGAAAACATTACGGGATCATCGGCAGAATGGAGAATGGGGGTACGAGGGAGTGCGCGGGGGGGGGGCACCTGTGCTGTATCCGGGCTGTCAGGGGGGCTCTCGTGATGATCGGCGCCAGCAAAAAATACGGAGGCAGCAGCAGGGTTTCGCGATGCCACCCATACACACACGCATCGCCTGTGCCTTGCCATTGGATGTGTTCCTCACAGCACGACCTCATCCCCGCATGTGTGATGCACTGCCCTCACTGCAGGTCTTTGGCTTTCAGCCTCTACACCCCACCCCCCCTGCCTGCAGCTGCTTGGCATTTGCGCTTCCAAATCTTCCATCTGCGCTGCTCCTCGGATGATTGTGGGGCAGTGACGCCCAGCAGGATGGACGAGAGCACCGTGGTGGGCGACATCAGCCAGCTGACGGAAGAAGATGCTATCCGCAGCAGCCCGTGCAGCGTGAGGACGCATGTGACGCGCATCTCCGCCACCAACAGCCCCAAGCAGCTGACGCCGCCGTCCGCGGTGCGTAGCATGCGGTCCCCCCACAGCAGGGTGTCGCATGCCTCTGCACAGTCGAGCCGTGGGTCCCCGCAGGGGCTTTGGCGCGAGGGCAAGTCGCCGGAGGCAGTGCCCCCGCCGCCGATGCCCCAACAGCAGCAGATGCAGGTACAGCAGGCACCGCAGAGGCCACCCCCTCCCTCGGCAGAGGACATGGAGCGCTACGAGGCTGAGGTGCTGCGTGTGCTGGAGGGACTGAAGGGCGAGTGCGAAGCTCAGAAGGATGTGAACGAACGTCTCGTGTCGGAGCTCTCGGAGGCGCGTGAGGAGGCGGCGGCGCGGGCGGAGGAGGCGGGTGCCCTGAGGGCGGACCTGGCGCAGCGCACTGCGCTGGCGGAGAAGCTGCAGGGCATCGTGCATGTGATGCCGACACCCGCGGAGATCGAGGCCTTGGAGCAGCGCGCCGCAGAAGACAGGCAGAAGGCGGGGCAGTGGGAGCGCCTGCACGGCGAGGCGGTGCAGGTCGCAAAGCCGCTGCACCAGAAGCTGCATGAGCAGGAGAAGTACATCGTGCACCTCGAGAGCCAGCTGTCAACGCATACGGCGAACTCGCAGAGCACCCAGCAGGCTGTGTCGCAGATGGCTGTCGAGCTTGCGAACATGAAGCAGCAACGCTCCCTGGAGGTGCGCCAGCAGCGCAGGGCTGTTGTGGTGCTGCAGGCGCAGCATGAGGCAGCGTGCATGGAAGTGGAGGATGCCAGGGCAAGGGCAGGCGAGGCCCAATCACGCCATGATGCGACGCAGCGTGACTACATGCAGCATGCGCAGGGTGTGCTGCGGCTGAAGGACGAGCAGCTGAAGCTTGCGCAGTACGATATGGGTGTGAAGGACGAGCAGCTGGCAGAGTCGCGCAATCTCATCAAGGACATGATGAACAACGTGCAGGACACGCTGCGCCGCCTGGAGGAGGCCAAGGCGGACAGAGACGCCACCAAGCAGCAGCTCGGCAATGCGGAAAAGCGTGTCACAGAGCTGGAGAGCGCGACGGAGGCTGCCAAGGATACACGGAAGCAGGTGCGGAAGGAGGTGCACGGGATGCTGTCACAGGCAAAGGAGACGGAGCAGCAGTGGCAGCATGGCAAGAAGCGTTACGAAGAGATGGTCGACAAGCAGCGTGCCAAGGTGCAGACTCTGACGCAGCAGCGTGCGAAGCTAGAGGAGGGCTTGGCAGAGGCGAAGGCGGCTGTGAAGCGCAGCACCGAGAAGAACGAAGACATGCAGCAGGCAGTGCACCGTGCCTTCCAGCAGGTGTGCCTTGCACCTGGCCTCGAAGCCATCGACGATTCGATGCCCATCCGCTCCGAGCGCATCAACCCGAAGCAGAAGCTGCAGAGCATCATCGACCGTGCCAGCGCAACCCTGCAGACGGCTGTGGGGCAGAAGGCAGAGCTCAGCACGACTCGCCACGAGCTGCAGGAGGCACGCCGCAGGGGCGAGGACTTGGAGGCGCATGCCGCGTGGCTGGAAGGCGAGTGGAATGCAGCGAAGCAGCGCCGCGCACAGGTCGAGGAGGAGGGCAAGCGCCTGCGTGACGAGGGGTCTGCCTACAGCAAGTCAAACCGCGAGCTGCGCAGCGAAAACGAGCGCCTCAAGGACCAGGTGTCGGGCGTTGAGAATGCTGTCGCGCAGCAAGCAGACCGCATGGACGAACGCGAGCAGGTGCATCACGACGAGGTGGCATGTCTGCGCAAGCGGGTGGAGCAGACAGTGCGGCAGTGTGAGGAGCAAGACGAAGCCCTGCAGAAGGCCCGGGTGGACGAGGGTGAGCTGCTGTCGTTGCGCACGCGCATCCAAGAACTGACACACACCGTTGAAACCCTGCAGCAGCGCAGCCGCGACGAGGCCGCAGTGCTGGAGGCAGCCGAGCGGGAGAAGGAAGCTGCCTTTGAGGCGAAGAACAAGCACCAGAAGAACACCACGAAGCACCTGGCCGAACTGAAGAAGCTCCGCACTGAGACTGCCGAGGGGAAGAAGAAGCTCGAATCCGCGCTGCGCACCACCGAGCAGCTGCGCAAACAGGTATGTCACGACCCACACCTGCTCGCAACACACCGCAGCAGGGGCTGCCCTCCAGGACTCCCCCCCGCCGCGGCCACCATGTCAGATGTGCATCAACCCCACACCGCCCACCCCTCGGCACAGGTCAGCCTGAAGGACACGGAGAACAAAGCACTGCAGGAGAAGGCTGCCTCCGCCACGGCAGCCTCCGAACGCAAAGACAAGGACATCAGACGTGAGGCACTCCAACGTGAGGCCGTCGCCAAGGAGTCCGACGAGCTGAGGTATGCCACACCCCACCACACGCGGCACGACTCTGAGAGGGTGTTCGCATGAAGGGCTCCAAAACTTCGGGGAGCCGAGACTAAAACACCACCTGGTTTCGTTTCGCGGTGTTCTCCATATTTTTCTGAGGTGGTGGATCCCAACTGTAATCAACACTCCTATCTGACGTTGCCTGCGCCCCCCACCCGCCGCACCACACCATGCGCCCTGCAGGAAGCAGCTGAAGAGCCTGATCGTCGAGCTGGAGCGCATCCAGGACGGTGTGAAGACGGAGGGCGACATGGAGGTGGAGCGGTTGCGGGCCCTGCTGCATCAGCGCGAGGGGGAGATGCGCGTCCTGCGGGGCACGCTGGAGGACGAGACGGAGCTGCGGCTGCAGCTGGCGGAGGAGGTGGACGAGCTGCGCCGCGGTGAGCAGCGCCGCGACCGGGAGATGAGGGAGCGCGCCCTCGCCACACCTGCAAGGGCGGGGCATCCTGCAGAGCGTGCGCACCAGAAGAAGCAGCTGCAGAACAGGCACAACACTGCGTCAGGCGTCGACACGCCGTACGCAGTACTCCATCGGAACCACGCGGCAGCCACGCCGGGTACGTCGCCCCACCGCTATACGGCGCACCCCAGCAGGACACCCTCGACAGCTCGGACGCCCCCGTCGCGCGATGGCAGGGACGGCGGAGCGGCAAGCGAGAGGGACCGAGGGGCGCCAGCCACGGAGCCACGCCAGGTAGGGCGCGGTGGGATGCATGCGGCCTGGACCCCTCCAGCGTTCGACCAGCACAATATAGTTGTGAGCCCCCCCGATGTGAAGAAGGCGCTGCGGTCGCCATCTGTCGTCGGCGTGACCCTGTAGGGGTGGCGGAGGGTGGGAGGGCTCGGGATGTCCGCCCTGCGTCTGAGGGGTGCAGGTGGTCAGGCCTGTGCGGAGGTCAATCTTGTGCACCAGCAGCGGGGGCTCCTGTTTTCTCAGCGTCAAACGAGACACCGGGGGGAGGGGGGTTGGGCAGCGCTTTGGTGCACGAAAAGGACACTCAGGAGAGGGCTGCCGTGGCTCGGGTCTTGTTTGCCCACGATTCTATGGTGCAGAAGCAAAAACATCTCAACAGTTGGGAACTAGAGGTGCGCGTGTGGTAACCACATGACGGGGGGCGAGGGCTTCGCCCTGTTGCCCAGGCGACTCTGTCGGGGCGCCGGTTTTAGAGAAGGGTGGTCGGGGAGGGGTGCCGGACTCAAGCTGCATTCGCTGCTCGTGCCGGCACGGGGAGCCACCTTCCGCTACGCCAGGAGAGGCGGACTGCACATTCGTCAGTGCATTCTAGATATGGTAGAGCACACGTCCCTGAGGGTCATGTGAGTTTGGTCACGCGGGACGCGGGACGGATTTGTCTCACCCGCCTCCCACGCAGTGCCGAGCTTGTCCACACGGTGGGAGTGGTTCTGGAATTCATCTGAGCCACGAGCACTGTCTGTGAGGACTAGATGTGCGATTCACTTAGATGTCCTTTGCCCGAAGGCGACTGTGGGCTGCAGTGGACAGCAGAGCGGCTGTCTGCAGCCCTAGGCGTCTGC
Organism: Rhynchopus euleeides; assembly: GCA_963210315.1. NCBI lineage: Eukaryota > Euglenozoa > Diplonemea > Diplonemida > Diplonemidae > Rhynchopus > Rhynchopus euleeides. Next base: position 245,758 of record OY723263.1, on the reverse strand, counting down.
GAGTCGGTTGGAACAGAGGGGTGCTCAGGGCAGACAGTACCACTTCCCCCTCCCCGTCATAGATGCTTGCAACGCGTTGGGGTGCACATACGCTGCTTGCTTTCGTTTGCTTTGCTTCCTCGGGCACACACCAGCCACTGACAGGACACATATTGCCAAGAGCAGACAACATGCGGGCTGCAGTGCTGGTCGGTTGGGTGTTGGGGGTCGCAGCTCAACATGCGGCAGACACAACGGTAGGGTCCGTGCAGGGCGGTGAGTTCCTGCCAGGGCAGAAGAGCTGGAACGTGCAGGATAATTCCACAACCGGGGGGTTCAAGGAACCGACCTGGAACACTACGTACCCCACAAGGAACGGCACTGACCCGACCTGGAACAACACGTACCCGACGTACCCCACAGGGAACAACACCTACCCCACATGGAACGGCACGTACCCCACGTGGAACGAGACGTACCCGACATGGAACGGCACGTACCCCACCTGGAACAACACGTACCCTACTTGGAACAACACCTACCCGACCTGGAACGAGACATACCCTACTTGGAACAACACGTACCCGACCTGGAACAACACCTACCCCATGTGGAACGAGACGTACCCGACTTGGAACGGCACGTACCCCACCTGGAACAACACCTACCCCACTTGGAACGAGACGTACCCGACCTGGAACAACACCTACCCCATGTGGAACGAGACGTACCCGACTTGGAACGGCACCTACCCCACCTGGAACAACACGTACCCTACTTGGAACAACACCTACCCGACCTGGAACGAGACATACCCGACTTGGAACGGCACGTACCCGACCTGGAATGACACCTACCCCATGTGGAACGAGACGTACCCGACTTGGAACGGCACCTACCCTACCTGGAACAACACGTGCCCTACTTGGAACAACACCTACCCGACCTGGAACGAGACATACCCTACTTGGAACAACACGTACCCGACCTGGAACAACACCTACCCCATGTGGAACGAGACGTACCCGACTTGGAACGGCACGTACCCCACCTGGAACAACACCTACCCCACTTGGAACGAGACGTACCCGACCTGGAACAACACCTACCCCATGTGGAACGAGACGTACCCGACTTGGAACGGCACCTACCCTACCTGGAACAACACGTACCCTACTTGGAACAACACCTACCCCATGTGGAACGAGACGTACCCGACTTGGAACGGCACGTACCCCACCTGGAACAACACGTACCCGACCTGGAACGAGACATACCCGACTTGGAACGGCACGTACCCGACCTGGAACGAGACCTACCCCATGTGGAACGAGACGTACCCGACTTGGAACGGCACCTACCCTACCTGGAACAACACGTACCCTACTTGGAACAACACCTACCCCACATGGAACAACACGTACCCCACTTGGAACGAGACGTACCCGACTTGGAACAACACCTACCCCACCTGGAACAACACGTACCCTACTTGGAACGAGACCTACCCGACGTGGAACAACACGTACCCTACCTGGAACAACACCTACCCCACTTGGAACGAGACGTACCCGACTTGGAACGGCACATTCCCTCGTGAGCAGAACGCTTCGCGCAACACCACGGTTCCTGCGGACCTGGAGATGTGCATCGTGACGGAGCAGGGCGGGCTCCTGGCGTCGGACACACAGTTTGGTGCGGACTGCTGCAGGATGTTCGACATCGGGTGCCCTGCCCCCTTCTCCTGCTTCGGCACGTCTGGGTGGACAGCGTCACAGGAGTCGTGGTGCTGCCGTGCCAGGGATGCCGGGTGTCTGCACACCTGCAACGGGGCGGCAGACGCGATGGGCGCCGAAGAGGCCGCGTACTGCTGCGACCGCAAGGGCGTTGCCTGTGCTGCGGCTTGGCACGAGGAGCAGGCGCGTGTCGACGAGGAGCGGGATCTGGCCGAGGCGGCGGCAGGTGTGGAGCGCCAGGAGGTGCGCCTGCAGGTGCTGGGGCTGGTGTCGGAGCTTGCTGCGAACCCCAAGAAGGTGCTGCGGCGTCTGCGCTGGGCGCTGCTGGCGGCGTCGCTGCTGCTGCAGGAGGACCCCGAGAGTCTGGTGGTGACGGCGCTGGGCGCTGTCGCGAACACGACGCGTGTGTCTGTGCCGTACGCGTGGAATGCGGAGCTGCTGGCGGAGGAGCGTGTGGGTGTGCAGCAGTGGCTCAACCCTGCCGGGCGTGGTGCCTCTGTGCTCGGCGCTGCGGGGCAGCAGCAGCAGCAGCAGCACGACCCGCTGTACATCGACTACACGGTGACCGGGAAGTCCAAGGCAAAGGTCGCGCAGGCAGTGCAGCAGATCGACGCCCAGGTGGAGACGGGCTCGCTGGGTGGGAAGGCTGGCCCTGAGGTGCACACGCTGCCCAAGGCAGGCCCTGCGTCGGGTTCCACACCGTCGTCCTCCTCGTCGTCTTCGGACAAGGGGTGGGTGTGGGCGCTTGCCGGTGTGCTTGGTGCCCTGTGCGTCGGGACGGGCATTGCGGCGGTGGTGGTGCATCAGCGCCGCACGCGCCGCGACATTCACACGGCTGACGTGCTGTGCGAGGTGGAGGGCAAGGAGATGTGTGAGGAGCACATGTACGCGCTGTCCCCCTCAAGCAAGGCTGGCCCTGGTCAGCTGTAAGCTGCTGTGGGCTGCCCTGTGTGCGGCAAGCACAGCCCTGCTTCCCTCTCAATCAACACAACACCCTGAAACATCTTCCATCATTCATTCTCTTTGACATAAACGCTTCCTTTCTCTGGCCCCGCTGCCCTGGGGTTGTCACCTTTCCCCCGCAGCAGGTCAGCTGCAGCTGCAGTCCTTTGCTGGCACGGCAACTGCGGATAAACCCCTTCCCTGCGTGGCAGCGATCTGCGGGGACAGCCCAGCAAACCCAGGTGCCCAGACATTCTGCCACCTGCGAAGCTGCATGTCCCGCGCGCTCTGCGTGCCACAGCAGGCACACGATATCCCCCTCCCTCCACCCTTGCGTGTGGTGCTGCATGGGTGCAATGTCCCCTCATCGGGGATGCTGCGTGTCATTGCGTGTTACAGCACCAGTTTACATTTCTGGCCTCACATGCCGGCCGGATCGCTCTGTCTGCCTCCACCCACCGGGTGCTCCTCTTGCGTGCTGGCAACAGCCTGCCCTGTTGTCTCCCCCCCCCCCGAGCTGACCTCATCCGCGTAGCTATCACACGCTTCGCAGCCCCCCCCCCCATTTTAATTATTTCTTTCCGCCGAACCCCCTCATAACGCATTCCTTTCTTTCACTGTTTTATTTACTGCAACAGGGCTCCTGTCAGTCACGAAGATAGTCGGCAGCGCTTGGTGAACAAATTCAACATCCTCATCAGGCTGCAGAGTTGCTTTGGCTTTGCCCCGATTTGGCGCACAAACAACAGCCTTATCTATTGGCTCCTTCGAAGGTTTACATACATGGTCCTGCAACGCCCTCTCCCTCCGCCCCCCTCCCCCCACTCCACCCCCGCCCCACCCTCGCACACCCCTACCTTGCTGCCTCTCCTTGCTGCCTCTGAGTGCTCCCTGCGCGCCTTGCATGTCATGTTTCACTTCTTGATCATCTCCCCTCCCTGGCGCTCCTCTCCCGCTTTCCTTCCGCTGCCACACGACACACAAAACCACCCTTTACAGGCTGCCGGCGATCCGTGGGCCACTACACAATTTTCTGGCCGTTATTCTTGGTTTCTGAAATCGCGGAACACTCCGGGATCGGCAGCAGCCACGTCATTCCCTCCTGCCCTTCTTCGCATCTCTTTTGCGAAGCGACACCGCCAGGGGGGTAGGTGAGACACCTCTGAGGGTCAGAGGGAGAGGGGGTCCCACCCCCTTCCACCAACAACCGCCCACACCACCACCCTGCTCCCCCACCCCCTCCCGCGTGTTGTCAAAAAAACAGCTCGCACACCCTCTTTTCTTCCGGCTGCATTTCTTTTGTGGGTCAAAACATCGAGGGGCTCACACACACCGCCCCCGCATTCTTCATACTTCCCACGTTTTCTCACGCCGTATTCTTTTGGCTCTGCTGGGGGGGCCCCCGCTCGGGTCCTTCAGAGGAACAGCTGTTCTGCAGGGATGGACACCGCTCACCCCCGCTGGTGGACCGCCCTTTCTGTGGTGCTGCTGCTCGATGCGTCGTGCGGGATGAGTGACATCGACCACAGCTTCATCGTCGAGCTTCATCACGACGCCTCCGCAGAGCAGCGCACGCAGGTCCTGGCTGCCTGCAGACGCCACCGCTTCGACGCCCGCCAGGGCCAGCTCCAGTCCAACCCCCACGGCGGGGCCCGTGTGCGGGAGGCGAAGCTCCTCAGCAGCCACCACACGACACCACCCGTCGTGACCTGCCATGTGACCCGCAGCGATGCGGATGCCCACATCGCACACCTCCCAGGGGTGGCGCGTGTCACGCCCGACTCCTATGACACATACGACACGCTGGGCTGCACCGAGGTGGACACCTTCCAGAACTCCTTCCTGACGGGGTGGAACCTCCGCAGGCTCACCGCAGAGTCCGATGAGGACATGCGGGCCCGCTTCCCCCCTTTCGCATACTCCCCCACCTGGGGGGCGGGCGCTGATGTATACGTGATAGACAGCGGGTGCCTCTGCCAGCACGACGAGCTGGCGGGGAGATGCATTCAGGGCTTCACCGCATTCCACGACGGGGGCACCCCCAACCACACCGACATCCGGGGGCACGGGACCCACGTTGCGGGGATCGTCGCCGGCTCCACCGTCGGGGTGGCCCGTGGGGCAAACGTGATCTGCCTGAAGGTGGACAACGGGGAGGGCCCTGTGCACTCCGCCTCGCTGGAGGCGTTCGACTGGATCCGCAGCGAGGTGGCGCGGCGGAGGCGCCCCTCCGTGATCAACCGCTCCATCACCGGGGACCCCGACGCCACGCTGGATGCGATGGCAAACGACTCCGTCTCGGCAGGGGTGCCCGTCGTCAACTCCGCCGGCAACCACGGCAGCACCTGCGACTCATGCGACCTCAGCCCCACGCGGGCCGCCCTCCCCATCACGGTGGGCAGCGTAGGCAGGGTGAGGGGGCGCACCCGCGACTTCAGCAGCATCAGCGACTTCTCCTGCCGGGGCGCATGCATCGACATCTTCGCCGCGGGGGACCGCGTCGTGTCGCTGTCGCACCGCCACCCGCAGGGGCACTCCATGAAGTCAGGCACCTCGATGGCAGCCCCCGCTGTGTCGGGCATGCTGGCCGCCTTCCTCGCCCCAGGCACGGCCACCGCAGAGGAGGGGCATGCCTGGCTGATGCGCACCGCGCGGCAGATCGCCCTCAACGACACGGCGGGGGTGCAGGGGTCGCCACACCTCATCGCGCATATGGCATGCCACCTCGTCACGCCGGAGCCGGCGCCGCGGACGCCGTGGCCGACGCGGGAGCCGATCCCCACCGCCGCCGCGCCGGAGCACCACAGCAACAGGGTGGTGTTCCTGGCGCTGCTGGTGGGCGGGAGCCTGCTGGTGGGGATTGCGGGGGGGCTCGCCGCATACCTCTGCTGCAAGGTGAGGGATCAGCCGTCGGAGCAGCAGCAGCGGCAGCAGCGCCGCCGCACCACCCGCGGGAGGGTGCGGCGTGCCTTCAGAGGCACGCCGGAGGAACGCAGCCTGGGGCAGCTGCCGAGCTTCAGCGAGATGGACAGCTTCAGCAGCGTGGCGACCGTGCCTGTCGACAGGCCCCCCAGGGACTCGACAGGGAAGGGGCTCTACAGCCCTGTGGATAGCCCTTATGACGAGGATGACGAAGAGGGCGAGGAGGTGCAGGTGGTTGCGGTTGCGGTGGCGGAGGAGGAGGCGGCGGGGGCCGCCCCGGAGGCCGTTGAATCCGCAGGCCCGGGCGGCGGCCCCGGGGTGGGGGAGGAGGGGCAGGGGGAACGGCCTGCGGTGGGCGGCGCGACAGCCCCAGGGGCTCCCGCCACCGCAGGGGAGGAGGGTGCTGTTCGTGTTTAGGGGGTGGGGTTGGGTGGTGGTGGTGGTGGTTTGTACTCTATTGTGTGTGTGCTGGGTGGGGGAGGCGATGCCAATCCCCCCAGGTTGGAGGATCGTGATGGTGGTGTGAGGCAGGTCCACCCCCCCCCGCGCCCCCACGCATGGCTGCTTGTAGGGGTTGCTTTGGTGTGGGTTTGCTCTGGGTGTATTGCAAGGCACCCAGGGAAGGTGTTGTCGGAAGGGGGGTTTTTCAAAACCTTAGCCCCCACTCACTGCAGGCCGCCGGCACGCTGGCTCCGGTTGCTCCAGCAGCCGGTGCAGCGTGCCCGCATGCTGGACGGCGACGATGGCTTCGACCTCGATGCAGACCTGAGCCTCGGGACAGGGCTTGGCTCTGGGTTAGGAGGGCTGGGGCTGGGTGCTGATGGGTTGCCCTCCATCAACGATATTCTCAACGTGCAGCTCGACAAAAGCAACAAGCGAAAAAGCAAGCTGAAGAAGCAGGACCAGGCGGCGCTGTGGGGCGATGACGGGGATCTGGGAGATGACGATGAGCTGAAGGATATCGGTGCGCTCGATGTGGACCTCCTGCCCGACCCTGTTGATGAGGACTTTGTGGTATGGCCTTGCCTTCTTGTTAGTGCCCTGTGTGTTATCTCAGCAGAAGCTGCCTCTTTGAGATGGGTGAGGCGAAGCCACATTTGCTCGCAGTGATGATCTAAATAATTGCAATCACCTGACCCATGCTCTGCATGTCACGAAGAGGATTTTCTAGGCCATTGGCCGCCTGAGCCGCATTGAGGACAACACGCGAGGGTGTTGGTGAACAGGGCGATGCGCATACGTCATGATGATCCCAATATAATTGCAATCACCTGAATCGGCCCACGAGGCCTTGCCTTGCTGGGTTGCCGAAGAGAACCATCCGATTGTTTTGATCCTCTGGTTGTTGCCGTGCCTGAGCTGTGTGCCCCACCTCCCACCACCCACGCTTGCAGCCGACGCGGTCGACGGAACGCTACGCAGTGATCTGCGCTGGGTGTGACCATCAAAACAGCGTGCGTGATCTACAGAAACGCTTTGTCTGCACAAAGTGCAACCAGGTGTGTTCACTGCCCTGCCCTGCCCATGCCTAACGACAACAGGGTTGCTGCGTGCCGGACGACGTGCAGGTGGAGGCTGCCGACACTCTCGAGTCACCAGTGGTGTCGGATGTCGCGGCATGTCAGGTGTGCCCCGACACGGGTCGGGAGATGACATTTGAAGACTGGCGCCTGCGAATGCTCCGCTTCTATGCGAAGTATGCACCCGACAGGGTGCCTGGCAGGCAGGTGGACCGTATCCTGCGCTCCTGGGCCGGGCGTGAGGACGAGCTGTGGACCAAGATGGTGGAGCGGTACGGCGCCGAGCCTCCCGAGGAGGAGGGTGCCGAGCTGCTTGCTGCGGTGCTCTCCAACCAGCTCCCCCCGGAAGACCCTCTGATTGTCCCGGAGGACAAACCCGAGCCCAGGCGGCGCCTGACCCTCGCTTTCGCACGCGAGAAGTTGGCGCAACGAAAGCGCTCACCGGCGTCACCCAGCGAACCCCCACAGGCGACATCGTCAGCCAAGTTCGTCCCACGCCCCGTGCCGGCTCCGAAGGAGCCCCTCTCGTCGACACTGTCTATCGCACTCAACGGCGAGCGCCTCGGCTGCACCATCCGCGAGAAGGGCGACGGGACGCTATGCGTTATTGCAATAGCAGAAGACACGCCAGCAGCAAGATCCGACCTCCTGTGTTTCCAGCGGATACACAGTTGTAACGGCGAGCCTGTGTGCCTTCTGAAGGATCTGGCGGCCCTCGTGAAGTCGAGCGACAGCGTCGACCTCGTTGTATCCCTCGATCGGCGCGAGTTGCGATGCGCTGCGTGCGACTCCACCGTTGTGGCTGCAGACACCAGCAGCTGTTACACATGCCGCGTCTGTGGGATGCGGTCCACCGTGAGCAAGACTGAGCCCTCTGTGCTTCCCTGCAAGCCTTGCCCCGACACGGGCCGAGATATGACATTTGAAGAATGGCGCCTGCGAATGCTCCGCTTCTACGCGAAGCACGCACCGGACAGGGTGCCTGGCAGACAGGTTGACCAGGTGCTCCGCTCCTGGGCCGGGCGTGAGGACGACCTGTGGCAAAGGATGTCCGAAAAATATGGCGAAGAGCCGAGCGAAGCGGAAGGCACCGAGCTGCTGGCGGAGGTGCTGTCCGCAGCAAAGCCCCCGGAGGAGGCTGACGAGCCGGAGCCCGAGGACGACACGATGGTATGGCATGGGGCACCTCTGGCACCTTTCCTGCGGCAATTGCCTCGCCGTCGCTGCACCTCTGCGCAACAACACTCCACCCCGCGCAGAACCGGAGCTTCTTGAAAAGTTTCATCAAACGCGGCAAGGCGCAGGACAAGGACAAGCCTTAGATTCAGGCTTCACCCTTGAACCCTTGCCACGATGTGGGCCTCGCCCCACGCCCCACCGCGCCCCAGGGTTGTGCAGCACTGCACGCATGTGTGCCAGCTGTGGAGGTGGCGCGGCTACCCCACCATCCCCCCACCCCCACACCCCCGCCCCAGGCTCCGCATCCCCTTACCTCCGTGAGCCTGCCTGGGGCAGTGCTGTCTTTCCCTTGTGTGCGAGTCTTGTGATATTTATGTCTGTTGTGAAGGCCCCCTGCTCCCCCCTCTGCCACCGCATTTGCGGCAAGAATGTGCGTCCCCGCTGCACGCCACGGGGTGGGGGGCGGGGGGCGGGGAAGGAAGAGTGGGCAGGGAGGAACCTGTTACCCATGCTGTGGTTTGGCCCGCCTTCCCTCAACCCCCCCCCCCCCCGGATGATCCCTCTTGCATCCAGGGTTCTGTGTGCGCTTTTGCCTGCCCTCAGGTTATGAGGGGCATGCGTAAAAAGGCAGTTGCTCGCACCCCGGAGATCCCCTGTGTCTGGTGAGAGGCGGGGTTTTTGCTACCATCGGCCGCTGCGCTTTGCAGCTGTGCCCCACAGCCGCCCCGATATTTCGACGCGGCGTGCAATGCAAGGTGGTGGCAAAGCCCGACCCCACCCCCCACACGACTCTCTGTCGGCAGCGGGTGTGCAGCAGTTCCCTGACGCAAAGCCGGGCAGACCCTAACCAGGGGTTGGTGATGCCTTTTCTTCCAGCACACCAAGCCCTGCTTTCTGACAGCCAAGCCAAAACCCCCCACCCACCCCCACCCCCACCCCGAGCGGCGGTGGCAGGCCGCCCTTAAGTCTTGTGGCAAGGAGGCCTGCCGCAACTCTGTGCAGTAGCAGGCGCCTTCTTCTGCTCCCTCCCTGCCTTGGGCGGCGTGATGCGGTGCGCAGATTCTCCTCCCCGCCTCCCCCCAGCACCCCACCCACCCCCTCCGGCGCTGGCGTCGGGCCTTTGTTGGTTGCTGTTGTGCGCATGCTTACGCCCCACCCCACCCCAACACGCATGTCTTGCCTTGCTTTGTGGCTTTCTCTCTGCTCCACCGCCTGCCCCGACGAGCAGGCGCCCACGGAGGACGTGCATGAATGAAGAGGCGCGGGCAGCACTCTGCGGAACCTGAGTCTGCAAAGACGGAGGCACAGCGGGTGCACGTCGCGCGGATGGGGCGCGAGGAGGCGCCCGGGGATGGGTCGCCGAAGAGCGGGGATGTGTCGAACTCTTCGGACCTTGACCCCCAGAAGCCGAAGCAGGGGCCTGTGCACAACACGGCTCGCCACACCAGCGCTGCATGGGTGAAGGAGGCGCGGCGTGTCCAGCAGTACCTCTGCATCGACGGTATGACGATCTGCATCCAGCCGGCAGGCATCGTGACAGACTACCTCCTGACTGCGGTGAGCCTCGCCCTTGCGGCGATACTGTTCGCCCACAGCCCCTCTGCCCCTGCAGGGTTCGCCAACAAGGAGACGGGCACCGCCGCCTGGCATATAGGGTTCCTCCTGGCGACAGCTGTCAGCTCGCTGCTTGGGGGTGCCGTGCACCACTACTGCCTGTATCTCACGCGGCTGATCGACAGCGGGAAGCTGGAGCCCGGAGATGTCGACATGTGGATCGTCGTGGCGTGGCGCATAGTGATGGGCGTCGGGTCTGTCCCCAACTTCTGCCTCTACGCCGTCGCCGTGTGGCTGGTTGCCGACGATGACCTGGCCTGGGGCCTGACGGCAGGGGGTGCGGTGCTCTACACCTCGGTGGCCCTGCTCGTGGGCTACACGCGGAAGATCATCGTGCATGTCGCCTTCTCCGTCCCAACCATCCTCTTCTATCTGGGCAGTGCGCTCTACCGGGTATCCGACAGCGCCAGCGCAAGGTGGAACGTCGGTGCTGCCGCAGGGCTCATGGCAGCCGGTGCCGTTGTCGCCCTGAAGCCTGCCATCTCCAAGGAGCACTTCAACCACAACGCGCTGATGCACTGCGTCCTCCTCGTTGTGTGTGGGTGCGCCTTTGGCAGTGCCTACCAGGAGTTGGTATGATTTCTTGAGGGCCCTCAGATGAGGGTGGGGTGGGGGTGGAGGTGGGGCAGAAGAAGAGGGTGTTGGAAAGTGAGATGGCATGCAGTAGTGGCATAATTATGGCAGCAGTGTTTGCTGTCTGTGATGGCGTGTCAGAGGCAAGAGTTGTCCGAATCCTGTCCATGGGACGGCAGTGGGTCTCCGTCTAGCGCAATCCCAAGCTAAGGCAAGGTGTTTCAAGCACAACACGAGAGGAGCACATTTTCTCATTTTTACCGAACTGGTTGCCATTCCCTTAGTCTTGTGACGTGTCCACATGACATAGTCCAGACACGGCTCTTTGGCCTTGGAGTTCCGACTCGCAACCATCGCATGCACTCGTCTACTGTCATGGGCCTCCAGTCCTGCAACAGCATTCGCTTGCATTTTCGAAGCAAACCACCGTGAAGCTGGTTGAAAATGCGACTCTGTTTTTTTATGGGGTTGCGAGCCTGCACAAGGCAGGTTGACTATTTGCGACACGTTGTCACACTTTACTCTAGTGTGCACCACACCAGCACATTCTATTTTCTTTGCAAGGTGGATGGCACGGCTTCCGCCGGCACCACCACCACCACGACCACCACCGCCCGACGTGGATTGCCACGCGACCAAGCAACCGACACACCACCCACCCGGTGGCAGCGAACCACCAACACCCCACCACACTTATTATATATTCGTTCTGTATTCGCCATCCTATTCTGTCTGTTCCGATGCGCTATGACCAGTCGCGCCGGCGGGAGGGTTTGGGGGGTGGGTGGGTGGGGGGTTTCTGCGATAGGCTTACCTCGCCTCTGCTTAGCTTGTGGTCGTTTGGCTGTTTGGCACAAAACGGGGAGATACCACGCACACGGCCAAAAAAATTGCTCAAAATTGCTCAAACGCAAAAAGGATAGGAGCACATCCTGTCCATCTGGCTGGGGTAAGTGTCGGGCAACTCTGTTCCGGAAATATATCCGGAATAACCCCTCCCACCCCCCCCCCCCCCCCGCCCGATCACCGAGTTTAGGGAAGGTGTCCTTTCCGTCGATTTCCCCTGGCAGGAAGGGGCAGTGTCGACTTCACGCCTTTATGTTTTTCCATCTACATAAGTTGCCTCCGTACCGTGCCGAGACAGCGAACGAACGCCCCCCGCCCCCACCCCCCTCCCCCACCCGCCCCTCCGCCGTCTTGCAACAGATTGACCCATCTTCGCGCTGCTCGACTGCTTGACTTGAGCAGGAACATCCATTTCTTATCGCGGCATGACCCAGACAGAGAGCTATTGTGACCCTACGCCACCCTCCGGGGCGTCGGCAGGTTTGAGGCGGTTGCAGAGGTGGGCAATCAGGGAAGCGTGCAGCCGACGTGGGGTTCCTTGAACATTTGAGTGAAGCCACTTGTCGCTGTGGTGGGGGAGGGGCGTCGGGGCGCCAATTTGGTCGGAGGGTTATGGTGAAAATCAGTGCAGCTCCCCACCCCCCCCCCCCCGACCGGAGAGAGTTGTAAATTGCGATAAAGAAAAGGGGGCGGGCATAGCCCTGCCCCGGACCCAACTTTTGACGGAACCGCGTACTTCTCCTCCTCCCCCCACCACCCACTGCCACAGCTACACACCACCACCACCACCACCCACCAGAGGCGGCCTGTGCATGGCTGAACCCCAGAGGGATGACACACACAACACGCTTGTGGTGATTAATGGGGTCTCTGCAGAGTACACAGGGAAGCTGTACTATGCCGCACCTATCCAGGTGGTGCAGGGGCGCAAGGCGCGCACCGTGCTGGCGGGCCCCGGCAAGAAGCTGCTGATCGCGTCGGAGAGGGTGTACGAGGTGCAGCAGCACGAGGTGGTGGGCGGCCCGCCGGTGGGCCTCTCCCTGCAAGGCATGCACGTCACTTCCGTGGCCCAGGGCAGCCCTGCAGAGAAGGGTGGGCTCAGGGCGGGGTGCCGCATCGAACACGTCGACATGCACCCCACACACACCGTGGCGGACTTCAAAGCACGCATCGCAGGGAAGCAGCGTGTGGTGGTCGGGTCATCTCAGGTGCCGAAGCCTCCAGCAGTGCAGCCGCGCCCCGCTCCCAGGCGTGGCCCCAGCGTGCTGATGCAGCTGTGCTCCCTCGGGGCCTGCGCAGTGCTGCTGGGTGGCATCCTGCTGTTGCTGATGCTGGGTGCCACCTTCATGGATGCCTCAGCCCGGCAGGCAGCGTCGGATGTCTTTGCTTCCGTCGGGCTCGATGCAACAGGCAACGACGGCCTCCCCGCACCGCCCGACTACTACCGTGCCCTGGGGCTGGCCACGGGGTGCACTGCACAGGAGATCCGCAGCGTCGAGGCATCATATGCTGGGAGCCTGCCCTATAAGATGCGCCTTGCATTCGATGTCCTCAGCGACCCGCGCAGGCGGAAAGTATGTCGCGTGGTTGTGGGGTGGTGGTGGTGGTGTCAGTCAGGTCAAGACTGGTTTGGTGTTCAGTGGGGTGGGGTGGGTCTCAGGGCTTCCTGGGTGCTTTGTATTGCCACCACCCCCCCCCCCCCCGTCTCAGGTGTACGATCTGATGGGTATCGACCCCGAATACCACAGCGAGTTTGTGCCGCAGAACCATCCTGTGGACGAGCGGTACGAGCTGCGTGTCACGATGGCGGACACCTTCACAGGGGCCGACCACGTGTTCAGGGTCACGCGGCGTGAGGTGACAGGCACGGCACCCATGCGCACCTGTCAGCGCTGCCGGATGCAGCCTGCGGAGCTGCGGCGGGTGCGGAATGGGATGATGGTTTACCAGCAGTACGTCCGCCCTGACTGCAGCTTCGAGTGCTCCGTCACATACGACAAGCTGCAGGATGTCGCGGTGGACATGCCTGTCCCCATCAGGCAAGGGCTGCGTGACGGGGAGGAGGTTGTGCTGGAGATGGAGGGGACGCATTACACCGACAGGCTTCCGGGTGACATCATCCTGCATGTTGCTGTCGAGCAGCACCCCTGGTTTGTACGCGAGGGCAACGACATCCTTGTGGTATGGGCACTGCACGTCAGCAGGGGTGGCGCAACAGCGCCTGCCATATTGCCACCAGTGTTACACATGCTCCGGAGGGTTTGCCCACACACCTGCCTCCACCGTGCAGACTATCGAGGTGCCGTTGTTGGAGGCCCTCGTCGGCGTGTCGCGTCAGCTGGAGCACCTTGACGGGCGCCAGCTGCGCATAGCAAAGGACGGCCCCGTTGCGCACGGCGAAGAGATTGTGGTGCCGCGCGAAGGCATGGCGTATGCAGGGGGCAGGGGTGACTTGCGGGCTGTCATTACCGTGACGCTCCCTGAGGAGGCCGCCCTGACGGATGACAAGGTATCGTGCCCACCTACACCTCTTTTTTGCAACACTCGGCATTCGAGGCATGTTTGCACGGATCCCAAATAGCCCACGGTGAAGTGCACTGTGTGTTGTTGAGTCCCTTTTGGCTGAACTCATCCTGAAGAGAAGGTTTTGGGCTCCCATTCGGGATTCCGGCTGAGGCAGGAAACATCCCGGCCCTGGCACTTATTTTCTGTGTGACACCTCACCCAACCTGCAGAAGACGCAGCTCGTTGAGTTGATGCGTGGCATCGCAGGCCAGGAGCATGTGGATGATCTGCTCCCAGTTGGCGCTCGGCTCAGGCGGCGCAGAAGACGAAACAGGGATGAGAGTGACGACGAGGATGAAGACGAACTCGACGACGACGACGACGATGATGTCACCGAGGACGAGTAGAATGGTTTCGCCTCAGCAGTCCTGACAGGGCACACAGCACAGTTCCGCAGTTCCGGTGCCCTGTGGGCACGTGTCTTCCGTTCTCGCATCGAAAATCAAACTTGCTCGCAATCACCTTCTGCCCCGAGAGGGCAGGCCAAAGTGGCCGCCGTGCATTGCAACCTCGCCTGCTGCTGTGTTTCGCGGTGGCGAGGTGTGTGTGTGTGGGCGGTGCCACCGCTCCTGGTATTGACCTTCTCTGTGGGACAGGGAATATGCGCCATTCTTGCCCCAGCCGGGGAGCTGAAATGTTCGTGCGGATGTTGTCAATCGGATCTGGTTAGCATCTCCCACCCGATAGGGAGCGTGAGGCATTCGTGGTATAATGAAGCCAAGGATGCATCTGGTCTCGCGACTGCGTGTGAGACACAATTAACATCGAAAAGAAGCATCTCAGGGTGTCAGGAAGTGGCGCCAGACCCGGCAGAGGGTCCATCCGGAGCAGGTCCAGTGGTGCAGGCATGTCAGACATTTGTGTCACGCTAATCAACTCACGGGAGCATCGAATCAATGCGCTTGTGTTCCCTTCTCACACATCGCACCTGCAGGCAAACTTGTCACCACAACACATATCAACGATGCGCACCCTTCTTGCCGCCTGTGTGTGTGCTGCGCTGCACGTCTCAGCAGCAGACACAGTGGGGACTCACGTGCCCCTGACTGAGATTGCTGAGACCAGGATCCCGCAGCCGCAGCAGCAGTACTCACACGCACCCGCTGCATCTGGGTCGAACGCACCCCTGTCCTCGACACGCGTGCCCCTGACCCAGGTGTCTGAGACGATGCTCCCTCAGGAGCCCCAGCAGCGCAACGGTGACGTCCTGAGCAGCACGTCTTCTTCCACGAACGCGCCTCTGAGCTTCACACGTGTGCCTCTGACCCAGGTCTCTGAGACGATGCTCCCCCAACAGCGCAACGGCGACGTCCTGAGCACGTCTTCGTCGACGAATGCACCTCTGAGCTTCACGCGCGTTCCCCTGACCCAGGTTGCTGAGACGATGCTCCCTCAGGAGCCCCAGCAGCGCAACAGTCAGGTGCTGAGCACATCGTCTACGACGAACGCACCCCTGTCCTCGACGCGCGTGCCTCTGACCCAGGTTGCAGAGACGCTGCTCCCTCAGCAGCCCCAGCAGCGCAACGGTCAGGTGCTGAGCACAGCTTCCACAAACGCACCTCTGAGCTTCACCCGTGTTCCCCTGACGCAGGTGTCCGAGACGATGCTCCCTCAGGAGCCTCAGCAGCGCAACGGTGACGTCCTGAGCGCATCTTCCACGAACGCGCCTCTGAGCTTCACACGTGTGCCTCTGACCCAGGTTGCAGAGACAATGCTTCCTCAGGAACCTCAGAAGCGCAACGGCAACGTCCTGAGCAGCACGTCTTCGTCGACGAATGCACCTCTGAGCTTCACGCGTGTTCCCCTGACCCAGGTCTCTGAGACGATGCTCCCCCAGCAGCGCAACAGTCAGGTGCTGAGCACATCGTCTACGACGAACGCACCCCTGTCCTCGACGCGCGTGCCTCTGACCCAGGTTGCAGAGACGCTGCTCCCTCAGGAGCCTCAGCAGCGCAACGGTGCGGTGCTGAGCACAGCTTCCACAAACGCGCCTCTGAGCTTCACACGTGTGCCTCAGACCTCTGTGCCGGCAGCGACGTGCCGTGACGTGACGCTTGCCAACGGGAAGGGCTGGCACGACGTGGAAGGCGTGCGGTACTCGTGCGGTTGGTACGCACGTGGGCTGCGCTGCAAGATGTTCGGGACGCGCTACGCCAACGGCGGGCTGACTGCACTGCAGGCGTGCTGCGTGTGCGGTGGCGGTGACCGTGCGCAGGTGCCTCAGTGAGTCACATGACATCCATCATGCCGCAGGCGTGCACTCCAGCACCACGTGTCGTGGTGGGTGCAGTGCCTGCGGTGCCGTGCCTCCTCTGCCTCTCTCTGCCTGCCTCTTCTTGCCCTTTGTTCTTTGCTCGTGCAACGCAGCAGTGCCTTGCCGTGCCCATCCCTCGCCACCTGTTCCTTGTTGTGGGAGCTGCTTGTCTGTTGCAAGCTATCCCACCACTCACCCACCAGACGCGTTCCATGATTGACCCCTGACACAGGTCCCCACGGCACTTCCCGTGCGCGCCTTGTCACCCGTCAATCCGTCTCGTTGCTGTCCACTCTTCCGAACATACATCCACTGTTCTTGGTTGCACATCATTTGAAGCACAGCCGACTGCCATCCCCACCCCCCACCCCTGCTCTGGTCCAGCCGCAATATTTCTGTTTTGTGGAGCTTGCTGCCTCATGTGATTTGTGAGTCGTGTGCCAGTCTTGTTGTTGCAGTGCCCCGTTGTCACCACACATCGCACCTGCAGGCAAACTTGTCACCACAACACATATCAACGATGCGCACCCTTCTTGCCGCCTGTGTGTGTGCTGCGCTGCACGTCTCAGCAGCAGACACGGTGGGGACGTACGCGCCCCTGACTGAGATTGCTGAGACCAGGATCCCGCAGCCGCAGCAGCAGTACTCAACGCACCCCTGTCCTCGACACGCGTGCCCCTGACCCAGGTGTCTGAGACGATGCTCCCTCAGGAGCCCCAGTAGCGCAATGGTGACGTCCTGAGCAGCACGTCTTCTTCCACGAACGCGCCTCTGAGCTTCACACGTGTGCCTCTGACCCAGGTCTCTGAGACGATGCTCCCTCAGCAGCGCAGCGGCGACGTCCTGAGCACGTCTTCATCCACGAACGCACCTCTGAGCTTCACACGTGTTCCCCTGACACAGGTCTCTGAGACGATGCTCCCTCAGCAGCGCAACGGTGAGGTCCTGAGCACATCGAACGCACCCCTGTCCTCGACACGTGTGCCCCTGACCCAGGTTGCAGAGACGCTGCTCCCTCAGCAGCGCAACGGCGACGTCCTGAGCACATCTTCGTCCACGAACGCACCTCTGAGCTTCACCCGCGTTCCCCTGACGCAGGTGTCTGAGACGATGCTCCCTCAGGAGCCCCAGCAGCGCAACGGTGCGGTGCTGAGCACAGCTTCCACAAACGCGCCTCTGAGCTTCACACGTGTGCCTCAGACCTCTGTGCCGGCAGCGACGTGCCGTGACGTGACGCTTGCCAACGGGAAGGGCTGGCACGACGTGGAAGGCGTGCGGTACTCGTGCCGTTGGTACGCACGTGGGCTGCGCTGCAAGATGTTCGGGACGCGCTACGCCAACGGCGGGCTGACTGCGCTGCAGGCGTGCTGCGTGTGCGGTGGCGGTGACCGTGCGCAGGTGCCTCAGTGAGTCACATGACATCCATCATGCCGCAGGCGTGCACTCCAGCACCACGTGTCGTGGTGGGTGCAGTGCCTGCGGTGCCGTGCCTCTCTCTGCCTCTCTCTGCCTCCCTCTTCTTGCCCTTTGTTCTTTGCTCGTGCAACGCAGCAGTGCCTTGCCGTGCCCATCCCTGGCCACCTGTTCTGCTTGTTGTGGGAGCTGCTTGCCTGTTGCAAGCTATCCCACCACTACACCAGACGCATTCCATGATTGACCCCTGACACGTGCCCCCACGGCACCTCCCGTGCGCGCCTTGCTGTCACGCCGTCAACCTCGCCCCTCCTTGTTGTCCACTTGTCCTATCATATGCATCAGCGTTTGCCTTGGGACGGTCACTACCGCAGCTGCCGCCCCTCCCACACCCCACCCCTCCTCTGAACTTTAGCTTCAGCCCAGACCTTCAGCACCCGCCCTCCCCTCTGCCAAGAGAACCCCTCCTATGACTGCACCACTCCCCCCCCACACACACTCACTGCAACAGCCGCAACCCCTTATTGCCCCAATGTGCCGTGACACGCCTCGCTCTCCCGCCCGTCCTTCAGAAGCACGGCGGCGTGGTCTGTCGTCATGACAGTGTTTTGGCATCACGACCCGCAATCCATGGAGCACCTTCGGGGGAACCTAAAGGCAGGCTAAGGTGGAGCAAGACCCTCCGTGATCACACAGCATGCCCCACTGTGCCTTGCCGCATGCTCCCCGGCACCGCACCCATTCCACCCAACAGTATCCCAGGGCCACCACACCATTTACACACTTACATCCCCACCCCCTCCCGGGCTGCTGCAGGTGTGGCCTCCTACCTGCTCATGCGGCGACAATGCGTCTCTTAGCCTTCCTCTCTGCAGCGTCGACTGCCCTGGCTGTGCGGAACAGCAGCGTTGTCGACCCTACGGCCAGCACTCTTGTGTGCAACACCACCGCTGCTGTCGCGGCGGGCTCCGTCATAGATTGCCGAGTCGAGCTGCGCGACTCCTCTGGCACCCTCACTGGGGACGAAGCAGAGGTTTGCAGGCTGAGCACCAACATCACGCAGGACAGCTTCTCTGAGATGTGCCATGCTGCAGCGGCAGCGCCCTTCACCTATATCGGGTCGGCAGGCCTGTACACAGTGACGCTGAGCCCGACAGTAGCAGGGCCGTACGCAGGTGCTGTGCTGTATACGACCCTGGCGACCGGTGTGGCGTCTGTGCTGGGGGAGGTTGCCCTGACGGTTGTTCCCGGGGATGAGGATCTGGCGAGGCTCGCCTCGTCCTGCAGCCATGCCGCAGGGTCCACCACCTGCACCACGCACCACCGCGATGCCTATTCCAACGAGATTAAAACCTGCTTCCAGCGGTGGCAAGGTGCACAGCAGGAAGGTCACTGCAGCCCGGTGGTTTACACCACATCGAACTGACGGAAGGTAGGGCTTATGTGCTGCCAGGCTCTGGTCTCCACCAAGGTGCCTGCGCCAGAAGCGAACTGGCGAACTGCGCACAGCCACTTGCTTGTGGGTTTTGCACGCCGTCTGCTGCGCGCCATGTTGTCGGGTGCACCGTGCAGGAGGATCGTCGTGATCCTGGTATGGGTGGTGGTGGGGAGTGCCACAACAGGGTGATCCTTGCCGCGGTGAAGAATCTTGCTGATGCGATGCGCTCCCCGCTCACCCCACTTCATCACCCTTTAAGCCCGCTAACCGCGCCATCATTATTGTGGATGGCACCAACACAAAGTGTAGCTGCTGTCAGCAGCCTATTGAACTGCTGCCAATGATTCGCGAAGCCCACGCAGTGGACAGCAGAGGGGCAGCCTGCAGCCCTGCAGGCTGCTCGTCTGCGAGTCGGTTGGAACAGAGGGGTGCTCAGGGCAGACAGTACCACTTCCCCCTCCCCGTCATAGATGCTTGCAACGCGTTGGGGTGCACATACGCTGCTTGCTTTCGTTTGCTTTGCTTCCTCGGGCACACACCAGCCACTGACAGGACACATATTGCCAAGAGCAGACAACATGCGGGCTGCAGTGCTGGTCGGTTGGGTGTTGGGGGTCGCAGCTCAACATGCGGCAGACACAACGGTAGGGTCCGTGCAGGGCGGTGAGTTCCTGCCAGGGCAGAAGAGCTGGAACGTGGATAATTCTACAACCGGGGGTTTCAAGGAACCGACCTGGAACACTACGTACCCCACATGGAACGGCACTGACCCGACCTGGAACAACACGTACCCCATGTGGAACGAGACCTACCCCACCTGGAACGAGACATACCCGGCTTGGAACAACACGTACCCCACCTGGAACGAGACGTACCCGACTTGGAACGAGACCTACCCCACGTGGAACGAGACATACCCGACTTGGAACAACACGTACCCCATGTGGAACGAGACGTACCCGACGTGGAACACCACGTACCCCACCTGGAACAACACGTACCCGACATGGAACGAGACGTACCCGACTTGGAACGAGACCTACCCCACCTGGAACGAGACGTACCCGACGTGGAACGGCACGTACCCGACCTGGAACAACACCTACCCGACATGGAACGAGACCTACCCCACCTGGAACGAGACATACCCGACTTGGAACAACACGTACCCCACGTGGAACGAGACGTACCCCACATGGAACGGCACGTACCCCACCTGGAACGAGACGTACCCGACGTGGAACACCACGTACCCGACTTGGAACAACACCTACCCGACATGGAACGAGACCTACCCCACGTGGAACACCACGTACCCCACCTGGAACAACACGTACCCCACTTGGAACGAGACGTACCCGACTTGGAACGGCACCTACCCTACCTGGAACAACACGTACCCTACTTGGAACGAGACCTACCCCACATGGAACAACACGTACCCCACTTGGAACGAGACCTACCCGACTTGGAACGGCACGTACCCCACCTGGAACAACACCTACCCCACTTGGAACGAGACGTACCCGACTTGGAACAACACCTACCCCACCTGGAACAACACGTACCCTACTTGGAACGAGACCTACCCGACGTGGAACAACACGTACCCTACCTGGAACAACACCTACCCCACATGGAACAACACGTACCCCACATGGAACAACACCTACCCCACTTGGAACGAGACGTACCCGACTTGGAACGGCACATTCCCTCGTGAGCAGAACGCTTCGCGCAACACCACGGTTCCTGCGGACCTGGAGATGTGCATCGTGACGGAGCAGGGCGGGCTCCTGGCGTCGGACACACAGTTTGGTGCGGACTGCTGCAGGATGTTCGACATCGGGTGCCCTGCCCCCTTCTCCTGCTTCGGCACGTCTGGGTGGACAGCGTCACAGGAGTCGTGGTGCTGCCGTGCCAGGGATGCCGGGTGTCTGCACACCTGCAACGGGGCGGCAGACGCGATGGGCGCCGAAGAGGCCGCGTACTGCTGCGACCGCAAGGGCGTTGCCTGTGCTGCGGCTTGGCACGAGGAGCAGGCGCGTGTCGACGAGGAGCGGGATCTGGCCGAGGCGGCGGCAGGTGTGGAGCGCCAGGAGGTGCGCCTGCAGGTGCTGGGGCTGGTGTCGGAGCTTGCTGCGAACCCCAAGAAGGTGCTGCGGCGTCTGCGCTGGGCGCTGCTGGCGGCGTCGCTGCTGCTGCAGGAGGACCCCGAGAGTCTGGTGGTGACGGCGCTGGGCGCTGTCGCGAACACGACGCGTGTGTCTGTGCCGTACGCGTGGAATGCGGAGCTGCTGGCGGAGGAGCGTGTGGGTGTGCAGCAGTGGCTCAACCCTGCCGGGCGTGGTGCCTCTGTGCTCGGCGCTGCGGGGCAGCAGCAGCAGCAGCAGCACGACCCGCTGTACATCGACTACACGGTGACCGGGAAGTCCAAGGCAAAGGTCGCGCAGGCAGTGCAGCAGATCGACGCCCAGGTGGAGACGGGCTCGCTGGGTGGGAAGGCTGGCCCTGAGGTGCACACGCTGCCCAAGGCAGGCCCTGCGTCGGGTTCCACACCGTCGTCCTCCTCGTCGTCTTCGGACAAGGGGTGGGTGTGGGCGCTTGCCGGTGTGCTTGGTGCCCTGTGCGTCGGGACGGGCATTGCGGCGGTGGTGGTGCATCAGCGCCGCACGCGCCGCGACATTCACACGGCTGACGTGCTGTGCGAGGTGGAGGGCAAGGAGATGTGTGAGGAGCACATGTACGCGCTGTCCCCCTCAAGCAAGGCTGGCCCTGGTCAGCTCTAAGCTGCTGTGGGCTGCCCTGTGTGCGGCAAGCACAGCCCTGCTTCCCTCTCAATCAACACAACACCCTGAAACATCTTCCATCATTCATTCTCTTTGACATAAACGCTTCCTTTCTCTGGCCCCGCTGCCCTGGGGTTGTCACCTTTCCCCCGCAGCAGGTCAGCTGCAGCTGCAGTCCTTTGCTGGCACGGCAACTGCGGATAAACCCCTTCCCTGCGTGGCAGCGATCTGCGGGGACAGCCCAGTAAACCCAGGTGCCCAGACATTCTGCCACCTGCGAAGCTGCATGTCCCGCGCGTTCTGCGTGCCACAGCAGGCACACGATATCCCCCTCCCTCCACCCTTGCGTGTGGTGCTGCATGGGTGCAATGTCCCCTCATCGGGGATGCTGCGCGTCATTGCGTGTTACAGCACCAGTTTACATTTCTGGCCTCACATGCCGGCCGGATCGCTCTGTCTGCCTCCACCCACCGGGTGCTCTTCCGTGTTTTCCAACATCCTGCTTTGGGACTCCGCCTTCCTCCTGACTGTACAGTCCCATGCAGGAATCCCCTGAAGCTGTTTTGCCTGGAACCTGCACTAAGTGCCCGTGTCTAGGATCTGCTGACCCGCCCACGCAAGCCTCCATCTCAGCGATGCATTCGCATCGTTTCCTCAACCCTCAGCCCCACCTCGACACACCCCCCTCCTCCTTCCCCAGCGAGCCCATCGCCGTTGTTTGTCATGTGAATTTCTCAGCCAACAGTCTGCAAATTGCAACACACTGCCACACCACACCACTCTGCAGTCTGTTGCCCACACCTGGGTGGGGCTGCGATGGTGAGCGCTTCGCAACAGACGCAGCGCCCCTGTGTGCTGTGGGGCACTGTGGGGGGCTTCGCGTTGGGCCGCCAGCGCACACAGGGGCGCCGGCAGCAGCGCAGCCGCAAATGGGTCGTGTGCTTCTCGCAGAGCCTCGGGGCGTACCACCACCTGGCGCTGCTGCTGGGGGCTGGCGACGCACCCTGCTGGGCGGAGGCAGACTACGAGGTCCCCTTCGACGCCTACCCCGACTACGCCGTCGGCCTGCTGGCAGCCGATCAATCCGGACGGGCTGCCTGCGGGTGGGTCCTGTCCCAACAGGTGCGCAGTTTCCCTGAGAGCCGCACCTTGCTGGTGTCGCCCTCAGACAAGGCCATTTCCGCACACTGCATGCAGGGGCACAAAAAGACAGGCTGGCTCCTGCGTGTGAGGGCGCGTATCCTGTCTGAGCAGGCTTACATCTCCACCCTTGGTGGTGGCTTTGCGTCTGTGCGGCATGTGCCCAAAGCGATTGAGTACGCGGTGAAACTGTTCTACTGCGCCTGCCTCCTCAACGATGACGACGGGAAGGTGTGTGAAGAGGGTGGGGAGGGAGGGGGGGGGGGGCGTGTGGGTGCCGCCATCTCCCCTCAGCATAGCAGAGGTGACACAGACCGACTACACGGCACCACCACCACCACACCACCCTCCCACACACAGAGCAAGGCACGGCTGTTCGTTGGATGGTCGATGCTGTTCCTCGGCAACAAGAGGCGTGCCAAGGCTATCTTCGATGCGGAGATCGAAGATGCGACACGACGCCACGACGATGTTGTATGTCCTGACTGAGCCGGCCCCACCACCACCACCACCACCGATACGCTCCCCCTATGACTGGTCTCGTCGCTGGGGGTGCCTCGTCTGGCCTTAGCCATACCGCACTCTTCCACAGACACACAGTCGAACAGCCACATAGAAGAAGTGTTGCCCACCGTGCCACCCCACACCACCCCTGCAGGCTATCCAGCGAGGGCTGGGCGCCCGGAACCACCTGCGCAACCCGCGATACCGGGAATCAGGCGATGTGGTGCCCGACGTTGCGCTGCGGTGGCAGCAGGTGTTCAAAGTATGCTTGCCTTTTCCCCCTTGCGGCTGCCAGGAGGGGGGGGGACGGCCTGAATCACACCACGATCGCCACGCTGCAGCACAACCCCCGCCCCTACCACCACACTACCCTGCACAGCCCGAAGAACGCACGTCCATCATTCAGGACAGCGCACAGCAGGATGGGTACAAGATCTCAGAGCTGTCGACACCCGACACCGCAGAGGCCGATGGGTGAACCCCCACGTGAGCTACCCCTTGCACAGGCAAGGGGGTGGTGTGGGTGGTGTGGGTCCCGGGCTGCAATTGGGCCACACCTCCCCTCTCTGTTCTGCAACGACGGAGCCTCGCCTCGCAGCTGCGTGGGTGGCTGTGTGTGTGGGTTGGGGGGACTCCCCGAAAAAAATCTGGGTCGAGATGCGCCTCGCTGCGTGTGACACTTCTGGTATAGATCTAATCCCCATTCTCACCTCCCCGCCGCCCTGCTCCCTGCATGCTTGTGTGCCGGGATGAGCGGGAGGCAAACGGCACTGCCGGGTTTCCACAATATCCCCACCCCCGTAGCTCCAACTGCTCCCTCTCATTGTGCATTGATCTGCCTTGTACAACATATCTGGTGTAGTGACTACAAACAGGACTAACATTTCGAGAAGGTGCTGGGAGACTCACTTTTCCGTTCACTCTCGACGAACAGACCCCCCCCGTAGCCCCTCCCTGCTCCACATAGCATCGCAAAGGGGGTTGCTGGAGATGAGCGAGAGAGGAAGAGGGAGGGCCGTTTTCCGCGCTCGGCCCCGAACCCTGTCTGGCCTATCGTCTACCCACCCACCCACCCCAACCCCTCCCCTTTGCTTCTCTCTGCACAGCTGGCGGGATGCCGCAGAGGGATCAGCCCGAGAGAGACGACCCTCACGCACCTGTACCGCACGCTCCTGGCAGGAGGGACACAGTGGCACACCACGCTTAGGGAGTTAATGCACCGACGCGGGTGTGTGTTGCTGTGTGATCATGCGAAGGTGCCGGCAGTGGCCCATCTGGTATGCAAACATGTGCTGCACCGTGTTTCTCGTGTTTTATTTGTGCCGAAGGTGGGGGGGGGGGGTGTTGCTTCCGTCACGTTTGTTCTGGTCGTGATGCAGCGGGTGCTGCGCCAACTGGCTGACACCCGTGATGTACCCAGCGAGAAAAAACCGCCTCCCGCCTGATACCCCGAGGTGGCTACACCACTCCCAACAACGCCTTCCTCGAGAGTTGAACTGGACCACCACCACCACCACCCCCCCGCAGAAGGTGCTGCAAGAAGTCTGCGAGCTGCACCGCCGCGATGCCGACATCCCTACCCACCTGTGGGCTGCGGGGCACCACGCTGACGCGCTGCAGCTCCTCAGCTCCCACGAGCTCGCCACATACACCTCCGCCGCGGTGCGCGGGGGGCAGCAGGTGGCCCGTCCGTTGTCGCTGGTGCTGCAGCTCCCTCCCTGGAACCTGCCGTTTGACCTGCTTGTGTCGCTGGCCTCCGTCTGCCTCGCACACGACACCTTCTTCCACGCTGTCGGCGGTGCCGTCGCAGCGCGTCTGACCGACGCCAAGGCGCTGCCCGACTGCCGCTGCCTCGCCACGCTGCTGGTGGTGGTGTGTGCGGTGCACCCCGCCTTCCCCCTGGTGCCCCGCCTGATGGCAGCCAGCAGGGCACAGCCGGATTGCGTCGGGGCTGTGAAGCTCCCTGAGCTGCAGGCCTGCCTCACAGCGCACCCGGGTGTGTCGGATGCGGAGCGCGACACCTTCCTGGCGTATGTCGTGGCGGCGGCAGAGGCGTGGCATGCGGGCCTGGGCGCC
The DNA here is from genome assembly GCA_963210315.1 of Rhynchopus euleeides. Lineage (NCBI taxonomy): Eukaryota > Euglenozoa > Diplonemea > Diplonemida > Diplonemidae > Rhynchopus > Rhynchopus euleeides. The sequence goes on along the minus strand of OY723263.1, from coordinate 220,268 downwards.
CTGGCGTACGACGCGGTGAGGCAGAGCAATCCTGCGGCAGGCGAGCTCTTAGCAAAGCTGCCCAACAGGCAGCAGCCCTTCCACGAGCTGCTCCCCGTGGTGTACCACTGCGTGAGGTGGAAGCTGTTTCCCGCATTCCTGCAGAATGTCGAGGCGTTTATCGCGCGGCATGCCAAGACACTGCATGTCGACGACATGGCGCATGTCTACAGATACTTCACGAAGGCCAGGATGAAGACCACCATCATCGTTGCTATCGAGGGTGCGCTGGCAGACCCCGAACGCATCGGGGAGATGTCACCCAGTGTTGCCCAGCAGCTGCTGCGCGATGCCTGCGAGAGGCGGCAGTGCACACCGGGGCTTGTGATGTCACTGGAGGCGCAGATGGAGCAGTGCACGGGGGCCCGGGCCCTGGTGAGCTGCGTGACGGCGGCGTCTGCCATGCGCCTGCCGAAGCCTTCCCTTTTCCAGAGGGCGGACAAGGCGATTCTCGAGCAGTGGAAAACCACGTCAAGCGTGAGCTTCATCGACCTCTCCAACGTTATTTTTGCCTCCGCCACTGTGCAGCACAGGCCGGTGGGCGCCCTGCATGTGCTGCACAAGAAGGGCCTCCGGAGCCGCACAGTCGCGCCTCTGCTTCGGGTTGGGCACGGGATGTATCTCCTGCGCGCGAAGTTGGACAAGGCGGCCTACGAAAGGGCCCTTGGAGCCTTCCCCCTTCGGGACTGGTCAGACAGCGATCTGACCCACGCGTCCCATTCTCTGGATATGTCCCTGTCCTTCCAAGACCGCCTCCAGGATGAGATCAAGCGACGAGGCAGGGGCGGCACCTCTGGTACCCGGAGTGCCTGAGCAAAGATCCCATAGTGTCCTGAGGGGACTGCCCCGCTCTACTGCCCCGCTCTACTGCCCCGCTCTACTGCACCCCCCCCCCCCCCCTCCCCCAACCCCGTCCCCACCATCTGTTGAGGCAGATTTATTTGGCAAAAACAGCGAATGTTCGTGGCAGTGTTCATTCCATATTGAGGGGGGAAACTCGCAGGGCACCGTTCGTGCCAAATTCTCTCTCACCGGACCCTCTCCAAGACCCTAGATCCACCACAAGGGCGGGTGTGCCACACCCCCTTACACCCCACACTACGCCACCATCGCACCCCACCCCACACACTATCAGAACTACACCACACCCCTACACCGAGGCGACGAGGTCCCTCCACCGTCTGTGCTGCTCGTCCCCTCCAGGAGACCATGCCCACGGGACCCCTCCCCCTCCTGTAACAGCAAGGCCATCCCCCCCGCCCCACCCCACCCCATCCCCAACCAAGCCTTTCTAAAGGCTGTGTGAGTGTGCGTTCCCCCCGCCCCCCCCCCCTCCCATCACCTCCAAACACACCACTCCCCCATGCATGCCGGCCGTGCCCTTTTCCTCGCCGGAGGGGTTGCGCTTCTCTGCGGTGTGCCAAGGGAGAGCACCCCACATGCCGCCGGGGGTGTCTCGGGGCTTGTCCTCCTCCCAGCTCAGAGCGTGCCGTATGAGGCATGCGGCAGCGCTTCTGATGTGAGCAGATGCATCTCGGGCACGTGGGATGTCCAGAGCGGGGCATGCGGCTGCACAGGCCTGGCTATCCAAAAGCCTGAGTGCCGCGGCAGCTGCGGGGGCTGTGCAGACCAGGATGTGGTCTGCCGGGCGGTGAACCCCGTCGCACCGGTGTGCTCCTGCAGGGCATCCTCTGCATCGTGCGTCGCCATGCAGCCCCCGCAGCTCCGCCTCCCCTCCGGCACCGTCGGGTCTGTCATCGGGGCAACCCCCGTTTCCATCACCTCCGTCGACAAGTTTGCCTCCACGCTCCGCGCCTCCACCCACCCCTGCGGGAACCTCAACACAAACTACAGCTGCCCTCCCCCAGGCGACCCCGCCTGGTTCCTCCGCTGCACACCCCTCTCCGAGGTGAGCGTCGGAACCGCCTCTCGCATAGACCTCCCCCTCACCACCGCAGGGGATTACTCTGTCGTAGAAAGGAGGGTCACCGCCATGTCGTGGTCTGCTCTATACCTCGCGTCATCTCTGGAGGCAACCGTGGCTGTCATACCGAAGCCCACCGTGTTGCGTGTTGCAGGACCTGCTGGAGGTGGAGGGGCCTGTGCTGCGGGAGTCACATCCCGTCAGCTCGTCGTCACGCAGTGCGCCGATGGGATGGGCATCGCCTTTGTGGGGCACGACTTCTCCGAGGGGATGCGGGTCGTGTGGGTGCCGGTCACCCTCAGCCAGGGGGGGCCCTACCCCACCCTCCCCATCCCCTACAACCAGGTGACGGGGGAGAAGGGCTTCGAAGCGACCCTCTCCTCAGGGTTGTCTAGGTCGGGGGGTGGGGCACCGCCTTCCTGCAGCAGCACCTCGCTGGGGGGGCTGGCTGTGGCGGCGGATGGCAGCTCGCTGAGTGCGGAGCTGCGCTGCTCGCTCTCCATCCCCCGCGACGCGGTGGGGGTGTGGAGCGTGAGTCTCGAGCCCACCACGCCGCCAACGGGCCTGGATCCCGCTTCGGATATCCTCCAGAGGGGACTCCTCGTTTCAAACCCCGTCCTTTTTGACCTCGACTCCCACCCCTTCTCACCCATCATCAGCTTCGCCCTCCCCTCCTGCGACTCCGACCTGGGAGCCGCCCTCATCGGCTGTGCCTCGGGTCCCCTCCGCCTCACAGGCATCCGCCCCGGAACCTCCGTCTCCGTCAAGCTCTGGCCTGTCACAGACCCACGCTTCCTGCCCTACCCCCTGCAGGGGAGCACCACCACCGCTGTGGGAATCCCCTGGGGCCAGCCGGGGGAGCCCCCCGGGGAGGTGGATGCGAAATGCCTGAACTACACAGAGCTGCCTGATTCGTTTGAGGCGGAGTGTTGGCTGGACATCCCGATGGAGCACAGCGGGTGGTCTGCCCTCCAAGTTTACGCCAACGGGGGTGTTGTCGTGGAGGTGCCCAAGGCGGTGCTGCCAGCCCCGCGCATCTCAGGGGTGTCGGGTGGGTGCGCTGCCGCTGCGGGTGGGGTCCTCTCAACACCCCCCTGCGCAAACGGGACCCAGGTGGTCATCTCCGGGGCAAATCTGGTGGTTCAGGCTGGGGGGGGGATGACTGGTGCCTCCTCCACAACACCCACACCCACGGCAGCCCCGCTGCTGCCCCGCGTGACCCTCGCCCTCTTCGGGGGGGGCGCAGCCCCGCCGCCTGGCCCCTCCTGCTCGACAGAGTCCGCCACCCCCCAGGAGCTCCGCTGCGTGCTCCACATCCCCCACGGAACCTCGGGGGATTTTGCGGTGGGCGTGGTGCTGCCCTTCGGCGCCACTACCTCCGCCACCCTCCTCTACTCCCGCTGGGCCCCACGCGAGGGGGGCGCACTGCCCGCCACACCCCCCCCTGGCACACCTGAAGGGGATACTCCGCCAGTTTTCCACCTCCGGATCAGGGGTGATTCAGTTCCCTCCATAAAGGCTGCTGTGATGGAGTCCTGCACCTCACCCGACACCCTGCAGTACTGCACAGATGGGGTCCTCCGCCTGAAGGGCGTAGCGGGGTGGCTCCGCCCCGACGGGCTCAGCCGGGTGGTGTTCGCAAGCCCTGCTGATGCGCCTTCCTCCTCGGCAGTGCTGCCCAGTTGTACCTCCCCGCTGCAGCGCAGCGGGGATGGGGACGGAGAGGATATCCTGTGCAGCATCGCCTTCCCTCAGGGGGGCACCGGGGCGTACTCCTTCGCCCTGGCCTCCGCTGCGGATGTCGGGCCGCCCTACAGCATGCTTCTCCGAGGCAGGCATGCTGCCGACCTGGCCCTCCCCGGCTTTTCCTTCGCCTTCGACCCGCCCCCGCCGCCCCCTGGCAGCTCGGCTCTCCCGGCATCCCTCGAGGTGGCGGTGACGCACAGCGAGGTGCAGGGTCTCCCCCCGGGGTACCGCTGCAGGCTGCTGTGGCGCACCTTCGAGCCACAGCCAGCCCCCGCCCAACGCCTTGGGGGCGTGGCAGGGCAGCTCCGCCTCGGCACCGCGTCGCAGGGTGTGGTTGGGGGTGAGGGTGGCGGGGCGGCTGTCCCCTTCTCAGGGTATATGACGACGTTTTCCTCCAGGGATACGGTGATCCTGACACCTCTCCAAGGCGCCCGGATCACCACAGGGGTTGTGAGGGCGCAGCTCTTCTATGCGGAGGTGGCGGCGTCCCCTGCGGCCTCCGCGATGTACCTCATGGAGGAGGGCGTGGCGGGGGTGGGGACGGGGAGCCCGCCGTTCCTCCCGCCGGTCGACGAGGGGTATGTCATACCTGAGACGTGTCAGGTTGGGGCGTGGTCGAACTGGTCGGACTGCACCCGCCCCTGCAACACGGGGGTGACCTACCGCAACCGGAGCCTGGTGAACGGGAGGCTCCCGCCGTGGTTCAACCCGCAGGACATCGGGTGCCCACTCCTGGCGGAGGTGCAGGACTGCAACATCCAGTCGTGCCTCTGTGATCCAACTCTCGGGGGGCGCGAGCAGTGCAACGACGCCGGGTCGTGCAGCCCATTGGGTGTATGCCAGTGCCGCTCCGGGGTGACGGGTGCGCACTGCACGGAGCTGGTGCATGGGTGGCGTTCCAAGCTCCTCGGATTTCTCCTCATCCTCGCGGTGGCCACTGCGGGCTGCCACGCCCTCGCCAGCTCCCACGCCGCGGCGGTTTTTCTCATCGCGGCGGAGTGCCAGGTGATGGCGGGGTACCTCCGCACCGCATGCTCCCCCATCGACATGCGCGAAGCAGGTACCGACATGGGATGGATCACCCACCCGCCACGCCCCTCCGGCATGTCCGGCGAGGTGGGTGCCCTGGTGTGGGTGGGCTTGCTGCTGTTCGGTTTTATCTCGGTGCACCTCGGCATTGCAGTCGCGAAGTACAGCAGGGTACTGAGGGGGCGGCTTTACGGCGCACAGAGCACACGGCACGCCATGAAGCACGGCGTCGACACCGAACAGCTCAGCAGGTCGATGCAGAAGATGAGCCCGAAGGGAAAGCCGCGGAGGGGCGGCAGCAGCTCCGGGGCTGCATCGGACACCACCAGCAGGGCAGAGGGTGGTGACGATGGCAGCGATGCGGCCCGCCAGCAGAAGGCGAATCAGGGGGAGGTGGGGGGCATCCTCGCCACGGAGCCCGACAGCACGCGCCTTCGAGATGAGTGCTTCGACGAAGCCCTAGCGAGGGTGCGCTTCCCCTCGCTGTCCATCTTCTTCTGGGGCCTGTGCCTCTTCCCCCTCTGCTTCGCAGCAGCCTCCGCCATCAGCCTGGGAGGCGGCGCCGCGGTGCTGGGTGCTGCGGCGCTGGCGGGCGGGGCGGTCCTCCCCGTTGCCCTGCTGGCGTGGTTCTACGTCAGGCGGGTCCACCTCGACACGGCGCCCCACAACAGGGCTGCCCTGCAGCAGCAGCAGAAGCAGGCCCAGGAGGAGGGCTTCCCGACCCTCCGGTATACCAACAGCGAGCACTGCCTCAGGGGGTTCTACAGCGAGTCGATCTACGCCCGCGCCGTCGTGTCGGGCACGCTGGACAACGACACGCATGCGGTGGGGAGGGGTGCCGCAGGAGGTGGAGAGGGTGAGGGTGAGGGTGAGGGGGGGAGTGATGGCGACAGGGTGGGGGTGGATCAGCACTCCAGCGCGACTGCCGTGTTCATCGCCCCGATCCCTTCGCATTTCTACAGCAGCATGTATACGGCGGATGTGGGGTTCAAGGAGAAGTGGGGCTTCGCCCTGACAGCCTTCTCCAGGCAGGGGTACTACTTCCTGCCGTGGTACTGCGGGCGTATCGCAGTCGTCGCCTCCCTGCTCGGCGCCGCCCCACAGGCCGGGGAGGAGCGGCGCCAGTGCCCTCCTCTGTTCTCCGTCACCATTTTGGCTCACCTGCTGCTGCTGGGGCTGATGCTGTTCATGCAGCCGTGGTGCAGCCGGTACTACAGGCACCTGATGCCCTGCCTGGCGGTGCTGCACATCGTGTTGGGGGCGCTGCTCGTGGCCCTGTCCCTCGTGGGGTTTGAAGAGACCTCGGCCCTCAGCACCGCATGCCAGTACTTCATAGTGGCGCTGCTGTGTGCGCTGATCTGTGTGAACCTCTGGGGGCTTGTGGTGTGGCTGCTGTCGCGCCTCAACCACGTCAAGGCCCTGAAGGAGGCACGCGCGCTGCGGATATACTTCGAGAGGCAGGAGGAGGTGCGGCGTGAGGAGGAGGCGGAGCAGCGGCGCGACGAGAAGCTGCGTGTGAAGCGTGAGGCGCAGGCGCAGTACCTCAGGTCGCTGACGCCGCCGAATCCGCTGCTGCTGCTGGAGCAGGAGCTGTCGGGAGGGAACAAGGCGAAGATAGCCAACCAGCGTGTGGTGCACTCCGCACTGGATGGGAGTGTGATGGTCACCACGCTGCAGCCCGGCACCACGCTGTGCCAGATGGAGAGGGATGAGACGCGCGCTGCGCGCATCCTGGAGGCGGACAGGGTTGCGGCTGACCCTGATGCACCGGATCATCGTTTTGTGTTCCTCGACACGTCGGCCCTGCCGCAGGAGGACCTGCCGGCCATAGGCTCAGTCGTGCGAGTCGTCTCGGCTCAGGGGAGCGGGACCAAGCAGTTTGTGGGGCACACCGGGATTGTGAGGTGTTACAACACAGACGCGCCACAGGCGTATGTGGTTGTGGAGTTCCGGGCGGCCACGCATCAGTTCCTGCCACACCACCTCCGCCTGGTCAACGCAGGGGTGGCACAGGCGGGCAAGGGGCACCCGCAGGGGGATGAGTGAGGGGGGTGGGGGGTTCGCTCGGGTGTTTGTGTTCAGTGTTCTGAGTGGAGTCGAAGGGTGGTCCTGTGCTCTAGATGTCTAGATGTGTGTTGCGGCTTGGCGTGAGAGCTGGAAGGGGAAAGGGTAGAAGCAGGCGAACCGACACACGCCGTGTGATTCCTCAGTCACAAGACAGTGGCGTGTACCAGCCTTGTTGTTGCATTGCCCCGTTGTCACCACACATCGCACCTGCAGGCAAACTTGTCACCACGACACATATCAACGATGCGCACCCTTCTTGCCGCCTGTGTGTGTGCTGCGCTGCACGTCTCAGCAGCAGACACGGTGGGGACTCACGTGCCCCTGACTGAGATTGCTGAGACCAGGATCCCGCAGCCGCAGCAGCAGTACTCACACGCACCCGCTGCATCTGGGTCGAACGCACCCCTGTCCTCGACACGCGTTCCCCTGACCCAGGTGTCTGAGACGATGCTCCCTCAGCAGCGCAACGGTGAGGTGCTTAGCACAGCTTCCACGAACGCACCTCTGAGCTTCACACGCGTGCCTCTGACCCAGGTTGCTGAGACGATGCTCCCTCAGCAGCGCAACGGCGACGTCCTGAGCACGTCTTCGTCGACGAATGCACCTCTGAGCTTCACGCGTGTTCCCCTGACCCAGGTCTCTGAGACGATGCTCCCCCAGCAGCGCAACAGTCAGGTGCTGAGCACATCGTCTACGACGAACGCACCTCTGGGCTTCACACGTGTGCCCCTGACCCAGGTTGCAGAGACGCTGCTCCCTCAGCAGCGCAACGGCGACGTCCTGAGCAGTACGTCTTCTTCCACGAACGCGCCTCTGAGCTTCACCCGCGTTCCCCTGACGCAGGTGTCTGAGACGATGCTCCCTCAGGAACCTCAGCAGCGCAACGGTCACGTGCTGAGCACAGCTTCCACAAACGCACCCCTGTCCTCGACACGCGTGCCTCTGACCCAGGTGTCTGAGACGATGCTCCCTCAGGAGCCTCAGCAGCGCAACGGTGACGTCCTGAGCGCATCTTCCACGAACGCACCTCTAAGCTTCACACGTGTGCCCCTGACCCAGGTTGCAGAGACAATGCTCCCTCAGGAACCTCAGCAGCGCAACGGCGACGTCCTGGGCAGCACGTCTTCGTCGATAAATGCACCTCGGGGCTTCACCCGCGTTCCCCTGACCCAGGTGTCTGAGACGATGCTCCCTCAGGAGCCCCAGCAGCGCAACAGTCAGGTGCTGAGCACATCGTCTACGACGAACGCACCCCTGTCCTCGACACGCGTGCCTCTGACCCAGGTTGCAGAGACGCTGCTCCCTCAGCAGCGCAACGGTGCGGTGCTACGCACAGCTTCCACAAACGCGCCTCTGAGCTTCACACGTGTGCCTCAGACCTCTGTGCCGGCAGCGACGTGCCGTGACGTGACGCTTGCCAACGGGAAGGGCTGGCACGACGTGGAAGGCGTGCGGTACTCGTGCGGTTGGTACGCACGTGGGCTGCGCTGCAAGATGTTCGGGACGCGCTACGCCAACGGCGGGCTGACTGCGCTGCAGGCGTGCTGCGTGTGCGGTGGCGGTGACCGTGCGCAGGTGCCTCAGTGAGTCACATGACATCCATCATGCCGCAGGCGTGCACTCCAGCACCACGTGTCGTGGTGGGTGCAGTGCCTGCGGTGCCGTGCCTCCCTCTGCCTCTCTCTGCCTCCCTCTGCCTCCCTCTTCTTGCCCTTTGTTCTTTGCTCGTGCAACGCAGCAGTGCCTTGCCGTGCCCATCCCTCGCCACCTGTTCCTTGTTGTGGGAGCTGCTTGTCTGTTGCAAGCTATCCCACCACTCACCCACCAGACGCGTTCCATGATTGACCCCTGACACAGGTCCCCACGGCACTTCCCGTGCGCGCCTTGTCACCCGTCAATCCGTCTCGTTGCTGTCCACTCTTCCGAACATACATCCACTGTTCTTGGTTGCACATCATTTGAAGCACAGCCGACTGCCATCCCCACCCCCCACCCCTGCTCTGGTACAGCCGCAATATTTCTGTTTTGTGGAGCTTGCTGCCTCATGTGATTTGTGTGAGTCGTGTGCCAGTCTTGTTGTTGCATTGCCCCGTTGTCACCACACATCGCACCTGCAGGCAAACTTGTCACCACAACACATATCAACGATGCGCACCCTTCTTGCCGCCTGTGTGTGTGCTGCGCTGCACGTCTCAGCAGCAGACACGGTGGGGACTCACGTGCCCCTGACTGAGATTGCTGAGACCAGGATCCCGCAGCCGCAGCAGCAGTACTCACACGCACCCGCTGCATCTGGGTCGAACGCACCCCTGTCCTCGACACGCGTGCCCCTGACCCAGGTGTCTGAGACGATGCTCCCTCAGGAGCCCCAGCAGCGCAACGGTGACGTCCTGAGCACGGCTTCCACAAACGCACCTCTGAGCTTCACACGTGTGCCTCTGACCCAGGTCTCTGAGACGATGCTCCCTCAGGAACCTCAGGAGCGCAACGCTCAGGTGCTTAGCACAGCTTCGACGAACGCACCCCTGTCCTCGACACACGTGCCTCTGACCCAGGTTGCTGAGACGATGCTCCCTCAGCAGCGCAACGGCGACGTCCTGAGCACGTCTTCTTCCACGAACGCACCTCTCAGCTCCACACGCGTTCCCCTGACCCAGGTCGGTGAGACGATGCTCCCTCAGCAGCGCAACGGTGAGGTGCTTAGCACAGCTTCCACGAACGCACCTCTGAGCTTCACACGCGTGCCTCTGACCCAGGTTGCTGAGACGATGCTCCCTCAGCAGCGCAACGGCGACGTCCTGAGCACGTCTTCGTCGACGAAGGCACCTCTGAACTTTACGCGTGTTCCCCTGACCCAGGTCTCTGAGACGATGCTCCCCCAGCAGCGCAACAGTCAGGTGCTGAGCACATCGTCTACGACGAACGCACCTCCGGGCTTCACACGTGTGCCCCTGACCCAGGTTGCAGAGACGCTGCTCCCTCAGCAGCGCAACGGCGACGTCCTGAGCAGTACGTCTTCTTCCACGAACGCGCCTCTGAGCTTCACCCGCGTTCCCCTGACGCAGGTGTCTGAGACGATGCTCCCTCAGGAACCTCAGCAGCGCAACGGTCACGTGCTGAGCACAGCTTCCACAAACGCACCCCTGTCCTCGACACGCGTGCCTCTGACCCAGGTCTCTGAGACGATGCTCCCTCAGGAGCCTCAGCAGCGCAACGGTGACGTCCTGAGCGCATCTTCCACGAACGCACCTCTGAGCTTCACACGTGTGCCCCTGACCCAGGTTGCAGAGACAATGCTCCCTCAGGAACCTCAGCAGCACAACGGCGACGTCCTGAGCACATCGTCTACGAACGCACCTCTGAGCTTCACCCGTGTGCCTCAGACCTCTGTGCCGGCAGCGACGTGCCGTGACGTGACGCTTGCCAACGGGAAGGGCTGGCACGACGTGGAAGGCGTGCGGTACTCGTGCCGTTGGTACGCACGTGGGCTGCGCTGCAAGATGTTCGGGACGCGCTACGCCAACGGCGGGCTGACTGCGCTGCAGGCGTGCTGCGTGTGCGGTGGCGGTGACCGTGCGCAGGTGCCTCAGTGAGTCACATGACATTCATCATGCCGCAGGCGTGCACTCCAGCACCACGTGTCGTGGTGGGTGCAGTGCCTGCGGTGCCGTGCCTCTCTCTGCCTCTCTCTGCCTCCCTCTTCTTGCCCTTTGTTCTTTGCTCGTGCAACGCAGCAGTGCCTTGCCGTGCCCATCCCTCGCCACCTGTTCTGCTTGTTGTGGGAGCTTCTTGCCTGTTGCAAGCTATCCCACCACTCACCCACCAGACGCGTTTCATGATTGACCCCTGACACGTGCCCCCATGGTATCTTCCGTGCGCGCCTAGCTGTCACGCCGTCAACCCTTCTTGCTGTCCGCTTGTCTTAATGTACTGATGCATCTTCTTTCTTGGTGCAAATGTCGCTTGAAGCACAGCCGACACCCTTCCCACCCGACACCCCACCCCATCCCACCCACATGGGGGTCGCATCTGTGGGACAGGAAGAATCTGCAGCAACAGTTGTGGGTTGTGTTTCTCTTTCGTGGGGCTTGGGGCCTCGTGTGATTCGTAAGCGTCGTGTGCCAGCCCAGTTGTCCCGTTGTCACCACACATCGCACCTGCAGGTAAACTTGTCACCACAACACATATCAACGATGCGCACCCTTCTTGCCGCCTGTGTGTGTGCTGCGCTGCACGTCTCAGCAGCAGACATGGTCGGGGTGTACGCGCCCCTGACTGAGATTGCTGAGACCAGGATCCCGCAGCCGCAGCAGCAGTACTCACACGCACCCGCTGCATCTGGGTCGAACGCACCCCTGTCCTCGACACGCGTGCCTCTGACCCAGGTGTCTGAGACGATGCTCCCTCAGGAGCCTCAGCAGCCCCAGCAGCCGAGCGAGGCTGTGATCTCCTCAGCGTCGAATGCACCCCTGTCCTGGACACACGTTCCCCTGACGCAGGTCGCCGAGACGATGCTCCCTCAGGAGCCGCAGCACCAGTACTCACACGCACCCGCTGCATCTGGGTCGAACGCACCCCTGTCCTCGACACGCGTGCCCCTGACCCAGGTTGCTGAGACGATGCTCCCTCAGCAGCCCCAGCAGCCGAGCGATGCTGTGGTCTCCTCGGCGTCGAACGCGCCCCTGTCCTCTACACGCGTTCCCCTGACGCAGGTTGCCGAGACGATGCTCCCTCAGCAGCCCCAGCACCAGTACTCACACGCACCTACCACGTCTGCGACGCACGCACCGCTGCCCACACAATCGCCCCCTGTCCCCACCGCGGTACCAGTGACCTCTGTGCCGGCAGCGACGTGCCGTGACGTGACGCTTGCCAACGGGAAGGGCTGGCACGACGTGGAAGGCGTGCGGTACTCGTGCGGTTGGTACGCACGTGGGCTGCGCTGCAAGATGTTCGGGACGCGCTACGCCAACGGCGGGCTGACTGCGCTGCAGGCGTGCTGCGTGTGCGGTGGCGGTGACCGTGCGCAGGTGCCTCAGTGAGTCACATGACATCCATCATGCCGCAGGCGTGCACTCCAGCACCACGTGTCGTGGTGGGTGCAGTGCCTGCGGTGCCGTGCCTCTCTCTGCCTGCCTGTTCTTGCCCTTTGTTCTTTGCTCGTGCAAGACTCCAGTGCCTTGCCGTGCCCATCCCTCGCCACCTGTTCTGCTTGTTGTGGGAGCTTCTTGACTGTTGCTAGTCACCCACCAGACGCGTTCCATGATTGACCCCTGACACCGCTCCCACGGCATCTCCCGTGCGCGCCTTGCTGTCACGCCGTCAAGCTGTCTTCTTGCTGTCCACTCTTCCGAACATGTGCATGTGGTTTCTCCGTGGAACTATCATTTGAAGCACAGCCGACTGCCATCCCCACCCCCCACCACCAGGGTGCAGCCGCAGGATTTCACTTTCGTGGAGCTTCGGGCCTCGTGTGATTCGTAAGCGTCGTGTGCCAGCCCAGTTGTCCCGTTGTCTCACACATCGCACCTGCAGGCAAACTTGTCACCACAACACATATCAACGATGCGCACCCTTCTTGCCGCCTGTGTGTGTGCTGCGCTGCACGTCTCAGCAGCAGACACAGTGGGGACTCACGTGCCCCTGACTGAGATTGCTGAGACCAGGATCCCGCAGCCTCAGACCTCTGTGCCGGCAGCGACGTGCCGTGACGTGACGCTTGCCAACGGGAAGGGCTGGCACGACGTGGAAGGCGTGCGGTACTCGTGCCGTTGGTACGCACGTGGGCTGCGCTGCAAGATGTTCGGGACGCGCTACGCCAACGGCGGGCTGACTGCGCTGCAGGCGTGCTGCGCGTGCGGTGGCGGTGACCGTGCGCAGGTGCCTCAGTGAGTCACATGACATCCATCATGCCGCAGGCGTGCACTCCAGCACCACGTGTCGTGGTGGCTGCAGTGCCTGCGGTGCCGTGCCTCCCTCTGCCTCTCTCTGCCTCCCTCTTCTTGCCCTTTGTTCTTTGCTCGTGCAACGCAGCAGTGCCTTGCCGTGCCCATCCCTCGCCACCTGTTCCTTGTTGTGGGAGCTGCTTGCCTGTTGCAAGCTATCCCACCACTCACCCACCAGACGCGTTCCATGACTGACCCCTGACACAGGTCCCCACGGCACTTCCCGTGCGCGCCTTGTCACCCGTCAATCCGTCTCGTTGCTGTCCACTCTTCCGAACATACCGTAAAAGGAAATATTGTGGACCGTAATAAAGGTGAACCGTACAATAGGTGGACCGTAAAAATGATGGAACAAATGGGATTTTTCCGGAGCTTGGAACATTTTTACGGTCCACCTATTTTACGGTTGGGATAGTGGACTTGGCGGTTTTTTTTACGAGTTCCTTCGCGACGAAGTCGAGAAGGAACCAAGGAAATCGCACGACTGAAGCTGCAGGATTAACAACACAGGGCCTCAACACAGAGTGTGCGCTCACCTCGTCCAGAACTGTTCTCCCACAGTTACTGCAGGGTGTACTACACTAAAGGAGTACGATTTCCCTGGATTTTCCGGGCACTGATTCACGAATTTACATCTGGAGGGAGCCCGGTGGTCTCAGCTTCTGTCTGCGCTCCCTGCCGTACCGTGGCTGCTTATGTGGGCTAGCGCAGCAGGTTCTACTTTTACTTCTACCGGAACGCTCCTTGCATGGTACTACACTTCTCGAGGTGTGTGGGTGAGTCTCGAGGTGAGTGGTGGTGATCGTGCCCTTTCCACACGCAGGGAGGACTTGCTTCTCTTGCTGGTGTTGGTTGCGGTGGTGGAGGGAGGGTCCAAAGCTGGGAGGTCGGGAGGCCTACGTGTGGGTGTCTGCGGCGTGGAGGCCGCAGTCCGCGCCCCGCAACCCACCAGCCCGCGGGCGAAAATCGCATTGTCTTTTCCATATTCAGTCCCAATAAATGGTGGACCGTAAAAAAGATGGAACGTTTGGCCTTTTTTTTGGGAACTTGGAACATTTTTACGGTCCTGACCTAAAACAAGCCGCCTTTTTGGCGTCGCCCAGCACTCGCACCACCCTCGACCACCGTCGACCACCCTCGCCCACCGTCGCCCACCCTCGACCACCGTCGACCACTCGCGCCCACACTCGCCCACACTCGCCCACACTCGCCCACCCTCGCCCACCGTCGACCACCGTCGCCCACCCTCGTCCACCCTCGCCCAAGTTGGCTGTTTTCTGGTGGGGTTTGTACTGTACTTGGGCATTATACCCTCTTGTGTCCCACCACTTCCTCCTGGACCAGCCACAGCCAATCAAAGTATACCCATCGAGCCCACCAAACCGCGGCAGCACTGGGTCTGGAGGCAGCGGTCGCAAGGTTTTGACGCAACGCAACCCTGCAGGATTTGGGCCCATATGGTGACCCCCAGTCAGTGGTGGAGACAGACACCCCATGGCCAAAATGACCCCACCACGATCCGCACGGATCCCAAACGTTCAAAAGAACGGGGTTTTGGAAAATCCGTGAGGGGGGTCCCGCTGGGTGGGTAGGTGGGGTGGGGTGTGGGCGTGCTGGCTGCCTCCCAGCCACCTTCACCCATGACCAGTCCCTGAACCAGACCCACGTTTCATGAGTGAAGCTTGGCTCGTACACCACCGAAATGACCCCACTGTGATCCGCACAAATTCCAAACGTTCAAAAGAAGGGGTTTTGGAACACCCGTGGAGGGGGTCCCGCTGGGTGGGTGTGTGTGGCTGCCTCCCAGTCACATTCTCTTAGGACCAGCCCCTGAACCAGAGTCACATTTCATGCACGATGTTTGGCTCCTAGACCCACAAAATGACCCCACTACGATTCGCAAAAGTTCCAAACGTTCAAAAGAACGGGGTTTTGGAATACCCGAGGAGGGGGTCCCGCTGGGTGGGCTGGTGTGCCTGCCTCCCAGTCACATCCTCCTGTGGGCCAACCTCCTATGACCAGACCCTGAACCAGACCCGCATTTCATGGGTGAAGCTTGACACCTCGACCTACAAAGTGACCCCACTACGATCCGCACAGATTCCAAATAGTCAAAAGAAAGGTGTTTCGGAACACCCGAGGAGGGGGTCCCGCTGATTTTGGGTCACTTTCAAAAAACTTGAAGAAATGGGTTTTTGGCTGGCGGAGGCGCCTCCGGAGGTGCCTCCGGAGGCGCCTCCGACCTCCTCCGGAGGAGGCCATTTTTGCTCCTCCGGAGGCCCGAGAGCCTTGTGCTAGTCAGTGACCTAAAACAAGCCGCCTTTTTGGCGTCGCCCAGCACGCGCACCACCCTCGACCACCGTCGACCACCCTCGACCACCGTCGACCACCCTCGACCACTCACGCCCACCCTCGCCCACAACTCGCCCACCGTCGCCCACACTCGCCCACCCTCGCCTGCACTCGCCCACTCACGCCCACCTTCGCCCACCCTCGCCCACCCTCGCCCAGAGGCGGCTTGTTTTAGGTCAGGTCCACCCTTTTTCCGTTTACGGTATATCCACTTTTCTTGGTTGCACATCATTTGAAGCACAGCCGACTGCCATCCCCACCCCCCACCCCTGCTCTGGTACAGCCGCAATATTTCTGTTTTGTGGAGCTTGCTGCCTCATGTGATTTGTGAGTTGTGTGCCAGTCTTGTTGTTGCAGTGCCCCGTTGTCACCACACATCGCACCTGCAGGCAAACTTGTCACCACAACACATATCAACGATGCGCACCCTTCTTGCCGCCTGTGTGTGTGCTGCGCTGCACGTCTCAGCAGCAGACACGGTGGGGACTCACGTGCCCCTGACTGAGATTGCTGAGACCAGGATCCCGCAGCCGCAGCAGCAGTACTCACACGCACCCGCTGCATCTGGGTCGAACGCACCCCTGTCCTCGACACGCGTGCCCCTGACCCAGGTGTCTGAGACGATGCTCCCTCAGGAGCCCCAGCAGCGCAACGGTGACGTCCTGAGCACGTCTTCCACAAACGCACCTCTGAGCTTCACACGTGTGCCTCTGACCCAGGTCTCTGAGACGATGCTCCCTCAGGAACCTCAGGAGCGCAACGCTCAGGTGCTTAGCACAGCTTCGACGAACGCACCCCTGTCCTCGACACACGTGCCTCTGACCCAGGTTGCTGAGACGATGCTCCCTCAGCAGCGCAACGGCGACGTCCTGAGCACGTCTTCGTCGACGAATGCACCTCTGAGCTTCACGCGTGTTCCCCTGACCCAGGTCTCTGAGACGATGCTCCCCCAGCAGCGCAACAGTCAGGTGCTGAGCACATCGTCTACGACGAACGCACCTCTGAGCTTCACACGTGTGCCCCTGACCCAGGTTGCAGAGACGCTGCTTCCTCAGCAGCGCAACGGCGTTGTCCTGAGCAGCACGTCTTCTTCCACGAACGCACCTCTGAGCTTCACCCGTGTTCCCCTGACGCAGGTGTCTGAGACGATGCTCCCTCAGGAACCTCAGCAGCGCAACGGTGCGGTGCTGAGCACAGCTTCCACAAACGCACCTCTGAGCTTTACACGTGTGCCTCAGACCTCTGTGCCGGCAGCGACGTGCCGTGACGTGACGCTTGCCAACGGGAAGGGCTGGCACGACGTGGAAGGCGTGCGGTACTCGTGCGGTTGGTACGCACGTGGGCTGCGCTGCAAGATGTTCGGCACGCGCTACGCCAACGGCGGGCTGACTGCGCTGCAGGCGTGCTGCGTGTGCGGTGGCGGTGACCGTGCGCAGGTGCCTCAGTGAGTCACATGACATCCATCATGCCGCAGGCGTGCACTCCAGCACCACGTGTCGTGGTGGGTGCAGTGCCTGCGGTGCCGTGCCTCTCTCTGCCTCCCTCTGCCTCCCTCTTCTTGCCTTTTGTTCTTTGCTCGTGCAACGCAGCAGTGCCTTGCCGTGCCCAGCCCTGGCCACCTGTTCCTTGTTGTGGGAGCTGCTTACCTGTTGCAAGCTATCCCACCACTCACCCACCAGACGCGTTCCATGACTGACCCCTGACACGTGTCCCCACGGTAGCTTCCGTGCGCGCCTTGTCACCCGTCAATCCGTCTCGTTGCTGTCCACTCTTCCGATCATATGCATCCACTTTTCTCGGTGCAACAGTCGCTTGGAGACGCCCCCTCCCTCTTCCCACCCGACGCCCCCCTCCCGTTTCACCTGGTCACACATCGCTGCCACCTGCCGTCTTCTCTTGATCCCTCTTGTGCCGACAGCCGTTGATACCCTCCTGTGTCGATGGAGGCTCTTATGTTCCCCACACATCCTCTCTAGACTCTTGTCTGGAGAATCCGGATTCGGCACTTCGCCCCTCCAGCACCAAGGTGTCCCCTCATGCCAGCACATGAGTGGTGCGTGGGGCGCCCTCCGCAAAGAGGCCGTGAGCTGCCGAACGCACTCCAGCCTCTCTAGGCTTGCAGAGAGCCATGCCCTGTCGATCGACGCGGACAGCGTCACGGAAGCTGCCGTGACCTTTGCACGGGGAACGGTGTGCCACCCAACGCTTCTCCAGCGCTGTGCCGCCAGGGCTTTGCTCACGCGACAGCCACGCGAGGCGGCGCACGTCGCGCTGTGCGCTGCCCTCGGCAGGGCACAGGCCATCCCCACCCTGCTGCCCGCACTGCAACAGCTCAACCAGAACAGCCTTTCCTTCGCAAACCCCGAAGAGCGCATCGACTTCCTGTGGGGCTGCACCGCTTCCTGCATCGACGTGTCCCCACACAGCGGGGGTGCGATCCGCAGGGACACCATGTGGCTCCTCCCCACACGCACCCTGGCCCGCCTGGCCTGGGCATGCGCCAAGCGGGGCACCGCCTCCCACCCACTTATGTTGGACCTGTGCCACGAGGTGGTGCAGCGCCAGCCGCGCGATGCCACGCCCCTTGACGCGTCGCTGCTGTGTTGGGCGGCGTCCCGTGTGCCCGACCCTCTGGGTGGCGACGTGATAGCCGGCTGCGCCAAGTGGGCCTCGCTGTGGGTCGAGTGGGGCCAGCAGGACTTTCGTGAGGTCCCCGCATCGCCCTCCGACAACCGCTATGTGCCGGTGCATCTGCTCCCCTCCTACTACGCTGCGGTGCTGGCGGCAGCGGCTGATGCAAAGGTTGGCACATCCGTCCTATGCGACTGGCTGTACAAGCAAGCCCTCGCCTCCCCCGGCTTCCTCCAGATGTGGAAGCCGCACCACCTGCTGTGCATGATGCAGGCGTGTGCCGTGCTCTCTGAGCCGCATCCGCTAGTGCCGTGTGTGGCAGAGGCGCTGGCTGACTGCGACAGACTGCCCCTTGTAGTGGCGCAGAAGATTTCCGACCTCTTTGTCTCCATGACAGGGCGCATCCCGCCCAACCTAGCCAGGGTGCTGCACTGCCGGACGAGGAAGGTCATTACAAACACACAGAGCGGCAAGGTTCTCCATTCAGCCCTAGGCCCGCGAAGTAGTGCAAGTAACCAGGATTTTATGGGGAGCTACGACCACTACACCCAGCCGGGGTGAGAAGAATGTCAATGGTGGTTGGATCACATAATGAACGTAACAGAGACAGCCTTGCTTCAAACGCTTTAACACATGCGTGTGTGTGTGTGTGGCGTGTGCCCCCCTGTGTCCCAGCCCCACCACGCCACCCTGCAGGAGGCAGCAGGGCCGCAGGCCCTGTCGCGGCACAATGAGCTATGGGTCGCCGATCCGATCGGTTGCGGATAAGGAGCGGGTATGTCCTGCGCGTGGTTTTGCCGTGCTGCCTTCCCCACACACCCCACCACCACCGCTACACACAGCTTTCGGTGCTGCGAGCAGAGCTGGAGGATCTAGACAATGTGTTGGGGACACCCTCCTCCCTCGGCACGCCGTACCGGTTTGAGAACAGGCACACGTCGCCCGTCCGCTCGACCCCGCGCGACTCGGCTTCGCGTCCCCCGACAAAGCCGAAGCACCCTGAAGAGAAGAAGGTGCTTCTCGACAACTACGAGCATGTCATGTCTGAGAATGCCCATGTGCGGCGTCAGGTCACCTACCTGAGCAAAGAAGTGGCGTCGCTGTCGCAGCCGCGACGACACCATTCCGCCTCGGGGACAAGCGGGCCGCCTGCAACGTCGCCCCGCGCGGTGGCAAAGTCCCCAACCAATGCGGAGTACGCTGCGATGCAAAGGAAGACCACCAGCTTCTCGCCGTCGCGTGTTGTGCCCCCAGGGCAAGCGCAGGACGTGCCCCTCGACACGTATGTCCTGCCAGTGGTGCTTGGGGCAGGTTGGATGTCGTGCCGTGTGCTTTGTGTTGCTGTGCCCACCCCCCACCTTGACAGAATCCTGCTCGACGAGGTGAAGCAACGTGAGGCAGAGGTCGGCCAGCTGGAGAAGCGTGTGTCAGCCGCAACCCTGAAGGCATCGCAAAACTACGATTTTGTGAAACAAGCGAACTCGGTGCTGCGCAGCGTCATCCAGTCCACACCCACCTCGGCTGCAGAGTACATGCTCCTGGCTCAGAACGTGCTGGAGATCCTGGACGAGGTGAAGGGTGAGGAGCCGCTGCAGGGATACGACGACAGGCTGCGTCAGCGCATCGATGACCACGAGCAAGCGAAGGCACGCATCCTGGAGTCACGCTCAGCGATCGACGGCATGTCGCTTGAAGACAAGGTGTTCCACTTGCAGAACCTGGTTGCGAAGTACGAGCTTGCCGCAGTGGCAGGGGAGGGTGTGAAGAAGCAGCACACGAAGAAGGTGATGTCGCTGACGCGGCAGCTGTGCGACAAGCAGGCGGAACAGGCACTCGCAGATGATGCCCTCAAGCAGAAGGCCGACCAGCTCAAGGGGGCACACGACGCTCTGGCACACGCGGCGGCACAGCTGGCGGCCGTGACAGACACGACGAAGGAGCTGTCGCGCCTGCAAGAGGAACACCAGCAGCTGCAGCAGAAGCTCTGCGCACACGACGACGTGATCACCGCACGCGACAGGAAGATCAAAAACCTGATGCAGGAGACCGAGGAGAAGAGCGACTTGCTCGACAAGCTGCGTGCATCTGAGACACGCTGCTTGGAGCTGTCTGAAACAGCCTCGCGCGCATCAAACGACGTTCGTGCCCTCCAGAACCGCGTTGCCGAGCAGGACAGCCACATCCAGAGCCTTGACGCAGACCTTGCTGCACATGCCGAGGCACTCGACTCCGCACGCGACCAGGCTTCAGATCTGTCGAGGCTGAACGATGCTGCCCGTGCAGAGCTGGAGAAGACACGCCAGCACTCCACTGCTGCGAGCAACGACCGCTCGCAGATCGGCAAACGCATCGAGCGCCTGGAGAGGGAGCTCCGCGAGTATGCCATCGCATTCCATTGCACGCACGCCACCCACCGACGGGCCTCGAGGAGTCACACCCCACACACCCACACCCTGCCCGCAGGAGCGAGTCACGCGTCATCAACCTGACCGACCAGCTGCATTCCTCTGTGAAGGAGACGCAGCACCTGGGCGACTCCCTCAAGGCGCTGGTATGCAGTGTGCCTCCACGTGCCCCACCTTGCCCTGCCACGCACAGGCCACGGAACACGATGCCACAAACCTGGAGTTCGCCACGACACGCGCCTCCGCTGAGTCCGCTCGCGAAGAGTGCATCAGCGTGAAGGAAACGCTTCGTGCAGAGCAGGACGAGAAGGGCCTCCTCAAGCGCGACCTGGAGGTCCTGCGCTCCAAGCATGCGTCGATGGTGCGTGAGCACGAGGATCTGCTGCAGAAGATGGTGGGGAAGGAGTCGCTGGAGGCCATCCACCAGGAGGACTTGATGAAGAAAGACATGCAGGCAGACATGTTGATGCGCCGCCTGTCCGAGCGTGAAGATGAACTCGAGAGGCGCGAGCGCCTGCAGGCATCGAAGGACATCGAGGTATGACCCTCCCACATATCCACGTGGGCCTCGAACCCACACCTCTTCGTCCTCAAGAGGAGACGAACGTGGATGCCTTGGCGGGTGTCGATGAAGCTCGCGCTAATTTCCCTTTCGGGAGTTTGCCGACAAATATCTGTTGTCGGACATCATCCCACCACACACCCACAGCTCCGCAAGCGTCTCACGTCGCACACGGAACGCGAAGAGAAACTGCAGCTGATGGAGAAGGAGCTCATCTCGAGGCGCCAGGAGCTGGGGCACTCCGTGGTCAGCAACACAATCACCACCAGCAAGATTGTGGAGCTCTCGCAGCTGCTGGAGAGCAAGGAGGCGGAGCTGGCAGACCTCAAGTCCAGCAACAGTGTCCTGATGGAGACGGTGCGCTCGCTGGAGGTCGACAGGGAGCAGGAGATGGAGCGCACGTCGCAGCTCGAGCAGGTTGCCGAGATGGTGAGGGGGCAGCTGCAGGAGAACACCCTTCAGTTTGGCGCTCTCACAGAGGACCTGCAGTCGACGCGGCAGCGCCTCGAGACGGTATGACTGCCCTGCCTTGCAGTGCAGTTGCCGCAACACCCTCACTGCCACACAGGAGATGGCACAGCACGAGCTGCTGGATGAGCAGGTGCGCACCCTCTCTGATGCCAACGTCAGCTTGACGGCACAGGCCAAGGTATCCAATGAGCCCCGCCGCATGCACCACATCTGCGCTTGCTCGTGCACCACCCCACACACCCCTGTGCCGTGCAGGCATTCTCCTCGCTACCCCTACCCTGCTGCACCCACCCCACCCCATCAGCACCTCGAGGCGGAATCGACGCGTCTGTCCGTTGCTGTCGAGACGCTGGAGCTGAACCTGCAGAGGAAGAGCGATGCTCTGATACAGCAGAAGCTGGACCACGAGAACGAGACGGCGGAGCTGCACAGGCGTGTGTCTGAAGGGAAGGCCTTTGGCGACCAGGCCCGCCACCACGAGGTGCTGCTGCAGCGCAGCGAGAAGCGTGCCGAGGATGCAAACCGGGAGGCTGTGGCTGTCACCACGATGATGAAGGAGGTGCAGAAGGAGCTGGTGCACAGGCAGGCACAGCTCGACGACTCGATGCGTAACTCCTCCAACCTGTGGAGCGCTATCGCACGGCTCGGGAGGAAGTTCGATGAACATGAGAGCAACAACACATTGCGCACGAACAGGCCTGTCCACGACAAATACGAAGATGCATGCAGCTTCCTGCGCTACATCCGCGGTTGGTGGTCGATGTACCGCGACAAGGACCCCACCATGGAGTATGGTGCCTCCCTCTCCTGACAAGTCCTCGCCAGCACCCGAGCTTCTTGTGTTGCAAGGGGTGTGCTCTGCAGTGTGGCCCGCCCTCGAATGGAATAAACACACCGCAAGTGGTGCAGGAGGTGTGGGGGGGGGGGTGATGCGACTCTATTTTGTTCGGCAAAGGAAGGGGTGGGTTTCTTTCTCGCGCCCTCGCGCTCCCCCCTTCCCACGCCCCATCCCACACGCACAAACAGGGCTTCACCGCCGATCCGTCGTGTGCCTGTGCCCAGCACGGTGAGGGCCATGTCACCGGGAAAGTCGCCTGCTGGAATGGCGGACATAGTGTCTGTGCTGAACCTGGATGCCCCTTTGTGACGCGAGAGGCCACGTTGTGTCAACAGAGCAGAGTGGGGTTCGATTCACACTGAATAACCGTGCGAGAGAAGACAGGACAGAGGAGGGGTGGATGGTATTGGGGGGGCATTTATTCGCGCTTTTGACAAACTACCGGACGGTTTGTCTTATTTTTGCTGCATTGTTTCCCCCCCTCCTTTTATTGAGTGCTTCTGACACCGGGATTCTGTTGCGCAGGTCTCATCAGAAACACGATGACCGGCCTGAACACCCCGCCCCTGCTGCTTCAGGCCCTTTTCGCTTCTTTCCGCTGCTGGACAAAATCACACGCGGAACTCTTTCTGTTCCCCACCACACAGCCACACACCCTTGGTAACTTCAGACCCCACTCTGTGGCATCCAGACGCAAACCATGGCCACACAGAGGCCTGGTCTGCAAAATGCAACATATTTTTCACGTAACGATGCCCCCACCCCTCACACTGCTGTGTATCCAACGAGGGTCCGACGTTTGTCTCTCTCTCTGTTTGCATTTTTTCATTCACGTTCCTCATCCACCCGCGCCCCCCCTCCCCCTTCCTCACTGCCATTTAGATTGTCGGGCCGCTGTACCACGTGTAGATTAGTGCCCCACCCCGCCCCGTCCACACCCCATTCCCCGTGGGGGTAAGCCGCATTGCGGCTCGTCTCCACACTTCTACACAAGATTGTCACAATGTATGCAGGTTCAACGGTGTTGGGGTCAAACAGAGAGCAGGTCGCTTTCATCTTGTGTGCGGTTGTATCGCTCTAGAGGCGGGGCCTGTGCTTGACACGGCGTCATGGTTTCTTTGTTTTTTCTTCTGCAAAAAATCAAAAGCCCAAAAAAAATGCCACAACAAGTCAACGGGTGGCCCCGCACGTAACTTCGAAGCAACCTGAACTGGAGGGGAACGCGCCGTGCCCATTACCCACCCACACAATCCCTCCTACGATTTGCTTTGAAGACGGCGGCAGTGTCGTGCCGTGAACACCGATCGTTGCCAGACGGCCCATGTGCCATGTGCCATGTGTTCCCTGCAGATTAGCAGCCTCTCCGGCCCTCACAGCGCCACCCTCCTGCAGGTGCCCTTTGCGGGCCGCGCTGCGGCTGCTGGAGCTGTGCTGTGTTGCATTTACACAAAACATGGCACGCCCGCAGGCGCAGTCAAGTGTCACTGCTGCGCAGTTCCAGACAGAGCTGACCGAGTCTTGCGAGCGTGATGACATTCTGCTTGTCGAGATCTACTCGCGATGGTGCGGCCCCTGCCAGGTGTTCCGGCCTGAGCTGCACCGCCTGCTGCAGGAGAAGGGGTACCCCTGCGAGGTCCGCGCAGTTTCCGTCGATATCGACCGTGTCATCAAAGACCTGCGCGTGAACAACAGTGCAATCAACTGGTGGCCGGGAGACGACGACACGTCGCCTGCGCGGTGGTCGCGCATCCTGCTGCCCTGGGTGGGCACCATCGAGCCGACCTTCCTCTACTTCCGCAGGGGGCACCTGTGCACCATCACAGAGGGGCTCAACCTGCCGCAGGTCGAGTTCCATTTGGAGTGGCTGTCGCAGCCGGACCTGGATGTCGACAACATCCGCATCGGGATCACGCAGAAGGAGATCAACGCGGCTGCTTATGTCATCCAGGTGAAGTGGCGCCGCAAGCAGCAGTTGAAGCGCATCGGTGTGTATGTCAATGGCATGTTCCGCACGCACAGCGAGGTGCACCGCGAGAGGGAGCTGATGCGCATCGAGCAGGAGAAGCAGGAGCATGAGCGCATCCGGTTTGAGGCGGCGGTGAAGATCCAGAAGATAATGCGGGGCTTCCTTGCCCGCAGGTGGTACACCACAAACAAGAAGCAGCTGCTGCAGCGGCATCGAATCATGCGGAAGGGGAATGCGCAGAAGAAGAAGTGAGTGTTTTGTGTCCCCGCGCGCTGCACGCGTGACTTGATTCCCTGACTGGCTTCCGTGCTCTAGCCTTGGTAACCGGGCCACCTGCCTGCCGGCAGCGGCTCTTCACAAGCATGTATGATGGTGTAGATCCTGCCGCCCCCGTTCTTTTGATAGTTTGCTTGCGGTCGCTTGGTATGATTGTCCACCACACACCAGCAGGTGCGATGCCTGCTCCGATGCGGCACTTAGCATGGGTCTGTGTGGCGGCTCTCTTCATGCTGCCAGGCGTGGGGAGTGCTCCTCCCACCCCGACTCTGACGATTCCGACGTCGACAGGGACGCTGACGCTGACGCTTCCAACATCGACAGAGACATCAACAGTGACACTTCCGACGTCGACACAAACAACGACTGTGACTCTTCCGACATCGACGCAAACACTGACGCTGACGCTTCCGACGTCGACACAATCACTGACGCTGACACTTCCAACATCGACAGAGACATCAACAGTGACACTTCCGACGTCGACGCAGACAATGACTGTGACTCTTCCGACGTCGACGCAAACACTGACGCTGACGCTTCCAACATCGACAGAGACATCAACAGTAACATTGACGCTTCCAACTGTGACTGCGACAGCCACACTTACGATGACGCTTCCCACGGGTACCCAGACCATGAGTCTGACACTGCCAACTTCCACAGTCACGGTAACCGTGACGCTTCCGACTGCGACCACAACGGCTACACTGACGCTTCCGACGTCGACACAATCACTGACGCTGACGCTTCCAACATCGACAGAGACATCAACAGTGACACTTCCGACGTCGACGCAGACAACGACTGTGACTCTTCCAACGTCGACGCAAACACTGACGCTGACGCTTCCTACGTCGACACAATCGCTGACGCTGACGCTTCCTACTTCGACAGAGACGTCAACAGTAACACTGTCTCAGACATCAACTTTGACTCATACCGCCACGATGACGCTCCCAACAGGAACGGGAACACTGAGTCTGACACTGCCAACTTCCACAGTCACGGTAACCTTGACGCTTCCGACTGCGACCACAACTGCTACACTGACGCTCCCGACAGCGACGCAAACATTGACGCTGACGCTTCCTACCTCGACAGAGACATCAACAGTAACACTTCCGACGTCGACGCAGACAATGACTGTGACTCTTCCGACATCGACGCAAACACTGACACTAACACTTCCGACGTCGACAGGGACGCTGACGCTGACGCTTCCTACCTCGACAGAGACATCAACAGTGACACTTCCGACGTCGACGCAGACAATAACTCTGACTCTTCCGACATCGACACAAACACTGACGCTGACGCTTCCGACTGCGACCACAACGGCTACACTGACGCTTCCGACGTCGACACAATCACTGACGCTGACGCTTCCAACATCGACAGAGACAGCAACAGTAACACTTCCGACGTCGACACAGACAACGACTGTGACTCTTCCGACATCGACGCAAACACTGACGCTGACGCTTCCTACGTCGACACAATCACTGACGCTGACACTTCCAACATCGACAGAGACATCAACAGTGACACTTCCAACGTCGACGCAGACAATGACTGTGACGCTTCCGACGTCGACACAAACACTGACGCTGACGCTTCCAACATCGACAGAGACAGCAACAGTAACACTGTCTCAGACCTCAACATTGACGCTTCCAACTGTGACTGCGACAGACACATTTACGATGACTCTTCCCACGGGTACCCAGACCATGTCATTATCTTTAACTCACACCGCCACGATGACGCTCCCGACAGTGACGTCGACTGCGACACACACGCTCACACTGAGTCTGTCGTTGACACGCAGTTTGACCTTCACACTGCCGACGATGACGTCCTCAGAGACTCTTACGTTGTCTCCCACCCAGACCTTCACCCTCCCCACAGCGACACAGACGGCCACGCTGACGCTTTCACTCACATCGACCTTGACACTCCCAACGCTGACCGGGAGTATGACCGACACACTGTCGCTCTCGCTGCCGACAGCCTCAGCCACGGCAACCAGCACTCTGTCCCTCACCCTCACGCTGACACCGTCTTTGACGATGTCATTGCCGACTCTCACGGAGACCATGACCCTGACCCTTCCGACAGTGACAGTGTCGACAACGGAGGCGACACCGTTCTACACCTATGCACTGCTGCGGTCACGGGTGCGGTGCACAGGTCCCAAGCAGAACCTCGGGTGGGCGGCTTCCCTTGGCGACTGTGCCAGTGCATGCGCGCGCATCAGCTCCAGTTGCCGCTTCTTCATCTACGGCTTCAGCAGCGTGACGTATCACGGGGCCCTGCACAAGTGCTACTGGGAGCAGACAGTCGGCTCCTCTTCCGACCCCTGCGACGACGCGTCATCAACTGCCGGCCTCAGCCGCGATGCCGAGGTTCTGGGCTATGCGACAGACGCTTACAACCTCTACGAGCTGGTGCGTGAGGAGACAAGCTGTGGTGGGGGCGAGGGGTCGTGGGGGCAGTTGGATGTGCACCACAGGGAGTTGTCGTCACACTTCGACGTGCACGCCTGCGGCCCTGTCGACAACTGTTTCGACGGCCTGAAAACGCTCGTTATCGGTGGCACGGAGTGCAGCCAGCTATGCATGACCTCCAACGAGACGAACCCATATCTCCTGATGCAGTTCCGCCAGCCTGTGCAGCTGACGTCGCTGTTTGTCTACCCGTCACCCGACAACACAGAGTATCTCGAGGACGGTTACATTATCTACACAGCACAGCGCGTCTACGGTGTTGATGGATGGTCCCTGTGTGTCAACCGCACGGACATGACCACCTCTGGCACCTACTACCACGACACATGCGTGAGGAGCTATGTGCGTTCCGTCAAGATCGAACTTCCTGGAGCACACCGCTCCCTCGCCCTGCTGGAGGTGCTTGCCTACGGCTGCCCCCTCAACTTCACAGACGAGCTGCCGTGGCGGGGTCGGACGCCTGAGAATACCGGGCGTGTCGACCGCACGGCACACGGGTTCTACTGCGGGACAAACCCTGACAGGGAGGCGTGCCAGGTGCCAGTGGGCACCATGTGCCTGGGGGGCTTGGTGCGCGACTGGGAGGACACGCTCGCAACCCCTACCTTCTCCTTCTGCGGCGACAAGGGCACGTGCCTCGCCCTCGCTGATTCACCCGTCCCGACGTCCACCTGTGTCTGCAACGAGGGCTACGAGCTGCGGTTCATCGGGAAGCACCACGTCACCTGCACGTCTACCTCGCGCTACCCGGGGTACAGGGCTGTGAGCTACAATGCCACACTGATGCGTGCTGTCATCCTCGACTGACCTGCCCAGCTGGTTTCCACCCGCGACAGGCCTTTCCACTCCTGCTGGAACAGCTCTGCAGCAAGTGTCGACAGAGCAACGTTCGGTCGCCTGCTCTGGGGAGGAGGGTCTTTCGTTTTGCTTGGCCTGAGTAGTGTTGAGTGACGTCATGGTGCTTCAGTCTCTGTTCTGCGATGTGTGTTGTTCTGTCCCATCCGACGTTCACGAGTGTCACGCCTGTCTGCCTCCGAAGGAAAGCAGTGGTGTGGCTGGCACGACGGATGGCTGCACGTGCCTCTGTCACCCCGAGTTGGCTTCCTGTTCCCACGGGGAGCCTGGCTGCTATCCGCAGTGCGCCCGGCAAAGAAAGGGCTTCTGCTGCCCCTGATGTGACAGTCTGTTGGTCCAACATTCAGCAGCGATTTGCTGCCACGCAACATACCTGCCGGTTCGGAAGCCCACCTACCACCCCTCCATCTTCATCGCCCTGCGCCCTCTTCGTACCGCCCCGCTTGTGTTACCCCACCCACCCACCAGCCACACCTTACACCAGGACTAGACTACCTTATCGAGGGACTACATACACATACACCAAAGCGATCACTCACTCAAGCCACACGCCGAGAGGACATCTTAACTTGCTTGACTTCGGGTTTGAATTGTGACACACAACCGACTTACAATGGGCGCAATGTGCTCCTCTGAGGCCCCCAAGGCACCCCAGAAGAACGTGAAGAACCACTTCCTGGTGAAGTCCGCCCCTCGGGCAATGGCGATGGCAAAGAACACGAGCCCTTACACACTGCCGCGTGTGGGGAAGCGCCCTTCCAGTGTCGACGGGTCGCTCTGCGCAGGCGACGACGAACTGATGCGCCTCGAGTCCGCTGCGTACACTGACATCGTGGAGGTGGAGGCGGAGGCGGGGCACTACCCGATGCCCGAGGTGGACGCTGCTGACAGCTCCACTGCGTCTGTGCTGTCCCCGACGCTGCCGCTCGCCTCGTCGCACTCGTCTGGCGCGGAGGACGACGAGCTGCTGGAGCAGGAGACGCCTCTCGTTAGGGAGGTTGCGCCGCCTGCCGGTGCCCGTTACCCCAACGCCTACACCCCCACGCAGTGTTCGTTGGATGACGACCTCATCGACATGCGTTCCCGTGCATCGAGCAGGGCATCTACCCCGGCCCGCACATACTAGAGCCATGCAATGTGAGAGGAGAGGCTGTATGCTTCTGTGCCAGCCCCTTCGATGCACCTATATTTCCCAGGCCCCTGGGAACACCAGGGGTATCGAGCTTCACCTCTGAGCGTGGAGCACGATACGTCCCGCACGGCAGGGGGCTGTGGTGGTCGGTGCCAAAGTAAATCGGTTGTCGCTGCCCCTCCCAGCAGGGAGTCGACATTGCCTACGTCCTCCAGGTTTTACGCATCACAAAAGGGCGTGCTGGGATACCTAAAAACACTTGTGGAGCCACACCCCATCTCTACATCCCGGTCGTGCCTTCCCCACCCCCCCTCCCCTCCCAACACAACAGTCAGTCCCTCCCTCCGTGCCCTGTCATCTCCCAGCGGAGGCCCTTCGCTTCCCTGCCGTGTGCCACGGTGTGGCACACGCAACCGTTGCCCCCAGTAGGCAGTAGGGAGCCAGCAGCGGTGCAGTACAGTAGGTGAGTCCCATGTGGGGCTCCCGGATTCTGTACCCCCGGCCCCTCCCAGACGAAGAAGAAGAAGATCCGCTCAAGTGCTGGAAATCTGTTCTTTTTTTTATCCGTTCTTCTAATTTTTCTTGCGTTTCCTTCCAACCACCCCCTTTCTCCCGTCTTCCCTTGCTTCCCTTTCTTCCCATTCTTCACGGTGCTGAAGTAAGCCGCATGACCTGATGGAATGGCGTGAATGCTGTGATGATGCACGCAAAAAATACTGACATGATGACATGCTGGGTTATGTATATCTGACATGCAATTGCATGCCATGTCTGTGTGACACTGCCCGTTTTGTCCGAAAAAAATCAGGAGGCAGGTCTTCCATATGCATGTCATGTGAGAATTCTTGCGTAGAGGCCATCATGCCGACCAGCTAGTCGTGTTCGTCCCCTATTCTCTTGCATGCCTCTTTTCGTACATCGGTGCGAAAATGCAAAACTTGCCACTTCTCTAACCCCTGTATATCCTTCTTTTCCCCCGCATGCGTTCAATCTGTTAAAGGCACTCGGTGTGTGTGTGAGGACCCACTCACCTCACTCGACCCACCTCAGCTGCGTACCCATGCGCTAGGCACGCATCTACCAAACCCAAGAGAGGTTGGGCAGTGAAACCTTTGACTCGTTGCTGGCCTTCTCACTACCAAATGACTCACGGCAGTGTTCACTCTGCCTGGGCACACATGCACTCGCAGGCAGTTTGTACCAACCGAATTGCCACCCCCTCCCCCCCTTAGATCCATCTCGCAGCTTACTGCAGGTCTCACAGGATACACCTGCAATCGAGTGTCCAAGTTTACAATCCAAGTTTCGGATTCAGACGCTGCTTTTCCTTCTTTTCCGGAGGTCGTTCTGCATATCCACTATTCATTCCCAGTCCCGGCAAGCCACTGCTTCAACACTGCCCCGTCTGCCTCTGGCCAGGGGCGGGACGGGGCAGTGGTTTGCCCAGCCTAGGGTGGCCCAGCGATTGCCCTGCCTGATGTTTCGGTAGGACATTGTGAGGCCAGCGGAGCCGGGTTGGAGGTGTGGGTGCAGTGCGGGGTTTTCCCAGCGACGGATCAGACGGGGCACACAACTGCCTGAGATCACCGAAAGCTATGGCAAGACCTGACAAAGTTTGGTACAGGCCGAAAGCCCCACACGTGGGGTTGATCGTGGATCTCTGAAATCGCCACATGAGACACTGCTGGTCTCGGAGGCTATTTTCCTTCTGCATGTGACGCCCCACCCACCCCCACCAGTATTCTCCAGGCGAGCACCTCTCGCCATGTCTTAGACGACCTGTATTCCAGTGAAGGGGTGGTCACTTCTTCTGCACCACCTTATTTTGCTCGATGGCTTCCCTACCCACTGACCCCCCTCTAGCTCTCGTCTCCATGGTTACAACTGTGGATATCGCACGTCAAGAGAGGAGAGAAGACATGGTCTCTCGAAACCTTTCCAGCCTATCTGTTGTAGCCGGGGTGGGGCTTGATCTGAGATACTGTCACCCGCAGTATTACAGAGAGAGGGCTCACACCTGGGGTGTCAACAGCAGCACACAACGAAGGCACGCAGTGTACATTTTGGAAAGGACGTTTGCGGACGTTTTCTTTGTGTGTGGGGTCATCTTCCCCTGCATGCCCTCAATCTGTGGGGCCACCCCCTTCCCTTTGCGAGAGCCATCGTCAAAGGCTGGGGGGGAAAGCTGCAGACATGCACTACTTTGCTAGCCACTGCCCTTGCCCACCTCTCCTTCCCACACCCCCCCCCCCCCTTTTTGCCTTTTCCACACACAACAAGAAGAAAGCTTGTCACAGTGAAAAAGATAGTTGGCAGCGCTTTGGGTGACAAACACAATCTACCTTGCCTTGTTGCTATGACTGTGCGCACACTCACACCAACCTTCATCAGGCAAAACACGTGGGAGGCCTTCGCTCTGTGCCACTGTGTGTCAAACTGTGTCACTTTGCAGCCAGTGTTGTGAGGCGGCTCACCATTCCTCACTTCTCTGCATTTCTGAGCGAAGGCCCCCGTGAGGTTTGTTCACCCGGGTTTGGCGCACAAACAAAACCACTAATCATGGCAGTTAAAACGGGAGACCATGTTTGACTTCGATGCCGGGAAGGCGGACTGGACGCTACTCCAGTTCACCTGTGGCAACAACCTCACGGACGAGGAACGTGTCAAAGAAACTAGTGACCATCATCTTTATTCTTTGTTGTCAAAACAGGAAAAGAAAGGCTTCTGCCCGTCTCAAGGTATAGGTGCGTTCACAACACCCCCCCCCCCCTCAAAAAATGCATTCATGTTTGTTCACAAGTCTGTCGAAAGAAATACGCCAACACCTTCCTCTGCAGCAGGAGGGCAATGATAGGAAGTGAGGTTGCCCTGCCTGTGTCGCACTGTCTCAGTTTCGCACAGAGGGCCCACTGTCAAGTTTTGTGTGTGCCTGTGTGTTTTTTTTTCTGGAGATTTTGATCTCGTTGTTATACTACATCCATCGTTTCCGACAGTTACACTCGTTACGCCTATGGTTATAAATAAAACCTTTTGCATTTGCACCGATAACACCCGCATGACAAACAGGGTAAGTTCATCAGACGGCAGGCACATTGCCGCGCTTGTGACGTCGCTACATCACACAAGATGTCATCAGCGAAATCATGATGAATTTCTCAAAGCCTTTTCGAACCCACCCACCTTGCGAGGCCAGATCGAGTCGTGCCTTCCCCGCCGCACTCCGACTGTGCCTCTGTCCCCTTAACTCCACACCCCACCTTCTAGCTAACAACCTTACCACACCCCCTATCCGCTTTATGCGTACATTTCATTTTTTTTGCCCTTTTCGTTCTTCTCTGTGCATTGCCTGCGGCATATTTATTTTCCACGGCGCATTGCCCTATGCCGCTTCCGGTTGGCCGGTCGGAACTGCCGGATCCCCCCCGCCCCCTCAAACGCCTCCGTCCGGGGAAGAGGGGTCCAGCAACCCCAGCACTGGCAGGCCTCGAGGCCCTTCTGAGTTTCCCGACTCTGGCCCTCAGAGGGTCACTCAGAAGGTCGTCGAGGTCGCTAAATACTGTTTCCGACCCCTTGCTTCTGCATTGGGTTCGCGACCCGTCGTTGTCAGTGATTTGTGTGCCTGACGTTGCCCATTTCTTCTCCCAGGGTTGCGTCAGTGAGGCTGGTGTGTGCCAGCCTGCAGGGCTGCCAAGGCGTCATCCGCATCCACCATAAGGATCATGTGAACCTCTCTTATAGAACGCACGCACACAACGATGTGCCGTTTACCGTGAATACAAATATCTTGGTTTCTCCCCCGGTTCCTTGTCCCCTGGTATTGTGGAATGACGACAGGCGACTGTGAATGTATGCGGCAATGGGTGAACGCCATGCTTTGCCACAATACATGGTTTCTCGCAATCTTGGTACTCCCGGTGATGGCTGCCTTCGTGCCCCCAGCGCCGATCCAATCAAAAATCATGAGGCGACGCCCCCTCGCGTGATCAAGCCTGGTCAAGCCAGGCCTGTGTTCCTCACACTAGAACCATGCAAGCCGATATCTTCTCTTGTGTTGGTGTTGGGCGCCATGCGCCCCCGACACCCCCCCCCTGCCCCCTGGGCTTTCTGAGGGAAGGGCAACGGGTACACCTGCGAGGGCATAACTACCCAAAGGGGACACGCCTGTCTTTCCTTCCCAGTATGCCGGAGGCCGCCTGAGCTTGATTCTGTGTGGCTGAGGGCTGACGTGCTGATGCATTGGTGCATTCATGTTGTCCCATGTGCAGCACGTGGCAGGGAACCCTGTTCATCTGTGTGGGTGCAAAGTTGCAAGCGTGTTCAGTGGGTATCGCGTCAGGGCAGGTGCTCGGTGCGCTTCTCACTGCCACACTGCTACGCTGCTACAACGCGATTCACGTGGATGCATCTGAGCCACTCGGTGTGCTCCACTCCAGCAAGAAGATAAACGCCTGCGCACTCCTTGCCCTGCTTTCGATGGGCAACCCCAACCCGTTTCATTTTTGGTTCTTTCTCCGCTGTGTATTGGGGTGGTGGGGGGGGGGTCTGGGGCAACCGGCTGCACACAACAAGAATGGATTCTCTCGGCGGTGAATTGCGTTTCCCATGTGTGGGTGGCTATCTTGTGAAATCTCTCGATTCACACCCGCTCATTGGAGGACGCGCCACCAGCGGGCGCATTGATGCGGTTGATGGTCACGCCCTGCCATACGCCTGATGAGAAGGATACGCACGGTAGTGACGCAGTTCAGGTTGAGGTTGAGGTATCGTAAGAGTTCGCTCAATGCGACCTACACTAACAACAACAGCTCAACGACATGTGTTTGTGTGATGCTAGTTCATCTGGATACAAATGGCAAACGGTTGTCAGGAGGGGGTATGGATGGGCATCAGGAATGGGCGTTGTTTCGTCAGGGCAACCGTGGGTGAAACTTTTCGTAGCAGCGCTTCGGCCTGAAGTGCTGCGGACGTTTCTCCAGAAAAAAATAGGCCCCGCTCCTGTGTGTCCGCCCCATCCTGCCCCCGCTGTCCTGTCCCACCGTGCAATTTTCAGGCAACACGCGTGCACAAAATATCATTGTGCAAAGTGGTTTTTTTATGAACGAACAATTTGAACCCCTTCACCACCCTCCCCCGGGCTGCCTTCTTGACTCACCCTCTGCACGCCGCTCGTCACCCAAAGGGTGCCCTGGCGTGGCTGACACAGGCGGTGTGGCGGGGGGTGTGGTCAAGTGTGGCGATCCCCGGTGCGTTGTCCCCCAGCCCGCTTGGGTGTCAGACCCCCATGTTGCCGCATCAGGCAAAGCGGAGCAGGAGCAGGACTTGGCAAGCAGCAGTGAGTGAGATTGCAGAGAGTGCCCCACCCCACCCCCCCCACACCCCCCACACGCTTGCCCTCTTTGTGTACCACCTGCCATTTGATGAAGGGCGTCTTCTTTTGTAGCGTCTTGCCTATCTGCACCACACCGGCAGGGGTGCCACTACACACTACACAATGTCCAAGGCGAAGACCCCGAAGGGCGTGCCCGTGAAGGGGCAGCGCATTGCCATGGTGACAGGCGCCACCAGCGGCATCGGTGAGGCGACGGCAGAGCTGTTCTGCAAGCGCGGCATTGCTGTGATTGTGTGCGGACGGCGTGTCGAGCGGCTGCGCGAGTTCCAGAAGCGCATGGAGGGGCGGGCCCCGGTGTACCCCCTGATGTTCGACGTGACGAACTCTGAAGCCGTCTTCGCGGCTGTCAAGTCGCTCCCTGAGGAGTGGCGCAACGTGAACATCCTCATCAACAACGCAGGTATGCACCCTGACCACATGCACCGGACACCACACCACACCGCACCACCCTCCACCACAGGCAACGCACACGGCCTGTCCCCTGTGCAGGACGGCTCCATCGGCGACTGGGATGCGATGATCGACATCAACCTGAAGGGTCTGCTGTACGTGTCGAGGGCTGTGCTGCCCCTGATGCCTAAGGGCCCTGAGTCCAACAGCATCGTGGTCAACGTGGGGTCCATCGCAGGCAAGGAGGCATACCCCAACGGTGGTGTGTACTGCGCATCGAAGGCAGCAGTCGACATGCTGACACGTGGCATGAAGCTCGACCTCTACAAGGACGGCATCAAGGTGGCAGCGATGCACCCGGGCCTTGTCAACACCGAGTTCTCCCTGGTCCGCTTCAAGGGCGACCAGGAGCGGGCAGCGAAGGTGTACGACGGGTTCCGTGCCCTCACCGCATACGACTGTGCAGATGCCATGTAGTATGTCTCACAGGGGTTGTGTCTTGTGGAGACCCCACAGTGGCACTGCCAACGGGATTGGGATTGGGATTGAGATTGAGATTGATCAGCCAAGCGGCAGCCGACCCAACCTATACCCCACGGCAGCACACCCATGTGCTTATGTGCTATGTGCCTACTGAGCCACACGAGCCTCAGAGTGGGTCCACACCCTGGAAGTCTTGGGTATTAATTTATGTACTGCCACACACATCTACACACAGCTACATGATCTCGCGCCCGTCCCACGTTAACGTTTCGGACATGATGCTGATGCCCACAGACCAGGCCGCAGCACGTGACGTGCACCGTGCCCCCAGCAAGCTCTAGCCTTATGGCCAGCCCCCTGTGGTGGAGCCACTGCCGGCTCCCCCCACACCCCCCCTCGTTTCCTGCCCTCTCTGGCGCCGTGCCCGGCGACACACCCTACTTTGCATGATTCCTTCACATCGTTAGTGGTGGGTGGCAAGAAGCGCACCCCTCCCCTCCCCCCCAACACCCTTCTTTTAGGGCTGTTCCGTGTGCTAACCCTGTGTCTGATGTTGTCGCGATACCTCTCCTGTGACCCACGCCATAGGGGGCTCTGGCTGTCTCTCTTTGCCTCCATCTCTCCGTCTTGTCTCTGAAGTGTCCAGCCGATGCAGGCGCCGACCCGACCAGAGGCACGGCTTGGCACGTCTGTCTCTCGGGGTGCTGTCCAGTGTGAAAATGCAGCGGGTGGGCCGGTCTCCCGGTTCACCTTATTTTTTTGGCAAGAAAAAAGTTTCTCAAAAAGTGTTTCGGCAGGTTATTGTTTGTTCTCACGAAACTATAGGAAGGGGGGAAACGCGCGTCTTGAAGTTCCTTCGGCGCGGCGTCGCGAAAACCAACCCCTCTCCCCCCCCGGGCCCCCCCTCTTGGCCCCGCCGAGATTTGCTTAACCAACACAGGCTTGCGCTGTGATACACTCTCCGGCCCCTCTCTCCGTGGTGGCGTAGGTCCGGGTTCTTTTGTGCGTGCTCCGCCTGCCTTTTGTTTGGTTGCCTCTTTGCCCGTGAGTTTTTCTCCGGGTTTGGCGCACAAACAACGCCTTATCTTTTTATCAACAAACTCCGAGGGGCCCTTCCCCTCCCAAGGTGGTGGATTGCTTCCCGCCTTTATACAGAGTGCACGGCGCAGTGGGGATCGGACCAAGAGCAGAGCAGGGGAAGCCAACGGTGCAGCCCTCGGGTGAGCCTCTCGTTGCCTTCGTCAGAAATGATAGCCCGCTGACAGGGCGTAGGTGTGTTGTGCTGGGTTATCTGCTCTGTGCCTTGCCTGCTGTGCTCACTGAAAAATGGAGCAACGAACGATGCGATTAGTGGGTGGGGTCGTGACAGGGTTTTCAGGTGGTGTAGGGCATGAGGTGTGGGTTACAGGAGTACACCGCAACGGATTCCTGCCAAACGCCTTCGGCCCCTTGGTTGCCCACGCAGTGCAACGACAGAACAGGCCGAGTATATGACTGGATCTCAGACACAACCTGCATAGCGAGTGAAGGGGAGATCATCCTTGTGCTTCCTTCTACTCCGACTTCAGTTGTGCTGCCGGGTTCTTCTCTTCCGCGACCTCTTGTTCTTCAGTGACTGATCACGCCTGCACACAGCTCTAACGCCTCCAATGGGCGTTTGAAATGTAAGCTGGGGCGGGTGTTCAACAGGAGTTCCACCACCCACAACCCGTGTCTTGGCAAGTCAGCACTCACACATGGCGTGGGGTGTTGCTTGAGGGTCTGTGGTTTGTGTGCCGTGCCCCCCCCCTGCAAGTCTTCACAAAAGGTGTTCACGCGACGTGTGTGCGGCGTGTGCGCCATGAGGGGGCCAAACCTCGGCTTCAGCGCCCCGAATCATCCTCACCGCCGCACCCATCTCGCAAAGAGTAAGGTTGCCGACGCCCCGTTCACTCCTCAAAAAATCGTTTCTGTTTGAATTGAAACTGTTTCCCAGTGGGCCTGCCCACACACGGGCTCCTCTCCTGTGGCCCGCCGTTCTACAGGCTTACGTATTGACACGCAACGCCCAATTTTGGTCCTGATTGCGGCAAAAGTGTGTGTGTGTGGGGGTTTTTTTGAAATGTTCGCCCCCCCAACCCCCCCTCCCCCGACCTACCCCCTACCTCCCCACAGAATGATGGGGTTGTGTCGAGTATCTCTGTGCATTTCTCGACATTACTGCGCCACCGCTCCCCCCCACACATGCCCTCCTGTATTTTGTGGCCTGTATATTCCGCCAGGTGAGGGCGATGTCAAAAAAAAAGGGCAGAGAACGAAGCGCGCCAGGCCGCGCCCCACCTCCATGACCTGCTGCAGGGGTGGGTGGGTGCGCCCTGTGTGTTCGTTGTTGTGTGATGTGTTGCTGTGTGGAGCAGAAAAAAATCACGGCTCTTGTGGCATTCTATTTGCCGGAAGGGTGGGGTTGTGGGGGGGCGGGGTGGGGTGTTGTGGGCACCCGGAAAAGGAGACCGGGGCGGGGCGCGGAAAGATGGTTTGTTTAAACTCTCTGTTCGCGCCGCAAGATTGCTCTGGATCGTCTGTGGGGGGAGGGGTGTGTGGGGGTTCCAACAGCCCGTCTCCGGTTGCAGATTCCAACAGGCTCCCTCCCTCCTCCCTCACCCCACCCACCCACCCACCCTGTTTTCCGCGGGATCACTCATGATGCGACGCGATACCAGCAAGACTGCCACACTTTGATCCAAAGGGGCCTTCCAAAGAGTGAGAACGGGCGATCCCCTCACAACGACTGAAAGTGACACAGTTTGACGCACAGTGGCATCCCGCAAGCCTTTCAACACCCCCCGGCAGGTACACAGCGCTGTCAGCGCTATGGGGAAGCATCAAGATGGCCGCGAGAGGCCCAGCAGCGGCAAAGGGAAGGGTGGCAAGGGCTCCAAGAAGGGCGGCGGCAAGGGGGGCAAGGGCGGCAAGGGGAGCCGTTCCAACAAGGCTAAGCACAAGACGACAGGCAGGAACAAGGCGGCAAGGCCGGCGAGCAATTTCAGCATCCCCCTTGCCATGTGGGATTTCGAGCAGGTATGCCCTGGCTGAGGTGGTGTAGGCTTGCCGTGGCACGTTGATGCTTGGGGGTCAGAGAGACCTGCCCGAGACTTGCCGCCACCACCCACCCACCACCCACCCCCGCACCACCTGCAGTGCGATGCGCGCCGCTGCACCGGCAAGAAGCTGGAGAGGATGGGCAAGCTGCACACCCTGCAGCTGAAGCAGGCCTTCATGGGTGTGGTGCTCTCCCCGAAGGGCGAGGCGACAGTGTCTCCGGCAGACCGCGACGTTGTGGCGTCGTGCGGTGTCGGTGTCGTCGACTGCTCCTGGGCACGGCTTGACGACGTCCCCTGGAGCAAGATGCGCATGGGGCCTGCGGTATGCCTTGCGTGGTGTGGACTGTGATGGGGCGGGGGTCTAGTTTCTAGAAGTTCTGTAGGGTGGGATAGAGGCCGACCTTATTCCCCCCAGCACAGCGGCGTGATTTGTGCAGACCTTTCACCCCACACACACCCTCCCGCCTGCAGCGCCTCCTGCCCTTCATGGTTGCGGCAAACCCTGTGAACTTCGGGAAGCCCATGAAGCTGACGTGCGTCGAGGCCATCTCCGCCACGCTGTACATCACAGGTATGCCTGTGGACATACGACTTGCTGCAAAGATCGGGCATCCAAACACGTTTGAGGGGGGCCGGGAGGTCGAGGAAGGACAGGAATCTGACCTGTTGTGTTAGCAATACGCAAGGTTGAAAGGGGGCTGAGGAACCCACACCCCACCCCACCCACCCCACCCACCACAGGATTCAAGGAGGAGGCAGCAGACGTGCTGGAGGGCTTCTCGTGGGGCCCACACTTCCTCGAGATGAACCGCGAGGTTCTCGAGGGGTACTCCCACTGTGCGGATGCAGAGGAGGTCCTGGCTTTCCAGGAAAAGTTCCTTGCTGACGGGAGGCTCGAGATGGAGCAGAAGCTGAAGGACAGGCAGGCGATGCTGGAGTCGTTGTACAACGACGAGGATGACGACGACGAGTATATGTCGAACGAAGGCGCACTTGAGGAGTGCGAGGAGGCGGCGGAGGAGGAGTGCGAGGAAGTGGAGGAGGACGAAGAGGAAGAAGAAGACGAGGAGGAGGAGGAAGAGGCGGTGTCAGCCAAACGGTAGCATCGCAAAAACACACAGGGCGGGGAGAGCGGTGGGGGGGGGTGACGGACCCTCTGGCCCCCCCCCCCCCCCTCACCACCCTTCCCCACCCACCCCCCCCACCTGCGCCCC
The DNA here is from genome assembly GCA_963210315.1 of Rhynchopus euleeides. Lineage (NCBI taxonomy): Eukaryota > Euglenozoa > Diplonemea > Diplonemida > Diplonemidae > Rhynchopus > Rhynchopus euleeides. The sequence continues at coordinate 180,964 of OY723263.1, read as the reverse complement.
TCGCCCTAGCCTCTCTCTCTCGTCCCTCTTGTCTCTCGTCCTGCCCGGTCAGCGGGCCTGCGGCCCCCTCGTTGCTAGCCACACCCCGTGCCGCAGAAGCCACGCTGCTGTGCCCCTCTGCAGGGTGACCGAGGAGGGGTGTGTGTGTGTGGGGTGTGTGTTCTGTTCGATTGTGATCTTCTCAACTCTGCGTGCAGTGTGTGCGTGTGTGTGGCAAGCACATCAAAAGGCGAATCGCTGTGCCCACTCCTGCAAAGCCGAGTTTGCAGGGGGGTGGGGTTGTGGTGGTAGGTCTCTCAGTGGAAATCAGGAGTTGGGGGATAGTGTGAGGGAAAGAACGAAAAAAGAAGGTGACATTCTGACATGCTCCGTGGGTGCAAAACCGCCTTCCGGCAACATTGTGCGCGCCGCTGCCTGTCCTTCCCGTCAGGGGGGTAGTTGGTCGTCGACACCGAAAAAATACGCAAAGGCCGCCTCGTCCCAACCCACCCCTACCCCCCACAATTGCGCCGGCGAAGTTTTAGGTTGGCACCGCAACTGCATCTTTCAGTGCGAAAGCACTCCATGTGATCTTGGTTCGGTTTCTTTGTGGCTTAGTCACTGTCTTTGGGACGATTCGAAGACTCCCCTCCCCCCCCCTCCCCCCCTGCAGCCAGACACACCGCCCCCAGCACCTCCAAGGCAAGGGAGATGCCCAGCTTCGTGCGGTGGTACCAGGGGGTGAATGCACGGCACCCCCTCCTCTGCAAGGCTGTGTCCACAGGGGCCCTGTTTGCTGTGGGCGATGTGATTTCGCAGTTCATCGAAGGGGACGTCCCGGACAGCTACGACCTCCGCCGCACGCTGCGCATGGCTGCGGTCGGCACGCTGTGGACGGGTCCTGTCCTCCACGTCTATTTCCGGCGCCTGTCACGGCATCCTTTCAGCACCCTGTCACCCGTGCAGCTCACGCTGCTGGACCAGACTGTAGGGGCAGGGTTTCTCACAGCGTCCTTCTTCTTCCTCATGGGCTGCCTGCAGGCCGCATTCTACAGCGGGGGTGCGCTGCACGAGATTGCCGGCGCAGGTGCAGCCGAGGTGCAGACCAATCTGTGGCCCACGCTCGTCACCAACTGGGCCATCTGGCCTGCCCTGAACTATCTGAACTTCGCCTACGTCCCCCCGCCCTACCGTGTGCTGTGGGTGAGGTATGCCAGCTGTGGGTGCTTCGTGCGTGTGACAGTCCGCACTGGGTGGGGCGGTGGGAGGCGGGACTGCGAAACATCACCATGTCATGCCTCTGCCCCGACACAGCTTCTTTGGCGTCTTCTGGAATGCGTTCCTTTCGTTCAAAGCGAATGCTGGCACAGGGGGTGCGGTGCCTGTCACCCCCTCTGCCGCCTGACCCTGCCGTGCCAAGCGGCTGTGCTGCTCTCGGGGTGTGGCCAAACGCTCTGCGCCAGCTGGTTCTCAGCTCGTGGTGCTGATCCCCGGGATAGTCTTTCTAATACTCTCTGCCCTCGAATCTATGCTGCAATGCTGGTTGTGTTTTCACACGGGGGCCCCTCACCTGCCCTCAGCATCCCACCGGGGGGGATCGCAGCCCCTGACGGGCGATAGCAACACTGCCCCAGACAAGAGCCCTACAACAGCCACGTCAGGGCTCCCGCCCGCGTGCCTCGGGCTGTGCCTTGTAACCCGTGTGACGCCTGTGGTGGTAGTGTCGTTTCCACGGATGTACCTGCCTTTCCCTCAGTTGACCTTCAAGAGAGAGCAGCAACCTGTCTTCTCCTTGCCCCAGGGCAGCAGCCTCAGGCGCATCTGGATGAGACCCGGCCGGGCAGAGTCTGGGGCAGTTGGGTGAGTCGCTGTCCCGGAGATATGAGCGCCTCGCCACAGGGCATTCAGATTCTTGAACCGCCTAGATGTCGAAGGGGTGTGTAGGTGTAGCCGGACCAGGCACTGACGAGGCACCTCTGTGCTCTCAGGCATGGCAAAGGCGCCGTGTGCATCAGGCAGAACCATGGTGCCACACGGGTTGTTTAAAACGTACGTTTCCACACGTCTTAGAGAAGACCCCCAAACATCAGCCTGTAGGGGCGAGTGCGGAAGCCCCTCCCCGAAATATATCTCCCACCCTCACCCACCTTTACCCCCGTTGCACCCGACCTGCTGCTGTGCTGATCAACACCCCACCACCACACACCAGGGCCACACCAAGCCCTGTCAGTGCCGCTGACCCGGTTCCACAATGGATGAGCTCCCGCAGCTGCAGCAGGTGGACATCACGGCTGACCTGGTGCAGGAGAACAATGACCTGCGCGAGTGGGTTGAGGACCTTGCCGAGCACAAGTTCAACGACAAGGAGGCATGGCTGGATGAGTGCGACAGTGGGATTGTCTTCTGCAAGATGGCCATGTCCATCGAGAAGGGGCTGAAGCTGAAGTACAGCAAGATGGCGAAGATCTTCTGGATGAAGCGTGACAACGTGCTGCTCTTCGTGCAGTGGCTCCGCGAGAAGCTGGAGCCCTCCGCCATCTTCGACATCCAGGAGCTGCTGGAGCAGGAGAACACCACAACCAAGAACCACGACAAGGTGCGGCTGTGTCTGGCTGCCCTCGCTGAGTGGGCAAACGAGAACCACGGCACGGACCTGCCGGGCGACAAGCGGAAGCGCGCTGAGGCTGCTGCAGGCGGCTCGAGCAGCGCCCCCGCCGACATCTCGTCGGTGCGGGCCGCGGCGGAGCTGGTGCAGCAGAAGAAGGATGACGAGGAGGCGGCGCAGAAGGCGCAGGAGGCGGAGCGCACGGCGTCCGATGTGCGTGCGAAGGCCGAGGCGGAGGCGGAGAAGAAGCGGGCTGAGGCGGCAGAGAAGGCCAGCAAGGCGGCAGAGGAGCGGAAACAGGCTGCGGCGGCGGCGGCGGAGAAGAAGGAGCAGGAAGCGCAGGAGGCCAAGGCGGCAGATGCCAAGGAGTCCGAGCGTGCAAAGAAGGCTGCAGAGAAGGCTGTCGCAGCCATGCAGTCTGCCCTGGGGGGCACTGTGGCTGACCCTGTGGAGGACGCTGCCGAGGCCGAGGCTGCTGCCGATGCTGAGGAGGCTGTGGCAGAGGCGGAGGCAAAGGCCGCGGCTGAGGCTGAGGCTGAGGCAGAGGCGGAGGCGGAGGCGATTGCTGCCGCTGAGCGGGCAGAGCGTGAGGACGACGAGGTTGAGGCTGCTGCTGCGGCTGAGGCACGGGAAGTGGAGCGCTCGCCTTCCGACTCCGTCAAGGCAAAGCACGAGGCTTCCACGAAGGCGAAGAAGCCGGAGCCGCGCCCGCTCTCGTCCTCCGTCAGGACTGAGGACAGCGGGCCCACGAAGGTGATCTCGCCGTCCAACCGCTCCATCAAGTCGCCCATCACACCCGGCCTCGACAGGCTGTCGAAGCCGCGCGAGGCTGCACTCGTGTCGTACGTCGAGGGCGAGGAGCCCGACTCCGACATGGTTGCTGTGGCAGTCGCCAGGGCCAAGGCCTCCAAGGGGCAGACGTACAAGCACTACCCGAACGACGAGATCGACCAGGCCCTGGAGGCGGAGATGCTCCACAAGCAGCATGAGCTGGACCCCGAGAACATGCTGGGCGTGGTGCGTGTGCGGAAGGGGCAGTATCTGCTGCTGCCGCAGAAGAAGCTGTTTAACATGCGTGTCGTCAGCGGCAACCTGATGGTGCGTGTGGGTGGTGGGTTTGTCCCCTTCGACCAGTGGTACGCCAAGGTGGCCCAGCATGCCGCGACGCAGGGCGGGAAGCCCAACGGCGAAGCCGGCCATTCGAAGTCCCCGACAGTATGCACGTCAATTGTTCTCTGTGCCCGATATCATCGTGAAACAAAATGGAGAAGAGGAATCCATTACCCTTCTTCTCCTTTGCTGCCAACATATCTGCGCTGCCAACCCACCCATTGTTTGCCTTCACCTGCCACCACACCACACCACACCACCCCCCTACCTACAGCAGGGCGTCCGGCGCTCAGAATCCCTCCGCGACTCAGGCCGCCCCAGGCAGGGCTCGCACGCCTCGGCAGAGCCGCGCTACCCTCCTGGGCGCCCCTTCCAGGGCTCCCCGACACGCCCGAAGTCACGTGGGAAGTCGACGGAGTACAGGAAGCCTGGTGGGTACATCGCACCCCCGCAGTACTCGCCCCACTCCCGCGTGTCGCACTCGCCTTCGAGCCGCCTGAACTCGGCATTCCAGCTCCCGGCACCTGCCCCGCGCTACAGCTCCATGCGCAGGAGCGTGCACTTCAACGTGCTGTCGCTGCCGAAGCGGAGGCCACGCCGCAGCCGCAGCCTGCACGACGAGCTGCCTGAGTACCAGGAGGAGGTGTCGCCCACAGGGCACCTGCAGCGGTTCGCCTTGGAGGGCGACCACCACAACAGGCACTGAGCCTGCTGCACCGCCCCCTTCTGCAGTGCAGGGGGGGCGCGAAACGCTTCTACTCATCCCCGGGCTGTTGCCGGCGCACACACAGTTCCGGTGGGTGTGCACAGCCCAGAATCGCAGGCCGTTGCAGGCGGGGAGTTTCCTGCCTCGTCGGCAGGGAGTTTCATGACACGGCCTGCGATCACGATTGTATAGGGCCCTGTGGCTGGGTGGGTGGGTTTGAGGTTTGACTCTCACAGTGCGCAGAGGCCTCCAAACGAGCGAGCCAGGAAAAAATACCAACACAAAAGTGCGAATTTGACTGGAGATGGGTGTGGGTGTGGTAGTGAGAGCATCAACCGCAGGATGCTCTCGGGTTGTGTTCTACACATGCTGCAGGGAAAAATGATTTACATGTGGGGTGGGTGTTGTGGCGGTGATGGACAAAAATGTGTGCGGTCGGGGCCTTCATTTTTAAAACAAGGGAAGGTAGTGTATGTGTGCGTCTATGGGAGCCTTGTTTTCTTTGTTCTGGGAGCCCTCCCTCCCTCTCCCTCCCCCCAGCCCACACAGGCCGTCTCATGCGCCGTGCTTCCGGAGGGCCTTCGCTGCAGTGCCAAAAGAAAATTATGCGTTTTCAGGTTCATTCCATCGTTTATTTTGTGATAAAAACGCCGAATACTATACTACCGTATACGTAAATATTATGGAACGTAAATATTATGGAACGGGCCCATTTTTGACCGGTCCGTTCCATAATATTTACGTTCCAAAATATTTACAGGGCCAGTTGGGGACTCGGTGGTGAGGACGGCTTGCGTCAGGAATCGCGCGAAAAGTGCACGAGTAGGTCCCGTCAGGGACTCTGTATGCCGTCCGATCCCCTGGTCCAAGTCCCCGAGTCGCAGAAAGCCCTGTAAATATTATGGAACGAAAAAAATCTGGAACGCCAACCCACCAGCGTTCCAAAATATTTACGTTCCATAATATTTACGTTCCATAATATTTACGTTCCAAAATATTTACGTATACGGTATATGCCGGTAGCGGAGACGCCCTCGCCCCCCCGGATGATTTTCCGGAGTGGGGCCATGCAGGTGTGGGGCGGCGGGGGAGGAGGAGGAGGGCGCAAACACTGCATTTGCTCACTCGGCAGATGCACTGTATTGTGATTGTGCTGTACTTTGTTTGGCTTTTGTCTTTCGAATTTGCCGTGTTTTTAAAAGGCGGTTGTTGCGGGAGGGGAGGGGGGGGGGGTAGGGGGGGTCAAATGGGGGTGACAAACACGATTTTTCAAAAAACCGGCGCAGAGGCCCCAAAGCCCCCGTAAACCCTCCAAACCCCCCCAGATCGGTCCGGAAACCCATCGAACCCCACTTTTCCACCATTCCGGGCACCTCAGGTGCCCGAATTGGGGTACCTAAATTTTGTGCCACCGTTTGGTACCGTACAGTGCCACTGTGTGGGAGGTTGGAAAAGAAAATGCCCCAACACACCACATCTGAGGGTTGCAATGCATGTTGCTTGCCAACCACGTCATCCGGTGGGTGTCAGGCGCTATGTAGGTGGCATTAGCCAGGTCTTCGATGTGTTCTGGCTTGTATATATACCTCCCTGCCACCATGCACCGGGAGGCTGCCTGTAGGTACGGAACAGTCCAGATGGTCGTGTGATTCCTGTGCAGCAGTGCTCCACAACCGGGATGTGTTGACAACGACTGTTGCAACACGAGCTGTACATTCCGGGAACACATGAAGTGCGCTGTCGTGGTACCCATTGTGCCAGAATTGGTAGTTGCTGCGGTCTACTTTGCCTGGCCCAAGAGCACTGGTACTGAACGGTGCAATATGCGTGGCGAGGTGAATACAACGGAAGCGCGCAAAGTCAATACAGCTCTCGGATGGCGGGTGGTGGTGCCACTAGTGTGTGACGTTCACTCGAGGATACAACGCATCACAATGAATCAGCAACCGTGGACCGAGTACAATACGCTCTCTGTGGCTGGTGTGGGGGACAAAGGCAGTGCCTGTGCCGCAGGCAGGGAGGTATATATACAAGCCAGAACACATCGAAGACCTGGCTAATGCCACCTACATAGCGCCTGACACCCACCGGATGACGTGGTTGGCAAGCAACATGCATTGCAACCCTCAGATGTGGTGTGTTGGGGCATTTTCTTTTCCAACCTCCCACACAGTGGCACTGTACGGTACCAAACGGTGGCACAAAATTTAGGTACCCCAATTCGGGCACCTGAGGTGCCCGGAATGGTGGAAAAGTGGGGTTCGATGGGTTTCCGGACCGATCTGGGGGGGTTTGGAGGGTTTACGGGGGCTTTGGGGCCTCTGCGCCGGTTTTTTGAAAAATCGTGTTTGTCACCCCCATTTGACCCCCCCTACCCCCCCCCCCTCTCTCTCTGTCTCTGTTTCTCTCGATTCATTTCCCCTGCTGCACACACTGCTCCTGAAGTGCAGCGGACAATGAAAGTCACCGGGCTACTCTCTCAGATGCTGTCGGACACCTCATCGCTGGGTGACCTCTATCGTACAGACGAGTGCAAAGGCCCGGTGGCAGAGTGTGTGTGCAGGGTGCTGCACGCCACTGTCCTGATCGCCTTGTACGTCAGGACTGTGGTAGTCGACAAAACGGGGAAATGGGAGAGCAAGCTAGCAACAAGGGATGTTGCGGCAGTTCCAGTCCCCCGACGCCCGACCCGGCCCACCCTCCCACATCCCTGCATGAAGAGTGAAGGGAGATCTGCCCTCTCGCTCTGTTTGCGCCTTACGTTACTCTGCTGTGCTATGACCACCGCGGGGCTGTGTCGGATGCCATTTTTTGTATTTTTTTACTTTTGCGATGCTGGCTGGCACAAAACGTCTTGCATATTTTTTTTTAAATTTTTCGGAATGCGAGTGCTGGGGCTTGTCAGGTCTGCTTGGGCAGCCCCCCTCCCTGTTTCATTGCCACATCCGCACACCCACACACGCCACCCCTATGGGTTGTGTTCTTTTTCTTAATCTCTACCCCCCACCCCTCCCTACCCCCGCGCCGGCACAGCACCCTTCGTGCCAGCGTGCTGAATCCGTGGGTGAGTACTCTGGGGACTCACGCTGAAGCGACGTCCACCCCACCCCACCCACCCTACGTTCCCGACTGCCAACACCGAACCTTCCCCCTCCCCCCCGTCCTCTGGACACCGCCTGTGATGCAGCCAAAGCCCGGTGGTTGCCGACCAGGCTATTTTTTTGTGCGAAGTTTGAATCCAGGGGTGTGCGCTGGCGCTGCAGCCCCGGTTCTCTGCCTGGGTGTCCGTGGCAGCCTTGCCAGCTTGCCTTGCTGTGGCGGGCGCGCTTCTGCTTCTGTTGTGCGACTGCCGCGGGTTCAGGAGGGGATGCGCCGTGACTGAATGACGAGCCCTGCACAAATCCAACAGCTCGGTCCAAATAGCTACTGTACTTCAGAGCAGGGGAGGGGACTCTGTTCCCCTTCCCCCTGTTTGATTTCTCAACACACTCGTGCTTTATTTTGGCCCGGCTACGGGGGTTATTTGCTTGTGCTTCTGCGATCAGCAGGGTCCCCTCCCGAGATGCGGAGGCAACGGAGATTCCACAGATGCCATACACGCGGCGAGCAGAATTGATGCCGTTGAGACGCCGACATGTGCTCAAATGGGGAAGAGGGCGGCACCCAGCTTGAAAAAAGAAGGCAGGCCGGTGGAAATATACTGCGGGGCGGGGGGGGGGGGGGGCCCACCCCACGCCACACCCCCCCCCTCCCCCCGCGCACAACGAACATACGGAGCAAAGTTGGATCTTTTCTAAACTACAGCTGCGAAGAGTCTTGTTGGCCTCCAAGAAGTGAGGAGTGTCTCCTGACTCAGCTGGCTGGATGGAGACCAGGGTCAGTCCGTGAGGGGGGGGGGGGAATGGGGTGTGGTGCAATCGGTGTAAACAGCGCAAGGCGGGTGTGGGTGTCGTTCGCCAGCCTGTTGTTTGTTGGCGGGGGGTGGGGGGGGGGGAGCGGTAGGTGGTGCTGGGGCCGGGCTGCCCCGCACAAAAAAACAGCGTTCAAAAACAATAAAAAAAAGGCAAAAGAGGGCAAAAATAAACCCGCATTTGGTGCCCCTGATTTACCCCTTTTTCACTACGCACAAACTACGCAATCTGGGGGGGGGGTCTCGCTTTTTGGTCCCCCCCCAGTTTTTTTTGGTCCCCCTTTCTGTGTGGCTACTGAGACAGGACTGGAGGCACTGCGCTGACCGAGCAAAAAATTATTGCCAGAACTCACTATACACCGTACGAAAGAACGCACGACATGTGGGGCGGGACTCCAGAAACACCTGGGCAAGGTTGCCCCATGCCCAGAAACACCTGAGAAGGAAGTGAGTTCCAGGAGCCGCGTAGAACACCCTCGAGATTGTGAATGATGATACGATCACAGCCTTCAGGGCGCTGCGAGGTGCCACCCTGAAGGTGGCCCTTGACATCAAGGAGAGCGTCGGCCGAGGGGTCGACGAAAAGCTGAAGAAGGCGCTACTGGCACTGGATCCCGCGGGGTATACGGAGGTCACCGCCACACAGGCAACCTCCGCTGACAACGTCCAGGAGACGTTATCCGAGGGGATCACAACGGCACTAGAGATCTGTGTCACGGGATCCAGGCGCCCACTCTCCCTCGACGGTCTGGGGATTGTTGTTGGGTATGGTGTCGTTTCCTGCAGCTGCAAAAAAGCGTAGCAACTGTGCTTCCTTCTTCCTTAATGATGCGTTGACGCTTCCACCCGGAGGAGCTGAAGCAGGCACCGCTTAATGATGCGTTGATGCTTCCACCCGACGAGCTGAAGCAGGCACCGCGCCAAAGGGCACCCCCAAAGAGACCTGCAAAGACTGCGTCGAAACCCGCACCGAAGGCTGCCAGCGCTGCAGCACCTGAAGAACCTGCAGCACCTGCAGCACCTGCAGCACCTGAAGCGCCTGCACCCTCACTGACCCCGGAACAGCAAGAACTCCTTGAGTTTGGGGTCCCGGCATAGAGACAGAGAATGGCTGAGTAAATCAAAAAATGAGACCCCCCCCCCCTTTTCACTACGCACAAACTACGCAATATGGGGTCGTCAGGGGCACCACGGCATTTGTTTTGTTATGGCCCTGCCCAACTGCCCCGGAGGGGGCCGTCGAAACAGCAACACCGTTGGGCACGAAGGGGGTCGTAAGGGGAGGCGTGGTTCCTTGTCCAGAGGGGCGATGGGGGAGGGGGGGGGCAAGGCTGGCAGCAAATTTTTACTGCACTTTACTGCACTTTATTTTACTGCATTTTATTGTATTTTATTTTCCGGATTTTTGGATAAAGTGCATGGTCCTTAGTGGTGCCTTGGGCTTCGCATACGTACAGCTGGGAGGACCACTATGGACAGGCCAAATGCTGGAGTCACACCCACTTTACAGAGGTGCAGCCACGTCTGCAAGTTTGCGGACAGCCGCAAACCCGCAGAAGATGGCAAAAAGTACCGCTCCTGCACGGAGGTTCTCCTGAAGGTCACAGGGACGCACCAAGGCTCCGGCAGAGAATGCAGGCCGGGATGGATGTGCCCTGCCTATGTTGGGTCGGTGGGTTCGCAGGACCTGATCGGTGCGGCCTCCGCCTGGCTTCAGTCCTGCTTTGAGTGCTTTCAGTCCGCTCTGATGTCCAGCCTCCCCGAACGGGATGGTGAAGAACCCGTACGCCAGAGCTCAGCTGTACAACGTCCGAGGAAGGTGGACTGCCCACCGCACACCGCCGTGCTGGTCCGCCCTGCTGCGCCTGCGGTGCTGGGGTGCGCCTGCTGCCTGATTGGCCCCGGCACTCGGAAGCAGCATCAAGCATGCCGAACAGCAGCAGGGCGGGCCTGGCGGGGGCACTGCCTTGGTGGCCTTGTGTTGGCCAGAGTGGGCGGATCAGGGTCCCCTGGCACGGCAGGTCAGCATCCTGCCCACCGTCACGCCGAGCCACCCCTACAACACGCTCTCCTGCACTTTATTGCACTTTACTGCATTTTACTGCACTTTACTGCATTTTATTGCACTTTATTTTATTTTATGTTTTTTATTTTTAAAATGCAGCATTTGTCCAGCCTTGGGGGGGGGGGAGGTGTGCGGCAAACAGGCCCTGTATTGTTATGTTCCCGTCCACACACACGCACGCACACACAGACACCACTGGGAGAAAAGCTGCAACGAGTAACCAACAAGCAAACAGGCCCCATACACAGGGCCTCCCCCCCCCACCCACAGCACCCCTCCCCGCCCCGCCCGTTCCTACTCGCCTTTTCGTTGCTGAAGCTACTGCGGGTTCCTTTGGCCTCTGCATGATGATGACATGATGAGCCGCAACCACAACCAACCACAGGTGCGGGACATGGCGGATCACAAGATCAGCGATGTTCCCGAAAAGAACGAGGTGCGCAAGACCTGCTTCGGCACAATCGATGCCTTCTACGCGGTGGTCCCGATGTGCCTCGCCGAATTCCTCAGCTTCACCGTGCCGCGCGCCGTGATCCCCGGCATGCAGGCAGAGGCGTTCGGAAGAAACAGCTACGCTGTCGAGTGCGCGACCTTTGCTGTGCAGGGCGTGCTCAGCTTCTTCTTCTGCCCCATCTTCGGGGCAGCAAGCGATGCCTACGGCAGGCGCATCCCGCTCGCCATCGCAGCCGCCGGAGCCCTGGTGCCTGTGTGCGCCCTGCTGATGGGCTGCGGCATGACGGTGTACCAGATCCTCTCCGCCCTGAGCGGCATGGCGAAGGGCACACTCGTCGTCGTCTTCGCCTACGTCGCCGACACCCTCCCACAGGGCCCGAAGCGCACCACCGCCTTCGGCGTCGTGATGGGGACCCTCGGCGTCGCCCTGTCCGTCGGGCCCTACCTCGGGTCTGTCGTGTCGCAGCACCGCGGCGACATGGCGGTGTTCGAGCTGACCCTCGCCCTGGGCATGGTCGCAGTGGCCTACGCGGTGTGCCTCCTGCCGGAGACGCGCGACGCGGAGGCGGCAGCCGCCAGCCCCACCCAGACCCCCAACCCACTGGTGGTGGTCAAGGGCGTGATGGCGGACCCCTACCTGCGGCGCGTGATGCTGATCGCCCTGCTGTACTACATCAGCTACTGGGGCCTGGTCAGCTCCGTGATGCTTTACCTCACGCGGGTGCTGGCGTACACTGTGGTGGAGAGGGGACGCTTCCTCTCGCTGGTGGGGATGTACCACATGATAGCGGAGTTCTTCGTTGTGCGCCTCTGCATCCGCTCTGGCCTCCGCGACAAGACGCTGGTCCAGATCGGGCTCGTCGGATGGATCGCGAAGCTCATCTGCCTCTCCCTCGCCTCGGAGAGGTGGATGCTGGACCTGGTGGCGATGCTGTCGATGGTGTCCGCCCTCTTCAACCCTGCGCTCATCTCCCTCGCGTCGTCAGCCGCGGAGACGCGTGGAACTCAGGTGTGTTGTGTTGCAGTGTGGAGGGCCTTTGCGCCATCCGCGAATCACAATGTTATTCTTATCTTCCTAGGGAGCAGCCCACGCAGATTACACCCTCGTCAGTTTGTGGCGTGGCGGTTGAGGCAGCAACACATGGGAGGGGTGTAAATGTAACGCTCTCTCTCTCTCTCTCTCTCTCTCTCTCTCTACTTCTTCGGAAGTGAATGCGCGACACACCCACACCCACACAACACACACAGGGCGAGGTGCAGGGTGCGGTTGCCGCTTTCCGTGCCTTGGCAGAGGGGATGGGTCCTCTCATGATGGGCATACTCTTCTCGTTCTGCAGCTCGACTACCTTCCCAGGTATGGCGGTGTCCTGTGTGCCATGGTGCTCCCACGGGGTTGAGTTTCTGAATGAATTTTCACGACCCAGCGCTGCCGGGGGGAACATGGGGGGAGCCCCCCCCCCCCCCCTGCAGAGGGTTGCCGGAATCACCCATCCCCCAGCCACCACCCCCCCTCACACCTGCAGGTCTTCCATACGCTGTGGCAGCGGGTGTTGCCGTGTGTGCCCTGGTCATGACATTCCGGCTCCCTGAGGCAGAGTGCGCCTTGACAGAGGTGAAGACCGATCAGTAGGTGGGGTGGGGCGGGGGGACTCTAAGTATAATGAAATAACAGCACAACGCTGATAGGCGTGTCACGCGCCTGCTAGATAGTTTTCCTTCCCTCCCCCCTCCCCTCTTCGACCCCCTTCGCCCCCCACGTGTGGAACTCAGGAACATACAAATTGGCGCAGGGAATTGCATCGTTGTTCGCTTTTTTTTTTGCCAGCCCCTCTCCGGAGCACGGCCGGGCAAACCCAACAAAAAAAAAATATCCCGCCCCCTCTCAGCCGTGTTTTTAAAACTGTGGAAGCAAAAACAGCCTTCTATCCTTGGCCCTTCTGTCTGACAACCCGTCTGTCTCCCCACCCATGCGTCATCCTCTGCTGCAGCTTGTTGGTTTTTTGCTCGCCCGACGACTACCGTCGCGGTGCAGAGGGGGTGAAATACGTGCAGGGTGGGGGGGAGGGGGCAGGCCTCTGGCTAATTCTGGGGCCGGACTTAACGTTGGGCCGGAGGGAGGGGGGGGGGGCAGGGGTGTAAATAAGGCCGACTCCCGACTCCCGACTCGCGCCGGATTTTTTGGGATTGGGAGGGTTGCCTTGCTTCCCTTAGGGAATGTGCGGTATTAGGCACCCCATGGCCAAAATGACCCCACTGCGATCCGCACAGACTCCAAATATTCAAAAGAAAGGGTTTTTGGAACACCCGAGGAGGGGGGGTCCCGATGGGTGGGTGGGGGTGTGGGGGTCCCGCTGGGTGGGACATGGTGTGTGCCTCCCAGTCATCTTCTTCATTACCGGTCTCTGAACTGGGGTGAGTTCATTGCCAAACCACTGCTGTGAATACGGCGCCCCTTTCCCGCCCCTTTTGCCAGATCCTGGCAGCTCCCAAGAAGAGTTGTGTTCCGCCCCCATCAGGTGGTTGAGCATACCGCAGCGCACACGTGCACAACCACACACACTCCACACAGATGCGTCACACATGTGACGCAACTGTTGCGACACAAAACATGCCTCAGGTAGAGGCAGTAGTGTTTGACTCACAGCCAACATAGCTCTCAGTGGGGCCGTGGATGGTGTGGATGCATCCATGCATGCATCCACGGCATCCAGGGATGCCCGAAAATGTCAAAAAATGGATTTTCGATTTGGCATACAGGCATTCATCCACTGCAGGCAGGCCTGCATGCAGGGCTTCGGAGCTCCAGGCTGTGTGTGGATGCATCCACAAAATTTGTGGATGCATGCGCTGCATGCACGGGAAATACTGAGAGCTATGCAGCCAAATACTGCTGCCGTGAGTGAGGTGCTCGCAGCGTGTGGGGCGCTGCGGGCGAAGTGGGGGGTTGGCTGGGACAGCCAACATGGCGCTGTGCGTCGCGTGCTTCTTCGCGGACCACCTCGCACGCGGGAAGACCCCGCAAGCGCCGAGTCAGTCCGCCCTGACCGAATGGTGGGCGACTGCTGGAGGGTCCATGGGACTCTCCACGGCAGAGGTGGCCGTACTACAGGATGCGTGCAGGATTGAGTAGGGTTTGAGACCGCCCGTCCCCCCCAGCCCCCCACCCCAGGTACCTTAGGTGACTGTAAATAACCGACTCCCGACTCCTGACCCCCAAACCTTATTTACAGCCCTGGGGGGGGGGGGGCCCTACCCTACCCTACACGGTGGGATCTTGTAAATTTTACATGTATAACTACAAGTATAATACATGTATTATACATGTATAATACTTGCATGTCAACTATTATACATGTATAATACATGTATATGCCTGAAGTATACATGTAAAATATATGTATATCAAGTAAAAATACAAGTATAATACTTGCATGTCAACTATTATACATGTATTTTTACTTGATATACATGTATTTTACATGTATAATACTTGTCATGCAAGTATTATACATGTAAAATACTTGCATGACAAGTAAAATACTTGCATGCAAGTAAAATACATGTATTTTACTTGCATGCAAGTATTTTACTTGTCATGCAAGTATTATACATGTATTTTACTTGTCATGCAAGTATTTTACATGTATAATACTTGCATGACAAGTATTATACCGTATACGTAAATATTATGGAACGTAAATATTATGGAACGGGCCCATTTTTGGCCGGTCCGTTCCATAATATTTACGTTCCATAATATTTACAGGGCCAGTTGGGGACTCGGTGGTGAGGACGGCTTGCGTCAGGAATCGCGCGAAAAGTGCACGAGTAGGTCCCGTCAGGGACTCTGTATGCCGTCCGATCACCTGGTCCAAGTCCCCGAGTCGCAGAAAGCCCTGTAAAGATTATGGAACGAAAAAAATCTGGAACGCCAACCCACCAGCGTTCCAAAATATTTACGTTCCATAATATTTACGTTCCAAAATATTTACGCATACGGTACATGTAAAATACATGTAAATGCCTGAAATATACATGTAAAATACATGTATATCAAGTAAAAATACAAGTATAATAGTTGACATGCAAGTATTATACTTGTATTTTTACTTGATATACATGTATTTTACATGTACCGTATACGTAAATATTATGGAACGTAAATATTATGGAACGGGCCCATTTTTGGCCGGTCCGTTCCATAATATTTACGTTCCAAAATATTTACAGGGCCAGTTGGGGACTCGGTGGTGAGGACGGCTTGCGTCAGGAATCGCGCGAAAAGTGCACGAGTAGGTCCCGTCAGGGACTCTGCATGCCGTCCGATCACCTGGTCCAAGTCCCCGAGTCGCAGAAAGCCCTGTAAATATTATGGAACGAAAAAAATCTGGAACGCCAACCCACCAGCGTTCCAAAATATTTACGTTCCATAATATTTACGTTCCATAATATTTACGTTCCAAAATATTTAAGTATACGGTATATTTCAGGCATGTACATGTATTATACATGTATAATAGTTGACATGCAAGTATTATACATGTATAATACATGTATATACTTGTAGTTATACATGTAAAATTTACAAGATCCCACCGTGTACCCTACCCTACCCTACCCTACAGCACGTCGGGGGTACCCACAACCCGACCCAACCCTACCCTAGGGTGAGGGTTGGGTACCCATAACCCGACCCAACACGACCCTACCCAACCCAGGGGTCAGGGCCAGGGTTGATCCTAGACCCAACCCAACCCAAGGGTTAGGGTCAGGGTTGACCCCAGACCCTACCCAACCCTAGGGTAAGGGTCAGGGTTGACCCTAGACCCTACCCAACCCTAGGGTTAGGGTTAGGGTTAACCCTTGACCCAACCCTAGGGATAGGGTTAGGGTTGACCCTATACCCTACCCTAACCCTAGGGTTGACCCAACCCTAGGCTTAGGGTCAGGGTTAACCCTAGACCCTACCCTAACCCTAGGGTTAGGGTTAGGGTTAACCCTAGACCCTACCCAACCCTCGGGTTAGGGTCAGGGTTGACCCTAGACCCTACCCTAACCCTAGGGTTAGGGTTAGGGTTAACCCTTGACCCAACCCTAGGGTTAGGGTTAGGGTTAACCCTAGACCCTACCCAACCCTAGGGTTAGGGTCAGGGTTAACCCTAGACCCTACCCTAGGGTTAGGGTCAGGGTTGACCCCAGACCCTACCCTAACCCTAGGGTTAGGGTTAGGGTTAACCCTTGACCCAACCCTAGGGTTAGGGTTAGGGTTAACCCTTGTCCCAACCCTAGGGTTAGGGTTAGGGTTAACCCTAGACCCTACCCAACCCTCGGGTTAGGGTCAGGGTTGACCCTAGACCCTACCCAACCCTAGGGTTAGGGTCAGGGTTGACCCCAGACCCTACCCTAACCCTAGGGTTAGGGTTAGGGTTAACCCTTGACCCAACCCTAGGGTTAGGGTTAGGGTTAACCCTAGACCCTACCCAACCCTAGGGTTAGGGTCAGGGTTAACCCTAGACCCTACCCTAGGGTTAGGGTCAGGGTTGACCCCAGACCCTACCCTAACCCTAGGGTTAGGGTTAGGGTTAACCCTTGACCCAACCCTAGGGTTAGGGTTAGGGTTAACCCTAGACCCTACCCAACCCTCGGGTTAGGGTCAGGGTTGACCCTAGACCCTACCCAACCCTAGGGTTAGGGTCAGGGTTAACCCTAGACCCTACCCTAGGGTTAGGGTCAGGGTTGACCCCAGACCCTACCCTAACCCTAGGGTTGGGGTTAGGGTTAACCCTTGACCCAACCCTAGGGTTAGGGTTAGGGTTAACCCTAGACCCTACCCTAACCCTAGGGTTAGGGTTAGGGTTAACCCTAGACCCTACCCAACCCTCGGGTTAGGGTCAGGGTTGACCCTAGACCCTACCCTAACCCTAGGGTTAGGGTTAGGGTTAACCCTTGACCCAACCCTAGGGTTAGGGTTAGGGTTAACCCTAGACCCTACCCAACCCTAGGGTTAGGGTCAGGGTTAACCCTAGACCCTACCCTAGGGTTAGGGTCAGGGTTGACCCCAGACCCTACCCTAACCCTAGGGTTAGGGTTAGGGTTAACCCTTGTCCCAACCCTAGGGTTAGGGTTAGGGTTAACCCTAGACCCTACCCAACCCTCGGGTTAGGGTCAGGGTTGACCCTAGACCCTACCCAACCCTAGGGTTAGGGTCAGGGTTGACCCCAGACCCTACCCTAACCCTAGGGTTAGGGTTAGGGTTAACCCTTGACCCAACCCTAGGGTTAGGGTTAGGGTTAACCCTAGACCCTACCCAACCCTCGGGTTAGGGTCAGGGTTGACCCTAGACCCTACCCAACCCTAGGGTTAGGGTCAGGGTTAACCCTAGACCCTACCCTAGGGTTAGGGTCAGGGTTGACCCCAGACCCTACCCTAACCCTAGGGTTAGGGTTAGGGTTAACCCTTGACCCAACCCTAGGGTTAGGGTTAGGGTTAACCCTAGACCCTACCCAACCCTCGGGTTAGGGTCAGGGTTGACCCTAGACCCTACCCAACCCTAGGGTTAGGGTCAGGGTTAACCCTAGACCCTACCCTAGGGTTAGGGTCAGGGTTGACCCCAGACCCTACCCTAACCCTAGGGTTGGGGTTAGGGTTAACCCTTGACCCAACCCTAGGGTTAGGGTTAGGGTTAACCCTAGACCCTACCCTAACCCTAGGGTTAGGGTTAGGGTTAACCCTTGACCCAACCCTAGGGTTAGGGTTAGGGTTGACCCTAGACCCTACCCTAACCCTAGGGTTAGGGTCAGGGTTAACCCTTGACCCAACCCTAGGGTTAGGGTTAGGGTTAACCCTAGACCCTACCCTACCCTAGGGTTAGGGTTAGGGTCAGGGTTGACCCCAGCCCCTACCCTAACCCTAGGGTTAGGGTTAGGGTCAGGGTTGACCCCAGACCCTACCCTAACCCTAGACCCTACCCAACCCTCGGGTTAGGGTTAGGGTCAGGGTTGACCCCAGACCCTACCCTAACCCTAGGGTTAGGGTTAGGGTTAACCCTTGACCCAACCCTAGGGTTAGGGTTAGGGTTAACCCTAGACCCTACCCTAACCCTAGGGTTAGGGTTAGGGTTAACCCTTGACCCAACCCTAGGGTTAGGGTTAGGGTTAACCCTAGACCCTACCGAACCCTCGGGTTAGGGTCAGGGTTGACCCTAGACCCTACCCAACCCTAGGGTTAGGGTTAGGGTTAACCCTTGACCCAACCCTAGGGTTAGGGTCAGGGTTAACCCTAGACCCTACCCTAACCCTAGGGTTAGGGTTAGGGTTAACCCTTGACCCAACCCTAGGGTTAGGGTCAGGGTTGACCCTAGACCCTACCCAACCCTAGGGTTAGGGTTAACCCTAGACCCTACCCAACCCTCGGGTTAGGGTCAGGGTTGACCCTAGACCCTACCCAACCCTCGGGTTAGGGTTAGGGTTAACCCTGGACCCTACCCAACCCTAGGGTTAGGGTCAGGGTTGACCCTAGACCCTACCCAACCCTAGGGTTAGGGTTAACCCTAGACCCTACCCAACCCTCGGGTTAGGGTCAGGGTTGACCCTAGACCCTACCCAACCCTCGGGTTAGGGTTAGGGTTAACCCTGGACCCTACCCAACCCTAGGGTTAGGGTCAGGGTTGACCCTAGACCCTACCCTAACCCTAGGGTTAGGGTTAACCCTTGACCCAACCCTAGGGTTAGGGTCAGGGTTGACCCTAGACCCTACCCTAGGGTTAGGGTAGGGTATAGGGTTAACCCCAACCCTGATCCGAGGGTTGGGTCGGGTCTAGGGTTCACCCTGACCCAAACCCGAACCCTAGGGTAGGGTTGGGTCTAGGGTGAACCCTAACCCTAGGGTCGGGCAGGGTCTTGGGTTAACCCCCAACCCTAACCCTCGGGTTGGGTAGGGTATAGGGTTAACCCTAACCCTAGGGTTGGGTTGTGTATAGGGTTAACCCTAACCCTAACCCTAGGGTTGGGTTGGGTATAGGGTTAACCCTAACCCTAGGGTAGGGTTGGGTCTTGGGTTAACCCTAACCCTAACCCTAGGGTAGGGTTGGGTATAGGGTTAACCCTAACCCTAACCCTAGGGTTGGGTGGGGTATAGGGTTAACCCTAACCCTAGGGTTGGGTTGGGTCTAGGGTTAACCCTGACCCTAACCCTAGGGTTGGGTAGGGTATAGGGTTAACCCCAACCCTAACCCTAGGGTTGGGTTGGGTCTAGGGTTAACCCTGACCCTAACCCTAGGGTTGGGTAGGGTATAGGGTTAACCCCAACCCTAACCCTAGGGTTGGGTTGGGTCTAGGGTTAACCCTAACCCTAACCCTAGGGTAGGGTTGGGTGTAGGGTTGGGTTGGGTATAGGGTTAACCCTAACCCTAACCCTAGGGTTGGGTAGGGTGTAGGGTTAACCCTAACCCTAGGGTAGGGTTGGGTCTAGGGTTAACCCCAACCCTAACCCTAGGGTTGGGTAGGGTGTAGGGTTAACCCTCACCCTAACCCTAGGGTTGGGTAGGGTATAGGGTTAACCCTGACCCTAACCCTAGGGTAGGGTCTAGGGTTAACCCCAACCCCAACCCTAGGGTTGGGTAGGGTGTAGGGTTAACCCTCACCCTACCCCTAGGGTTGGGTAGGGTATAGGGTTAACCCTAACCCCAGGGTAGGGTCTAGGGTTAACCCTAACCCTAGGGTGAGGGTAGGGTCTGGAGTTAACCCCAACCCCAACCCTAGTGTTGGGTAGGGTCTAGGGTCACCCGTAACCCTCGAAATCGGGCCCAAATCGCCAAAATGGGCACCCCTCGAAAAAAAAAATTCGAAAAGGTCCCCCCAGGCGTGTATCTATTTCACGGAATGTAAATAGGAATTTGGGGAAAAAATATTTTTTTGCACTATTTTTTTTGCACTTTTTTCCTTTGGATTTTATAGTGACCCTACTTGGTATTGGCCGAAAATCTTTATGTTCCCGGTCTTGGATGTGCTCAAACAGTCAAAAGAACACATTTTCCGGATGCAAAAAAAATTTGCACCTGGGGGTGGAGAGGGGGGTCGGAGGGCGGTGGTGTGAGAGGCTTGCTCTCGAGCTCAAACCAACAGATGTTCACTACCGTGGCCTCCGGCGGCTGGGGGGCGGAACCCCCCAGACCCCCCCATGCGACATGTGCTATCTGTCAGTTGTGTTGTACTTGAGCGTATGCGACTATGGAGCCAGGCCAACAGACGTTCGCTAGCGTGGCCTCCGGCGGCTGGGGGGCACCGCCCCCCAGACCCCCCTGTGGCTTGTGCCTGGTCTTGGAGCCAAGCTTGCGCGTACGGGGCTGGGCATATCGGTTCACACCTCGCGGGAGGCTGGGCCGAGCCTAATCTCTCAGAGACGAACACCTTGCGAATGCGATCGGGTTTGCGGGCTTGCGGCTATGACATCTCGAAAGGGTCGTCGGGGCCCGTGATATGTTTCGGGTTCACTTGGTGGGCATCCGTGGCGAGGAACCACGTGTATGTGTGCGAGGAAGCAAGGAGATACCACACCGGAGCCACACAGCACCAGGTCGACCTGGATCTGGTCGAGCTCAGGGGGAAGGAAGCACAGTCACCAAAGTGAGTCACCACCGCCGGCCTCAACCACCAAACTGCAACGCAGAGGTTCCGCTATTCTCACAAGGAAGGCGCCCTGGGATGTACAGTGATTTGTGTGCAGCATCAAGAGGCACTGACCGCCTTGAACAGAGAGGTAGTGTACAGGTGGCGAGCAGTGGGAGGGCGTGCTGTGTCCTTCCACTTCCCCATCTACCTCCATTCGTTCACCGTTGTTGATAGCGATTTTTTCGCCATTTTTTCGAATCGTATGCATCGGTGAAGCCGAGTGAATCAAAATAGCGCAAAACTCACACCAAAATCTGTGTCTGAGGCACAGAAATCGTGCAAAAAAGCACCCAAAAAAAAGTGCAAAAAAACCAAAATAGGATTTCGAAAATCGGCCAAAATACCCCCAAAATAGAGCCACACCTGGGTCCCCCTACCCACACCTGGAAATTACCAAAAAATCTGGGACCCCGGCGGCCCCAACCCTAGGGTAGGGTACACGACGCGCTGTCGGGGTCTTCGACTGTCGATTCGACAGTCGAATCGACAGCAAAATCGACTGTCGACTGTCGACAGGTCGACTGTCGATTCGACTGTCGACCCGTCGACAGTCGACAGTCGATTTTGCTGTCGATCGACAGTCGATTCGACCTGTCGACTGTCGACCTGTCGACAGTCGACAGCTGTCGACAGCTTACTGTCGACAGGTCGACAGTCGATTTCGACAGCTATACCTGTCGACAGCTTCGACAGGTCGGATACTGGTTCACTGACCGGTAGACAGCCTGAGTGACCTGACCCGGTCACTCAGACACTGAGTCATCTCAGACCCGTGGGTTTCGTTACCAGTTTCAGATTCAGATCTGCTGATCCAGAACCGCACCCTCTCCTGCCACACCAATTGTATCAGCTGCTCATGGGTCCGAGTGACGACGATAGCAATGACGATGGCTCCATAGCAAAGATGGCTACCACTGTCAAAGCTCATCTGGAACAGAAACTGTCCCAGATGGAAGTCTCCTGTATAAATACAGGGTTCGGGTTTCCCACGAGTGTAACGCAGATACGTGCAGGTGTGTCAAGAGAGTGTGCAGCTCACAGCAGTTCCTCATCCTTGGTTCTGAACCCCACAGTTCTTCGAATCACAGAGACAAGATCCAAACGATCAGGCTTTCCCGGACGCGCGGGGTTCAACTGGTGAAGACCGTTGTTGAGAGACCGTAGCGGAGGTCGACGTAGGCTTATCGCATGCTACGGCAGGGATGAGGACTCAGCCGCCACCCCGGTGGTTTGCAGGTTGAACAGGTTGTGTGGTTCCACTGTTCAACGTAGGTCGGCCTGTCTGATAAGACTCAGCCACCCTGCGGGTCAATTTATTCCAAAAAAAGACGCCTTTGTGACCAAAAGGCAAAATTTCCTCCCGTCAGGCTCCCGTACCACAGAGGCCCGTTGCGGGTTGCCTCTGTGTATGTGTACGTTTTGCGATGACGGGGTGTGGAACCTGGCGTAGACCGAGCTACAACCAGGCGCCGTGGGTCAATTTTTTTAGAAAAGGCCTTGACCAAAGGCATCCCCCTAACACTTAATTGCTCTGCTTCAACCTGAACCGACCCTCTAGGCAGCGTGAGGTGGCTACGTCGAGCCACTTCGTGGACAGCTGCAGTTCCCTTCCCTTGTGTTCCTCTGTCAGGGGAACAACACAATAGCAGCACTTACGTATTGTTTCATTTCAGTCAGCCAAGGAAAGTCGAGGAGTTCGAGCCGTTGAACAGTAACCAGAGGATGACAAGCAGGTTGAATATGAAGCAGTGATCTCCTGTGTACCCTTGGACCCACATTGAACTCGAACTGAAGCCCTCAGTCGTCCTTGACCAGATTCAGACCCGCTTTTCCAGAACCGCACCCCCTCCCTCCACTCCAAGTGTATCCGCTGCTCATGGGCCCACGTGACCACAAAGACTTAATCGTGACTCCATAGCAAAGATGGCTACCACGCTCAAGACCATCTGTGAACAGACGGCGGTCTCCTGTTTCCAGGGGTATGGAATTACCACGAGTGTAATGCAGATACGGTAGGTGTGTCAAGAAGGTTTGCAGCTCACAGCAGGTCGTCATCTTCGTTCTGAACCTTGGTTCTGAAGTCGACAGCTCCTCAAGTCGGAGGCACACAAAGGATGGGTTCCGCAACTGTCCAACTATCTACAGACTCACAGCCCAGAAGGTGCAGTCCAGGTTCCACAGAGCAAATTAAATGTTAGCATTTCTGCACAACTACCGTATCGCAAATCGCAGCGGCGGTAGAAGTGACTGACTCTAAAACGGCGAGGTATCAGTCTTGACGCTGGAAAATTCCATTCGGAAATACCAAACACATCCACAGAAAGTGGAAGGAATGGGCGCCAAGATGATGCGAACGATTTTTGGGGGGAGGAGGGGGGGGACTGCCCTGTATCGTGATACCCGTGAGGGCAAAAAAATACAGGGCAGGGAGGCACAGGCGCAGACACAACAGGGGCAACACATAGGCAGGCAACACTGGATGCAGGGCCAGAAGAAAAATGTTCTCTCGGCTGGGGAGGGAGGGGGGGAGAATTGCTGACGAAATCGGAACGGCTCCAGAGTCACGACCCGACGATTCCAAGAGAGTGACGAGTCAAAAAAGTTGACGACAGTCTATTTCGACAGGAATACCTGTCGAAAATCGACAGAAATACCTGTCGAAATCGACAGTCGAAATCGACAGAAATACCTGTCGAAATCGACTGTCGATTTTCGACTGTCGAAATCGACAGTCGATTTCGACAGGTATTTCTGTCGATTTCGACTGTCGAAAATCGACAGTCGAAATCGACGGAAATACCTGTCGAAATCGACTGTCGATTTCGACAGTCGAAATCGACAGAAATACCTGTCGAAATCGACTGTCGAAATCGACTGTCGATTTCGACAGGTATACCTGCGAATTCGACAGTCGATTTCGACAGTCGAAAATCGACCTGTCGAAACCTCTGTCGAACGACCGGTCGTCGACAGGTCGTTCGACAGGTATTTCGACAGGTAACCTGTCGATTTTCGACTGTCGAACGACCGGTCGAAACGCATGTCGTCTGTCGATTTCGACTGGTCGACATTGTTCCTGACAGCGCGTCGTGTAGGGTAGCCCCCCCCCCTCCCCCCCCCGGCACGGAGAAACTTAACGTTCGACCCGAATTAGCCAGAGGCCTGGGAGGGGGCATCGAGGGTGGGGGCGGGAGCGGTATATCTCTATCTGCCTCAAGAGGGGCTGGGGTCTTCTACCCCACCCTCCTCTCTCTCTCACTTGGGGTTCGGTTTCTGGTCGGCTGCCCTCGTCGTTCGCACTCTTGTGAGCAGATAGCCACTCCCCGCAGAAAACAAGCATCACCAAACGTGCTATTCTATGCACTAACCCCCCGCCCTTCGTCAGCCTCAGGGTATGATTAATAAATCAGTCCTATTCGTGGTAATTTACCCCCCCCCCTTATATTACCCCCCTTTTCCCAAAATTTCCGGTCAGGCGACCCAAAGGGGGGGCGTAAATGACCACGAATAGGACTGATCAATCATTTCAGGGCTTGTGTGTGTAGAAGCGCCAACGCACGTGCTTCTCCACCCACCGCCTCCCCTGTGTGAAGGGGTGAGAGGGGGGGTGGTGGTGCGGAGGTGCACGGCTGGAAAGAGCAGCTTCCTTATCTCTGTCTCCCCCCCTCACTGGCCTGGAGGGGTTCTTGGCGCCTGATGTGGGATCTTTGTATTCGTTTGAAGATTCCAGGCAACTCGTCGTGGCATGCCTCCTCATTGACTCCTGGGTCCTCATCGAAGGGGTGTGTGGGGGACGATGTGTGGCTCCCCCTGATTCAATGGGGGTGGGTGCGCATTCTGTGAAGCGTGCCATAGTCATAACATGGTACCTTTGAGGAACCGGTGTGTCACATATGCTTGATCCGGTTGGCTCTGCCCCCCGCCCCGAGCCAAGTATTTGTCAGAAAAAATCCTAGAAACCCCCGAGGATGCAAAAGAAGGCTTGTGGTGGTGTCGGACGAAGGTGCCTCGCGTTGAATTGGTGCCTGGCGCTGCTGCAAGTCTTTTTGTGGCCCTCAGGATCGCCGTGTGGTCTTCTGAACCCGCATTTGGAACCTGTTCCCAAGGGAACACGGTGTGCGGTGTAAAGTCTGGAGGACCCATTATCTCGGCCTTCTCTCAACTCTCAAAAATGGATTGCCAGGGTTCCTTTGCCTTTTGCCGCCTTGTTGTTCACCCTGGATTGGTGGTGGAGTGCAGAGTGAGCAGAACACTGCTGCAAACCTGTTTAGATCCATGGTGTGCTCAGAGACGTGGCAAGCCGTTGTCGGATTGCCCAGCAGAGCTCCGTATGTGTCTCTGAATGCTCCTTCGAGGTTCGGGGCCTCTCTGCACCGCAGTTGGGTATTGGTGATCACTCAGTCACTTCA
The DNA here is from genome assembly GCA_963210315.1 of Rhynchopus euleeides. Lineage (NCBI taxonomy): Eukaryota > Euglenozoa > Diplonemea > Diplonemida > Diplonemidae > Rhynchopus > Rhynchopus euleeides. Next base: position 156,059 of record OY723263.1, on the reverse strand, counting down.
AGTATTGAACGACGGCTTATCACGTTTCTATACCGTTTCCCTGTGCCGACTGGTGACCAGGGTCACTTCCTGTGCTGCACTCACATGCACCCAGCAGAGTGTTGCGTCTCCTGCACTGTATTGTGGTGATTGTGTCAACGTACAGGCGGATGTTTCTGCTGCGACGAAGGTATTGCGCTGCAAGTTTATCTCGTGAGCTGCAGTAGGTGTCATCGCCCGGAGGCAGGGGGGGTCCCGGTGCGTTTTCTGCTGCGACAAACGAAATCACGTGTGTGGGAGGGGGTTCGTCCTGGATATTCCAGCATCCGAACATGTCTGTCCGTGTATTTTGCCTAGTACACGTGTTGTCCGACAGCAGTGCTTGCGTTTCTTTCTCTTTGCGGGCTTCATCAGCAAGGCACGAGTTGTTGCGCGCGTTAACTGCATGCGCAAACTCGCGCCGCCAGTGGAGGTCGTACACCTTTCTGTCCTCTTCCCTCAAACCTGTACGTGACGACGGGTCCCCCTACGACCACCTGCCCCATCTGTTCGACCCAAGGAAGGGTGCCGCTGCTGATGATCCTTGCGAATGGCGTGCCTCGTTGGTGTGCAAATGTCAGGGTCCTGTGCAAGATGGCAGTGCCAGCCCAGGCGGTTCACAGAGCAGGCAGTGTGGACGGGGGCGGGGGGTCATCGCGTATGGTTCTATTTCTAAGTGGATCGCGATGTCAATCCGATACCTTGTCGTTCCGTTGTAATGATAATGTTCCATGAAGTCCGCGCGTCGTCTGGAAGGGCCCAAGAATCTGACGGCCTCCTCTGGCTGAGGGTATACCTTCGATGGTCGGGTGGTGCCATAACTCAATGTTTTGTTCGTGTGTACTTGTGGAGGTGTGGTGTGTTAGGGGGAAGCTTCAGTGCTGGCAGCCTTGCGGAAGCCCAAGAAACATGTGTGTTCAGAGAATCTCACGCTGGCTCACAGCAGTTCATGCAGAGCTTGTTTCCTCACGCCCACGCACGGTGAGGTGCAGAGGACAAGGCAGAATGATGCCTTGATGAGTGTGGTGGTGTGAGGGATCGCCACACGACAAAGAATGACAAGGCCCCTTTCCCCCTCCAGAGTTGGCAGTGCAGCCTCGGGGCGTGGGTACGACTGTGTTGTTGATGTGCACCTCAGACCTCTCCCCAACCTCCAACCCGCAATTGCAAAAAATGCCCATCCCAACGCAGGGCACACCCATCTCCTCGCAGCTCGCACACAAGCACTCTTGCGGAAGAACAATGCAGTCGGCAAAGTGTGCCGTCGTGCTGCTGGCGATGACGCTGGGCGTCGCTGAGGCACAGCGCGGTGGGCGTGGGGGTGGTGGCGGTGGTGGTGGGCGTGGCGGGCGTGGTGGCGGTGGGAGGGGCCCGCGGCCTGCACCGGGACCAGCGCCCGTGCCGCCCCCTGTTGTGCCCCCTCCGACGGGCGGTGGTGGTGGTGGTGGTGGCGCCCCTGCACCTGTGCCTCCGCCGACAGGTGGTGGTGGCGGCGGTGGCGGTGGCGGTGCTGGGAACCTCGGGCAGGGGATCGTGGCGGCGGACCGTGCGCAGTACCAGCCTGTGGTGCAGGCCATTGCAGATGTGATCCAGTCGCAGCCGGGGACGTTCCGCCCCCTGCTGGTGCGGCTGGCGTGGCACACGATGTCGACCTTCGACGCGTCTGCGCGCCCCATCGGAGGGAGCGTGGGCGGGTGCGTGCGCGTGAACCCGGAGGCAGGGCTTGCGGACAACCGCGGGCTGGACGTGGCGACGCGGGCACTCGAGACAGTGAAGAGGGCGCACCCGTTCGTGTCGTACGCGGACCTGTACCTGCTTGCGGGGAACACGGCGCTGGAAATGATGGGGAGCCCGACGCTGTTCTTCCGCCCCGGGCGCAGGGACTTCGTCGCCCCGGCGGAGACGAACCAGCAGTGCGTGGACGACAACGAGCGGCTGCCGACGAAGCACTTCAACAACGACAACTTCCCGCACCCGGAGACGCTCGACTACATCTTCGACAAGTTCGGTGAGCTGGGGATCTCGCTGAACAACGACCCGCAGGCACTTGAGAAAATTGTGGCTCTTTTTGGAGGCCACAACATGGGGGAGACGCACCTGGCCGTGAGCGGGAACCAGGGGCGCTGGACAACGGACAACCTCGTGTTCGGGACGGAATATTTTTTCAACTTGGACAATGGGCCGTGGGGAAGGTCTGTTTTTAGCATTGGTTTTTGTTTGTTCGTTGCCGCTCGGGCACCTTATCCACTGCGAGAACATCTGTGATGTGTTGTGTTGACTGGAAACATCACACCAGAATCCAATCCACCACATTCACAACCCCACAGGAACACCGCCGAGACACGTGGGACCGACCTGCAGTACCGCGGCGGGCCCGGGCGCCGGTCTGTGATGCTGCCGATCGACATGGCGCTGCGTGCAGACAACCGCCTGCGCAACATCGTGCGCCAGTTCTCGCGCGACAGGGCCGCCTACGAGACCCACTTCGTGGCAGCGTGGCGCCAGATCCAGGAGAACGGGTTCTAGTGACGGGGAAGTTTTTCGCATATAAGGCGATGCGCATGCAGGATGCTGCGGGTTGTTTTCTTCTTCTTTTGCTGTCTCTATAGGACCGTTGGTGTTAGGAGGAACTGCGCCTTCATCTGATCACTGATCTGATTTGATTTCACTTTTGCTTCGCTTTTGCTGGTCCCTGTTTCAGGGCGAGGTGAGGGCCACGGTGATAGTGACTCGGTATTTTGACTTCTTTTTTCATTTTCCCTTTTCCCCTTTTCCAATAGACGCGGTCCCCCCACACTGGGATCGCTGGAATCGAATCTACCACTTTTGAACTGTTCTTCTGTGTGTCATCACTGCCACTGCGGACTGCCACTGTCGCTGTCCCCCCTGTCCCTGTGTCAGCGGGAGAGCGAGGGTTGGCGGCATTAGCAACACACCCACACACACCCAGCACTTTGAACCTTGGTTGTGCCTTGGGATTCCCGACAGCACAACCCGGGGAGAAACAGAACCAATACCAACCCGAGAACGCCGCGCACAGGCACCGTTGCCCCGCACGGGGACAACTGGCTATGGCTCTGGCTGTGGCTATATATAAATGTCCCGAGGGATACTGTTGCCTCGCACACGGCGGACGCATGCTGCGGGCGATGCCGCGCAGGCAGGCGCTCTGCCTTGACTTGACTGACTTACTTGACTTCACTTCACTTGATTTGCTGGATTCGCTTCACTGCAGTCGGCTCGACTCGGGTCGGGTTGACGAATCGACGCAGCTCTGTTTTGTTTGTTTCAAAACGTGCCTGTTGCGCACACACGCATCAGGCACTGGCACCCTGTGTCCGCGGCACGTGACGCCTCCGTCACTGTGCGTATTAGGGACTTGGACGCAGACCGGAAGTCCGGTTCGATCTTCCACCTTGGATGACTCCCCGCCCCGAGCACCCTGTTTCTGTGTTCCTGGAACTGCTTCTCTGTAGTGTTTGGCACCCTTTTTGCTTCAAACGTTGCCCCCCTTGATGCCTCACACCCTGCAGCTCCCGTTGCATTTACACATTACACTGATGGCAAGCCCTGCCACGTCTCCGAAGGGCCCACGTCCCGGGAAGCAGGACTGGAAGGTCAAGATTGAACTTACCACGCAGCAGAAGGCCGAGATCAAACAGGCCTTTGACCTTTTTGACGTTGAGGGTACTGGGAAGATCAAAGCTAAGGACATAAAAGTCGCACTGCGTGCGTTGGGGTTTGAGCCGAAGAAGGAGGAGCTGAAGCGGCTGATCTCTGCCGTCGACAAGACCGGATCCGGCGAACTCGACTTTAATATGTTCCACGAGTGCCTGATGCGGAAGATGGGGGAGAAGGACAGCAAGGAAGAGACGCTGAAAGCATTTAAGATGTTCTGCGATACCGACAAGCACGAGAGATCTCGGGGTGACGTCATTACCTTTGAGGACCTGAGATCCATCTCGCAGGAGATCGGCGAACAGGTATGTTTCTTTGTGACACAGAACATCTGTCTGCTCTGGCCACTGCGCTTTACTCATCTACATCAATCAACACACGCGAGACCTGACGTTTGGTGGTGCCACACCCTCACACCACGACAACCACCTCCCCACCCTTCATTTTTCCGCTCCCGATGATGGGTCTTTTTGACGATTTCAAACCCCCCCCCCCCGCAACAGATGACTGACGAAGAGCTTCTCGAGATGATTACATTCGCAACAAAAAACCGCCCGAAGGACAAGAAGGTGAAGGAGTCTGTGCGCGACGCGGTGACGGAGGAGGAGTTCATGCGGCTCCTGAAGAAGACGAACCTCTATTAGACCAGGCGTCTTGCCACAGGCCCTTCTCAGAGCCCCCCCCCCCCCCCCGTGCCAACACACCCCTATGCAGTGCAGGGCGCCCCCATCTCCGCCACACCTGCCGCAACGCAGGGGCAGAGCGAGCGCCGCTGCTCCCCCCTCCCTCCCCCGCCCGACGGCTCTATCCCACGCCCTTTGCGTTCGCCGCACCAAACTTGGCGCAGGGGCTTTCCTGGCTTCCTCAATCATCGCAACACTCTCCGTCGTGCTGATGTACCTCACCTCACCCCCGCCCCACCCCCGCCGCCTTTTCAACAACCTTTCTCAACCCCACAGCGTTTGAGCTTCGTATGGGAGAGTTACACTTTGCTACGACACACCCTTTCCTTCTTCTGCAGGCAGGGGGGAGACCAGATGGGGACTCCGTTGCGCCTGTCCATCCCTTTGCCGGGGGGTGTTGATGAGTCCGAATTCCTGGAGCACTGCGAGCGCTTCGGGGTTGTGTCGGATGTGACAATTAAAAATGCCTTTGCCACCGTGACCTTCGAGAGCGCCTCCGCAGTTCTGGACGCGGGCATCTTCGAGCAGATGCATGAGTTCGGCGGCCAGCACGGGATGCGCTTCATCCTGAACGACAAGGAGTACAAAGGGATCGGGGAGTACCTCCTCCTAGAGTACCCAGACCCCTCCATCTCCCTGCAGGACATGCAGGACTACTTCTCCAAGTTTGGATCCCTCTACAGCATCACCATCGTGTGTGAGACGGGGGATGTGCTTCTGACCTTCAACACCAATATAGATGCGGAGAACGCGGCAAATTTTCCAGTGGAACACCAGGTGCATGGGCTGAACCTGCAGCTGCGCATCATGAAGCCGCAGAGGCGCGTCCTCTATGAGGAGGTGCTGGCGAAGCATGTCGCTGGGCAGGACGCAGCGCTGCGTGCCAAGGATATGGCGAGGGAGAAGCAGCTGGAGCAGACACGGATCCCTCCACGTGTGCCGCGTATCCAGCCTAAGAAGCAGGAGGTGCCCGAGGCGGAGGCGCTGCAAGATGATCTCGCGGTGGATATGGAACATTCTGCAGAGGATCAGGCGGCACCAGCTGCCGCAGTTGTGCCGCACAAGCAGAAGATTGTCCGCCGGGGAGGGCCGCAGGCGATCACCCCGTCAGGCAGCAGCCACCCGCTGATGAAGGCGGTTCAGGCAAAGATCCTGCCTTGCGCGCGTTACAAACCCTATCCGTGATCCGTCACGTGGTTGTGGTGGGGGGGGTGGGCCTGTCGTGGGGTTGATGAGCTCAGATTTCACACAGCGCCGTGTGTGGTGGGGGGGGAATCGGCTTAGAGACTCAGAGGGGGTTGTAACCCGTGTCCCGGCGCAGCGTTGTTTGCTTTGCCCCACACACACCCACCTGCCCTTCCCCCTACCCCCCCCCCCCCCCTCGCGCACTCCCGTCCTGACAATAAGTCAAACATAACACTGTACACTGCGCACCCACCGTTGGGTCTCAGAGAGTGCCTGAGGGTGCATTGCAGGGAGGATCTGCCGAGTGGAGGGGCAGGATGGGGTGTACGGCGAGGGTTGCGATCTGCGTACGTGTACATACCGCATGTGTGCATAGAGAAATGGGCGTGTGGGTGGGGGGAGGTCGCGTCACTTTTGCAGTCGGGACACGAGTGTGTCGGGGAGGCAAGCTTGAAAAAAACGTAGAGTGGGCGGAGGGAGGGGGGTGCAATGCTGTTTCAACTCGGAACAGCCTCAATTTTTTTTCCGCTGCCGCTGCCGCCGCCACCCTATACACCCCCTGCGGCACCTTGCGCTGCCCTTTCCTGTTCTTGATCGCGTTGGTTGCCCGGCTTGGCGCAAGCCGGGCATTTCATCCCCACCACCCTGCAGGATTCACAAGTCACACAACAGGCCGCAATGAGCCTCCAGGTCGTCATGGCAACCATCATGATGTCGGGCCAAGAGGTGCCCCAGCCGACGTCTGCGGGCGCGTTGAACGTCACCGCAATGACGACATTCTACGGCGCGAAGGACAAGTGCCCCCCTGGGGGGTCTGTGGCTTTCCCGCAGCTGCGTGAGGAGGCGGGCGGGCTGGGCACGTGGGAGGACCCCATCACGTGCGCTGCGGCGAGGAGTGCGCTGGACCCCGGGGCGCGCCTGTATGTGCCTGGGCTGCTGAAGTATTTTGTTGTGGAGGATGACTGCGAGGCGTGTGAGCGGAGCTGGAAGGAAGGGGGGCGCTACCATGTGGACCTGTGGCTGGGGGGCACGGAGGTGCTGCCGGGTGCGGGGCTCGTGGAGTGTGTCAATGCGCTGGCGAAGAAGAAAGCCACAGTGATGCTGCGCCCGCCGAAAGACCTCCCCGTCGACACCACGCCTCTGTACGACGCTGCGCGGGAGGGGTTCCGCGGGTGTGCCGTCCCCACCGACCGCTGCTTCGACGTCTCGCCGAGCTGTGGTGTGTCATGCGAGACGTCCTTCGCAGCCACATGCGCAGACTGGGCGAACCGGTTGCAACTGAACCAGACACGCTTCCAAATCCTCAACAAGCATCTCGACTGCAGCCGTGTCGTTGCAGCAGGTTCCGATGTCTGCATGGGCGGGACATGTGGCAACTGAGCGGCTTTCCTCAAATGGGATGGAACCCACACGGTTGAATCTGCGAGTTGTGAGAGCAGATTCCCAACGCCCACCCAGCCAGCAGTGCCATCAGTCCTCTATGGGTGCTGCAGCAACGGCAGAGCCATGAGGTAGCATGCCCCCACTTCAGCGATTCTTCGTGTCGATCTCGCAGTTCGTCAGATCGCCTTGAGTGATCTGCAGGGAAGAATCTGAAGAAGGGTCGGACGAATATCGAAAGATCGTGTCCCTTTCATTAACTTGCCATGATCGGCGTGGCTTCCCTCAGCTCGAGTGGTTGTGTCGGGGCCGCCCCCACCCCTGTGTTTATGTTTCATGCCTCGCTTCTCCCTTTGGGGGTTCGTGTTTCAAGTGATGCCTGATCGAGCCCCCTTCACTTCAGGGAAGGGTACATCTCATGGCACTCCCATCGGAATAATCGGAAGCAGAGACCGGGCTGAAGTGACGATTTTCATTGTGCAGTTTCAGCAGATATGCACGTCGCTCACTGGCCTGTCCTGCAATACGTGTTGTCGATGGACACAATCCCATTTCCTCTTGTTTCCAGGTAACCAGAGTCACATTGTGACAAACCGACTCTTTCGGTTGCATCGCCCTTCAATCAAATCATACTATTCATGGTGCCTTCGCAGAACATTTGAGTCTGTGAATAACTCTGTCCAGTCTGTACGGCCTGCTCACAGTTTGACAGCAAGCGACGAACCATTCGCTTATTTGGAAAAGCTGGCTGAGAACACGTAAGTCTTTGGCCGTTGGGATTGAGAGGTATTCGTTCATACCCAGAGATATGTATATCTCTGGGTATGAACACTTGGCTTTGCCCTTTTTTGAGAGTTGTGCCCACAACGCACGAAATTCGGCAAAAAAAATGACACCATGATTAACATCAGCACCACCACAGAGCAGACGTGATGTTTCTCGCGATCGGCGGATATCCTTCGCCTCTTCCACCCCCTTCTTTTTATTTTCAATGCACGCAGTCTCTTGTCTCCAGCAGGGTTTGCGGGTGTACCACGTCTTGTTCCAGGTCTCCGCGGCGCCGATCTGGTTGTAGTGTACCACGCGAAGTCATTTTCGCAACCCCTGCATAGCCTTTCTCTGCAAACGTGATCCCTCAACCCCAGGCCCCCTCTGCCCTAAACAAGTTGCTTGTCACAGTGGAAGGGTCGGTGAGAGTGTACGGGCATGCGCTGACTCATCAGGTCGCGCTTTTTCCTATTGACCTCAGCGGTTGCAGATGCGCTGAACTTAAGCATATCACTCAGCGCAGGAAAAGAAAGCAACAGCGATACACTCCCCTAGTGTGTTGTGGTCCAGCAGCACTAAACCGCCGATTTACGGACCACACCACACTGCCGCTTGTGCCCAAACAAAACCCGGACTCTTCCCTGATAGTCGTCTTGTACACCCTGGGTGCGGACAGAAGTCGATCGAATATCAACAGATCTGAGAACGTGCTTTTGGGTTGCTCCCTCTTTCTCCCGCTCGTCAATGCTCATCAACAGTGAAGCTGCATTGCCAGCAGCAATGGGGGTTCGATCAATTTTGTTTTTGCTGCTCAAAACACTGCGCAGCTCGTGTATTGGGGGAAATCCGGGAAGGGCGGTGCTGGTCACGACAGGTGTCGCCATTTACAGATTTTCTGTCATTGTGCACCACACTGTGGTCCGCTGAGGCTGGAGTTGGAAAAGGGCCCGATTCACACCTGATAGTCGGGTGTGGCGCTGATTTGAGACTCCCGATTTCACTCCAGCCTCTGGGTGGTGCACGCCTTCTGACTTCAGGCGAAGACAGTCACATCAACTGGATGTGCATTGCAGAAGTCCGAACAACAGGGCTGCAGTTTCATTTTCAACCTGACTGTGACAGAAGGATGTTCCTTGTTCCAGCCCACTTATTTCTGGATACTTCGAGCACCTATGTCCGAAGGCACGATTGCAGTTCAAGCCAGCAAAACAACCAAATTTGGCAGTGTTTTCCCTATCTCCGGCACTATCACACAGGATTCTTTTGGATCTACTTTGCCCTTCTTTGAAATGAAAAGTGAATCGAATTGGTGTACCTCCAATGCCATGTGCATTACCCTGTGGAACAAGAGTCTCTGGTGTGAGTGATGATGGCCTGAATATTCCTTCAAGATCAGTTGCTTGCGGCTGCATGTTCCGCGTGCCTTGTCAAGTTAGCTCGGTTAGCGGCAGTCTTGAGACACGGACCAAGGAGTCTGCCACGTGTGCAAGGCTTAGGGTGTCCTCGCCACAAGCCACACTGGGAGATGTGCCACTCCGTAAGGACGCAGCACAGCCTGATCCTGATATGGTCAGGGTTGCATCACATCATCATGATGCAGCGTGAAACCACCCTTTGTGGTCCTTTGTTGGTTTCACTTCTTTGAGGCTTGGACCTTCTGGATGACTGTCACTCAAGTCCCAGGCACCGACACAGTTTGGCACAGAGTGAATGCGTCGGGTCGGGTGTTTTGTCCGAATCCCATTATTGCCGAAGTGTTGAGATTGGATTCCAAGCAAAAAGCTGCATCTCTGCATGCAGTTTTTTCGAGCCAACCCTTCTGGCCGCTTCGCAGGACGAATGCCAAGAACCCGGAAATCTGTTGCATTAATCGTGGGATGCAGGACGTTCATCGTTACGTGACTACATGTATCAGAAGCATCTTTTGCTTCTCGTCTTTCCTCAAGGCCACGACATTCGGCCAAGACATTCCTCGTGTCTTGCATTTGATGCAGGGTCTCTTCATACAGGAGTATTTATGCTTGTTTATTCTATCGTTTTCCCTCAATCGGCAGCAGCGAGCGTGAGCGAAGTGGGTTCGCTTAGGTGTTGCCAGTGTTCTTTCATTGATTTATGGTGCTTTATATTTTTTTGGGACCGAAACCATCACACTACCCGGACAGTCCGTGGCCGTTATCTCAAATCCACCCGGCTATTGAGCTCCTGAACCGCCGAACCCGAAGGCAGACGCGAAAGAGTAATGTTTGAGAGTGCATTGTATATTGATCTCCGAGTCCATCGTTGGGTGATGATGCATCTCGGTATGTTCGACACGTCTGCCGGGAGCGCCGGAGCAGGAACAAAGCCATGTCCGTTGGGGCGCAGATTGTGTGGAGGTCGCATCAGCCTGTCCGCTCGGTGTGCCCTGCACGACAGTACGCCAACCGGAATTCCAAGACCTGGGGGTGGGGTCGTCGCTTTGGTTTGCTGCAAACCAAGAAACATCCTCAAAACAAGAAGCCCTTCGGGTGTCTTCTCTCTGGGTGCTTTTGTATCCCATCGCGTCCGTGTGAACATCCAGTCAGAACACCCGAACCGGGCAGCACTGCGCCCCTGAGGTGCCTTGGGGCTGCACGGGCACCAACAAACGAAGGAACGAACCTCTTAAGAAAATTCTGGATTTTGTGGGCTCTCGGCCCTGGCATGATGATGCGCTACTCCTCATCGCCGTGGCGAGCCACCCCCGACATTCTTCATCCTCCGATGGGTGTCGCTGGGTGAGGGGCACGAACGTCCCTCGCGCCCCCCTCCCCCCACAGGGGTGTCACCCGGGTTTTTTTAGTGGGTTTTTTTGGGTTTTTATCATACATTGGGCGTTATTCCGTTACCAGTAACGGTAATAACGTTATTTTTGCGTTATTTTTTGACCCCAAAAAAGGCAGCATTTCCCGGTGAATCTGACCCGAAACTCGGGTCCCTACCCCCCCTAAAAGAATTTTCTTGGGTAAAATATCACTCCAGGTGGGGTAATCAGGCAGGGGAAAAAAACAACAAATCACAACGAATCACACCCGATCACAACAAATCACAACATTTTTCACTGATATTTGTTGTGACGTGTTGTGATTTGTTGTGATTTGTTGTGACAAGGTGTGATTTGTTGTGATTTGTTGCGATTTGTTGTGATTTGTTGTGATTTGTTGTGATTTGTTGCGATTGGTTTGTGTTCGTGTTTTTTTGCTGGTGGGGGGGGGGGGGGGCTCCCCCCAACACGGTGGGATCTTGTAAATTTTACATGTATAACTACAAGTATATACATGTATTATACATGTATAATACATACATTGGGCGTTATTCCGTTACCAGTAACGGTAATAACGTTATTTTTGCGTTATTTTTTGACCCCAAAAAAGGCAGCATTTCCCGGTGAATCTGACCCGAAACTCGGGTCCCTACCCCCCCTAAAAGAATTTTCTTGGGTAAAATATCACTCCAGGGGGCCACTCCGTGATGTCAAAAAATTGGAAAACGTTTTCTCCTAAAATAACGCGTTATTTTTCCGTTATTTTCATGAAAACTTGCGTTATTCGGACAATTTTGCGGGCGGATGGTGTAGTTTTTGGTGGAGATGGCTCCAGAATACCCCCCTGGGACCATTTTTTGGATAATAACGCACGGACATGTCGAGTTTCGTGAAAAAATCATGTTTTTTGGCTTTTTCAAGGCAAATACTGCAGAAACCCCTGCAACCTTGCAGCATCCAATGTTCCTGGAGTGAAATTTGGAGTGAAAATCACTCCAAAATCACTCAGTGTGGACGCAGAAGTGAATCCTTCAGGAATACACCCGCACACCTCACATTGGCGGTGTATAAACCACCTGATATTTTTACTCGTTACGAGCGACGAAGTAGCGCGAAGTAGCGACGTGCCCATTTTTTCCCGGTCCGTTCTAAAATAGTTACGTTCCAAAAGTCCGTTACTGGTGCTGTCAAAGACGCTTCGCACAATATACGCACGAACTACCCAAAGTACGCTCGGGCTACGCACGAAGTACGCAGGAACTACACAATTTGAACTTTCTTGCACCCCCCAGTCATTATTTGCACGCACTCCAGGTCCCATATTTGCACCAGTGCAAATATGAGACCTGGAGTGCAAATATGAGGAATTTCCGAGTTCGTCGTGATGTGCAAAACATGACTGGGTTGTGCAAGAAACCATCATCTGCACCCCGTATCGGCCTCAATTGCACCCTCGTGCAGGTAAAAAAAGGCCTCGGGCCTCCGGCCCTCGGACCGTTTTTTAATTACGCACACGACCTTCGCGCGGAAAGTGTCATTCAGCCCTGCCAAACGTGCTCTACACACCACCCCCTTCATCAGGCAAGTGGGTTTGTAAGGGTGTGTGGAAGCGTCAACGCTCGGGTGCAGGAAATTTACATTTTGGTCGCAAATGGCGTTACACATGCACTATGCACAACGTGTGCACGATTTCGGCAGAACTACGCACAACCAACGCAATTTGGACCTTTCAACAACACCATTCACGGTACTTCGATTTTGGGTGGGAAAGATGGGGCAAGGAAGTGGCAAAAACTGCGAAGAAGGTCGAAAATTTTCACATTTTCATCAGAAACCATATTCAACGGATTCCAATTTTCGGGTGAAATCAAGCAGGTTGGCACAATGGCTCATGTTCACCCAAAAATGCACCTACCAAACCTCTTTTGCTTGATTTTTGGGACGGCATGGGTGATCCAGAGGCCAAAAATCACGATTTTTTCACCAATTCCTTCGACAACGGACAGTTCCAGACCACAAGGACCACATTTTGGGGTCAGAATTTTCTCGGTCAAAAAATTCGAAAAATCTGAAATCTCTCGGAATTTTGAGCATTTTTTGAGATTGGCATGCCCATTTTAGACCCTTTGCGTGGCTCTAAACCCAAAAATTTGCTCGAAAATGGCCTCAAATAGCCTAAAACAGCCCATTCTGGCCACCCCGAAAAAAAATTCGAAAAGGGTCCCCCTATAGAAGTTGCCCAAAAATACCGAAAATAACGCGGTATTACCGGTAATAACGGTAATAACGTTACCGATAACGTTATTACCGTTCCTGATAACGGTAATAACGGTATTACCGTTATCGATAACGGTATAACGCGGAAAAATAACGTTACCGATTTTCGGATAACGTTATTCGGCCGTTCTGGAACGTTATTAACGGTAAGTTATTTTACCGAAAAAATAACGGTATTACCGTTACTGGTAACGCAATAACGCCCGATGTATGATAATACTTGCATGTCAACTATTATACATGTATAATACATGTATATGCCTGAAATATACATGTAAAATACATGTATATCAAGAAAATGTCACTCCAGTACAGCCGCTCTTTACTCGTATTTTGTTTGTGATGCGTTGACGCTTCCACACACAGGCGCCCCGCTGAAGTATCTCCCCTCTGCCCCCTTGGCGCCCCTCTTCTGACTGATATACCTCCTGTGTCCTAAACGCTTCCCTGATAAAAAGTTTGCGTTGACGCTTCCACACACAAAACCTCAACTCCTGTGATGGGGGAGGCTAGTGGTGTGCGGAGCACGTTTGGCTGTGGTGGAGTGACATTTTCTGCTCACAAGTGTGCGTAAAAAATGTCACTCCAGTACAGCCGCTCTTTACTCGTATTTTGTTTGTGATGCGTTGACGCTTCCACTCAGGACCCTCATCCGGAGGGACGTGGCCGTCCCTGGTCTCTCGGGACGGCCGCGGAAGTTACGCGCCGGGTATCGGGCGTGTCTCCAGGAAAGCCGGGTCTGCCGCTTGCTTACCCCGGGTGTATTCGTCAGCTCTCTGGTCCTGGGAAGCCACCCACTGCGGTCGGAGCCGCATCCTATTCTTCCGGGCGATGGTGAAGATCTCCTGCAACACCAGGTTGCCGCGGAAGTTGGAGCAGTGGCCCCTGCGCATCGAGAACACAAGGGGGAGGTTGTCGATGTAGCATGTCACGGTCATGTCTGTATACCTCTGAGCCAGTCGCAGGCCTTGCCAGACGGCGTGTGCCTCCTTTAGGAAAATGTGCGCCCCCTCGTCCGCTCCGCGGAACGTTCCCTGTGCGACTGTCTCCCCCTCTGGCCTGACTAGAATGGCGGCCCACTCGCGCGATGATGCATCTGTCCATAGCGATACCACGAAGGGGGGGTCAGTCGCGGCCCGCCAGTCGTTCACTGCGATGAAGCGCATACGGTCCACAGTCTCACGCTGCACCGAGGTGGGTACTGTGCATACTGCATCCCACGTACCCCCTTCCGCGTGTGCCCGCTTCGCCACTCGTCGGATGAATGAAAGGGCTGCCGGCATGTAGCACATTGGGGCGCGCATGACGTAGGACTGCCACACGAGCGCACCGAACACCCGAAACACCCCGCGCGGCGTCGAGCTCCCCTCGAGCAGTGCCCCCAGCTCGCTGCGCTCGATGATCTTTCGGATCCAGGCCGGGTCCATCCTGAAAGTGTGCCGTTGTAAGTCGAACTCGATGCCGAACACGGAGAAGTGCTGTGTCGGTCTTCCGTGCTGTGGGTCGTCGAAGTTCAGCGCCGCTCGGACTTCCCTGCACCGCCCGAGGAAAGCAGCGTATTGGTTCGCCACCTCCTCTCGGGTTCGCCCCAGCACCACGAAGTTGTCGATCCAGCAGATCCCCTGGCTGGGCGGGAGCAGCACCCTTGCGCTCCTGTTCGCGATAGATGGAGAGTGCGACCAGCCCATGCACATGACGGTGAGGAATGTCTTGATGAACTCGTCGCGTTCACCCCCGACCCAGACTCCAAAAAAGCGCTGGATTTCCTTCTGCACTGGGAACTGGTAGAACCAGCTCCGCGCGTCCGCCATCACGACCCACTCTGCGAGAGCAATGCGTCGCGTCACCTCGATGATGTCGTCCAGGCGCATGTCCGGGGGTCGGACCATGTGCTTGTTGAGCGGCCTGGCGTCGACGATGAAGCGTAATCCTCCCGACTTTTTGGACACGGTGAAAGCCGGGAGGGTGAGGTAGGCGGCAGCATCCGCCTCCTTCAGCACTCCGAAGCCCTCCAGGTCGTCGAGGTGTTGCAGCATGTGTCGGGATACCTTGCGGTGGCGTCTGAACGCCTCCCTTGCGCCTGGCAGCAGCGCGTTCTCAAATACCCTCGGCTCCCGGATCAGATCTATCACGCCGTCCAACTCCCCTGCCGTGTCCATCTCCACCAGCCTGTCGAGGTCGAGCCGTGTCTTGCAGATCGGTGCGATGGCTTCACCGTGTGTCCCCGCATCACGCCCCTCCTTTGCCGGCCGCAGCAGCTTGTCTCCCGCGCACACCGCGAGGTCGCTCTCATACCCGTTTTCAATGCCTGGCCCGTACGACTCGTCGGTGTCCGGGTCGTCTTCGGTCTGACCCACTTCCTGATAAGCCTCCTGTGGCGCCATCAGGCGTCGGAGCTTTGCCGGGAAGTGTGATGATGATGTCTGCGGGTCCCCTCCCCGCTTCGTTCGTCTCCGCCGACGCCTCCTCACTGGTCGATCTTCGCTGATATCCTCGCCGTGTCTCTCGCGCGCGCATTCTCCGCCGCCGACACGTAGCGAATCACCCCGTCCACTGTGGCATGTCGTGACAGCAGCCTGACTTCCTCCAGGGGCACTCCCTTCCTCGCCAGATGTGTCAGCGCGCCGCGGCGGAGGGAGTGTGTAGTCAGAGTCGCCCTGGCTCTCTTGATTGCCTTTGTCGCACAGCGGTACCCTACACTTGGGGGGAACAGGGTTGTCTGCTTGCGTTTTTCTGCCTGCCTGAGACGCCGCTCCAGGATCTTCCGGAGGCCTGCCTGCAGGGTGATGCCTGTGATGTGCCCGACACGGAACGGGTCCGACTTTGACTGCGTCCAGCGGATGTTGACTACGTCGTTGGTCCGGGTCCGGCTGAACATCCTTCACGTCGAGGCGGAGTGCATCTGACACGCGCGCAGCCCCCCTCCACATGATGCCCAGCAGCAGCTGTACCAGTCGGCGCGGTTCGCGTTCGATCGCCCTTCGAATGTCCTGTGGGGTCGCGGGTTGTGCCTGGCGCTTCGGCTTCAGCGCTCCCTGCCGCTTGAGCGCGCGGCGGTAATCGCTGAGGACCTGGACACTGTCGAGCGGGTAGCCCTCGAATCTCCTGAGGGCCCCTGCGATGTTGTTCAGGTACTGCAGGGTCGAGGACGTCGACAGGCCCCCCAAACGTTGGCTGGTCGCCCATAGCATCGCGCACTCGTCGTGTGGCGGCATTCTCCCCGCTGTGTCTGCCCACTGCCTGCGGAACTGTGTGTACTGGTCGTATGCTCTGCGTAGTGTCTTCCAGTAGGTCGGGGCGAGGGCGTGTGTCAGGGTCTTTTGGAAAGAGTCGCGGATCTCCTTGCACTTCTGGGGTGTCAGCCGGGTGCCCTTCTTCAACGGCCGCCCCCGACCGGTCGGGGGGAGGGTCGGCACGGCCTCCTGGTACAGCAGGCCGTAGTGTCCCCCCTTGTCCGGTCAGTTCCGCTTCCCGAGTCCCTTCGACGCGCGTCCCTTTCCCGCGCTCCGGCCCCTGCCCTTGCTTGGGAGCCGGTATGGCACCGATCTGTCTTCGGCCTTCGCCTCCGCTTTTGCCCACACTGCCTCTTGCTTGGCTCTGCCCTCTTCGATGAACCTCCTGTGGAGGGCAACCGTGTAGTCGGAGGGTGATAGGGCCTTCGCCTTCCCCTGGTAGTGGCGCGCCCCCGCGCGGCCTCGCAGCAGTGCGTAGCTGTTCATCTCGACGATGACTTTGTGGAGTGGTGTCACGAAGGGGGCGACATCGTTTGTCTGCTTGATTAGGTCGAACATTTCGTGCACCCGCTCGAAACGCGACGCCATCTCGTGGTGCCAATCGGGGGCGTCTGGCCCGCTCTCCAGCTCCGCCTTGCGGAACACCCGCGTCACCTCCGCCTTCACAAGGCGCTGCTCGCTCGGCGTTGTCAGCGCGTCTCCCCAAGTCGAGACGACGTGCGCCGTGAAACCCGCGGGGAGGTCCTGGTCGGCCTTCTTCTGGCTGAGTTTCAGCTCAGCTATCTCCTTCTTCTGCTCCTCCACCGTCCCCCTCAGGCCTGTCACTTCGCTCCTGAGCTCCCGGATCTCCTGCAGGATGGTGGCTAGAGCCGCGGCGTTCGTGTCCTCCTTGGGTGGTGGCGCCGGTACCCTCTCGCTGGAGGACTCCTCGTCGTACTCCTCTCCGTCCCACATCTCGGCGTCTGCTTCGTCCCTCTCCCTCTCGAGGGCCTCCCACGTGCACACGGGGCAAGTCCACCCGACTTCCCCCCACATCTCCAGCCACTCGTTCGCCGCCGCCGTCGGGATGCGCTTCCTCAGGCATGACGGCACCGTCGTACGCCCGCACGTGTGGCACGAATGGGCTGTGGCGCCGCCGCCGTGGATGGTGTCGCAGGTGGGGAAGACGCAGCCCGCCCGGGGTGCGACGGCTGCGGTCTTGGCCAACGGGGGAATCGGGATACGGTCCCAGTCAGCCGTGGCGGCGTCGAAGCTTGCCATCTCCTCATGCCTGCCCCCTCTGTCTGTGTTGTGCGGTTCTAGCCGCTGAAGTATCTCCCCTCTGCCGTGTTGTGCGGTGCGAGCCGCTGAAGTATCTCCCCTCTGCCTGCGTTGTGCGGTGCGAGCCGCTGAAGTATCTCCCCTCTGCCTGTGTTGTGCGGTGCTAGCCGCTGAAGTATCTCTCCTCTGCCGTGTTGTGCGGTGCGAGCCGCTGAAGTATCCCCCCTCTGCCTGCGTTGCGCGGTGCTAGCCGCTGAAGTGTCTCCCCTCTGCCGTGTTGTGCGGTGCGAGCCGCTGAAGTATCTCCCCTCTGCCTGTGTTGTGCGGTGCTAGCCGCTGAAGTATCTCCCCTCTGCCGTGTTGTGCGGTGCGAGCCGCTGAAGTATCCCCCCTCTGCCTGTGTTGCGCGGTGCTAGCCGCTGAAGTGTCTCCCCTCTGCCGTGTTGTGCGGTGCGAGCCGCTGAAGTATCTCCCCTCTGCCTGTGTTGTGCGGTGCTAGCCGCTGAAGTATCTCCCCTCTGCCGTGTTGTGCGGTGCGAGCCGCTGAAGTATCTCCCCTCTGCCTGTGTTGCGCGGTGCTAGCCGCTGAAGTGTCTCCCCTCTGCCGTGTTGTGCGGTGCTAGCCGCTGAAGTATCTCCCCTCTGCCGTGTTGTGCGGTGCGAGCCGCTGAAGTATCTCCCCTCTGCCCCCTTGGCGCCCCTCTTCTGACTGATATACCTCCTGTGTCCTAAACGCTTCCCTGATAAAAAGTTTGCGTTGACGCTTCCACACACAAAACCTCAACTCCTGTGATGGGGGAGGCTAGTGGTGTGCGGAGCACGTTTGGCTGTGGTGGAGTGACATTTTCTGCTCACAAGTGTGCGTAATAAAAATACAAGTATAATACTTGCATGTCAACTATTATACTTGTATTTTTACTTGATATACATGTATTTTACATGTATATTTCAGGCATTTACATGTATTATACATGTATAATAGTTGACATGCAAGTATTATACATGTATAATACATGTATATACTTGTAGTTATACATGTAAAATTTACAAGATCCCACCGTGAACAAACCCCTGCAGCCCCCCCCCCCCCCATGTGGATGTTTTTTTGCGGAAGTTTAAGTGTTCCACTTGAGTTTTACAACAAATGTAGACAGCGGGTTTGTCTACTGTTGACCCCCCCCCCCCCTCCGACGTTCACGACCCCCGGAATACCCCAGACCCTGCCCCCCCCCCCCCCCCCCGCACGGCACTTTCTTATTTCTACCCCCACATTTCGCCATAACCCCTCCCTCCCCGTTCCCCCGGCCATATCTCTCTTTGCCTTCACTTCCGACAATAAAACACCCCCCGGCTTCACCCAACCTCATCTCACCCACCCCAGTGTTGTGCACAGTGCTGGTTGTGTCTGCCTGGGAATTGATCCCCCCAGGTTCCAATGATCCTCGCTCCGTACCTGATGAGAGCCGGCGAGAGGAGGACGTAGTATGGAAGGCTCGAAACGTAGACACAACCAGCCGTGCTTTTTACCACAACAAGACTCCTGCCAGTGCGTAGTGTTGTGACCCTCATCTAAATCTGCTTTTTTGCTGTTGCTGCTGGGCAGGGTGTTCTCTTGATATTGCGAACGGAGTACGATTTCATGGCGATAGCAAGGATCGTTGAGGTGTACGAACGCCCCCCCCCCCCCCTCCTATCATGCCCCACCCCTACCCCCCCTGCGACCCGTCGTGGTTCTCAACATCATTACCTCCACACCACTACTGGGTCATAGTGCCCTGCCTCAGACCCAACGCGAAAACCACGGTAGCCACAGGAAATCCAAACAAATTCACATCACGTCACAACAAATCACACCCGATCACAACCGATCACAAAAAATCACAACAAATCACAACAAATCACAACATTTTCACAGTGATTTGTTGTGCTGCGTGGATCTGCGCTGCGTGGATCAACGTGGCACCACCCGTGTGCTCGGCAGGTTGTTTCGGCACCTGTTTTCTCCGTGTCATGCTTTTCGTGAGCGTGTCAGGGATGTTGGCACACGCTGGGGAGGGTTCACATGATGACATAACATATATCAGAAGCACACACCCACGTGGCGCTGTCCTTGGCAGGACTTTGAAAGTGCCGCCTTGATATCCTTGTTGGATAGAACCCTCATATCACACCCTCAATCAGCTGACGATTTGTTGTGATTAGTTGTGATCGGTTGTGATTTGTTGTGATTTGTTGTTTTTTTCCCCTGCCTGATTACCCCACCAGGGGGCCACTCCGTGATGTCAAAAAATTGGAAAACGTTTTCTCCAAAAATAACGCGTTATTTTTCCGTTATTTTCATGAAAACTTGCGTTATTCGGACAATTTTGCGGGCGGATGGTGTAGTTTTTGGTGGAGATGGCTCCAGAATACCCCCCTGGGACCATTTTTTGGATACCGTATACGTAAATATTTTGGAACGTAAATATTATGGAACGTAAATATTTTGGAACGCTGGTGGGTTGGCGTTCCAGATTTTTTTCGTTCCATAATATTTACAGGGCTTTCTGCGACTCGGGGACTTGGACCAGGTGATCGGACGGCATACAGAGTCCCTGACGGGACCTACTCGTGCACTTTTCGCGCGATTCCTGACGCAAGCCGTCCTCACCACCGAGTCCCCAACTGGCCCTGTAAATATTATGGAACGTAAATATTATGGAACGGACCGGCCAAAAATGGGCCCGTTCCATAATATTTACGTTCCATAATATTTACGTATACGGTAATAACGCACAGACATGTCGAGTTTCGTGAAAAAATCATGTGTTTTGGAGGATTCTTCATATTCCTGGATTTCCCGAATTTCCTGGATTTCCCCCGGCCCCTTAGGCGATTTCAGGGCGGACAGGGCGGACATGCCCGGACCCGGAAATCCGGGTGTCCGGATGTCCGGGTCCAATTTTGACCCCCCCCCCCCCCTAGGCATAGCTTCC
Source organism: Rhynchopus euleeides (assembly GCA_963210315.1). Classification (NCBI taxonomy): domain Eukaryota; phylum Euglenozoa; class Diplonemea; order Diplonemida; family Diplonemidae; genus Rhynchopus; species Rhynchopus euleeides. Next base: position 135,820 of record OY723263.1, on the reverse strand, counting down.
ACGGTGGGATCTTGTAAATTTTACATGTAAAAATATCGACTTTTACATGTATTATACATGTATAATACTTGCATGTCAACTATTATACATGTATAATACATGTATATGCCTGAAATATACATGTAAAATACATGTATATCAAGTAAAAATACATGTACCGTAAACGGAAATATTGTGGACCGTAATAAAGGTGAACCGTACTATAGGTGGACCGTAAAAAAGATGGAACAAATGGGATTTTTCCGGAACTTGGAACATTTTTACGGTCCACCTATTTTACGGTTGGGATCGTGGACTTGGCGGTTTTTTTTACGAGTTCCTTCGCGACGAAGTCGCGAAGGAACCAAGGAAATCGTACGGCTGAAGCTGCAGGATTAACACCACAGGGCCTCAGCACAGAGTGTGCACTCACCATCGTCCGGGAACTGTTCTCCCACAGTTACTGCAGGGTGTACTACACTAAAGGAGTACGATTTCCCTGAATTTTTCGGGCACTGATTCACGAATTTACATCTGGAGGGAGCCCGGTGGTCTCAGCTTCTGTCTGCGCGCCCTGCCGTACTGTGGCTGCTTTTGTGGGCTCGTGCAGCAGGTTCTACTTTTACTTCTACCGGAATGCTCCTTGCATGGTACTACACTTCTCGAGGTGTGGTGGTGGGTGAGTCTCGAGGTGAGATCGTGCCTTTTCCACACGCAGGGAGGACTTGCTTCTCTTGCTGGTGTTGGTTGCGGTGGTGGAGGGAGGGTCCAAAGCTGGGAGGTCGGGAGGCCTACGTGTGGGTGTCTGCGGCGTGGAGGCCGCAGTCCGCGCCCCGCAACCCACCAGCCCGCGGGCGAAAAACGCATTGTCTTTTCCATATTCAGTCCCAATATATGGTGGACCGTAAAAAAGATGGAACGTTTGGCCTTTTTTTGGGAACTTGGAACATTTTTACGGTCCACCCTTTTTCCGTTTACGGTATAATACTTGCATGTCAACTATTATACATGTATTTTTACTTGATATACATGTATTTTACATGTATATTTCATGCATTTACATGTATTTTACATGTATAATACTTGTCATGCAAGTATTATACATGTAAAATACTTGCATGACAAGTAAAATACTTGCATGCAAGTAAAATACATGTATTTTACTTGCATGCAAGTATTTTACTTGTCATGCAAGTATTATACATGTATTTTACTTGTCGTGCAAGTATTTTACATGTATAATACTTGCATGACAAGTATTATACATGTAAAATACATGTAAATGCATGAAATATACATGTAAAATACATGTATATCAAGTAAAAATACATGTATAATAGTTGACATGCAAGTATTATACATGTATTTTTACTTGATATACATGTATTTTACATGTATATTTCAGGCATATACATGTATTATACATGTATAATAGTTGACATGCAAGTATTATACATGTATAATACATGTAAAAATCGGTATTTTTACATGTAAAATTTACAAGATCCCACCGTGTCCGATAAGAATCCGACCCCCGGACCCCTCCGACCCCCGACCCCCGACCCCCCCTTAGCAAAACTACCCCCCCCTCCCAAAAAATCTCGGGGGTTTCCCGGGGCAACGCGGTTCCCCCCTCTCCTGCGTTGTTTGGGCTCCGTGCGGATCGTAGTGGGGTCACTTTGTTGGTGCAGGTGCCACAGAACACCTCTGAAATGCGGATGTGGTTCCTTGAGAAAAGGGGGGTCGGAACCTCGGGGGTCGGAATCCGACCCCCGACCCCCCGACCCCCCATTTTTCGGGGGGTCGGAGGGGGTCGGGGCTATATCTCGACCCCCCATTCTTGGGGGGGTCAGGATCCGGAAGATGGGGGGTCTGAAACAGTGGTCAAACTCGGGTTGGAATTTTCGCGTTTTTCTCGGGGGTCGTAGAATGGGGGTCGGAAACTAGGGGTTGGAATATGGGGTGGTCGGCCCCCCTTCCGACCCCCCACACGGGGTTTTCAAAACCCCGTTCTTTGGACTATTTGGAGTTTGTGCGGATCGTAGTGGGGTCATTTCGTGGGTCTTGGGACCAAGCTTCAACAACGAAACATGGGTCTGGTCCAGGTACTGTCATGGGAGGACGTGACGGGAGGCACACCAGGCCACCCCCACCACCCACCCAGCGGGACCCTCCCGACCCCCTCCTCGGGTTTTTCAAAAACCCGTTCTTTTGAATATTTGGAATTTGTGCGGATCGCAGTGGGGTCATTTTTGACATGGGGTGCCTGTTATCACCCCTTATTGGTGGTCCCCATCCAGGCCACATTCCTTAGGAAATGGTAAGGCGACCCCCTCCGACCCCCGACCCCCGCTTATCGGAAGCTATGCCCCTAGGGGGGGGTCACTGGGTCAAACATAGGCCAAATTTTGGGAATCGAGTTTTTGACCCTAAAAAGGTGATTCTGGTGGCAGAAAGTGCCCAATATGCTCCGGAAACTCATTTCCGCCCACTCCCAGGGGGTGGTATGCCCCCGACGATGCCGTTTTTGTCGATGAAATTTTTTGTGACACAACTTGTACCTGGACCCCACCCCACAGGGCATGTCAACCAGAGCAAACACACCTCAACTTGCCAGAGGCACAGAAGAGCTGGTGTTGTTGGTTTTCCTGAACCCGAATAGTTTCTCGGTGCCCTCCAGAGGTCAAAAGTCAAGCCAAAATGAGGTGCGAGCACAATAATTGTTGTGGGAGAACCATGGTACAGATCGTGTCACATTTTGAGGGTGTTCTTATCGGAGGGATGCATACGATGGGCGACGGAGCCTGATCACTTCAATAGTAGACCGTTCGCGCGGCGTCCCTAAGTCCTTGGGTCCTAAGGGTCCTGGGTGGAAGCGTCCAATGCAACACTCACAGCATAGAGGCCAAGTGTTTCTCGTAGTATTTTGCACATAACACACCTGTGTGGTACGGGAAATGCTACGAGGAACGCGATGGACTCGGGACTGCTGCTGGCCTCTCTTGCTATGGTTTACTTATGTTTCGTGCTCCACCTGCTCCACCTCATTCTGCACTTCAGATGATCCACTTCACGTGGGTTACGGGGTTTGGGACAACGATGATATGTTGTGTCCGACGACAAGGTAAGGTAAGCTCATCGAGGTACACCAAACCGGAGTTGTCAAATCAAAAAAAAATATGGGGGGGGGGGTTTCAAAGTGCAAGAGGTGGAGCCCGTTCAACAGGTGGAAGCGAACTGTGCGAACAGCGTCAGGGGGGGGGGTGGGTGGGTGGGTAATTCATCCGGTGCAACAAAAGAAGGAGGGGTCATGCCTCCACATCGCTGCAGCAGAGCGCAACCCCCTTTCACCGTGTTGCACTGCAACATCGGGGAGGCGTTTCTTGCAGCCCACAGAACCACCGCCCAGAGATCAGCCGGTTGCCCACGTCAAGAGCCGGGCGTCCTTCCCACCCAGCTCTATCCGTTGTCGCGGTTGCATTTGCTTTGTTCTCTTCGTGCTTTGCGCAGCCACGCAGTCGAATATTGTCACCCACAGCATCACCGCACTGCAATCACAACCGACAGGGCAGTGTGCTGGTGTAGGGCCTCAGGAAGGATATCCGGCTGATGCGGGCTGGTGTGGGATACATCACCGAAGTTGACGCCTTCAAGCAATGCGGTGGTTCGAGAACATCGTGTCGATGGACGGGCGGCTGGAGGGAAGGGGGCGCAGTGATAGGCGGGTGATGTTCGTTATCGCCTTGTGCCTGTTGCCGATGTCGCTGTTTGTTTGTGCCACGAGACGTATAGACGAGTGGACAGGGTTGTTGGCTGTGTGCCACGGGTTGCTGTGGCTCGCAACATCTACCGTCGTCGTGCAATGCCTCTGCCGCATCGCTATCACGAAGCGCATGGTGGAAGTTTACGTTCTGATGTGGGTGGTGGCGACGTGTAGCTTCCAGGTGCACCAAAAAGCCAACTCTGTGACACCGAAGTGGTCTCTGTTCGTGCTGGCTCTAGACCTGTCACTCGTGATGCGCCTCGGCAGGTTCTTCGCCACATGTTTGATGGCAGGTGCAATCCTGTGGGTTGTGCTACTAAACCTGGATTCGGAGTTCCGCTTCGGGCTGCTGGACATGCCTGGTACCTCGTCCAAGTCATTCCGGGTCGACGAAACCCGACGTTACTGTGAGAGCTGCACAGACCCGCCCTGCGCTTCGGGTATTGATTGGATAATTCCGGAAATCGCGCTCGTCAGCCTGGTACTTCTGATCGACTTCATTGCGACACGCGGGTTTGCGGATGAGGCGGAGGAGGAGCATGCGGCGATGGCACACACGATCGAGACTGTGGAGACGGCGGCACAGCTGCTTGCAGGGTACGACGTGGACACGGTGTCGGAGCTGCTCGACGCGGCGGAAGGGCGCCTTGCACCTGCCATGCACGCTGCGCTGCGGGGTCTCGAGCACAACCTGCGGTCGTACCGCCCATACCTGCCTGCAGCGCTGTTCGAGCGTGTGGCGGGCGAGGCGGGTGACGAGGAGTCACGCCCCGCCGTGCCCGTTGCCGCACCCGGCACAGAGAGTGCAGAGGCCACAGTCGTGTTCACAGACATCCGTGCGTCCACGTCGATCTGGGAGGCGGCACCCGAGGCGATGCAGAAGGCGATCCGGATACACAACGCGGTGATGCGGAAGGCCGTGTCCATGTTCGGCGGGTACGAGGTGAAGACGATCGGGGATGCCTTCATGGTTGCGTTCGAGGGGCCGTGTGCGGGTGTGGACTTCGGGCTGGCGGTGCAGGAGGCACTGCTTGCTGCGGAGTGGCCTGCCGCACTGCTGGAGGTCCCGATCTGCAGGCGCACGGGGAAGTGGGGCGGGCTGACGGTGCGTGTCGGTGTGAACCACGGCCCTGTGATGGCAGAGCTGAACACGCTGACGGGGCGTGTCGACTACTTCGGGCACACGGTGAACGTCGCATCGCGTCTGGAGAGCATGTGTCCTCCTGGTGCGGTGGCTGTGCCCAGTGCGGTGTGGTCGCAGGTCTGTGGTGTGTGTGCGCCTGCTGTGGCGGGTGCTGAGGTGGCCACAAATCTGAAGGGAGTGAGCGAACCGATGCCTGTGCAGCACGTGTGGCCTGCAGGTTTGGCAGACAGACAGCACAACGAACTGAGCATCAATTCACTATTTCCAGACAACGCTGATGACTTGGACAGGGTACGAAGTTGCTCCGTGACATCGCTGTCACTGAACCACACCCGCTGGCGGGATTTCGCCGAAATCCGTGACTTGTCAGAGAAGCGTGCCACAGTTGGTGTGGTGTCCTTTGCCGCTGTGGAGGACAGCGCCAGTGCAAACACGATCAGCGACTGTCTGGAGGCGGTGGTGCCGCTGCTGCAGAAGAGCCGCGGGACGCTCGTGTCGCTGCTTGGGGAGCACGTGTTCACGGGGTGGAACCTGTCGCAGGCTGTGCCTGTGCACGCGGAGAACGCTGTGCACTTCGTGCGGCGTGCGCTGCGTGTGCCGCTGGCAGAGCACATGACAGCAGGGCTTGCCACCGGGACGGTGTACCACGGAGACGTCGGGACACGCAGCCAGCGCTTCATGACGGTGGCAGGGCCTGCCGTGTCGACCAGTCTGCTGGTGTGGCACACGGCACGCAAGGCCGGGCACCGCTTCCTGTACACCCCAGGTGCGGGTGCGGTGCCTGGCGGTGCACTCCAGGCCGCACTGCAGGCGAGCACCCTGGTGCTGCGCAAGAGCCACGCCTCTCTCGGGGCGCTGTACGAGCTGCATCACGAGGTGGGTCTGGATGAGCCTGCGAACCTGCAACTCGGTTGAACTGGTGTCCCATGGCGACAAGCCGCTTACCAGCTGTGTCTGTCTGGCCCAGGTTCTCGGTGTGCTCTGCACTACTGCAGAAATTGTTTCACACCCTCTCGAATGCAACACACTTCCGTTGTGATTGCACCAAGCCCATGCCCTGCCACCCCCCTCCTCCTCAGCCGCACCGTTCCCGCTGCAGCTCCATCCAGGGTCCACCCTGCCCCTGCCCCTCTCGTTACTGGGGGGGGGGGTTCAAATACAAGCCGTACCTACCCCCCCCGTGTTTAAGTCCCCTATCCATATGATGTGTTTAAGTCCCCTCGGCGGCCAATTTTCCCGAAGGGACTTAAACACCCCGGTCTAGTAGTTTGGTTGGGGGGCATTTTTTCTCGATTTTTCCAGGTGTCCGTTGGCGGACCACCAGGATGTGAGGCACGTGTGGAGGCCAGGGAGGGAGCCTGGGGGCTTCGGATACCCGCACGTGGCCCGGACTGCCCCGCAGGGGGCAGTCCGGGTCACGTCGCTCGTCCTCATCCACAGCCTCGCTGTGCGATGCAGGTCGTGCGCCAGCGTGCCCCTCTTGTCGCACTGGGGTCGGGAATCAATTCTGCGGCACAGCGGGGCTGCTAGCAGTGGCGAGGGCCGCAGTGTGCCAGTGCTCAGCGCCCTCGGATCCCCACGCCACCCATACTGCCACCCCCAGCTGGCCCCGCCTGAGCACCCGCCGTGTGTCCCGTTTCCCAGGAAAGAACGTCGGTTGGCCCAGGGGACATGCCATCTTCCAGGGGACATCTAGCGGAAAGCTTGACACCTCCCAGGGCTAGCATCAACCCCTGAGGCACGACATCTCTTGCGCTTCAGGCCCCCTTGGGTTGCTTGCCCTGCAGCTTTGGCAGCCTGACCACCCCAAGTCAGTGGTTATGGGCAGTGCTTGGCAGAGTAGGGTGGCCCTGAAGCAGTGTGAGAGGCAAAGGGGTTTGAGGCCCCAGCACCCAGGTCCCCAGAATCTGTCCAGATGTGCCTCGGAATCGATATAATACGGCCTCTTCCCGGTTCCCTCAGGAAACAGGTGGCAGGCGTGTTTAAGTCCCCTCCGATGTGTTTAAGTCCCCTTGGCCCGATTTTGACGTTTGGATAGGGGACTTAAACACGGGGGGGGGTAGGTATGGGTTTTTTGGGTTTTTTTGGGGTTTTTTGCCCGGCACCCGGGTTTTTTCCACCCCTGTCCCCCCACCCATCCATACAACATATCTGATGTAGTGACTACAAAAAGGACTAACATTGCGAGAAGGTACTGGGAGATTTACTTTTCCATTCACTCTCGGCGATCAATCCCCCCACCCCCTCCCACCGCCGCTGTAGCACACCCGACCCCACTGCTGCTGAATCTGTTGACATGGTCGTCACAACCTTCTCGCGGGGCCACTGTCTCGATTGCGTTTCTAGCCCCAGGGGTTGAACGATCGTTGATTATGATTCACCGGGTGTGCTGCATTGGGTGGGGGGGGGGGGGGAGCATTGCCGGGTGCATGCTGCGTCGGCACAGTGGTGTCAGAAGCAAGGCACTGCGGCGGGGAAGGTGATGGGGGTGGCACGGGTGACGTTGTTTTCCCGTAGGCTCATGCAAACGAAGGGACACCTGGGGGGTCGGGACGACGGGGGGGGGGGGGTAGGGGGGGTCGAAAGCCCCGTTTTTTTGTCCCAAAATGGTGTTTTTCGACATAGCAGCCGCGGCCCTCTATTTGACCTTCTGACCCCCCAGAACCCACCATACCCCGGTTTTTGGGCCCTAGGAGTCCGATTTTCGGGCTCCCGAGCCCCGGAAAGTCGATTTTTGATGATGTCAATTTTTCCGTTCCCTATACTGCACCTCCGGGTCATGGCACGGACGCCTGCCACGGGCAGATAGTAAAACACTCTCATCCTGGGACGTCCGAGCGCACACCATCCTGCGGCTGTGATTTTCTGATGCAACCGCTCATCCGCGCCACAAACAACGTCGTATCCCAACGATTCGGACAGTGAGAAGATGCCATCGAATACTGCCATCTGACACAGTCGTTGGGTGGCCTGCTATTGAACTCGGAGCTGCCAGGAACAGGGAGGATGTCATCATAGCCGACAGTGATGCATTAGTGTTGATGCCCTCATGAGAATGCTCTCTTAGAATGCAAGGCAGGTAAACTGTCCCGACTAAACACTTGCCACTGCTGCCGTTATCTGCGAAGCATTTCTCCTGTGGATGCAGACAGTCAAGGGAGGTGGAAGAGCGCAGCGAGTACCCAGCTGCAACGCAGAGCCCGAGCTTATCATCAAGGTTCTCTTCTGGCGCTCAAGACCAGGGTCCTGTGGGACCTGGTCTCAGAACAGTGTCCGGGTATTTATGCTGCACGCGCCTTATGTAAATGACGAGTGCGCGGAACTGGCTAAAGACGCTGCGAAGGATATGCTCGGGACATTCAAGCGTCCTCCGTACGCTGAGGCGAGGAAGGGGATCAAGGAATCACACAGTGCAACTCTCGCAACAACCATTTCACAGAAGAAGTGCGCGGGCTTCGAATGCACGTCCTGAATAATCAGAAAGTCATTGCACGCCCTGCTCAGCAAGCCATGAGCAAGTCGTGAGGGTTGGTTCGCAAACCCCCCTCCCGACAGAGGAGACCTTTCAACTTACAAAGAGTTCGTTGGCCAGACCAGCATCTCAGTGTCGGAGCAGTGGCCGGTTGTGCCGCCTGTCCCTTGCAGCCAAGCACCGCACACTGTGCAAGTTGATGACGGTTCCCACTCTGCATCAGTATGCATCTTTGCATGATCTGGCAGTGTATACAGAGAAGGAGATGGTGGCTGCCCGCATTCAACAGTTTGGTGCGACGCTGGAGTGGGAAGAGGGTCGAAAGATGCAGGATTGGCACCTATGGAGGGTCTTGAGGACGCAGGGGAGGAAGGGGTGGAGGAGGTCGAGAAAGTGGGCCTGCACATGGGCTGATAGTGGACTGGCGAACCCGTGCGTGACCCTGAGGTGCAGTATAGGGAACAAAATTTTGACATCATCAAAAATCGACTTTCCGGGGCTCGGGAGCCCGAAAATCGGACTCCTAGGGCCCAAAAACCGGGGTATGGTGGGTTCTGGGGGGTCAGAAGGTCAAATAGAGGGCCGCGGCTGCTATGTCGAAAAACCCCATTTTGGGACAGGCTTTCGACCCGCCCTAGGGCTATGATGGGAAGGAAACGTGGAAACGTTTCCGTTTCCGTTCCCGTTTCCGTTTCCATATTTTTGATTTCGGGAAGGAAACGCGTTTCCTTCCGAAAGAAACGCCTGTGTATTTTGCACTGGAAAAGTTATCAACACACACCAGCACGGACAACGGGCCACCACACCGAAGGAATATGCCACCCAAACCCGCCCCGAAGACTTCGAAGAAGCGCGGCTTCAGTGAAAGCGTGTGGACCGGTCCGGAGATCCTGTCAGACCATGGCGTCCAAGCGACTGTGGTAAACGTGTGTTGTTTCCCCTGCTTCCCCAGTGCAAAGGGGGCGTTTCCTCAAAATAAGGAAACGTTTCCGTTTCCGTTTCCTTATTTTCGATTTTTCGATGGAAACGCGTTTCCTTCCCATCATAGCCCTAGGGGGGGGGGGTGGTGGGCAACCCGGGAGTGTTGTCCGTCGTGCGGCTCCAAGCAAAGCGCTGCAATGCGGGGTGCCTCCACAGGTTGTGGGATCTGCCTGACATTCCGACATCCCGACTGTCTTGCGTGTGGTGTGTGGTGCAGTGAATATCGCATCAGTAGCATGTGCCCTCTCCTCTGTCGAAGGGTTGGTACAGTGCTTGTACTGTGTCAGAATCACTGCTGTCTGTCGTGGATGGTTGATTGCTTGTTGTGGGGGACTTCGCTTAGAAGTGCAGAAACGGCATTGTGGCGCATTTTTCACAAAAAAAAGACGTCAAAATTGCCGAACGTACCGATTCGTGAAAACCACCCGCGGCAATGTGGTTGACATCCTCTCGTGGATTGGGGAATACGATGCTGGGAAGGGCTGGCGTCGTTTGTCTGTCGTTTTGGTCCGGCCGCAGCTTCTGCGCACTTCAGACGAACACAATCAGGTGCGTTGTCGCAGAAGTGGTGGAGTCGACGAATCGGCTGTGTTATTTATTTTCATTTGACTTTGCAGTTTTACCAACTGACAGACGTTACAGCAAGCGTATTTCCTCAGTGAGCGGCCGGGTGTCCAACTGGTGTCCAACGTCGCACATCACGAGGACCGCAACCCGTGATCCCACGGAACTCCCTTACGCCAGCCTCCTGCGAGGCTGGCGATCGGTTGCTATCTGGCTTGGGAGAGTCGTGCAGAGAACCGAATGAAGAGTGAAGGCACAGCCAACAGTGAACGTATCTTACAGCCAACCCCCTTCGCCCATTCACAGGAGGCAACGCTTTTCAACGACAGGACACCGGGCGTCGTTTCCGCCCCAGGGCACCAGGGCGCCGCATGTGCCACATAGCATCACTCTTGCTGACGCGAAATAGGCTGTGGTTGCTGACAAGGTGTTTCCACGAAGAAGCCAACAACAGTCTGATATTTTGTGCCCCTCCTCTCCACATACCCCTCCCTCCAGACGCTCACAACCAGAGCACCCAATGACTGGTGGCGGTGTGCTGTACGCATGCGGCGTGATGGGACGGTCTGCGGATGAGTCGAAGTTTCTCATCCCAGTGCAGGGAGGTGTGGACTCTGCAGGAGACTGCGCCTACATGTCACGCGTGTCCATCGACAGGGACGTGCGGTTCTCGAAGATTGTTGCGGACCAGGGCATCTTCGCACTGCTCGACACCAAGGGGGGCGTGTGGGGCTGGACGGCCTACAGGCCCTTCGGGCGTGTCACAAACAAGCCGCAGTGCATCATACCCGACGGCGCCGCCGACATCACAGCCGGAGCCTCATGCATCACATGCGTCCTACAGACCGGCGATGCCCTCCTCATCGGGGGCAGCACCATCGCCATAGCCCCCCCCACACCCTCCACAGGCTACACGCAGTGCGACGCTGCCGGGTCGAACCTCCTCCTGCTGGACACCCAGGGCCGCCTGCACCACCTCCACTGCAGGAACCTGGCGTCCCTCCCACGGCCTGCCGTGCCTAGCCTGGTGCCTGGCCTGGACCCAGCTGATCCTGTCGTGGCGTTCAGCCAGGGCAGCCGCTGCGCGGCCGCCGTCACACGTGGCGGCCTGCTGTACACCTGGGGTGACGGGCTGAGCGGCAGCCTGGGTCTGGGCTCGAAGGTGGCGGAGGTGAAGTGCCCCCAGCGGGTGCCGCTGTTCGACGGGTCGGGCGACGACACCTCTGCGGTGTCTGTGTCCTGCACCAAGGGGCAGGAGCAGCCCAAACGCACAGGCAAGGCGGGGGGCCAGGAGGGGCCGCGCATCCACGCCACCTCGCGCAGCGGGCGGCTCTACATCGCAGGCACCTGCCACAAGGGCCTCGGGGCTGACCACCTGCACAAAGTGATGGCGCCCTCGCGCGACCATACTTCCTTCTACAGGGTGGGCGGGCCTGCTGCCGATGCAGGCGCCACGCCTGTGCCGACCGGTGCGGCAGAGGACCTGGCAGGCAAGCCGCAGGCTGCCTGCCATGCGTTGGGGATGGAGGAGGGTGCCTTCGGGAAGGGCGGGGAGACACACTACCTCGAAAGTGTCAACGTGGTGCAGAGCGCGTCTGCACACATCCACTCCGCTGCGGTGTCGAGCTGCGGCAAGCTGTTTACGTGGGGCTGCGGGTCGAACGGGCGCACAGGGCTCCCTGCCTTCATGCGCGGCCCAGGGGGGTCCAAGAGGAGGATGAAGTGTTACATCTCGTCCCCAAGCGCTGTGCCTGTGGAGGGTCGTGTCTTGTCCTGTGCCGTCGGGAAGTACTGGACACTCGCTTTGGTGGAGCCTGGCCCGTCCAGGCGTGGGTCGAAAGTCGCCTAGTTGGCTTGTCCTCACCCCCCCCTATTTCGTCGAAGCTGTGGAGTCAGAGGTGGGTTCGATGATATGCTAAGGAGGGGGGTGGGTTGGTGTGTTTGTTGTGGTCTTGTCAGGCAGGGTGTTGCATGCAGCGCCATTGTGCACTCTGCAGATGCGACCTCATCCCAGTACGTTCTGTACAAAGTAACCGGGCGCGTCAGCGACTCGGTCGAAGTATTGTTTTTCGGCGCGCGGATTACGACATGGCATCCTTCTTTCCTAGCCTGTTTCTCGGACTTCCGAACCCTTGTCCTTGCTCGTAACTTGTGGCGAGGGTCCACCCCCTCACCCCACTCCTGGCCTCTTTTGACCCCTTTCAGAATGAACCGGATGGCCAGTCAGAGACGGGGCAGCGGTGATCTCTAGCCACTCACTGCAGAGCAACAGTTCCGCGGGGTGGTTGCCATCCCCGACGAGAGGATCTGTGAATGCAGCAGGCAAGGACCCAGCCCCCACATGCCTGCATGATGTGTCGGTGTTTATGAAGAGAGGTGCCATCCCACACACTCCACACCTGCAGGAGTGCAGCAATGGCGGAGGGCTACCCGCAGGGCGATGCGTTCGCAGGGGATGAGGCGCTCGGCGGTATGGTGCCAATCCGCGAGGACCAGCCCCGCATCCTGCTGATGGGGCTGAAGAAGAGCGGGAAGACCAGCATCCAGAAGGTTGTGTTTCAGAAGGTGTCGCCGCACGAGACCGTGCTTCTGGAGACATCGAGCAAGATGCAGAAGTGCGATATCAGCAACAACAGCTTCGTGCAGTTCCAGATCTGGGACTTCCCTGGGCAGCTGATGGATCTCTTTGATGACATTGATGGTGACATGGACTGGGACAAGGTGTTCTCTGGCCACGGCGCTATCGTGTACGTGATTGACTGTGCGGTATGATGCACGGGGGGATTCACACTAGGGGGCGGGTTTGGTTCACAGAGAAGTGAGTTGTGTGTGTGCCGCACGAAACCAACTGTGAGTTAAGGACCCAGTTTGACACACTGACACACAAGCGAACACACCCTCCTATTGTCAACGGGCTTGCCTGGTGTCTTCGTGTTTAACCTTCATACCCTCATGCCACCGTCTCATTCCCACAGGACAAGTGGCCTCCGGCAGAGGCAGTGAAGCGCTTGGTGCAGACTATTGTCCGTGTGCTGACTACCCCCGGTGAAAATAAGCCTAAAAACTTTGAGATCTTCATCCACAAAGTGGATTGCCTGAAGTCCGAGCAGTCCCAAGGTATGCACCATCACACAGCAGCCAAGACGTGAAGGCCTCCTGTGGCTCCTTCTCCTCTGCCTCGCCTCCCGCTTCCACTGCAACTCGTCCCCCCGCAGAAAAACATCTCGACGTGAAGCGCTTCGTTGAGGAAGAGCTGAACATCCAGATCAGGGAACGCATGAAGTCAGATCCCAGCCTGGCGAAATTTGATGCCAACTACGTGCAGAACTTTTTGGCGACTGCTGTTCACTACCACATGACCAGCATCTACGACCACAGCGTGTTCGATGCCTTCAGCAAGGTGGTGCAGCGTGTTATCGGGAGCCTGCACGACTGCATCACTGCGCTGCTGGGGATGCTTGTGACGCGGTGCGGCATGGAGAAGGCGTACCTCTTCGACGTGCTCAGCAAGATCTACGTCGCACAGGACGACCACGACGTGACATCCCAGATGTACGAAGTGTGCTTCGACATGATTGACGTCGCCATTGACATCAGCGCCATCTACGGCTGCCCTCCAGTCCGCCACCTTGATGACGACGCGTCTGAAACGGACGACACTGCTGGTGTGATCGGGTCCAACCCAGGCGACTTGGATCAGATGCCTACAAACGGCGAGGGCGCGTTTCCCTTCGACCACGACTCGTGCTCCATCATCAAGCTGGACTCGAAACAGGTGCTGTACCTGCGTGAGGTCAACAAATACCTCGCACTTGTGTGCCTCATACGCGAAGAGTCCTTCAACAAGACAGGCCTGATCAACTACAACGTGATGCAGTTCAAACACCTGATCAAAGAGATCTTCGAGGTGCAGAAGGAGAAGCGTTCTCACACCCCAGCAGTGCCGGAATGAGTCGCTGATCGGTGTGCTGGTGGTCCAGCCCTGACCCAGGAAGCAACGATCCAGAAGGCAGGTGGGTGGGCCTCGGGGGGGGAGGGGGGGGGGGGTGGGGCTTCCCACATTACCCACCTGTCCCGGGTATTTTTGTTCGATTTCCTCCCCTTCTGCTTACCCCCCCCCCCCCCCCCTTAGAGACACAGATATGCAGTGGAATCGAGCTGCGATGGGTTGTCTGCCACGTTACGCAGAAAACCTCAGCGTGTGGAGTGCCCCCCACCCCCACCCCTCCCCCCTGCTCCCAAGCGCCCAAGATTTTCTCTTCCTGCGGACGCAATGACCTGTGCCCGTTGTGTGTGCCCACAATGTGTCTGCAGACACCTACCTGGCACCACGACACCCCCTGCCCCTGCCCTGCACGGGGGTGCTGTGTTTGTGATGTGAAGTGCAGGGACGCTTGTGATAAAGTAAAGGGGGGGGTGCACATGCTCAGTGGGGGGTGGAGTGGGGGGGGGGGAGGGCAGGCTTGCTCCACGGCGGCCGACTGGCCAATTCACAAGGCTGCCACTTTCCAACTGGAATAAAATCCCATGGCTGACTCTGCCCCACACGGCTCAGCACACCCCGTCAGGATTTGAAAAGGTTGCAGTGAGTCTTCTTACTCGCAATCTCGCCAGGGGAGGGTGTGCCAGCCGTTTGCATAAAGAGGGTGCTGTCGTCAACATATTGCGGCGGTGGCAGGGGATGCACTGCACGCCCCCACTTCCCACCCATATCCCATTCTCCCCGCGGGTGCTTGCAGGGCGCAGGGATGTTGCAGGAGACTGGCTACGGTGGAACAGATGTGCCCCCTCCCCTCCCACAACGCATAGAGTAGTCTGTGCGCCCTTCTGTCTGCACCAGCTATGCAGGGCTGGTTTGTTTGTCTGTTGTGCCAAAAATGTGCCATGTGGCCAGCTCTCCCGCGACCCTCTTCACCTTCTCAAGCCCCCAGCTTCTCCACATCGGGGAGACCCCCCGATGCGAGCAGCGCAATGGTTTGCGAGCGTGCCTCTTCACCCACCGAACAAGCCAACCTCTTCTCACCCTCACACAGCAGGCAGCAGAGCCTACACAGGCTGCACTGCAGGGCCATCGCTTTGCAGGATGGCTGCCAGTATCGGGCACATGTATGAGGCTGCAGTGTCACGGGGTGACTTCCGACGACAGGAGGAGGACAGCCGGATGCCTTGGCAGGCGCGGGACGACAACGTCGTGACTGCCATCGACTTCTACTCAGGCATCGGCGGCAACCACTACGCATTCGAGGAGGCGTGCCGTGCCGCGGGGAAGGTCCCCCAGGTGTTGGTGAATGTGGAGATCAATGACCTTGCGAATAACACGTACGTTCACAACTTCGCAGGGCAGACGAAGCTGCGGCAGTCGTCGATCGAAGGTGTGAAGAAGAAGGAGCTGGTGCAGATTGGTGCCGATGTGTGGCTGGCCAGCCCGCCCTGCCAGCCCTACACCCGCCCAGGCCTGAGGCTGGGCAGCGCAGACAAGCGCGCCGTGTCCTTCTTCTACCTCCTCGACACGCTTGAGCAGATGCACCACTCGCAGCGCCCTGGCATGCTCTTCGTTGAGAATGTCAGAAACTTCGAAAGCAGCGACACACGCGACACCCTCGTCTCCACCCTCACGACCCTGGGGTACGACGTGCGGGAGTACCTCCTGAACCCCAACCAGCAGGCGGGGGTGCCCAACAGCCGCATGCGGTACTACCTCATCGCGAAGCAGCTCCGCGGCTCAGCCCTCAGCGTCCTGGGGGAGGTGGGGCCCTCCATCCTGACCAGGGCGCAGTGCAGCCAGCCAGCAGGGACACCACCGACGCTGCAGGAGTTCCTGCCGCAGCTGACGGCGTCGGAGGAAGAGGAGCTTCTCCTGCCTGAGGCGCAGGTCTGTTCGAAAGTGTCGCGTTTGTTGGACCTGGTGTTCCCCCACAGCCGTGGGACGATGTGCTTCACAAAGGGGTACGCGCAGTACTTCGAGGGCACAGGGAGCTACATGTGCACCGGCGCCTCTAGCAAGGAGGAGACGAAGCGCATCATCACAGAGCACGAGGCACACTGCCCTGCAAAGGCAGGCACAGGGCCCTGCCCCCTGATGGCGCTCCGCATCCGCCGCTTTGCCCCGCGTGAGGTGAGCCGCCTGTTGTGCTTCCCGCCCTCCTTCACCTTCCACCCCGACGCCAGCGTGCGCCAGCAGTACCGGCTGCTGGGCAACTCGGTGAACATCGCGGCTGTGACGTCTGTGCTAACTGACCTGCTCCAGTGGAGGCTGTGATGTGGCGTGCGGTGGTGACCTCCTGTTGACTTCAGCCTGGTGTTCCCACCACACCACGACATGCGACAACTGCCCTGCTGGCATTGCGGCACCACAGGGGTGGGGGAGAGGGGGGGTCGTCGCCCGAACCTTCACAGGTGAGCGGCTGGGGCTGGGGGGGGATGGGAGGGGTGTGTGGTCGGGCAGACCCCACCTGTGGTTTGTTTTGCTGTTGCGTACGAAGTGTGGAAACACAACACCCACCCCCCCCCCCTTTGGAGTTCATCAAAACCAGTGTCTGTAGATGCCCAACAGCAGGGTCATCTCCGCTGTGCCTGCCAGGTCCCACCCAGCCCGCTCCCGGGGGGGGATGTGGCGGTGGCGTGCTTCATCTAACCCCCAGCAGCAGCAGGAGCAGCAGCAGCAGCAGGGCACAAGCATCATTGGCTCGCCCTCTTCCCCCCTCCTCTCTCCACCCCTCCCGGCGCAGTCACTGCTGTGTGCTCGTATGCATTTGGGGTTCTGCTGGAGGTAATCCAAACTTTTGTTGCATGCCGCCACACAGGCACACCTTCCTGCGCAGTCCAGCTACGCTGTGCATGGAATGAATCTCGACCCTGCGACATGGGCCAGTGTCGATCTCAATGAGGCGAAGGACTATCTCGCACGGCATGAGGTGCATATCCTGTTCGAGCGCCTGGCAGGCGACCTGATCCAGCGCCGACCGGAGAACCCGATGGCGTATCTCGCAGACAGGATCACCTTGCTGAAGCAGGACCGCGCCATGAAGCTCGTCCTGGTGGCAGGGATCCCGGGTTCCGGCAAGACGGATCTGTCGACGCGGCTGGGCGACATGGAGGGGTGCAAGGTTCTCGACTTCAGCGACACCGACCTCGCCGGGCAGGAAGCTGTCGCAGGGGTGGTCGGCACCATAGCAAGCGAGGCCAGGGCGTCTGCAGAAGGCTTCCTGGTGGTCGAAGGGTTCCCCCGGGATTTCACGCAGGCCTTGGCCCTGCAGGAGTCCCTGCCGCCTTCGCTTGTGCTGGACCTGCACTGCCCTTACGCCGATGCGGAGAAGCGACTCTTCCGACAGTCGCAGTTCTCCGACGACGTGACGCACTCCGTAGATTCTGTCAAGGCAAACTACAGGGCGTACACCGAATCCGTCGTGCCGGTTTTGAAGTACTACAAAGCTCAGGGGTTGGTATGTGTTCCCTTTTCTCTTTGCAGTTTGCTGTTGGGGCTGGTGGTGTGGTGTGGTGGGGGTGCAGAGGTGGGGGTCATGTTTTTCCTCGCCCCCCCCCCCCCAAGGCTGGCAGCAAATTTTTACTGCACTTTACTGCACTTTATTTTACTGCATTTTATTGTATTTTATTTTCCGGATTTTTGGATAAAGTGCATGGTCCTTAGTGGTGCCTTGGGCTTCGCATACGTACAGCTGGGAGGACCACTATGGACAGGCCAAATGCTGGAGTCACACCCACTTTACAGAGGTGCAGCCACGTCTGCAAGTTTGCGGACAGCCGCAAACCCGCAGAAGATGGCAAAAAGTACCGCTCCTGCACGGAGGTTCTCCTGAAGGTCACAGGGACGCACCAAGGCTCCGGCAGAGAATGCAGGCCGGGATGGATGTGCCCTGCCTATGTTGGGTCGGTGGGTTCGCAGGACCTGATCGGTGCGGCCTCCGCCTGGCTTCAGTCCTGCTTTGAGTGCTTTCAG
The DNA here is from genome assembly GCA_963210315.1 of Rhynchopus euleeides. NCBI lineage: Eukaryota > Euglenozoa > Diplonemea > Diplonemida > Diplonemidae > Rhynchopus > Rhynchopus euleeides. Next base: position 117,960 of record OY723263.1, on the reverse strand, counting down.
TCCGCTCTGATGTCCAGCCTCCCCGAACGGGATGGTGAAGAACCCGTACGCCAGAGCTCAGCTGTACAACGTCCGAGGAAGGTGGACTGCCCACCGCACACCGCCGTGCTGGTCCGCCCTGCTGCGCCTGCGGTGCTGGGGTGCGCCTGCTGCCTGATTGGCCCCGGCACTCGGAAGCAGCATCAAGCATGCCGAACAGCAGCAGGGCGGGCCTGGCGGGGGCACTGCCTTGGTGGCCTTGTGTTGGCCAGAGTGGGCGGATCAGGGTCCCCTGGCACGGCAGGTCAGCATCCTGCCCACCGTCACGCCGAGCCACCCCTACAACACGCTCTCCTGCACTTTATTGCACTTTACTGCATTTTACTGCATTTTATTGCACTTTATTTTATTTTATGTTTTTTATTTTTAAAATGCAGCATTTGTCCAGCCTTGCCCCCCCCCCCCCCCCCGCACCTGTGTGTGGCACATGCCTGCATTCCCCCTGGCAGGTCCAGACATTGTCTGCCTCGAAGGCTGCGGACGCTGTGGCTGAGGCTGCGAAGGGGCACATCCTGAACCTCCAGAAGAATTCCTCCCCATAGCAATACGACATCGACGGGCACCACGACCTGGCTCAGCCAACAGGTCTCGATTGAGGTGCTGACGGGCCCGAGCGCCTGGCGGGTAGCTGTGTCTATAGCGACCCGTATTCCCTCTTCTCTTCTCTTCCTTGCGCCTCGCCCTGATGTGGAGAGGAAGTGGGCGAGCGGCCGTGAGGCAAGCAACGTGCGAAGGGGGTGGGTCTGTCGTATTGTTGTGTGCACGGCACACGGTGAGGTAGGAGGCAACGAGGCAAGAGTGTGAAGGCACCCCCGCATGTGTATTTATATTTTTTTCGCCGAACACTCGCGCGAGTCGGAGTTTTGTTCGGAACAGGAAGAGAGGTGCCCCACAAAGCGCCGTGGTGCGAGGAAGAGGGGGTGGGGTGGGGTGGGGTGGGGGTGGGTCGTGAAGACATCCTTCCGCTCTTTCGGAGCGTTGGTCTTTGTTTTTCCAAAAAAAAAAACCGATGGTGCTGATGTCCGCTCCGTGGGCCTGCAACGCATCCAAAGAAAATCGTTCAAATCGCTCAAGACATATTGTCATCGTCTTCCGCTCTCTTCGTGTGAGCCTCACCTGCGCTCGTGAGGAGGTCAGAATCAGGCGGTTCACAACACCGACTCCCAGCCAGTGCACCTCATACCCGGAAAAGGCCCCAACGTACATCACAATGCCATTACAGAAGTCCAACTAAGGTTGGTGGGGTAATAACCCACCAATTTTTTCTGGGACCCCCAAATCCACCAAATTTTATACCCCACCAAACAATTTACCCCACCAACCTTTGTACCCCACCAACATTACTCGCAATGGTGCAGGCGACTTGGCGTGGGGTCGATCTGAGCGTGGGGGTACCAACCTAGAGGAGGGCGGATGTGCATAGGTGAAAAATGAACACCCTGGTGTGTGCAACAGTGTGACAGGATTGGGCTGTGCTGCGTCCGCGCCCCCTGACTGGGCCACCCTCCAAAAATCGACAAGTCTCACGGGCCAACCGTTATAAAGGTTGGTGGGGTAGAAACCCACCAAATTTTTCCGGGACCCCCAAGTCCACCAAACTTTGTACCCCACCAACCTTTTTACCCACCAACCTTAATACCCACCAAACTTGGTTGGACTTCTGTATGCCTGTCTTCCGCTGACGTCACAACAATGACATCACCATCAATGGTTATTTCTAATTGGGGCCTGCCTTCGGCGTTCATACACTAGGTGGGTGTCGCACAGGCTTTTGTTGGTCTGCTTGCCGTCCGAAACATGAAAGGCACTCAGCTCAGACCAGAAAGCCCCCTCCTGTGGTGTCCGGTGTTGCAAGCTTCTGCATGCCGCCGCGACATCCAAAAAAATTGCACACAGCGATCTCCCAAGCTCCGTCTTCTTATCCAAGGAGCTGCTTCAAGCTGCTGGGCTTTTGCAAAGCCTCTTCTGCACGGCCCCCTCTTCCCTACACAGCTGTGTCGCTCGGCGTCAACAGTCCACAAGTCGATCCTCTGATGCCCCCTCTGCACCCCTCCCTCTGCCTTTCCAGCAACTTGTGTGCACTGCCGTGGTGTTGTGTGTACATGCTGCATTGCAAGAACATGTGTGTCGCATACCCCCCCTTCGTGCAGTTGAGGAAGGCCGCCCCACACCACCAGACTGCAGGCGTTGCAAGGCAGCGGGGCGGGCTTGGGCCAGCATGGGTATTCCAAATCCCTGTACAGCGGTCTTTGCGCCCCTCCTGCGTCTGCTGCGCTGCGATGGTGACACAGATCTGGAAGCAGATCGGAAAGCCTGCGCCTGTGCCATGGGTGTCGGCGGCGTGGTGGTCGGACTTTCGAACTTCATCGACCCTGTTATGCCGTCTGTCTACCTCATGCTGCACGTCACCCTCACCCTCTCTGCAAGCTGTGCTCTGCTGCTGTACGTCTTCTGCACCAAGGCTGCGCCCACGTCAGTCTTCGAGTGGGTGACATATGTGTGGGCTGCGGGGATGCTGACCAGCGTGCTGGTGATGCACCAGTCGGGTTATTCGTCATCGTGGGCCTACGTCATTGTGCTGCTGGACCTCTGCGTTGTGAACCAACTGCCACCCCGTGTTGCGACGATCACGATGTCAGGCACCTGTGTGGCACTGTTTGTGATGGGGGTGCTTGCCGCAGCAGACCTGCAACTGCCGGGGGCCGACGGCCTCGCCTGCCACTGCGACAGCCCACCCTGTGATGTGCACGCGGCACGGAGGGTCGTCGATACTCTCTTCGGGAATGTCGCCGTTGTTGTGCTCGACTTTTATCTGACTCGAAGATACGCGCATCAGATGACGGCGGAGAAGGCTGCGCTGCAGCGCACCGTGGACATCATGCACCAGGTTGCGAACTGCATTGCAGACTACGACATGGACAGTATCTCGACGCTCATCGAAGTACACCACCACTGCCTGCCGAGGGTGATGGTGGACGACCTGCGCACCATGGAGAAAAACATGCGGATGTACCGCCCGTACCTTCCTGACATCGATGCGCTTGTGGAGCGCCATCGCGAGTCCAACGTACATCATGTGCATCCGAGCGTCGTGCCGCCTGGGATGGACTGTGGGACTGCGACACTCGTTTTTACAGACATCCGTGCGTCGACAGCCATCTGGGAGGCTGTCCCCGATGCGATGCACAAAGCCATCAAGGTGCACAACACAGAGATACGTGTCCTGATCGCTGCCCTCTGCGGATACGAGGTGAAGACTGTGGGTGACTCTTTCATGGTGGCCTTCGACTTCGCAACAGCAGGCGTGATCTTCGCCCTGCGTGTGCACAGCGCGCTGCTCGCTGCAACCTGGCCCCCAGGGCTGTTCGACTTCCCCACCTGCGCCCCGCGACACGGGATCTGGGGCGGGCTGACGGTGCGCATCGGTGTCAACACAGGGCCCACCACACTAGAGACGAACCACCTGACGCAGCGTGTGGACTACCTGGGCCACACCGTTAACCTCGCGTCGCGCCTGGAAAGCACTTGCCCCCCAGGGGCGGTGGCTGTGCGCGCCAGCCTGTGGGAAGACGTACGCCCCTTGTGTGACGCTGATGTCGAGTCCGTTCCAGACACTGTCAACATGCGGGGCGTCAGCGAGCCTGTGGAGGTGCTGTACCTCTGGCCCGAAGGACTTGCCGCACGCCAGAGAGACCCACTGGACCCTGTCGTGCGTGGGAGCCCTGCCTCGAGCTGTGCCTCTGTCCTCACCACCCTCGCGCCGCGCATGTGGCCTTCCCTGCGGCAGACCCACGCCACTGTGGGCATGCTGCAGGTTGTGCCCGGCGAGGATGTGGTGCGGAACCTGAGCCTCGCGCTAGATACCATCACAGTGCATGTCTCCCGCAGCCGCGGTTCCCTCGTCAACGTGCTGGGGTACAGCGTCACTGTGGCCTGGAACACTGTGCGTCCGCTCGCATCTCACACAGAGAGCGCCCTGCGTTTTGCACGCAGTGTGAAGGGCGAAGTGCAGAGCTACCTTGGGATTGGGACAGGGCCCGTGTACCACGGTGACGTCGGGTCCCTGAGCCAGCGGTTCATCACTGTTGTGGGGTCTGCTGTAGATGCAAGCTGGTCAGTCTCGCTCCTGGCAAAGCAGTACGAGAGGTCCTGTCTGCTGCGTTGGGTCATGCAGTCGCCGATGCCCACCGCCCTCTTGCAGGAGCTTGAGGACAGCAGCCTGGGTGACGCGCGTGGTGTTGTGTACCAGCTCGCAGTGCCGAAGACATTCCTCGGGCGGTCGTTCCTCACAGACTCATGCCCGTGAACGAAAATCGTGTTGTGTGTCGGACGGACAACAACACTTCTCCCTCCCTCTCGATCCCGTGAAGGTCTGTATAGGCCTTCCAAACTGCATCCTGTCGAGCAGTGAGCTCCTTCGCGGGCCGAGTTTCAATGTTCGAAAATCCTGGTTGTCGCGACTGGTGGCCTGTGCGGTGCTCTCACATGCTGGTCCTACGATGGACGGCACGGCACCACCCAGTGTTCACTTGTTGAGAAAATACTACCACCTCTTTACCAGCTCCGTGTGCACCCCCCTGCGTGCATCTGTAACCAAGACAGAGGCCTCCACCAACCCACACCCCAAGCCTGTGTTCGCATATCCTATGCATCTTGCTGCGACGGTGAGCTCGTTGGGTGGTGCCATCGCCTGGCAGCTATCAGCGCCGTGTATTGTTCAAGCCGCGTGGGTCTTTGCGACGTGATCAGAAGAGTGTGTTTTGACACCCCGTCTCCCCTGTTGTGGAACACATTTCTACATTTTACCCCCCTGTTGCAATGTTACACGTTACATTAACCCCAACAACAGTTGTCTCTCTCGTGTAAGTCGGTTTGACCGCATCGTGCCATAGTGCGACGTCTGTCCCGTGATTACCTGCAAGTCCACCTGTGCCCGGTTCTTCCGGCACGATGGGCGCTGTATATTTTCTTTACATGTCACCCTCTTTGGTATTGTCCGTCATCTATGCAAACCTTGCCTCGATCAGGACACCAAGTAGAGGGGAACCCGCAGCATTTGCAATCTTGTGAGAGCAACTGCCTTTCCACCCCTTTGAAGGGGCCTTCGCTCCGGCCCCGAGAATGGTGTGTTTTGGTGCTGTTCGCTGTTCACCTTCTTGTGGGAAATACACCGAAACCTTGCCGACAACGATAGCCCCTTTTGGCGAGTCGCCCGAACAATATATGCGCCAGGTTGCCTGCTTTGTCGCAGAGCCAAGGCCCTATATATTGAGACCATCCTCACAAGGGCGGCACGAAAACCAAGATGTGTTGTTTGCGGCTCTCCAGCAGCCACTCGCACGTGAGCTCGGGCAGTCAAAACAGACGCTGAACGAATGAGAGGCCCCACAAACGGAAGTATGAATCTGACAGCGCAAGAAGCACACCAGGCACCACCCCCAGAGGTGTGCATGTTATACCGAATGAATCTGCAGGCAATGCTGGGTGAGCGAGCTGGCATCGAGCAGCAGTCTGCGGAAAGATCACTGCCCAAGAACCAAACACGCTCCCCGCTCCATTGCCTGCACATTCTTCTTGTCGAAGGGGGGAAGTCCTGGCTGGGGGATCCTAACGAAGCTCAGGAGGGATACCTCGCCTGTGCGCTGAAGCGAGCGCGAGGACACATCATCGAAATATCAAATGCAAATCAACTCCAGGCAAATCGGCTTCAACAAATGTGGTGAAGGGTGGGAAAAGGCGCTCCTTTTCTGCTTTCTGGAAGATCATTTCGGCGGGTGGAGAGGAAAATGCGTGCAACATAACAGGATGCTGTTCTGCGGATTCTCGTGTCTCGTCCACTTCCAACACCCTCCCTATGTCCTGAAGGCTACTTCGTGACCAAAATGCTCCTTCTGAGTTGAGGGGTCTTCGCTACTGGTGCCGAACGGCGTTTTGGCGCATTTTCCTACCCTGTGGGGAGTACGTCGTACATGGCCGAAACTGTTAGGTCGCAAAGACCCCCCTCTCAGTTTTTATTTTTACTAGTTACGAGCGACGAAGCGTAGCGAAGTCGCGAAGTAACGAAGGAAATCGTACGACTGAAGCTTTGGATTAGCACCTCATGCCACTTCACAGGGCCTCTACACAGCCTTGAGACAGCAAGTGTGCGCTCAACAAAAAGTAGTCCGGAACTGTTCTCCCACAGTTGCTGGACAGGGTGTCTATAATAAAGCGAAAGGAGTACGATTTCTCCAACCTTTCCAAAACTGCCTCCTGGGGCAGAATCGTCGTTTCCTCTGAACCTCCCAGGGGGGGTTCCTTCGCCCTGTCACTCTGCCAAGCTGTGTCACGAACTGGGAGGGTTCAAATACATCCACCTCCCAATTCACAGCCAGTTATGTGAAGAACACACAGCACACTGCACGCTGCATTTATGCGCGAAGGTCCCCCCAAGGAGTGCAATGCCTCTTGACAGCAAGGTGCCAAGAGGAAGGTGCCCACCGCCTGGTCCTGCAGCAGGCTGGTGGTCGTCGATATAATAGCAATCGAACTGTCCTCTGAACCAAGGGCACCATTGCCCTGCCTGATTATTTTCTAGATCCTGTGTGCATCTGGCTGGGGCGGAACCCACAGTGTTGCGATCCTCTTCAGACGTTGCGCTTTAACGAGAAGAATAAATGGGGGGTGACACCCGGTGTGGTGGGATGGGGTCGGGGCAGGGTGCTGAATTGTCAGCCGTATGCAGCCGCGCGCATGCAAGGCAGCCCAACAGGGGTAACGGCACTGCATGTTGTAGGGCGGCTCTTCCTGACGGGGGAGCGGATGCAAAGAACCCCTTCCCCCCGTGGTTAAGTCCCCCCCTGGGGGTCTGGCGGGGGTCTAGACACGGGGGTGGGCTGCCCGTGTGCCCCCCTGTGTTTAGGTGCGCCCCCTCGTGCCTAAGTCCCCGGGCCGGCCGAGAAACGCCTCCAAGGAGGGTCCCAGGACAAACTTTGATCATTCAGGGAGCAACAAGGTAGTAATACTGTATGAAAACACGGCAAGTAGTTTTGCGACAACGTGGCCCAGGTCACACAGTATCGTGCTGTGCTGCAGCGCACATCTGGACACCCCGCCACAGAGAGGTGCGCACAAGCAAGAATTGCGAGACACAACGTGAGTCGGAAAACGAGGAAATCTTTCGGAGTAACACCTTCACGCCACTCCAACAGGCTCACAGCCTTGAGACGAGAAGCGTGCGATCCGCAAACAGTATTTCGTATGCAGTGTGCGATGATGCTGTGTGTGTGTGACTCTCTTTCCACCCGATGGCAGAAGTCGCACGATATTTCGTTGATCGGCGAGGGGCCTTCGCTCAGAGATGCAGAAGCATGAGTCCAACGACACATGGTTGTCACAGAGCGAAGCCCCCACCACCCACCCACCCACCCACCCACCCACCCACCCACCCACCCACCCACCCACCCACCCACCCACCCACCCACCAAACAAGAAATGCCCCCCCTGCCATAATTCCATTCTTCAGCCAGTCGGTTGTCGACAAACAAAGCATAGCCGACACAGCGTTCGACCCAGGGGCTGACGAAAGCATAAATTCCACTGCTGCTAGGATGCACAACCAGAGCCACCCCAACCCACCCACCCCCATTGGGACTGCACTCCTTTTTTTATCACAACAGTTTGCGTTTGTGCTTTGACAATTTGTGTCTGTGCTTGAACACAATAAGGAAGTGTCTGCATCTGACGGCACTTCACCCCAAAGGAGCCGACCCCAAATACCACCGGCGAAGCCCCCATCACCCCTCTGCAGGTCGACACTGTACACGCGCACGGAGGGGTGCGGAGGGAGGGTGTGCATCCATCTGGCATGCCTCTGGCCCCCTCTTGAAAGCTCCCTCCAGGGGCGTTCCTTCGGGGGGGGTCGGGGTGTGGGGAGGGGCCAGCACCCCCCGTCTCGCTAACATCCCCCACCGCCGGCACCGCGCGCTGAGCCAAGACGTGCCGCCACAATGCAGGGTTTCTTCCTCACGACCCCGCGGTCGCTACCGGAGGAGATGCCGTTGCTGGGCGAGGGGTTGGGGCAGGTGTACTCGGCAGCCACGACACCGATGCTGTCACCTTTCCTGGACAGGGCCAGCTCCTGTGGACGTGACAGCCTGACGGTGCGCCAGCTCGTGGGCCTCTACGCCTTCTGCTTTGGGTACGGCCTGTGCATCACCAGCTACGCGCTGATCACCTTCCCAGCAGAGAGCGTGCGCTTCTTCCCCGATGGGCACGACTTCGGGCTGGCCCTCTTCATGGTCCTGGCAGGCATCGCACAGCTGTGCGGCCCTGCCGTTGGGTTCTTCAGCGACCGCTGCACACACCGCATGGGGAAGCGGCGGCCCTTCCTCATCGCATCCGGCGTGACGCTCATGCCGTGTCTTACAGTGCAGTGGTATATGTCGTACGTCGCAGCCGACACGCACGTCATCATAGCGTACTACGTCAGCTCCTTTGTCGGGATGGTGTGCCTCTGCACCATGCAGACTGTCGTGGTCGGGTTCACCCCCGACCTGGTGCCCAAGCACCAGACAGGGCAGGCGAATGGCATCCTGGTGGCAACGCTGGGGTGCGGTGCGGCTGCCGGGTTCCTCCTCGTGATCCTCTTCCCCAGCCTGAACCCCTACCTGGTGTACACCGTGGTGCTGGTGTCGACGACGTGCCTCTCGTTTGCACACGGGGAGGCGGACATGCCTGCGGAGTGGCTGGACCGCAGGTGGAGGTGGGATGAGCTCGCGGCCTGCTACTTCATCAGCCCCAGCATGCATGCGGCTTACTTCTGGCTGTTCCTCAGCAGGGCCTGCTACTACACAGGCGTCAGCACCCAGTCCTTCCTGCAGTACTACTTCCGCGACTGGGTCCTCTACGCCGACGGGTCGCACATCGAGGTGGGCATGGCGAACCGCTACACCGCTGCAGCAGCCTTCTTCTCGCAGATGGGTCTGGCACTGAGCGCAGTGCCTGCTGGCCGCCTTTCAGACAAGGTGGGGCGCGAGGTGGTGCTGCACGTGGCCGCTGTCGGCATTGCCTGCTGCTACATGCTGAACGTGGTGGTGCGCGACCTGTGGCTGGTCCTCTTCGTCGCCTTTGTCTATGGCACCCTCAACGGCGCATCCCTCACCGTCTCCTACGCCCTTGCCATCGACACCTTGCCAAACCGAGAGAACGGTGCCCAGTGGCTCGCCATCTGGGACGTGGCAGCCTTCATTGGGTCCACCGTCGGGCCCGTCCTCTACGGCCCTGCCCTCTTCTTCATCCCCCCACGTGTCCCCAAGCAGGGGTACATCGCCAACGCCGATGGGGGCTACATGGTGGTGATGCTGATGGGTGGCGCATTCGTCCTCCTTGGCTCCGTCTTCCTCCTGAAGGTCTCCTCCAGCCGTGCAGAGGCGAGCCGCCAGCGGCGCTCCGCACGGAAGCAGGGTGTGGTGTGACCTAGGGGAGAACGGAGCCCCGTGCATCTTGCAGTTTGCGCTTTCGAAGCCTTGCCGTTTATGTTGGGCATTTGATTGTCATGATGGGGGGAGGGGCCGGTATTGTTGATCTTCTTGCTGGGAGGAGGAGGAGGGGCTGTGTGTGTGTGGGGTGTACGTGTGGCATTCTTTTGCAGCCCCAAAGGCTCCCGCCTTCCCCAAGAGGCGGAAGGGTCAAAAGCGGGTAGCAGGGTATGAAGGGAGGCCCGGTTTGCACAACAAATGCGAACAATGAACTGGGGCAAACGCCGTCGGCCCCCTTGCCCCTGATCAAACCTGTTGTTTCTTTATTGCATTTTGCTGATAAGAAAGTGCGTGGTATGTCTATGGTGCATCCTTCACCAGATGTGGCATTCGCATCGTGGCTTCTGCGGCAAACACGTGGTGGGGGTGGTGGTGGGGGGTGGGGGTGCCAGGCATGCAGCCAATGTTGTGTGAGTGTGCAGCACAAGTGCCTTACTTACTGGTTTCATGCCTTCTGTTGCTTTTAGTAATGCCCCGCCCCAACGTGGGCTGATAACGAAACCCAAAATTAAACTGCGTCCCGTCCTGTCTGCTAGCAAGCCCTCGTCGTCACATGCGGTGATGTGCCCTTCCCGAGTGGTGTCGATCTCTGGAACGGAAGGGGTTTCCCAAGCACGAGCGATCTGTGGAGTATCTGCGGGAAAAGTAGCCTCGAACAGAATCAAATTAACAACACAGTAACACATGCCACATGCTGGTGCTGGCGGCAAGAGAGGAGGTGACGAACGGCACAGCCCCCGCCCCCATTGATGCATGTAGCTATCGGGGTCCTTCGCTGTGTGTCGCGTTTCCAGGCGGCACACCTTTTCCAACTTGCAAGCCGTGCAATGCCTGAATGAGCAACGCCCTCGGCATCGCAGGTGTGGCGGTGTGTGGAACCCACGCCTATTCTACCCCACCCATTGTTGCCTGTGCACGCACAGATCCATCCACACCAAGCCTCTCTATGCCACACCCCCCACAGGTGTCAGCTGTGCACGTTGTTGCCTCTCTTCTTGATCCTCTCTCTTTGTTGTCCCCCATCATTCCTGCCGACTTGAAAGCAGGGCAAGGTGTGCACCATGATGTCACGGGCTGCAGCGGTGCTCGCGGTGTGCGCAGCGTGGGGTGTTGCAGGGACGCGCCCGGCCTGGGACTATGAGTACGACGTTGTGGACGGTGATCAGGTGCCGCGTGGGAGTGGGCGTGGCGGGCAGGCCCTCGGGGCGACGCCGCTGACGAGTGCTGCACAGCTGTTCCCCGTCGGGCAGGTGGTGAACTACGTGATTGCGGCGCCGATCAGCCAGACGGACAGCCGCATCGCAGGAGCCGTGGCGGACTGGGAGGCGAAGACGTGCTTCCGGTTCCGGCGGTGTGCGTCGGACGCGAGCTGCCAGGCGCCGTATATCCGGTTTGCGCAGGGGAGCGGGTGCAGCTCGCCTGTCGGGAGGCGCGGCGCCGGGGTGAACCATATCTCGCTGGCGACCGGGTGCGGGACGGGCGCGGCCATCCATGAAATCGGACACAGCCTTGGACTTTGGGGGTTAAAGCCGCCTGACGCCTGCACGTGGCGCCCCTGCTAATCCCCTCGCATTGCACTGCGCGGGGGGTGAACAGAGTCAGCGGTGGGGTGGTTACCTCGGTGCTGAAATGCCTTGTGCATGGAGCCGGAATAGCCGGGGTGGTGACCTGGTCTATGAAGGGGGAACCCTGAGCCCAAAGAACCGAGATCCCAAGACCTCCAATGGGGGCCGGGCGCCCCTCGTCCTGTGTCCTCCACGGCGACCCCCTGCGCGGGCTTCCGGGCCGGAGTAGCCCGCCTCCCTTCTGTCATAGACGGAGGTCAGACCACCGCAGTTGCGTCTCTGTTTCACACAGTGTAACGTACAGGTGGGAGTGGCCCTAGTACGTTCGGGACGCGTATAGGACTCGCACTACGTGGGGGGACGGGATGAAAGTCCGAAAAGGTTGGAAAAACGTAGGAGTGCATTACACACAATGTCTTCCCATGGGTAAAGACTAGCTAGTTACCCTCACTCCGCGTGGGATCCGGAAACCCTTCTTGAGCCACCGGGTCTCCTCACACTTTAGGGGGTGGCGCCCCAGGTTGCTAACCAGCGGCAGGTTTTTGCAGAGACCTAAGGGTGTCTCTTTTCCTCACCGCAGACAACCGTGTGTGGGAATCGTGTGTAGCCACTGTTTGGGTTCAGTGTCTGGGCATGCGTGGCGCTGGGCCCACTGGTCGTCACCTTTGCCGCTCGCCACGTAAAGTTGAATAAGGACACAGCCTTGGACTTTCACACGAACATCGCGCAAGGACCGGAACAACTATGTGACTGTGGACCTGTCGCAGGTGCAGCGCGGGCTGGAGAACAACTTCCAGCAGAACGGGGCGAGCGCACGCGACCTGGGGGCGTACGACTACGGGTCCATCATGCACTACGCATTGGGCGGCAGCCGACCATCATCTCGCCGCAACCGATCGGGCAGCGCAACGGGCTGAGTGCTGGGGACGTGGCCGCAATCACCTTTATGTACAACGGGTGCTCCCCTACGTTCTCGCGCCCGCGCTGCCTGGCGTCTGTGGGTGCGTCTGCGACTCAGACGGTGCAGCCGTCCGCGACCTTCAGCGTTGACTTCAACGCACTGTACGACGCGTCGCGCACGATGCGGGTGACGTACGCGGGCACGACGGCTCCGAACGCGCAGTTTGCGAGGACGTCCGGGTCCACGCTGCGCGACACAGGATTCGCACAGGTGCGCTTCACCCCGACGGCGGCAATGGCAGGGCAGACCTACACGCTGAGCGCCACCTTCACGGGGAGCGACGGGCCTGCGTCGACGTGCACGGTGCGTGTGCGTGTGGCTGGCACTGCCACTGGCGGGGGTGGTGTGGTGCCGCCTACCCCCCCGACCCCACCTGCCCCTGTGCCTCCGACCCCGCCTGCCCCTGTGACACCGCCGACCCCACCCACCACCGGGCGTGGTGGGCGCGGCGGCCGTGGCGGTCGTGGTGGGCGTGGCAGGGCATGAATCTTGAGGGTTGAACCTTGAACTTGGAATAGTGTCGGGAGGTATCGCACCCCGACCACTTGAATTGAACAGCCGAACCACCCCTCTTGCGGGCCACCTGCCTTCGTGTGGCCAATGTGATGCGACGTGTGTTCTGCACACCCACCCGCATCCACTGTATCCGAAGTTATAACAACACCTCCCTGTGTGTCCTGTGCTACCCTCTTCTACATAGACGCGCTGCAGCTCTTGCCGCCCGGACACAACACAGGAACGCAATGCCATTGTCATTGCCCCTTTTCATTTTGCATTTTGTTTCCCCCTCTCGCTGCCTCTTTCAGTTGAGGGCCCCGTTTATTATGGAGGCACTGCCCTCCTCTCTTGTCTTGGCCTCCCCGGCTACAAGCTGGGATGCAGGCGTGTGTCGCGCACACCCGACGAAAATTTGATCCCTTTTTATATCTTCTACCTCGGCACTATTAGGCAAGTGCGACCACGGAAAGTGTGGTTGTGCACACTGGGGGGCACCAGGTCCGGGCAGCTGCCCGGTGCGGTGTACTTCCATTGTTCTTGTGCGGTTTCTCTCTAATTATGTGTCGCCTCGCTTGATATCGCCACCCCTTCCATTTCACCGTGCCCCCCACCTGCGGGAGGCACGCCCGCGTGCAAGGAACCACAGTTCCCTGTCATCATATATCGCTGTATGCGCCATCGCGAGTCCCCGGGAGGGTCTCTTCCACCTCCTCTTTGTCTGCTGTTGTCCGCAGGGCACTGGCCAAGCTGGCACAGTGCCTCTTTCTGCCGATAAAATTGCGTTGTCAACATGCTGTCCTCCACACCATTCCAATCACAGACAGTCTACACCCGATAGATCAGCAATGCCTGAAGGAGAAGCCCTCGCTGCCTTGTGCAAGTCGGTGTTGGGTGCAACGTGGGAGGCCAGCCGTAATGTAGTGATGACCAACACGAAGCAGTGGGTGAGCGGTCTGCTGTATCTGCTGCTGGTGACGTCATTCCTTTATGACGCACATTTCCATGACTACACGTCGGAGGAGGAGTTGAAGAGCGTGACGTGCAGCGACACCGACTACCTTTACCGCACGGCGGATGGCACATGCAACCACCGTGTCTTCACCAAGATGGGAGCAGCGGGCATGCGCTTCGGCCGCAACTCGCAGTCGAACTTTGTCAAAAGCCAGCCCCCGAACGACACGCTGTACACACCGCGCCCTGAAGATGCTGCCACCCTGTTGACGAATGTCCGCGGGCAGACGATGGATGAAGACCTCAATGTGCTGTTCGCGGCGTGGGGTCAGTTCATGGCGCACGACTGGTTCAACCACGAGGCCGACGTTGCCTCAAACGACGTGCACTGGCTGCGCACCCGCTACCCCGAGAGGAACCAGGACACCCACTTCCGCGTCCTCCCTGAGGTGCGCGATACGGAGGGTTATCTCCGCAACACAGCGACACACTGGTGGGACCTGTCCCAGCTGTACGGCTCCAACAAGGCGAAGCAGCAGGAGCTGCGCACCATGGCCGACGGAAGGATGAAGGTGCTGCCCAACGGCCTGCTGCCCACGGTCCCCCTCCTCAACGTGGCCTCCATCGGTGCTGTGGGCAACGTGTGGGCCGGGATCGAAGTGCTTCACACGCTGTTCGTGGCGGAGCACAACTGGATCTGCAGCGAGCTGAAGCAGCGCAACCCCACGTGGGACGACGAACGCCTCTTCCAGACGGCACGCGTGATCAACACAGCCCAGGTCGCCGTGGTGCACACGGAGGAGTGGCTGGCCATGCTGATGGGTGACAACAAGCCCATCGCCTCCGCCCTGAAGCTGGGTGTGCGCGGTGCTGAAGGCTTCCACACCTCCTTCTGGTCGGACCCGCTTGCCAACCTGGCAACCTCTGTGCTCTCGTCGCTGGGGCTTGGCAGCGGCTTCGGCGGCAAGACCACCCTGCCTGCAGGGGTGGCCTTCTCGCAGACAGAAGACTACCAGGCGGTGCACCGCATGCACAGCGTGCTGCCCAACATCGTGCGGATCAACGGCACAGTCCTGAGCCTGCTGGAGCTGGTGGGGGCCCCTGGGCGCGACTCTATCGAGAGCCACGGCATGGAGGAGATGATGCGCGCCCTCCTCGAGTCCAAGTCTGCGAAGCTGGAGCTGCACAACTTCCCGACAGCGATGTCTTCGAACGCAGCACAGGTCGACCTCGCTGCCCTTGACATCTTCCGCGAGCGCCAGCGCGGCCTGCCCCGCTACAACGAGCTGCGGTCGCAGCTGGGGCTGAAGCGCTGCACCTCGTTTGAGGACATCAACGCTGACCCTGCTATTGTGGCGGACCTGAAGTCGGTGTACAGCAGCGTTGACGACGTCGACATCCAGGTGGGTGTGCTGGCAGAGAACCCGCGGCCCCACGGCCTGCGTGTCGGGGAGACGTCGCTGCACCTGTTCCTTGCAGAGGCGCACAGGCGCATCCAGACAGACCGGTTCTTCCAGGAGAGCTTCAACGAAGAGGTCTACACCACGTGGGGCCTGCAGCACGTGCTGAAGGCGCGCCTGAGGGACATCATCTCGAGGCACTACCCAGGGACTGTGTCGGCCCTCCGCGATGGCACGGCGAGCTCGTTCCTGTATCGGAAGTGAGTTTGAGTTGAATCCTCCAGAATACCATTCTGGACCGCCTTTTCCCGGGACAGGTTTCCCTTTTCCTGTGGAGTTAGTTATCGAACAGTTGTTCAAAACCGGCACCACAAGCCAAATGGGGGTGGGGGTGCACCAGCAACCAAGACACCCCCCTTCTCCACCCCCTCGAGCGAGGGGAGGTCAACTCTGTGATGCCTTTTTCTTCTACTTCACTGCCCTCGGTACCCCTCCCCCCCAGAGGTTTGCTATTTTGGGGGTGTCCTTTTGCAACAACCTCCCGACCGCCACACACCCCACACCCCCCTGGGGGTGTTGTTGGCCGTGCTGTTTTATGTTTTGCCTCTGCCTGGCTGACAAGACGGGGTTTTTCCCGTTCTTTTTGTCTCCCCTCACATATTTTTTTTACTTTCCACGAAAACTGTTTTTTTTTGAACAAAAGAATTCCCCCTCCCACTCCCCGATTTCTCACTTGATAGTTGTGAAGCCCAACTGGGAGTACCTTTCTGTGCTTTTTTTCGCTGGATCTTGCAGAGGGCGTCTTTCGTAGAGCTCTAGTGGTGTCGGCTTCGCCAAGACAAGGTTGAGTGAGGGTTGCGCCAGCCTGGTCTGGCCGAGCTTTACCTCGCCTCATCTCCACCGATGCAGCCAAGCGCTCCACCACATTCAGTAACAAAGGATTGTCTGCACAGGACTGTCGGCAGTGGTGCTGTGTGTGGGTTTATCGTATCTCTTGTCTCCCCACTCCCCGTATCTTCAGTTTTGCAGGCGACAAAAAAAGGCTTTTGGCGTCGCTTGAAACGAATCAAAAAGCACCAAAAACAGAATTAAATCACCGAATGACCCACCCCCGCATGGCTTGGATGGGCTTTTTCGGGGACCACCTCCACCTGCCCTCTTTTGACTTGTAGGGCTGACACCCTGCAGTCAGCACCCCCCGACGGAAAAAGCAGCCGTGAAAATGAAGGGGCTGCGTTCAGTCGCATTTGCTGGCAAATGGTGGAGGGGCGACTCTCGAGAAACCTGCTAAGTGTTGCACCGCCCCCCCCCCCCCCTCTCCCGACCCCTCCCAAGGCCGAACAGGCCAGTGTCTTGCAGGATCGTACTGTGGGGCAGCATCCCGTTCTCCGTGCTGTCATTTGCGTGGGGGTTTTTGTGTGAGTTGTTCGACTCGCCTCCGGGCCGCCATGTGAGTGTTGGGGAGACATGTGGGATGGATTGCCACGGCGGGTACGCAGCTGCCGTAGCGGCTTCTGCGTTCTGCTCACAGAAGCTCTGTTGGGCTTGCCGTCCGGCGGGAAATTTTTTGGGGCCCCCTTTTTTTTCCAGCGGCCCATGCCAACTATTGCAGTGACAGAGGTGCGCTGTGTCGGTGGTTGGGTCTGCTCTCAAGCAGGCCCAAAGGGACCCGCGCATCATTTCGTTCACGTCTTTTTTATCACAGTTCGGCCGGACAGCAATCCAGCGGCACAAGGAAAGGCAAGGGGAACGGCCCGCTTCTAGCTTCTGTTCCACTTTGGACCAGCACCCCATCTCTGCGCCCTGTGGGGGATCCCATTTTTTATGCCAAGTCTTTTACGTCGTCATCTCTCACCCTCGCGTTTCGTTTTTCAGGACGTTGTGTGTGGACAACAAACCCTGCCCGCCCGCAGAGGCACATATCCAATATGCCTGGGCGCGCTGTGTGTGCCTCCACAAGCGATTGCGGAAATCCCGCACACACGGAACCAACAAACTTGAAAGATCACGGAAGCGTCCGCACGCAATCGTCACCTCTCTCTTTTGTTATTAAACACCCCCTGCCCACCCACCTGTGTCAGCGCTGCGTCACCCGCCCTGACGTTGGGAGGGAGGCGGGTGGGAGTTTTCCTTTTCTGGCGAGAGGTTTGACACCTTTTTTCCCCTTCTGAGAACCCTTTTCAGACTGCCCCCCACCCATCACACTCCGTTCTTCGTATTGTTCCTTTGTTGGGCTGGGGCCTCTTTTTGGGCATTGCTTGGGGGAGGCTATGAGGATTGGGGGGTGCTTGGGGGAATTGAAATGGCCGCGCAACACAAAGCTCAAACCATGGTGCTGCCAGTTCGGCACGATCGCCTCTCTCTCACTCGTTTATTCACGGTCAGCTTGGGATCCCTTTTGGGAGCCACATTACCCCACATGTCTCAGCTCACACCCACGCCTGCATGGTGTGAGAGTGAAGTGACGAGGTGTCAGGCGTGGGTCAATTCCTGTTTTGTGCACCCTCAAGTTCCTTCTGGCCGTCATGGGGCATACCGAGCCGGCCTCGCTGCGATGCCAGAAGAGGAATGTCAAAAAAGGGAACCACGCCCCCGGAAGGTTGCTGGACGACCCCAGCCTCACCCACCCCCAAGTCAGGTTTGTTATTTCGGATTGCTGTTCCTTTTTCCGCAACACACCAAGCATCACACACCCGCTGTCGCTTTTATGTTGTTCCACCACCCGCCCTCCCTCCTTCATTCCGAACAATATTCCCGCATTCGCCCCGCCCTGTGTGTGTGTTCATATTCATTTCCTACTTTCTTTTGCAGCAAATGCTTCGTTGTGATCTGTGCAGAGATCCGGCGGGGGGGGGGGGGTGCTTGGGATGCGCAGTGCCATCGAGCCAACAAACGGAAAACTAGGGCACACACCAGGTCTGGCAGGGCCACGACGATCCACATCACCCCCTGCCTATCGTGCGTCACAACTGCAGTGCACGAAGCCTTTTTCCCTCCACCAATATTCCATATGCAACAGGGGACATGAAGTACCTTCGCTAGCTCTCTGTTGCAAACTGTCAGTGTGGCGTTCGCCAACATGTTGACCCAGATAGAGTGAGGTGTGCCGTTTGCCACGCGCTTAGGCAGAGGTGATGACGCTTGGATGGTCACGGTGGTGAGTGGGTGTTCGGCATGTCTGGCAGGGTGTAGGGTGGTGTGGCAGGTTGGGTCGCTAGCTTCGCTCAGGAAGGCGAGGTTTTGTCAGCAGCAGAAAGAGTGTGGGTGTGTGTCCCAACGGGCTGCCGGGTTGCCTGGTGACATGAGGGTGGCCTGTCTCCCCCGCCCCCGCCTACCTCTTGTTGCTGGCAGCAGGTGCCAGGGGCCCGTGCGTGGCCTCCCCTGTTGAACGCTGGCTGTCCTCACGCTGTGCGTGCATGTGTCGTGTTGCGCATCCTCAACCCGTCCACCCACAGGTCTTTCGCCGTTTGTGTATTTGAACACCAAGCAGAAATGTGGGTCGCACGCGTGTCTGTTGCGGTGCTTGCCCTCTGTGTGCACGAGGCTGCGGGGCACGGGTACGTCCGGCATCCGCCGTCGCGTTCGGCACTGTGCGGGACACACTTGACCCCGTACACCAAGGCCTACAACACGGGCTGTGGTGCTGGGAGGTCGGCTGGCGGTATCGAAGGTGTCGACGTGTATCGCACCGGGCCTGAATTCTTTGGTGCGCCGGATGGGACGTGGTCTGGGGCTGGGAAGGACAACCTGGCAGCGCTGAACGAGCAGTCACCGACACGGTGGGCAAAGAACGCAATGACTTCTGGGAAGAACATCTTCACCTGGGTGTACACGGCGCCGCACAGGACGCTCGACTGGAAGTACTACATCACGAAGCAGGGGTGGGACCAGAACAAGCCGGTGGGGTCATGGTCCCTGGAGGCGGAGCCCTTCTGCTTCATCCACGGTGGGTTTGTGCAGACGCCCACCGAGCAGAACCACGAGTGCACCGTGCCCGAGCGTCACGGGTACCATGTGATCCTTGCCATCTGGGATGTCAGCAACACAGAGCGCAGCTTCTTCCAGGCTATCGATGTGGTGTTTGGCGACGACTCGGAATGCACATCGCTGGAGCGCGAGTACAACGAGTGCATGGGGCTTCCTGTGCCGCCACCCGTGGCTGTGCCGGAGACGCTGCCACTGCCGCAGGAGGCACAGCCCACAGACCTCCCCCTGTTGAGGGCCATGAACCAGGCTGACGCCGCAATCCCGCAGCAGTGCGAGCGCTTTGGGTTCCGTGGTGAGGGGATCCACGTCTACACGTCGTGTGCTGGGAACGAGGGCTGCTGCGGGTTCGGCTTGGAGTGCAGGCACGGGTCATGCCGTTACCCGCTTTGATATTGGCGGTCTGTGCACAGGGGAGGATTGCCCTTTCGACTTTTTGATTCTTTTTTACTAGTTACGAGCGACGAAGCGTAGCGAAGTCGCGAAGTAACGAAGGAAATCGTACGACTGAAGCTTTGGATTAGCACCTCATGCCACTTCACAGGGCCTCAACACAGCCTTGAGACAGCAAGTGTGCGCTCAACAAAAAGTAGTCCGGAACTGTTCTCCCACAGTTGCTGGACAGGGTGTCTATAATAAAGCGAAAGGAGTACGATTTCCTCCAGATGCATGCATTGCCACCCGCACATTCTGCCCCAGTCCTCCACAGAAACGGAAAATTGAACCGATCCACTGCAGTTGCATCTCTCTACATGCCGACACCTATACAGAGGCATTGATGGCTGCTTCCGAACTTCACCGATGTTTTGTCCGTTTTTTCTTTTCCGCCGCCGCGTCGATTTTGCTGCCGACACATGAACCGGATACACAGCAGGTCACCCACAGGCCACAGCGGAGCTTCCACACCCCGTTTGTTTGGCTCATGCCAGCGTCGAGTTTACTCTCAGATTTCGCTGCGGAGCTCTTGTTGTTGTGCTGTGCCTTGCTTGAGGCACGGCACACCCAGAATTGCTGTGCCCCCTGCCGCCTGACGTGTGGGGCAAGGCACTGGTCGATACTGCAGCTGCAATGCCCCACCCCACCGACCCCCCTTCGCCCATTGCCCCGCCTGTTGGCATTCTGCCATGTTTGTGCCACCCCCCATGTGTTTTCTGCACCCTCCACATCCAGGCAGGCGCACCTGAGTCTGCTGTGACAATGGGCCGCAGCGGCAAGCGGCGCAGGCTGGCCGCCAAGGGCGGGAAGGAGAAGGAGGTGGCGCACGACGGGGACGACGCTGCTGCTGCCCCTGAGGAGCCACGCGAGAGGAAGGAGCGCTACGATGTGCGTGCCAATGCGAAGCCTAACGAAGCGTATGGTCTTCCTGACCTCCCCCACCCAATTGTTTTCCCCTGCGGGTTCACACATCACCGGGTTCTTTGCTGGGGTGAACCGCTTCCCTGCTGCACCTTCCCCCCCGTGCACACCGCAGCCCTCACAACAGTCTCTCTCACACTCACGGATGTACAGAAGTCCAACTAAGGTTGGTGGGGTAATACCCCACCAAATTTTTCTGGGACCCCCAAATCCACCAAATTTTATACCCCACCAAACAATTTACCCCACCAACCTTTGTACCCCACCAACATTACTCGCAATGGTGCAGGCGACTTGGCGTGGGGTCGATCTGAGCGTGGGGGTACCAACCTAGAGGAGGGCGGATGTGCATAGGTGAAAAATGAACACCATGGTGTGTGCAACAGTGTGACAGGATTGGGCTGTGCTGCGTCCGCGCCCCCTGACTGGGCCACCCTCCAAAAATCGACAAGTCTCACGGGCCAACCGTTATAAAGGTTGGTGGGGTAGAAACCCACCAAATTTTTCCGGGACCCCCAAATCCACCAACCTTTTTACCCACCAAACTTGGTTGGGCTTCTGTAATGCGATTCTCCTTTTCACTACTGCCTCCCATCACCCTCTATCACCCACCCCTCTGCAGGTTTGCTGCGTTCTACAAGGCGAACCTGATCGACACGGGGCTGATGCAGGAGGATGAGTGGGAGCCCTTCCTTGCGAGGCTGCGGACGCCCCTCCCGACGACGTTCTGGATCACAGCCACCCACGCCGACGCCGCGAAGGTGAAGGAGAAGCTGTACGAATTCAAGCGCAAGGCAGACGAGCGTGCCTCCGATAACATCGTGATCCGCCCTTTGGCGTGGATTCCCGACGACATGGGGTGGTACGTTGAGGCGCCGCGTGTGCTGCTGCGGAAGGACCCGACCTTCAGCGAGCTGCACAAGTTCCTCATCGTCAACACCGACAAGGGTGTGATCAGCAGGCAGGAGGAGGCCAGCATGGTGCCTGCCTACGCCCTGCAGGTTGCTGCGGGGTGCAAGTGCCTCGACATGTGTGCCGCCCCCGGGAGCAAGACGGCCCAGATGATGAACGCGCTGGCACATGAGAACTACCTGAAGTGGGGCCGTGGGTTCCCCGCAGGCGGGGAGGAGGTGCACCAGCTGACGGGGCGTATCGACTACTCCAACGACAACGGGGTGGTTGTGGCAAACGATCTGTCTCCCGAACGCGTCAACATTCTGGTGCATCAGATTAAGCGCCTGGCGCCGCTGTACCCTCTCGTTGTGTTCACGTCGCACGACTCGCGCTTCTTCCCTTCTGTGAAGCGGCTTGCCGCCGAGCCGCAGGCTGAGGCCACAGAGGTGCGCTTCGACCGCATCCTCGCTGACGTCATGTGCTCTGGCGACGGGACGATGCGGAAGGCGCCTTACATCTGGAAGGACTGGCACCCGAAGAACTCCATCCAGCTGCACGACATGCAGGTGAAGATCGCGCTGCGTGCGGCAAAGCTGCTGGAGGTCGGTGGGCGGTTTGTGTACAGCACCTGCAGCATGTCGCCCATCGAGAACGAAGCTGCCGTGGCGCACATTCTGCGCCAGAGCAGGGGCTGCCTGCGCCTGATGGACACACGCAAGATCGTGACAATCGCGTCCTCCCCAGGCCTCACGTCGTGGAAGGTCATGTGCCCGAAGAACCCGCCTGCTATGTTCTCGACATACGCCGAGGCGCAGGCCGCAGGGTCGCCTGTGAAGGAGTGCTTCTTCCCCCCCGCAGACGCTGCGGTGCGGGAGGAGATGAAGAAGTGCCTGAGGCTGCTGCCGCACCAGGGGGACTATGGAGGCTTCTTCGTCGCGCTGTTCGAGAAGGTATGTCGTGTGCTTCGCGTTGTGTTGTCATACCCACACCCTGCCTGCAGACATGCGAGATGCCGAGGAAGGAAACACCCGCAGTCGAAGGCTACGTCGACGGCTACGACAGCGCGGTCGACGAGGATGAGGAGGAGCAGGAGCGTGAGGAGACGTTGAACAAGCTTCGCCATGCGGCCAAGACGCAGCCGAACAGCATTGAGAAAGCGAAGGCGGAGGCAAAGCTGCAGCGTGTGATGGCTGGTGGGAGCCTGCACCGCCAGCTGGCGAAGTACGTGCAGCTGTCAGACGCGTTGCCTGATGCCATGCAGCTGCTGATCGATTCGTTTGGGCTTTCAGCAAACTTCCCGATCAACCAGCTGCTGTGCAGGTATCACCTGGAGATGATGCCCGACGGCACGCTGCACCAGCCACACCAGGGCCTGTCCAACCAGATCCTGTACCTGTCGGCTGCAGCAACAGACATTGTCCGCTGTGGCACCAACCCTGCGGTATGGCCTTGCCTTGTTCTTGATCGGGAACCCCCCACCCCACGTCTGCCATTGTCTTCTCTCTGCAGGTGAAACTCCAGTTGCGTGTTGTCAGCGGCGGGCTCCGCTTCCTGGTGCGTGACAGGAGCGGCAAGCCTGACAGCCCAGAGCAGGACGCCAAGAAGCTGGAGAGCCGTTTCGCTCAGGAGGCTGTGGAGCTGGTGAGGCCGTACATCTCGAAGCGGATTGTGAGTATCGACGACTTCAACGACACGAAGGCTCTTCTGGGAAAGACAAAGAGCCTCGCAACAAAGGAGCTGAAGTCTGACGCCTCGCGCAAGCAGGTTGAGGACCTCCCTCCTGGCGGGTGTGTGTTGCTGATGAAGACCGGCGATGGGCAGAACATGCCTGTGTCTGCAGTGAAGACACGCCACGCCATGAACGTCTACGTTGATGACAACGAAGTAACAGAAATCCGACGCCTGTGTGGGGTCTAACACCCTGTGTCTGTGGCTCAAATCTTTCGTCTGACACATGCTTCCTGCTGTGTTCATCATCAGTCTGCGTGAGGCGCCGTCGGATGCGCACCTGCCCTCTGCTAGCCCACTGCGCTGCTGCAGTGCATCCTGATCACGGGCGACTTCAATCGCGGCCATCGAGTGATTTCCCCCTCTGCCCCCATTCTTGTTGCCGTGCTTCGATTGTTTGTGAGCAACATGCATGACTGACACCGCTCCCTGCAGGTTGGCTCCTAGGGCCTCTACACATGGCTTTCAACGACTGCCCCGTGTGTTACGACACATACGCCTCCCGTGAGCGCCGAAAAGCACGTCTGACACTGTGCGGGCATGCGATTTGCGAGGGCTGCATCGACGACTGGATCAAGCAGAACGGCGCAACCTGCCCTGTGTGCCGGTCTTACGAGTGGTTCTACCTTGGGTATCCGTACGGAGGGCTGCCCATTGTCTACGTGCTGAATGATGTGGCTTCCGATCCACCCACGAAGAAGCCAGTCAGCGAACTCCGTCCAGACCCGACAGCCCCAGAATCGCGCAACTCTTTCAGCTACGCGGAATTCGTCGACTACTACGGGAAGGACGAAGGTACACGACTGTGGCGGCTGGCGGGTCACGGTGAGGTATGTCCGGTCACCTGTGCTACATCTGTGCCATGTCCCATTTGCACAGAATACCGAACGGCGGCACGATCCGCGCGATCCCAGTGGCGCTGCGTACACGTGGGCAGAGTTCACCACATACTATGGGTTGTCCGACGGCGAGCACATCTGGAAGCTTGCTGGTAATCCGAGCGAAATGTGGCGCTGAGTGGCCGCAGTGTTGGGGCAGGTTTCGATGCTCGTGATGATAGATGATGCCGCTTGGGATCAGGATTATGCAGTTGGCGCTTCCTGGAAAGGTTCAAAAAATGCATTCTTGTCTCCGGTATTTGTCCGGTATTTTGTGTTTCTGGCCCACTTGTTCTTGATAACCCCAACCCCTCCGTGGTGGCTGCGCAGACCGAAGAGTGATTCAGTGTTACTCGACACTTGCAGTTCCATGTCATTGTCAAGTCTTCGGAGCCGCAAGCCAGGAACAGAATGATCACGACACTGCGTGTCGCGAAACATGTCGTCTGCGTGCACATTGTTTTGTGCACTCTTCTGATGATTTCTGATATGTTGATTCTTGTGACATACACAATGATGGTGAAGGGGTTCGCCAGTCCCAGGGCCGTGGCTGTGTTCATGGCGCCTCTTGTGTGCCCTTTTGTCAGAGGGCCACTGGCGACACTGCTCCACTCTATGGAGCAGCATCTGAGTAGCATCTCAGAGGAGCCCGACTAATATTCTTCCACCACCCATCGGGCTGGGCAGGGGGTGGACCAAACAGCCACACTCTGCGCACCTCGTCTCTTCGGTTGTTCCTAGGTACATTACCTCCCTACCCCAAGGGTGCTACCCGAGGGCTTGGTCGCGGGTGGCCACTGGGCACCCCTGCAGTCTCAGCCGTCTCTGTCTTGTTTATGTGGTCTTGCCTCGTATTGCGGTAACAAATCTCACACAGCAGCCGTTGCTTGTGGGTCCGTAGGATTGAAGTATTTCTTGCCCCAGGGGAGAGTTCTATTCGCGTGTTTAACAAACAGGAATGTCTCTCAGGAATAGTTAAAGACCCGCATGTCCGGCTTGCAAGGCCAGGCCCCAACCCCCAACCGCCACACTCCCCTTTGCTCGTCGACATGCCGTCAATGTACTTCGCACCGCACACACAGCATCCCTTTTCCGCACCCACGCCCGCCTCCCGCAGGTGGTGTCAGCACAATGCTGCGACGCATGACACGCACAGCGGCGGCGCGTTGCTTCTGCACGCCGCCTGCAAGCGCATCCCAGGACCCTTTCGCACACCTCTTCCCTGAGCTGAGCCAGCTGGCGCCTGACCGCTTGAAGGTCGCTGCGGGGCACCTCCACTTGGTCGCCGAAGGTGTGTGAAGCCTTTAGGCCGCACGGGCAGCCCTGCCTATGATGCCACCCAACCCTCTCCCCACGCAGATGGCTGGGGTGCCGGGGAGTTCACGTGGAACATTGCCGAGTCGTTCGACAACTGCGTGTTCACTGCAGCAGGGCACCAGTGGCAGCTGGACCTTGCCATCCGCAGGGAGGCCTCGCCAGACATGCAGGAGGGCACCATGACGGGGGCCACGTTCCGGATGTATGCCAGGGCTGCCACTGAGGGGCGCCCTCTGCTCAGTGTCGCTGAGTGATGGCGGTGCCTCTGCGGGCCCTCCCCCCTGTTGCGTGCACTACACGTTCCCTTTGCAGATACTCGCTGCGCCGTCTGACACCGGGCCACCCGATCCCCATCCGTGTCATCGCGACGCTGAAGGACAGCACAGGAGGGTCGAAGTGTGAGACGAATGACTTCTACACCCCGCTGCAGAGCGACGCGGTGGATGAAGAGAGCTTCGAGGTGCTGCGGTTCTCTGAGCTGGACAAGGAGTACCAGAAGGTGTGGTGGGATGCGGGGGGAGAGTGTGCGTTTGCCTCTAACCACATTTTGCCCGTGACTGCACCGTGTTGTTGCTGGGTTGCGTCACCAAACACACAATTCCTCTCCACAGACACTGGACCCTGAGAAGATCACAGAGCTGCATGTCTCCCTCGCCGTCTACCCCAACCTCATCCCGCGCCTTGTGGATGAGATGTTCAATGCGGCTCAAACCCCTGGGCGAGAAGGGCAGAACTAAGAGGCACAGCGCTCCGGTGAGAGTGTTGTGTGCATCTAACCGCCTGCCTGCACACCGTGCTTCAAGATCTGTTGCTGCAGTGTAGCATACTGTGTGTTACACGGGACCTCTTTAGTATACAACGTGACCTATGTGCCCCATTTTGCTTGGAAACGAAAGTAGGCGGCAATCTTCAACGCATGGTGTGATCGCCGTGCTGCTGCCAACTGTGAGGTGAGCCCGGACCCATCTCCCCCAAGAACCCTTCTCCAGCATCAGTAAGAGTGTCCCGTCAGGCGAACGATTGCTACTGTCCGCCCGTACCCTCACACCGGTGATCCGGCTCTCCCCGCGAATGCTGCGTGATCCCCTCATCCAGCTGGTCGACCGCCGCGTTGACAGCGGCGTCTACATCCGCATTCCACTGCCGCTTCACGTGTCCCAGAGCCAGAGTGATCCGCATGCCTGGATATGCCTGCCACCTGCAGGGGCGAGGCTGTCACTAGCCTTCTCAGTGGCCGCAGCCGTGTAGTCCGAGAGAGGGCGTCAGTGTTGACCACGACCATGGCTGTCCCCAGCTTTGTCGTGGCTGTATTCGTCTTTTCAAAGAAGAGGGCTTCGTCCACCTTCGCCGCTGCAGGCCTCGCCGCATCTCCCCCAATGGCTCCCCCACGACTGGTTTGCCCATGCATGGGGCCTGCACTGGGGTCTTCTCACTTGGAACGAGGGGGGGGTCGCGGCAGAGGCCCCTTGGTTAATTCCACAACAGGGCTTTTGTGCAAACTTCAAAATGACTTTGACAGCGACTTACACAAAGCATGCTGCTGGCGTGACAACACTGAACCATGGATGCCTTATCCCCCGAGAGAGAGCTCGGCCTGATTGAGCGGGCAGGCGACGCCTATCCAGAAGAGGAAGTTTTGCAGCTGTATGCGGGTGTTCCTGTTGTGCACCGCAACAGACTGCACTACCCAATCCTGAGGCAGGCCCCCGATGTCACGGCCATCGTGCTGTTTCAGCACATCCTGCAGCGTTTCTCGGGGTGTTGCACTGTCGCGGAACTAATGAGCAGCACAGGGTGCGAGCGTGCGCCGCTGTTCCACATTGCCCTGGTGCTCCACAGAGACCTGTGGTTGCAGGTGCTGCTGCGTGACTTGGCAGAGTGCAGAGCTGTCATTAGCCTGCGCCAGGATGCTGTCGACGCGGTGACCTTCTCTGATCCACGCAAAGACCTTCTGCCTTGCCGCTCGGTGCACACATCTGAGAAGATGTGGCGTGTCGGTCTCGAGCAATCGCATGAGGACACACTAGAAGGGCAGGACAAGTGGCTGCATTTCGACTCCATCCGCGCTCGTTACCACGACTGGTGGATGCGGCAGATCCTTGCAGGCAAAGGCGATCCGTGATGCGCGAAGACATGTGTGGCTCGCGGACACATCTCTTTTTCCATTCCCTTTTCCAGAGCCCGAATCCTTTAAGAGCCTGCTTGACTGCATCACCACCCGACCGCCACAGTTCCCACACATAACACAACATGGCCGATATGATTAACGTGATGCTCGACAACTCCGGGGACGAGCTCTGTGTTTCAGTGCCTGCTGATGCATACGTGCGCGCCCTGCGGGCTGCGGTGGCTGCTGAGGAAAACCTTCAGGACCTCACTTTCGACCTTCTGATGGAAGGGGATGACGGACTCACACCACTCGACGACGCTGACCGCCTCAGCGACATCCTAACCGACGAGGAGGTTGTGATCAGGGTGAAAGATCAGGCGCTGGCTGAACAGATTCTTGCCGACGAGAACATCCTCCGGCAGGACTACTCCTACGTGATGACCAGCAACTCGGCTTCGCCCAACGGCAGCGTGAGCAAGATCGAGATGATCCTCCGTGCAGGTGCCGACCCGAACGCGGGTGCCAAGCATGGCCAGGAGTGGGCACCTCTGTCGAAGGCTGCGTACCACGGCAACTGTGGGGCGGCCGAGGTGCTGCTGCAGTACGGCGCCAACGTGGACCACCTGGACCACGGAGGGTGGGCTCCTCTGCACCACGCTGCGGATTTCGGTGCGCCAGACATCGTCGAGCTTCTTCTCGACAACAACGCAGAGATCAACCGCCTTGACAACAAGCAGAAGACGGCGGCACACTGGGCTGCACACCGTGGCAACAGCACATGCATGCGCATCCTCCTCGACAGAGGCACTTCCGTCGTGCACCGCGACTGGCTGGGCCGCACGCCTCTGCACTGGGCACTGCTGTACAACCAAGAGCACTGCAGTATGGAGCTCATCGCGGTTGGGGCGCCTCTGGGCGTTGCGTCGAACGACGGGCGGACCCCCCTGATGTGCGCCATCCAGACTGACTCCGGTACGCCCTCTGCAGAAGGCGTGTTGGAAGCGCTGGCACACGAGAAGGTCGACGACGGCGACGGTGTCATGAAGGACCACCTTTCCCTGACGGTGGAGGCAATCAAGAAGGGGACACCGTCTCATGAGCCGTCTGCTGCGAGGGCTGCAGTCTTCCTGCTGGATCACGGGATGGATCCTTTCAACGGTGCGTCAAAGGCTTTGCTCGCAGTGACGAAGCCGTCCGGAACCCCGATTAACAATGACAGGGCGACCGCCGTGAAGCAGATGCGGAAGATTCTTGCGCCTCTCTGTGTCTCAGACTGAATGCGGTGCCACCCCCCACCCCCCGGCACCTGAGTTGGCGTGGTGCACTGACGCGAGGGAGCATTGCTACATCGCCCCACGCCCTTCCTCCCCCCATACTTTCTCCTAGCACGTTGTTGTTCTCTGTTTGTTTTTGAGCAAAAATGGGTTGGAAAACAGGTGGCAAAATCTATCCCCGGCACCTTGGAACAACTTGCATTTCGACCCCACAACAAATTTGTCTAAGCCGTACGTGGATGATGTTGATGCAAGGGAAATCACCTGATTTGGGTTTCCGATTGCGCCTGCAAAGGCTTCCGTCCCTTCTTAATTGCAAGGGTTGGAAGAGAGTCTCGTTGGACCGGAGGACGCTCCTGGGGTTCCGTTGGCCGCATGGGGCACAGACTCCATGATGCACACCGAAACATGAGACGCCGGCCCCACCCGGCGCCTTGCCTCCACGAGCTTGCTCTGGTTGTACTTCAGGAGCATCCTGGCGACATGTTGTCACGCAATCATGTGATCGTGCCGGTGCCGCTGTTCATGCCGCGCTGCCGTCCCTCAAATGCAGGGATGCAGTAATGATTGCTACCACCACCACCTTTTCTCTTTTGAGACACACAAAACAGGTTCGAAATGAAACACAATATGGTTCACACATTGGCGTACTCTGTGTGTCTTGCTGTCCTGTTCCTCAGTGGCTCCAGCGCCAACCTCATCTCCGGCACGCGGTACGTGCTCACCTCGCAATACTCCCGGATGGTTATGACTGCGAGTCCGTCAGGTTATGTGCTGCAGAGGAGCACTGGTGCAATCTACCCAGAGCACGCCTGGGAGGCGTATGAATACCCGTCGTTCTCAGGACGGTACTACCTTCGGAGCGCGTTGAACCCGTCGAAGTGTGCCGATATAGATCAGAGCTTCATGAACGACGGCATTCCGCTCATTCAGTTCAATTGCCTCTACGCATCCAACCAGGAGTTTCGCTTCCACCCACTGGGTGGTAACTACTACAGGATACAGGTGGCGCACAGTGGCAAGTGTCTCCAACTCCGCCCCGGCTATGAGACGTTCAACGGTGCCCAGATTCAGCAATTTCCTTGCATGGCAAGCAGCGTGCAGCATTGGTCGATCACGCCACTGTCGGCACCAGCCCCACCAACACTGGCGCCTGCAACACCTGCACCTGTGACAAGTGCACCTGCAACGTCTGCACCTTCGACAAACGCACCGACAACGCCCGCACCTTTGACAAGTGCACCTGCAACTCCTGCACCTGCCACATCTGCACCCGCAACGCCAGTACCTCTGACGAATGCACCTGCAACGCCTGCGCCTTTGACAAGCGCACCCGCAACATCTGCGCCTTTGACAAGTGCACCTGCAACTCCTGCGCCTCTTACCAATGCACCTGCAACATCTGCACCTGTGACAAGTGCACCTGCAACGTCTGCACCTTCGACAAACGCACCGACAACGCCCGCACCTTTGACAAGTGCACCTGCAACATCTGCGCCTTTGACAAGTGTGCCTGCAACACCCGCGCCTCTGACAAGCACCCCGGCAACGTCAGCGCCTCTTACAAACACGCCAGCAACGCCTGCGCCTTTGACAACTGCGCCTGCATCGCCTGCACCTCTTACGAACGCGCCTGCAACGCCCGAACCTCTTACACCTGTTCCTTCGACACTGGTGCCTGTCACCATTGTGCCTGCAACTGGCTCTCCAGCAACACTTGCCCCTGCGACATTCCTTCCGCCCGGTCCGGCGCCTGTCACATTTGCCCCCGTGACTGCCACACAGGAGACACGTGTCCCCGACACAGCCCCCCCTTCTCCGGTGCCACCCACGCGGAGCCCGTGGTCAGTGCCGCCCCCAGGCGTACCGCCATCCACTGGTATGCCTCAGCCAGCATTTGCACCCATCACTTACCCCCGACACAGCCCGCCCTCCGGTGCCACCCACGCGGAGCCCGCGGTCAGTGCCACCCCCAGGGGTACCGCCGCCAACTGGTATGCTAAAGTCGTACTCTTCGCACCACCACCCTTGAATCAACTCACAGTCAACGCAGACCCGAGAGCATCTGCCTTTAACGAAACATTTCCGCCGTTGCTTGCAGATGCAGATTCTCCTGCTGCGTCAATTTACACAGATTGTATTATTCAAGGAACAACGGCTGCCGCTTCTGCGGCAGTGATCTCAGGCGTCGGAGCTGTCAGCACTGCGACACGACTCCTGGTCAGCATCAGGCCTTGTAACGATAGACGCGACCTTCCGCGCGTGCTGCACCCGACGCAGTGGACGATCGCAGACAGCGAAGGGCTTGGGGTGGTGGTCGGCAATGTGGCGATTACGGCCGGCTTCGGTGTGGTGTGCTGCGTTGTGCTGCTGCTGCTGCGCCTCTGCGGCCGGCACATGTTGCCGAGCGTCTTCGACGGGGCCGACACGCAGGGTCTGCTGCGCTTCCCTGCAGCGCCGCTATTCGTGTTCACCGTGCTGTACCAGGGGACGAGCCTGGGCGCGATGCGGCTGCTGCTGAAGCCACCAAACGCAGTCGGGTCTGCGGCGGGCGTGGCCGTGCTGTGTGTGTGCTGTGCGCTACCCTTCGCCCTGGCGGTGCATGTACATCGCAGTGTCCCGCTGCACGCGCGCTTTGTGCAGGACGACAAACTGGCGGCAACGAAGGGTGCCCGTGGTGCGTTCATGCGGTGGCTCCTGGGAACGGGGGACTGGGTCAGCACGCACCGCAACAAACACTGGGTGCGCCGCTACGCCACAGCGGTGCGTGCCTACAGGCAGGAACTCGCGTGGTTTGGGTTCCTCGAGTTCATGTCATCGCTGGCCGTGTCGGCAATCGACGCTGTGGAGGCGGATACGTCTTTTGGGTGCGGGCACAAGAAGCTGGCAACCTTTGTCGTCTTGGCTGTCTTGTGCGTCCTCGAGGCGACCCTGTGGCCACACGCCCGTTTCCGGAACTCATGTATCGACTGCATCATCCTCTCGCTGCAGACGGTGGGGTCGCTGCTGATGGCCATCGGGTACTACACCGAAAGCTCTGCAGCAACGCTGTTCGGCGCTGGGAGGACCCTCTTCTCTGCTGCTGTGGCGTTGCTGCTCCTCAAGGCGGCAGCGGATCTTCTGGCTGCAGGGTGGTCTCTCTTCGATGGCCGCCTGGAACGGCTGCAGAAGGAGGCCTTTGAGTCAGAGGAGCACGTCACCCTGGAGCTGTGCCATCCCACGCCTCGGCTGGACGAGCCACTCCTGCATTCTCCGGTGTCAGAACCAGCATCGTCCCCACGGGCGAGTACCCGGATGGAGAGCTTTTGCCTTGACGCCTCGGCATCCGTCTCTCCACGTCGTGCATCTGGCAGATACGCAGGCATGCGTCTTCCGAGCCTGCGTGAAGAAAGCTTCTGCATCCCATCGACGACTGCCTCTTTTATCTCGCACAGGGAAGAACCGGCTGCCTCGGGTTCGCATGACTTGAACGCGTCGTCGCAGCTTCGCTCTGGGCACTTCATTATTTAGTTACAGGGGGGGGTCAAATAAACGTACTTAGTTGAATAGTAGTACTTAGCCGAATAGTAGTACTTATTTTTTTGGGGCTCTGGGGCACGTTGGGCCGTTGAATAGTAGTACTTACTTTTCACCCTTTTTTTTTGGGGAAATTTTTCGTTTTTTTTGAGATTTTCTTTTTGGAGACACACAAATCTGCAAACTTTGGGGCAAGGAATGGGGACAACGGGGTCTATTGGTGCCACTTAGGGGAACCAGGGTGCACGGGGTCCGTAGAGGGGGGAAGTGACCTACGCTCAAAGATATGTCGTGACGAAGGGAATCGGGGCATCCCCCCTCAGACACATACGGACGGGAAACCAGCGAACCCGCAAACTCCTGCGGTCCAGAGGCATCAGAACCACTGCTGAAGACCGCAAACCCGGAAACCCGCAAACTCCTGGGGTCCAGAGGCGTCAAAATCACTGCTGAAGAGCGGCGCGCATTAAACGACTCCTCATCTACGGCGTCCGCAGTCCCTACCACCAACGAGAAGATGTGGACGGATGGCCCCAGACACACCTCACCATAGATGTAGCCTTCGAGGACCAGCTGAGCCCACCCCCCACCCCCCGCAGCCCCCTTCCCTGACGTTGTTTGACATTCTCTCCTGTTGTGCAGCACTGATCAACACACGCCCGCAAACCCGCAATCCAACTGCCCAGATTTCACCATCCACCAACAGAGCCAATAGCTTCGGCTGGTGTCCGACATAATGATGACGTCCGATGCTTTCATGTGCCTCCTGCTGATGGAATGCCTCCTGTTCAAGATATTCGAGGATGGGCCACCGCCATGCGCTCCCCGGCCTTCCTTCAACCAACTGGCCCGGGCCAGGGCACGCTGGTAGCCGAGCGCTTGCGGGATATGGGGTACGTGCTGAAGGTGTCGGGTGAGGAGGACGGGTTCGTGAAGAGCTCCCTTTGTCCGGACCTCACCTTCGCACCAAGCACAGAAACATCCCCTGAGGCTGGTGGTGCGGACCTTGAACCTGGGTTGGACGGGAAGGCAAAAGAGAGCACAGAGAAGCAGTCCACCCAAAAGAAAGTTGTGTCTCAGCCAACCCAACAGTCAAGCATCTTGGCATGGGCGAAGCCGGTTCGTGTGAACTCTCTCACACAGACACAGCCTTCCCAGTCCTCCCAGTCCTCCGAAAAGAAGCGCGCAGCGTCCCCGACCACCCAGACTCCCAACAAACACCGCGCAGGCTCTGCAAAGGGTGTAGGAAGCCTGGGCACAACATGCAGACTTGCCCCAGCAAGCCCAAGAACTTGAAGAAGAAGTAAGTTGGGGCGTGCTGGTTGTGGCTTGTCTTTTTCACATCTTTTTTTTAAGCATCAACGCACCAACCAACCACCGACAGTGAAGCTGACAGCTCTGATGAACTGTGTATGCTTTCACTAACTCAACAAGAATGTCAACCAGGGGGGGGGGGGGCAATACAAATCAAAACGGTACGAAACCAAATGAGGGGCGAGTGGTAGGACGAGAACAGAGCGGATACTCGACCGGAAGGCAGAAGAAGTGAGAGACGGACGACAGCAGTGGCCAGCGCGCCCCTGGTGGACCAAACAGCCCCGCAGAGCCCCTGCAAACAGCGTTTTTAGGAAAAGTTGAATAGACGTACTTAGTACGTCTATTCGCTCGCAAACTATTTATTAATTTTCTGGCGAGGTCGATTTAGGCCCGCGCGTTCGCCGAATAGTAGTACTAAGTACGTTTATTTGACCCCCCCCTGTAATGGCCCCTCCAAGAATCAAGCTACTTCTGTGTGTATCTTTGACAAGGCTCCTGCTCTGCGTTGTTTTTCTCTTGCGCCTTCTTTGCCGTATTCCTACCCGCACCCCTTTGTAATTGTCCGTCCCAAATCCCTTGCCATTGTCCGCCTCAAGGCCACCTGGGGGAGGACAATGTTTTCAACGGTTGGACTGTGCACTCAAGCCTGCATGCGTGTGCCTGAGGGCTGCGGGAAGGCAGCTTCCAGAGAGGCCCTGCATTCGGCACGCAGAACGGCTGCGCCTAACTCAAAGCACACCAACCTGCCCGCGTCCCTAGGGCACGCGATGCGCGTGAATTATAATTACAAAGGGGTGTGGGGAGACGGTGTTCGGGGCCTTCGCTCTCGATCACACTGGGGGTCTTCGCTCCATCCGCCAAAAAAAACCAAAAAAAACCGGAAAAACCCCGTGAAAAAGTCGGAAAAAAAGAGTGTGGGGAGTTGGGTCCAGTTTAGCAAAGTGAGCTTATTTTTCGAAAATTGAAAAATTGGGGACACCAAAAGTCCCCAGAAAAATCTTCGACTTGGCCCGCAGAGTGATTTTTTTTGGTGAAAAACGATTTCAACAGTTGTCCAACAGTTGCTGTACAAGACGGCACACCGTTCTCTGCGCATGGGCTGCTGCACGTGAATCATTTGGATGTCCGAGGGGCTATCGGAACGAGGAGGGCCACGAGCCTGAACTACCCGCCAGCAGTGATCCCGTGCCAGGGCTGGCAGGGGGCCGCGGCCCCACCTCCCTTTTTCTGTAATTGTTTGGGAGGGTGGGCCGCCAGGGGTGGCATGGCCCTACCCTCGGCCCTACCTCCCGGGTCAGATTTTGGGGCTTTTGGGTTCGGCCTTGTGGCCGAGTTTTCATGCGCCGCAGCGTATGAAAACCCAACGGCATGCTGGGGGCTTGATGGTGTTCATCGAAGCGCACCTCATCATGCCCCAAGCGAAGGACCATCCCCGCCTGGAATGTGCAACAGCACCAACCGGTGTGGGGACTAGCCTTCGAAGACTTTCAGGATGTTCACTACCGTGGCCTCCGGCGGCTGGGGGGCTGGATTCCTGATTTTTGATCCAGCAGGACGACCAAAGGCAGCAACATCCGGTGCCTCTCGAATTGGGTGAAAATGTTCTGTGGCCGTGCATTCGATCCTGTTTGCATCATACCACGGGAAGTCGGGGCGGGGTTGGGCTGCACTTTTTTTCTCGCGAGCTCGGCCACCCTGTGCCCGACCTCTTTTTTAGTTTGCCCGACCCCCAGCGAGATCACTGGCAGCCAGACCTTGTTCAACATAAACAGCAGACAAGAGAGCAGCATGGAGTGTGGGGCAGCTGCCGTGCTCCCACAAAAACATCGCACCTCTCGCGCTGCCTACACGAAAGGGACGGGTAACCTGCAGGTCACCCACAGCAGCCTACTGCCTACGTTCTATACAAGATCGGCGCCGACCACACGAAAGGCTGTTCGATCTGCGGCGCAAGAAGAAGCTCCGGTGGGAACAGAACTGAGCGGCAACAGGATGCAATGCAGGCCCACATCCGTTGCCCTGCGGCAAGAGCAGTCACATCGATTTCGTTGACAGGGCCTGCCCACTGGTGTGTGACGGGGTGACCTGCAGATGGTGAGCTGGCCCACGGGAGAACACCTGGGACGGGGGATGGCTGCGACTGGGCAATACCTAACTCGTCATGATGCAGGACTGCGAACAATTGGTCCAAGAGAGCAAGTATGGCTCCCGCTCAGCTCTCACTGAAGCTGAACCAGATGCAAGTGGTGGGAGGAGGAGGGGGTCCCAGGGGAGGACACACCGGGCGGCAACCCACGAGGACTGGCCCGTCCCAGTCGACAGAAGAACAAAGCAGGAACACGGAGTCACCTGAAACGACACACTGAAGTGTGGGAGGAGGAGGCGAGCACAAAAGGGCGTCGGCTACCGCACGCCCTTTGAGCGCAGCCGACGACGACCGAACCGGCCACCGGCCGGGAGGTGCGTGTGGCGTGGGGGGCGAAGCCCCCCACGCAAGGGGGGACCGGGGGGCGAAGCCCCCCGGAAAAAATTTTGGGGTTTTTTGGCCTATTTTTGGCCATTTTCCGCTGCATTTGTTTGATTTTGGGTCGGGAAAGGTATGGCCAGGAAGTGGGAAAAATTGAGGAAAAAGTCGGAAATTTTCAGGTTTGCCCATATAAACCATGGGTCACAGATTCCGATTTTTGGGTCAGACTCCAAGTTTGACACAAGGGAAAATAAAGGGAAAATAGGCAAAATTTTTCACCTATTTTTGGTCACCTAAGGGGGGGGGCTTCGCTCCGGGTCACTGACCCAAGCTGACCCAGATTGACCCGGAGCGAAGCCCCCCATTTTCCTAAGGTGAAAAACCCCAGGGTGACCCAAATTGACCCAAGTTGACCCAAATTGACCCGGAGCGAAGACCCCCACTGTGTCACATTCCATACAGTTTCGTGAGCAGTTCACCTTTTCTGCATTTCTGAGCGAAGGCCCCCTAACGTATTACTTCCACCCTTCGCGCCCGTTCTTCTTCTTGTCTTGTATTGTTTCATGCCGTGTCTTCTTTTCTGCGTGCCAAACTATCCGTAACCAATTTCATGGACTTCCAGTGAAGCGATGCGCAATGCTATCCTGCATGCAAGCGCAACGGTGATTCACCCATGAAATACCACCATGCGAGCCCCAGTTGAAAAACTTCTGGATAAAACATACCCCTCCCCTTGCCGCTTGCAAGGGTGCTCTTGTTGTGCCGTGGTTCCGGATTACGCAGGACTCTATCACAAAAGTAGGCCCTAGTGTCCAAGGAACACCCAATCCACTCCTTCAGTTCGGTAGTATTGTTAGCCCTTGCCCGTGTTTCTATGGTGCACGAGGATCAGGAGAGCCTCTAAGGGGGCACCTCTTTTGTACTCGGCATCTGTTTTGTATTGATTTTGTTTTCTGCCCGAAGCTTTCTGTGGCCCTGCTGGGCGGTGAACAGTGAACAAAGTCTCGGCTTCTTTCCACGACAATAAACACAGTTTGCCCCCCGGGCGGGATCCCGGGCGGGCCCGGCCGGGTTCCGGGAAATTCCGGGATTCCCGGGATTTCCCGGCCGGGATCCCGGGATGACCCCGGGATATCCCGGGGTCATCCCGGGACCCCCCCGGGGTCAGGTGTAGGTGGGTGGTAAGATGACTTGAGAGTTTTGCACATTGCATATTGCACGCTGCCGTTGCCCCCTTCCCCTTTGCGATCCACCCGATGTCATTAGTTTTTCACGGTTTGCCCCCGGGCGGGATCTCGGGCGGGCCCGGCCGGGAAATCCCGGGATGGCCCCGGGATATCCTATTATAAACAGCCGCCACAGGGCACCTGCTGCAGGTGGAGCAGCATTTGATTGAGAGTACCGATCGACCTGCCGCACCCACATCCCCACATGCAGATTGTGCGCCACACCGCTTGAGGGCCGTTGAGGTTTCAGTCATACAACCACACAACCACAGGCCACACAGTCCACCATGGATAGGTCGCGAGGGAGGCACACCTGCAGTGCTGTGTTGGCCGTTGTGCTCGGGATGATGACGGGGGGCCATGCGGCCCTTGTGTCGGGCAACATGTACACTTTGACATCGGTGGGTTCTGGGATGAGGCTCGGAGGTGCCGTTGCAGGCCCCGTTGTGACAACGGCTGCAGTGGACCCATCGTCTCTCTGGGTGCTGGAGGAAACATCGCCACCGTATTACGTTCTGAAGGCTAGTGACACCGGGAAGTGTGTCGATGTTTCGACGTATGGGATGGGTGATGGTGTTCTGACAATCATGTATTTGTGTGGCACCAACAAAGACAACCAGCTCGTGCTGCTCACCGAAACAGGGGGAGTGTACACAATGACGGTGAAGCATAGTGGGAAGTGTTTGCAGCCGAGATCCGGTATGGATGGTGCTCGCATTGAGCAGTTCACTTGTGACGCGAGTGCGGCACAGTCCTGGAGAGTGGCACCAGCCCCGACTCCTGCGCCACCGACTTCTGCACCACCAACACCTTCGCCCCCAACTCCGATCCCACCGACTTCTGCACCGCCGACACCTGCACCGCCCACATCGGCACCGCCAACTTCTGCACCACCAACACCCTCGCCTCCAACTCCGTCGCCACCGACTTCTGTGCCTCCGACACTTGCACCTCCGACTCCGGCGCCATTGACACCTGCACCGCCCACGTCATCACCACCAACACCTTCGCCACCGACTTCTGCACCTCCAACCCCAGCGCCGTCCACGCCCGCACCACCCACACCAGCACCGCCAACTGCAGCACCACTAACATCTGCGCCACCGACACATGCACCTCCAACTCCTGCGCCACCTACCCTTTCTCCCCCAACTCCTGCGCCACCGACTTCTGCACCACTAACACTTTCTCCCCGAACACCGTCACCACCGACACTTGCACCTCCCACTCCAGCGCCGGTGACGCCTGGACCACCCACATCAGTACCGCCAACACCTTCGCCTGCAACCCCGTCGCCCCCAACACTTGCACCCCCCACTCCAGTGCCATTGACACCTGCGCCACCGACATCAACACCGCCAACATCTTTGCCCGCAACACCTTCGCCACCGACGCCTGCACCTCCAACCCCAGCGCCGCCCACGCCCGCACCACCCACGTCAGCACCGCCAACTGCAGCACCACTAACATCTGCGCCACCGACACATGCACCTCCAACTCCGGCGCCGCCCACGCCTGCGCCACCTACAACTGCACCGGCAACTCCTGCACCACTGACTCCGTTCCCAGTGACTTCTGGGCCCCCGACACCTGCCCCACCAACCCCTTCGCCACCAACTTCTGCACCTCCGACACCTGCACCGCCCACGTCGGTACCGTCTTCACTCCCTACTCCAGAGCCGCTAGCATCTGCATCACCAACTGCCATGCCAACGTCTGCACCTGCAACAGCTTCGCCCCCGACTTCGTCCCCCTCACCTGCCTCTGCGACACTTGCGCCTCCGTCGCAGGCACCGCTGACGTCTGTACCTTCGACGCTTGTATCACCAGCTCCGTCGCCAGCGTCTTCATCTGCAACACTTTCACCGACGTCTGTACCACCCACAGCAGCACCAGCAACACCTTCGCCCCCAGCGCCAACGTCTTTCACAGCACCGGAGCCCTCGTCAACAGCACCAGCCACTGCGAATGCAGCATCTGCGGCACCGCACAATGGCCCTGCACTTCACAGATCTTCGGCAGATGCGGAGACGACGACACCTATGACATCAGAGCCCCGCGCGTCTGCTATCTCCGAAGGCAGCGCCAATGCGCGTCTGTCGGACCTCCTGAAGAACGGCGGTGGGCAGCTTGCTGCCATCATACACGGGATGGATTGCTTGCACGACGGACACACGCTGGTCGAGCTCCCGTGGCTGCTCCACCCGACAGGGATACGCCTCCTTAACAGCGATGCTGCTGGGTGTGTGGTGGGGAACATTATCATGACGGCGGTGTTCTTCGTCCTCCTAGGCCTTGCCGCGCTGGCCCGCCGCCTGCTGGATCCAGAGGGCAGCTGGCGGGAGGCCGCGACGTACCTGCGGTTCCCCTCGTGCTGCACCCTTCTCCCTGTCTTCTTCCTGCCCGGTACAGCAGACTCTGCCATGCTGCTGCTGGCAGGGTCGGAGGGCACAAGTGCGGGGCACACAGCCATCGGCATTGTGGGCCTGGTGTACATGCTCGTGATGTTCGTGCTGCTGTGGGCCAGCTGCTGGGAGAAAACTTTTTACGCACACGACTTTCGCGCGGAAAGTGTCATTCAGCTCTGCCAAACGTGCTCTACACACCACCCCCTTCATCAGGCAAGTGGGTTTGTAAGTGTGTGTGGAAGCGTCAACGCATATTTATTTTTAGTGAGAAGAGTCAGAAGCAGCGAAAAGGGACGAGCGGAGCCGCCAAAGCGCGTGAACAAAAGCAGCGGGGACGCGTGTGTTTTACAGGAGCAGCGGGGTGAAGGACCAGCGGTGGTGAAGGACAGCAGAGCGGGTGTGTTTTGAAGGGCCGCCAAAGCGCGTGAACAAAAGCAGCGGGGACGCGTGTGTTTTACAGGAGCAGCGGGGTGAAGGAACAGCGGTGGTGAAGGACAGCAGAGCGGGTGTGTTTTGAAGGGTCGCCAAAGCGCGTGAACAAAAGCAGCGGGGACGCGTGTGTTTTACAGGAGCAGCGGGGTGAAGGAACAGCGGTGGTGAAGGATAGCAGAGCGGGTGTGTTTTGAAGGGTCGCCAAAGCGCGTGAACAAAAGCAGCGGGGACGCGTGTGTTTTACAGGAGCAGCGGGGTGAAGGACCAGCGGTGGTGAAGGACAGCAGAGCGGGTGTGTTTTTGAAGGGCCGCCAAAGCGCGTGAACAAAAGCAGCGGGGACGCGTGTGTTTTACAGGACCGCCAAAGCGCGTGAACAAAAGCATCGGGGACGTCCGCCGGTGTGGAAGCGTCAACGCATCAAACGAAGTATCAACAGTAGAGAAAGAGCGGCAGAGTTGAAGTGACACTTTCGTGTCGACGGTGCGCACGCTGACCTACCACCCCACGAAGACCGGGAAGGTTGTGGAGTATGTGTTCGGGAAGCACATGTGGGTCAGCAGCAGTCACCTGCACACGGAGCGCCTGGGCGTGCTGTTCGAGAATTACACCCAGAATCCCCACTCCTGGATCACACAGTACGGGCGCTATGTGCTTGTCGAGGTGGGGCAGGTCCCGGTCGTCGTCGCCCTCTCTGTGATCCAGGTGTCGACGTGGCGTGGCTGCATGTTGAAGGCGTTCTCGCTTTGCGTTGTGTTCATCGCACTCTCTGTTTCTGTGTACATACACAAACCCTTCATCCCTCGTGTGCTGAACCACTTGGTGCTTGCTGCCAACATTGTGTCTGCGCTGGGCATGCTGGGCTACGGAGTTGTGTTTGCGATGGAGCAGCAGGACAGCCCTGTGCTCCTCGTTGCCTCTGTCTTCCTGTTCACAGGGATGGTGCTGTCGCTGCTCAGGTCTGCATATGACATAATGACGTATGCACTGGACCTCCTGCGCTACAGCCCAAAGCTAGCAAATGAGACCCAGACTGATGGTTTTGAATGCTCAGTTGTTGAGCTGATTGAGGTGTCGGAGGACGATGACGACACGAAGAGTCTGAGTCCGACGAACCCGATCCGTTCGCCACTGACGCCTGAGCTGAACCAGGGCCTGCTCATGTCGATGACATCGTGTCCCCAGCAGCAGTCTTCCTTTGCCAGCAGTTCAGCTGGACATGACGACCTCGATACGACTCAGGACTGTGTGCCCCTGGCCCTCAGGTCGACAAGCTGGGCCCCGCGCAGGGGGCGGGGGTGCGGTGTTTCACCGGCCTCTGGCAGTGCAGTGGTGTCGCCAGCTTCCCCGATACTGGGGGCAGGGCGCATGTCGCCTCCTCGGCGAACCCGTGTGTTGTCGCCGTCTAGTACCTTGAATAGCTCGAATTTTGGTCGCCAACGGTATTCACTCACCTGACAGGCATGAGACGGACAACCTGTTGCCAGAGGCTGTCTCTCCCTTTTCCCGTCACTCAAGTTTTGTTGGTGGGGTAAATATGTTGGTGGGGTACTAATTTGGTGGATTTGGGGCTCTGAAAAAAGTTGGTGGGTTATTACCCCACCAACATAATTACCCCTGGGGCGCATTGTACTTGGCGATTTTTTCTGGCACCTGGGATTTGGAGCCCCCTGCCCACCCACCCCGACTGCGCGTACGCATGTGCGTACGCCGTCCGCACTTTCTGAAACCGCGCTGCGTACGCGTACGCAGAAATTGCGTACGGCTGGTATTCCAGGTCTCTCAGCACACAGTAGGCCACCCAGTAGGCTGAGCCCTGGCCTTTGCTCTTGCCTTTCACAGACGGTTCCTTCGCGCACAAGTGCAAAAGGTACGATTACCTACTCGAAGGCTCGAAGGCTGCTGAGGTTGACGACCGATTTGGTGTGCGGACATGGCCGTCTCTTGTACTACATAGACTGCCGTTTGCAGGCGCCGCACGCCCACGCGTACGCCGTATGCATTTTCTGGAAAACGTAGCCATCAGCCGGGCCCCTTAGGCGTTCGCCACGAAAACGGTAGTCAGCGATGCGCATTGGGGTAATAAATTGGTGGGGTAGATTTGTTGGTGGGGTAAATATGTTGGTGGGGTACTAATTTGGTGGATTTGGGGGTTCTGGAGGAAGTTGGTGGGTTATTACCCTACCTGGGACCCCCCGTGTTTAAGTCCCCCCCCTGGAGGCGATTTTCGGCCGGGGGGGACTTAAACACGGGGGGGGGCGGACCTAAACACAGGGGGGGCTTAAACACGGGGGTGGCACAGTGGAGACCAAGAAGACCTCTTCCTCTGCTGTCGTAGGGGGGTAATTCCGGTCCGGATGGACTTTTGGCACCCCACTTTTCG
The DNA here is from genome assembly GCA_963210315.1 of Rhynchopus euleeides. Taxonomy (NCBI): domain Eukaryota; phylum Euglenozoa; class Diplonemea; order Diplonemida; family Diplonemidae; genus Rhynchopus; species Rhynchopus euleeides. The sequence goes on along the minus strand of OY723263.1, from coordinate 75,740 downwards.
ACTCAGACAGCACCTGGAGGGCCTAGGGGCCACCTGATGACCCTCCAGACCAGCCCACCCCCGTGTTTAGGTCCCCCTGTGTTTAAGTCCCCCCCCTGCCAGACCCAGTGTTGTAATATACCCTGACCCCCCGCTACGTATCGAGTATATATTACCGTATACGTAAATATTATGGAACGTAAATATTATGGAACGTAAATATTATGGAACGTAAATATTTTGGAACGCTGGTGGGTTGGCGTTCCAGATTTTTTTCGTTCCATAATATTTACAGGGCTTTCTGCGACTCGGGGACTTGGACCAGGTGATCGGACGGCATGCAGAGTCCCTGACGGGACCTACTCGTGCACTTTTCGCGCGATTCCTGACGCAAGCCGTCCTCACCACCGAGTCCCCAACTGGCCCTGTAAATATTTTGGAACGTAAATATTATGGAACGGACCGGCCAAAAATGGGCCCGTTCCATAATATTTACGTTCCATAATATTTACGTATACGGTATTATATATTATGGAGGATTCTTCATATTCCTGGATTTCCCGAATTTCCTGGATTTCCCCCGGCCCCTTAGGCGGTTTCAGGGCGGACAGGGCGGACATGCCCGGACCCGGAAATCCGGGTGTCCGGATGTCCGGGTCCAATTTTGACCCCCCCCCCCCCAGTGTAGGTATAATACAGGTCCCCAAAATCTGCATCCTGTTTAATACAGTTTAATACAGTTTAATACAGTTTAATACAGTTTAATACAGTTTAATACAGTTTAATACAGTTTAATACAGGTTTAATACAGTTTAAGACAGTTTACAGGGGGGGGTCAAATAAACGTACTTAGTACTACTATTCGGCGAACGCGCGGGCCTAAATCGACCTCGCCAGAAAATTAATAAATAGTTTGCGAGCGAATAGACGTACTAAGTACGTCTATTCAACTTTTCCTAAAAACGCTGTTTGCAGGGGCTCTGCGGGGCTGTTTGGTCCACCAGGAGCGCGCTGGTCACTGCTGTCGTCCGTCTCTCATTTCTTCTGCCTTCCGGTCGAGTATCCGCTCTGTTCTCGTCCTACCACTCGCCCCTCATTTGGTTTCGTACCGTTTTGATTTGTATTGCCCCCCCCCCCCTCTGGTGCCCCCCCTGGTTGACATTCTTGTTGAGTTAGTGAAAGCATACACAGTTCATCAGAGCTGTCAGCTTCACTGTCGGTGGTTGGTTGGTGCGTTGATGCTTAAAAAAAAGATGTGAAAAAGGCAAGCCACAACCAGCACGCCCCAACTTACTTCTTCTTCAAGTTCTTGGGCTTGCTGGGGCAAGTCTGCATGTTGTGCCCAGGCTTCCTACACCCTTTGCAGAGCCTGCGGTGTTTGTTGGGAGTCTGGGTGGTCGGGGACGCTGCGCGCTTCTTTTCGGAGGACTGGGAGGACTGGGAAGGCTGTGTCTGTGAGAGAGTTCACACGAACCGGCTTCGCCCATGCCAAGATGCTTGACTGTTGGGTTGGCTGAGACACAACTTTCTTTTGGGTGGACTGCTTCTCTGTGCTCTCTTTTGCCTTCCCGTCCAACCCAGGTTCAAGGTCCGCACCACCAGCCTCAGGGGATGTTTCTGTGCTTGGTGCGAAGGTGAGGTCCGGACAAAGGGAGCTCTTCACGAACCCGTCCTCCTCACCCGACACCTTCAGCACGTACCCCATATCCCGCAAGCGCTGGGCTACCACCTCCCCCCTCACACTTTCCACCGACTTTCCCCAAACAGCTCCAACAGAGGTGCACATGGCCTCGCGGTACCACCTCTCTGTGAAGCGACAATCCTGGCGAAAACCTTCGGCTGTTGATTTCTTTATCTCGAGACGGGCTTTGTCCTTGAGCCCTTCCAGGTGAGTGTGGAAGGCAGCCTTGAATGGTGCAAATGCATGCACATCAAGGTACTGCACTGTTCCTGTCAACCCACCTGGAATGACCGCTGACTTCGCCCCCGTCTTCCTGTGCAAGTACGCAACATTTTTTGGTGCAATGTGTGTTGTCGCCGAGTCATAAATGACAAGCACGTTTTTGTTTTTGCAAATGGGGGCCAAGACGCTGTCAATCCACCACCGCCACTCGGCTTCTTTGACCCAGCCGGTTTTCTGGAAAGTACAGTTACTGGGGGGGGGCAAATACAAGGGTATACTCTTCTATTCACCGTGCCAGCTTACGTAATTCAGGGTTTTCAAAAAATTGTTTTTTAGCTGAAAAGTTGTCTAGTATGCAAATACAAGAGTATATACTCTTGTATTTGCATACTAGAAATGTGGCCTCCGGGTGGGCCCTCATGGGGCAGCGGCGCCGAAGAGACAATACGAGCGTCCTCTTGGCCTTTCCCACCCCGAGGCGACTCCCACCAGACCGTGACGACTCCAGACAGGAGGCCCACTGGCCTGGGGGGGGTCATTGGAAGTACAAAATATGATGAAAACCCCACAAAAGTTCTTCAAAAGTCTAGTATGCAAATACAAGAGTATACTCTTGTATTTGCTCGGTGAACTTTGTAAAATCGCGATTTCTGGAGTACTCTTGTATTAGCATATACCCTTGTATTTGCATATACTCTTGTATTTGCCCCCCCCCCCAGTAACCCCCGAGTCTTTGTGAATCTGATGCTCCTCCTTCTTTATCCTCTCGCCCGCACCTTTAAAAACGATCGACTGCTTTGTCGCAAGAATGGTCCTGTCTTTCACACTGAACGTGACAGCACCAATCAACGTGGCAAATCTATTTTTTCCAGCATCGGTATCGACCACGATGTTGGTGTCAGTGGTGTAGCACAACAGTTTGTCCCTGCGGGTAGAGCTCTTGTACAAGGCAGACTCATCCACATTCACAACCAGGTCAAAAGTACCAAAGGGGTTGTGCAGCAGCTCGGACCCGATGGAGAGGCGTCTGATGGTGGACCAGAAGCTGTGCAACTGGACCCGGGCTTTTTCAAGAGAAAGCTTGGCAATGCGCGAAGTACGAAATTGAAACTTGTTTCTCCTGGCCCAACCGTCGATCCACTCCACCGAAGCCTGGAAGCCTTTCGGGAAGGGAACAAAGGACATGGCAAGCTCCTTGATTTTGCGGCGCGTCGTTGGCAAGTCGTTCTTCCGCCGTTCTCCCACTTCTTTAAGCACGTGGGCCTCCACCTCAGGAAAGAAACACGACCTCCCCCTCCCCGCCTTTCTTTTGGCATGTGTTTTTCCGCAGCTGGTCCTCGAAGGCTACATCTATGGTGAGGTGTGTCTGGGGCCATCCGTCCACATCTTCTCGTTGGTGGTAGGGACTGCGGACGCCGTAGATGAGGAGTCGTTTAATGCGCGCCGCTCTTCAGCAGTGATTTTGACGCCTCTGGACCCCAGGAGTTTGCGGGTTTCCGGGTTTGCGGTCTTCAGCAGTGGTTCTGATGCCTCTGGACCGCAGGAGTTTGCGGGTTCGCTGGTTTCCCGTCCGTATGTGTCTGAGGGGGGATGCCCCGATTCCCTTCGTCACGACATATCTTTGAGCGTAGGTCACTTCCCCCCTCTACGGACCCCGTGCACCCTGGTTCCCCTAAGTGGCACCAATAGACCCCGTTGTCCCCATTCCTTGCCCCAAAGTTTGCAGATTTGTGTGTCTCCAAAAAGAAAATCTCAAAAAAAACGAAAAATTTCCCCAAAAAAAAAGGGTGAAAAGTAAGTACTACTATTCAACGGCCCAACGTGCCCCAGAGCCCCAAAAAAATAAGTACTACTATTCGGCTAAGTACTACTATTCAACTAAGTACGTTTATTTGACCCCCCCCTGTAATACAGTTTAATACAGGTTTTGTACACTATAGTACCCTTGTGTGCAGGTCATGGGGGCAGAGGGGGTGTCGCTTCTTTGGAGAGGGGGCCCGGCCTGGAAGTAGGGGTTCTCTACAACACGGCTGAAGATGAACCGACACCAGGCGATGTCGATCATTGCCCTCTCGCTGGCTGAGGGCAGGGGAACACCGAGCGCCATCCGCTTCGCCGGTCCTGGGCCGTCAGTCCCCGGGGCCTTCCTCTTCGGGGTGGTGGTGGGGGCGTCCGTGGCCTTCTGCTTCACGGCCTCGGGGGCCTTCTCGCAGCCCCGCAGGTGGCTCTTGAGCCGCGATGCGGACTTCCCCGAGGCGCGCAAGCCACAGTGCTTGCACTTCGTCGCCTCGGTGAACTCACCGTGGCTCCAGCAGGCAGGACGTCCCCCCGACATTTTTCCCAGGTGCAAATTTCTCGGGCGCGCTTCGCGCGCCCGAGACTACGCGGAGATGGCCACTCGCATACGCTCAAGGACTTGCGAGACAGGCACACGCTACAGGGGGGGTCTGGGGGGCGGAGCCCCCCAGCCGCCGGAGGCCACGGTAGTGAGCATCTGTTCCTTGCACGTGTCAACGACTTGCTGCACGAACTTGACAGACAGCTCTTAGACTCAAGGCGGCTCTGCACCGGGGCTGAACATGCTCCCCAGCCAGGAGACCCCATTCCTACTGGTCCCCAGGGAAATCTCCCCCCGCCCCCGCTAAAAGTGACCCCCCAGGGGGCCCAAACTGCGGGGGGGGGGTCTTTGACCCCCCCCCGACCCCCCTTAGATTAGGCCCTGTGATGGATAATCCTCCTGTGTGGGGGTCTGTGTGGTGCCGTACCTGCAGTGACAAACGTACCTTGTACTAAACTCAAAAAGCGCCGAGTTTAATACAGTTTAATCATACATTGGGCGTTATTCCGTTACCAGTAACGGTAATAACGTTATTTTTGCGTTATTTTTTGACCCCAAGAAAGGCAGCATTTCCCGGTGAATCTGACCCGAAACTCGGGTCCCTACCCCCCCTAAAAGAATTTTCTTGGGTAAAATATCACTCCAGGGGGCCACTCCGTGATGTCAAAAAATTGGAAAACGTTTTCTCCTAAAATAACGCGTTATTTTTCCGTTATTTTCATGAAAACTTGCGTTATTCGGACAATTTTGCGGGCGGATGGTGTAGTTTTTGGTGGAGATGGCTCCAGAATACCCCCCTGGGACCATTTTTTGGATAATAACGCACGGACATGTCGAGTTTCGTGAAAAAATCATGGTTTTTGGCTTTTTCAAGGCAAATACTGCAGAAACCCCTGCAACCTTGCAGCATCCAATGTTCCTGGAGTGAAAATCACTCCAAAATCACTCAGTGTGGACGCAGAAGTGAATCCTTCAGGAATACACCCGCACACCTCACATTGGCGGTGTATAAACCACCTGATATTTTTACTCGTTACGAGCGACGAAGTAGCGCGAAGTAGCGACGTGCCCATTTTTTCCCGGTCCGTTCTAAAATAGTTACGTTCCAAAAGTCCGTTACTGGTGCTGTCAAAGACGCTTCGCACAATATACGCACGAACTACCCAAAGTACGCTCGGGCTACGCACGAAGTACGCAGGAACTACACAATTTGAACTTTCTTGCACCCCCCAGTCATTATTTGCACGCACTCCAGGTCCCATATTTGCACCAGTGCAAATATGAGACCTGGAGTGCAAATATGAGGAATTTCCGAGTTCGTCGTGATGTGCAAAACATGACTGGGTTGTGCAAGAAACCATCATCTGCACCCCGTATCGGCCTCAATTGCACCCTCGTGCAGGTAAAAAAAGGCCTCGGGCCTCCGGCCCTCGGACCGTTTTTTAATTACGCACACGACCTTCGCGCGGAAAGTGTCATTCAGCCCTGCCAAACGTGCTCTACACACCACCCCCTTCATCAGGCAAGTGGGTTTGTAAGGGTGTGTGGAAGCGTCAACGCTCGGGTGCAGGAAATTTACATTTTGGTCGCAAATGGCGTTACACATGCACTATGCACAACGTGTGCACGATTTCGGCAGAACTACGCACAACCAACGCAATTTGGACCTTTCAACAACACCATTCACGGTACTTCGATTTTGGGTGGGAAAGATGGGGCAAGGAAGTGGCAAAAACTGCGAAGAAGGTCGAAAATTTTCACATTTTCATCAGAAACCATATTCAACGGATTCCAATTTTCGGGTGAAATCAAGCAGGTTGGCACAATGGCTCATGTTCACCCAAAAATGCACCTACCAAACCTCTTTTGCTTGATTTTTGGGACGGCATGGGTGATCCAGAGGCCAAAAATCACGATTTTTTCACCAATTCCTTCGACAACGGACAGTTCCAGACCACAAGGACCACATTTTGGGGTCAGAATTTTCTCGGTCAAAAAATTCGAAAAATCTGAAATCTCTCGGAATTTTGAGCATTTTTTGAGATTGGCATGCCCATTTTAGACCCTTTGCGTGGCTCTAAACCCAAAAATTTGCTCGAAAATGGCCTCAAATAGCCTAAAACAGCCCATTCTGGCCACCCCGAAAAAGAAATTCGAAAAGGGTCCCCCTATAGAAGTTGCTCAAAAATACCGAAAATAACGCGGTATTACCGGTAATAACGGTAATAACGTTACCGATAACGTTATTACCGTTCCTGATAACGGTAATAACGGTATTACCGTTATCGATAACGGTATAACGCGGAAAAATAACGTTACCGATTTTCGGATAACGTTATTCGGCCGTTCTGGAACGTTATTAACGGTAAGTTATTTTACCGAAAAAATAACGGTATTACCGTTACTGGTAACGCAATAACGCCCGATGTATGTTTAATACAGTTTAATACAAACGTGTTTAATACAGTTTAATACAGGGCCTGCCTACACTGCCCCCCCCCCCCCTAGGGGGGGTCAAATGCCACCCTTTTACGTGGACAAACACGATTTTTCAAAAAACCGGCGCAGAGGCCCCAAAGCCCCCGTAAACCCTCCAAACCCCCCCAGATCGGTCCGGAAACCCATCGAACCCCACTTTTCCACCATTCCGGGCACCTCAGGTGCCCGAATTGGGGTACCTATATTTTGTGCCACCGTTTGGTACCGTACAGTGCCACTGTGTGGGAGGTTGGAAAAGAAAATGCCCCAACACACCACATCTGAGGGTTGCAATGCATGTTGCTTGCCAACCACGTCATCCGGTGGGTGTCAGGCGCTATGTAGGTGGCATTAGCCAGGTCTTCGATGTGTTCTGGCTTGTATACCGTATACGTAAATATTTTGGAACGTAAATATTATGGAACGTAAATATTATGGAACGTAAATATTTTGGAACGCTGGTGGGTTGGCGTTCCAGATTTTTTTCGTTCCATAATATTTACAGGGCTTTCTGCGACTCGGGGACTTGGGCCAGGTGATCGGACAGCATACAGAGTCCCTGACGGGACCTACTCGTGCACTTTTCGCGCGATTCCTGAGGCAAGCCACCCTCACCACCGAGTCCCCAACTGGCCCTGTAAATATTATGGAACGTAAATATTATGGAACGGACCGGGCAAAAATGGGCCCGTTCCATAATATTTACGTTCCATAATATTTACGTATACGGTATATACCTCCCTGCCACCATGCACCGGGAGGCTGCCTGTAGGTACGGAACAGTCCAGATGGTCGTGTGATTCCTGTGCAGCAGTGCTCCACAACCGGGATGTGTTGACAACGACTGTTGCAACACGAGCTGTACATTCCGGGAACACATGAAGTGCGCTGTCGTGGTACCCATTGTGCCAGAATTGGTAGTTGCTGCGGTCTACTTTGCCTGGCCCAAGAGCACTGGTACTGAACGGTGCAATATGCGTGGCGAGGTGAATACAACGGAAGCGCGCAAAGTCAATACAGCTCTCGGATGGCGGGTGGTGGTGCCACTAGTGTGTGACGTTCACTCGAGGATACAACGCATCACAATGAATCAGCAACCGTGGACCGAGTACAATACGCTCTCTGTGGCTGGTGTGGGGGACAAAGGCAGTGCCTGTGCCGCAGGCAGGGAGGTATATATACAAGCCAGAACACATCGAAGACCTGGCTAATGCCACCTACATAGCGCCTGACACCCACCGGATGACGTGGTTGGCAAGCAACATGCATTGCAACCCTCAGATGTGGTGTGTTGGGGCATTTTCTTTTCCAACCTCCCACACAGTGGCACTGTACGGTACCAAACGGTGGCACAAAATTTAGGTACCCCAATTCGGGCACCTGAGGTGCCCGGAATGGTGGAAAAGTGGGGTTCGATGGGTTTCCGGACCGATCTGGGGGGGTTTGGAGGGTTTACGGGGGCTTTGGGGCCTCTGCGCCGGTTTTTTGAAAAATCGTGTTTGTCACCCCCATTTGACCCCCCCTACCCCCCCCCCCCCCCCGGACATTTCCCGAATTTCCCGCCCGGACATGTCCGGGCGGACATCCGGACATCCAGAAATGTCCGCCCCGGACAGGGCGGACATGTCCGGGCGGACATTTTCTGGTGTCCGGATGTCCGGGCGGACATGTCCGGACCCGGAAATTCGGGAAATCCAATTTTGACCCCCCCCCCCCCCTAGGGGGGGTCAAATGCCACCCTTTTACGTGGACAAACACGATTTTTCAAAAAACCGGCGCAGAGGCCCCAAAGCCCCCGTAAACCCTCCAAACCCCCCCAGATCGGTCCGGAAACCCATCGAACCCCACTTTTCCACCATTCCGGGCACCTCAGGTGCCCGAATTGGGGTACCTAAATTTTGTGCCACCGTTTGGTACCGGACAGTGCCACTGTGTGGGAGGTTGGAAAAGAAAATGCCCCAACACACCACATCTGAGGGTTGCAATGCATGTTGCTTGCCAACCACGTCATCCGGTGGGTGTCAGGCGCTATGTAGGTGGCATCAGCCAGGTCTTCGATGAGTTCTGGCTTGTATATGTACCTCCCTGTCACCATGCACCGGGAGGCTGCCTGTAGGTACGGAACAAGTCCAGATGGTCGTGTGATTCCTGTGCAGCAGTGCTCCACAACCGGGATGTGTTGACAACGACTGTTGCAACACGAGCTGTACATTCCGGGAACACACGAAGTGCGCTGTCGTGGTACCCATTGTGCTAGAATTGGTAGTTGCTGCGGTCTACTTTGCCTGGCCCAAGAGCACTGGTACTGAACGGTGCAATATGCGTGGCGAGGTGAATGCAACGGAAGGGCGCAAAGTCAATACAGCTCTCGGATGGCGGGTGGTGGTGCCACTAGTGTGTGACGTTCACTCGAGGATACAACGCATCACAATGAATCAGCAACCGTGGACCGAGTACAATACGCTCTCTGTGGCTGGTGTGGGGGACAAAGGCAGTGCCTGTGCCGCAGGCAGGGAGGTACATATACAAGCCAGAACACATCGAAGACCTGGCTCATGCCACCTACATAGCGCCTGACACCCACCGGATGACGTGGTTGGCAAGCAACATGCATTGCAACCCTCAGATGTGGTGTGTTGGGGCATTTTCTTTTCCAACCTCCCACACAGTGGCACTGTCCGGTACCAAACGGTGGCACAAAATTTAGGTACCCCAATTCGGGCACCTGAGGTGCCCGGAATGGTGGAAAAGTGGGGTTCGATGGGTTTCCGGACCGATCTGGGGGGGTTTGGAGGGTTTACGGGGGCTTTGGGGCCTCTGCGCCGGTTTTTTGAAAAATCGTGTTTGTCACCCCCATTTGACCCCCCCTACCCCCCCCCCCCCCCTGCACGGTGGGATCTTGTAAATTTTACATGTATAACTACAAGTATATACATGTATTATACATGTATAATACTTGCATGTCAACTATTATACATGTATAATACATGTATATGCCTGAAATATACATGTAAAATACATGTATATCAAGTAAAAATACAAGTATAATACTTGCATGTCAACTATTATACATGTATTTTTACTTGATATACATGTATTTTACATGTATATTTCAGGCATTTACATGTATTTTACATGTATAATACTTGTCATGCAAGTATTATACATGTAAAATACTTGCATGACAAGTAAAATACATGTATAATACTTGTCATGCAAGTATTATACATGTAAAATACTTGCATGCAAGTAAAATACATGTATTTTACTTGCATGCAAGTATTTTACTTGTCATGCAAGTATTATACATGTATTTTACTTGTCATGCAAGTATTTTACATGTATAATACTTGCATGACAAGTATTATACATGTAAAATACATGTAAATGCCTGAAATATACATGTAAAATACATGTATATCAAGTAAAAATACATGTATAATAGTTGACATGCAAGTATTATACTTGTATTTTTACTTGATATACCGTATACGTAAATATTTTGGAACGTAAATATTATGGAACGTAAATATTATGGAACGTAAATATTTTGGAACGCTGGTGGGTTGGCGTTCCAGATTTTTTTCGTTCCATAATATTTACAGGGCTTTCTGCGACTCGGGGACTTGGACCAGGTGATCGGACGGCATACAGAGTCCCTGACGGGACCTACTCGTGCACTTTTCGCGCGATTCCTGACGCAAGCCGTCCTCACCACCGAGTCCCCAACTGGCCCTGTAAATATTATGGAACGTAAATATTATGGAACGGACCGGCCAAAAATGGGCCCGTTCCATAATATTTACGTTCCATAATATTTACGTATACGGTACATGTATTTTACATGTATATTTCAGGCATATACATGTATTATACATGTATAATAGTTGACATGCAAGTATTACCGTATATGGTGCCCCTGATTTACCCCTTTTTCACTACGCACAAACTACGCAATCTGGGGGGGGGGTCTCGCTTTTTGGTCCCCCCCCAGTTTTTTTTGGTCCCCCTTTCTGTGTGGCTACTGAGACAGGACTGGAGGCACTGCGCTGACCGAGCAAAAAATTATTGCCAGAACTCACTATACACCGTACGAAAGAACGCACGACATGTGGGGCGGGACTCCAGAAACACCTGGGCAAGGTTGCCCCATGCCCAGAAACACCTGAGAAGGAAGTGAGTTCCAGGAGCCGCGTAGAACACCCTCGAGATTGTGAATGATGATACGATCACAGCCTTCAGGGCGCTGCGAGGTGCCACCCTGAAGGTGGCCCTTGACATCAAGGAGAGCGTCGGCCGAGGGGTCGACGAAAAGCTGAAGAAGGCGCTACTGGCACTGGATCCCGCGGGGTATACGGAGGTCACCGCCACACAGGCAACCTCCGCTGACAACGTCCAGGAGACGTTATCCGAGGGGATCACAACGGCACTAGAGATCTGTGTCACGGGATCCAGGCGCCCACTCTCCCTCGACGGTCTGGGGATTGTTGTTGGGTATGGTGTCGTTTCCTGCAGCTGCAAAAAAGCGTAGCAACTGTGCTTCCTTCTTCCTTAATGATGCGTTGACGCTTCCACCCGGAGGAGCTGAAGCAGGCACCGCTTAATGATGCGTTGATGCTTCCACCCGACGAGCTGAAGCAGGCACCGCGCCAAAGGGCACCCCCAAAGAGACCTGCAAAGACTGCGTCGAAACCCGCACCGAAGGCTGCCAGCGCTGCAGCACCTGAAGAACCTGCAGCACCTGCAGCACCTGAAGCGCCTGCACCCTCACTGACCCCGGAACAGCAAGAACTCCTTGAGTTTGGGGTCCCGGCATAGAGACAGAGAATGGCTGAGTAAATCAAAAAATGAGACCCCCCCCCCCCTTTTCACTACGCACAAACTACGCAATATGGGGTCGTCAGGGGCACCAGTATACGTAAATATTATGGAACGTAAATATTATGGAACGGGCCCATTTTTAGCCGGTCCGTTCCATAATATTTACGTTCCAAAATATTTACAGGGCCAGTTCGGGACTCGGTGGTGAGGACGGCTTGCGTCAGGAATCGCGCGAAAAGTGCACGAGTAGGTCCCGTCAGGGACTCTGTACGCCGTCCGATCACCTGGTCCAAGTCCCCGAGTCGCAGAAAGCCCTGTAAATATTATGGAACGAAAAAAATCTGGAACGCCAACCCACCAGCGTTCCAAAATATTTACGTTCCATAATATTTACGTTCCATAATATTTACGTTCCAAAATATTTACGTATACGGTATACATGTATAATACATGTATTATACTTGTAGTTATACATGTAAAATTTACAAGATCCCACCGTGTGGACATGTCCGGCCAGGACCTCAATAGTTTGATTTTTGGTCCAGAAAATAGTTTGAAAATTTTTGAAATCTGGGTGCCCAAAAAAAAATTCCTAAGACCGGCGATTTGTAGGGGGACCCTTTCGAATTTTTTTTTGGAGAAGGGTAAATTGAACGTTTTTGGCCAAATGAAGCCACTGCGACCATTCCCGGGCCTCGGAAATCAGATTTTTGCCCCTCAAATGCGGTACCGGTCCGGACAAAAAACCGAAAAAATCGTGAAAAATGGCCCATTTCCCCAGCCAAAAATGCCCCGGACACCCCCAGAGACATGTCCTAATCCGGGGTGCCAGTAGGGGGGACCTTTCGATTTTTTTTTTCGAGGAGAGGTCAATTGAACGTTTTTGGACATCTGAGGCCACTGCGACCATTCCCAGGCCTCGGAAATGAGATTTTTGGCCCTCAAATGGGGTACCGGTCCCCACGAAATTCCGAAAAAAATCATAAAAATCGAAAGGTCCCACGCACCAAATTCTGCCCAAAAATCGTCAAAAATGGACATGTCATACGCAGCAAGGGGGCAAACCACTCCCCAATGCTCAATGATTCCACGGCAAGCCAGATTTTCTGATCAATTGGTTTGTTTGAGCATGTTCCTGGCCCTTGTTTGGAAAGTAGATGACCCCTGGCTGGAGAGGACGGTTGTGCTCGACCGGACGGAGAGAGAACCTTCTCCATAACCACCTCCACTCCACAATGCCACAAGTGGCAGGAAGGCCGGGTGTTACAGGCCTCAACCAGGGTTCCAAGGCTCTCCACTTCCTGGCTGCGTCAGGGATCACCGGGTACAGCGAGCAGGATTCCCTGTCCTGACACCCCAGCATGTACCACCGGAAGAACCCGAAACAGCAGCCCCCCCCTCATGGGGGTTGCAAGAGGCACGGAAATCGTTCAAATCGGACCAAGTCCGAAAATTCGGCACTTTCTTGGGTACAAATTGCGGTCCGAAATTTTCCGATTTTTTGAAAAAAGGCTAATTCTGTAAGGGGGACCTTTTCGAATTTTTTTTTCGGGCACTTTTTCCACAAGGAAATGTCCGCCCTGTCCGCTACTGTCCACTACCGATTTCAAGGATCCTCCTATATATATTACCGTATACGTAAATATTATGGAACGTAAATATTATGGAACGGGCCCATTTTTGGCCGGTCCGTTCCATAATATTTACGTTCCAAAATATTTACAGGGCCAGTTCGGGACTCGGTGGTGAGGACGGCTTGCGTCAGGAATCGCGCGAAAAGTGCACGAGTAGGTCCCGTCAGGGACTCTGTACGCCGTCCGATCACCTGGTCCAAGTCCCCGAGTCGCAGAAAGCCCTGTAAATATTATGGAACGAAAAAAATCTGGAACGCCAACCCACCAGCGTTCCAAAATATTTACGTTCCATAATATTTACGTTCCATAATATTTACGTTCCAAAATATTTACGTATACGGTATATATATTATATATATTATATATATTATAATATACGTATATATACGTCGCGTATTATACCCTAAAATACGTATATATACGTAGTATACGCGGTGCTCGGGCGGTGGCGGATACCCGAGCCCAATGGGCTCTTTGAGGAAGGCATGGTACACCTGCTCCTTCTTGGCGGTACCGGGGCAAACCCTGACACCACCCTCGCCAAGAAATGTGCACTGCACTTCGCTGCACCGCCCACAAAAACACGAATGTATAACGTCATCAACCCTTCCCCCGCCAGGTCCTCCACGACCCGCGCCTCAGCCCACTTCCGCTTCTTCCCCTCCTCAGGCATATATTGCAGTGAGGAGGGTACTACACAGGCTGAGTCTGTGGCAAGGTGACCAACGGTACCGGTACCGTTGGTCACCTTGCCATCCTGTGCGCACGTCAAGGCTGCAGGGTGATGGGAACGGGCGTGAGAGGTGACTGGGGGATGACTAAAGCCTTCCCACGGAGTACCTAGGGTACCCCGAGAGAATGTCACCCCCCCCCCCCCCTCGGCCTCCGCTTGGGGGGTGACATTCTCCAACGGCCACCCTGTACAGAGGGGGTGACATTCTTCAACGGTTGCCCTGTGTAGCGGCTGGGAAGAATGTCACCCCCCCCCTCGGCCCTGGGCCCTCGAGGGGGGTGACATTCTCTCGGGGTACCCTAGGTACCAACAAAAAGGCCGAAAACCAGGGTATTCTGAGGGGGCCACGTATACGTATATATACGTATACGTATTATACGTATATTTCAACACTGGCCAGACCCCCAGGGGGGGACTTAAACACGGGGGTAAGGGGGGGGGACTTATACACGGGGGGTCCCAGGTACCAACATTACTTGAGTGACGGTATATAGAGGCAATGATGGTGTTCTGCTGTAATTCAAAGCCAGGCGCCTCTGCCACGATATATGTCAGCTTCTTTTTATTTTTTGTTAGTTCGGCGTAGCCAACTGGGGAAACTTTCTGTGCCTTGAGCTGGATCGTGCGGCCCCATCCACACCACTTCATCAGACGGGGAGTGCACCGGAGAGGTGTACACAAAGTGGGGTTTGCGTTTCAACAAAACAACTTGCGGCAGTACTTGGTTTGTTGTCTCGTTTTGCTGTCACTTTATGATCCAGCGTGGGCACAGATCGTTTTTGACCTTTTGTTGTGAACCGTTTCGCACAAATCTGTCTCGAATGTCTTGATGCCGCCTTTACCTACCGACCTACCCGTGTGTAAGTCCTCTCGCCACCATAGTTGCCGAGGAGATACACACATAAGTCACTTGTGTCGGAGTCCCGATCCAGATGGTGTGGAAGTCCTCTCTCCTGGGACAGGGGGGTTATGAGGCGGTAGGGATGCTACAAAGAAATGATGATCACCGCCCCTTTTCCGTTCTCTAACAGGAACGTGTTATATCTGAACCGTGTTCAAACCTTACGTTGCAGTATCTTTGATTGGGCTTCTGCGAATTGGAATTTCTTGTCCGGCTTATGACAGAGTGCATCTCTCTTGTGCGATAGACGGTTCCTTCCGGAGATCTGTCGTGCGTGGCGCGCCATCAGTCGCTTTCCCCGGGCATAGTCCCTATCGTTGCGAATCTCACCGGTGCGTGTTTTTGTTTTTACGCACACGACTTTCGCGCGGAAAGTGTCATTCAGCTCTGCCAAACGTGCTCTACACACCACCCCCTTCATCAGGCAAGTGGGTTCGTAAGTGTGTGTGGAAGCGTCAACGCATATCACGCGATTTCTGCAAACCACACACACACACACAAAACAATCAGAGGAGGCGATCAAAGAAGCGGGATCAAGTGAGCAGCAGACGAGTACGGAGCAAGCGACACGTCGTTTCGAAAACAGCAAAGGGTCCCAATATACACGCTACAGGCGTATAGCAACCACCGGGACCCACTGCAACGGAAACAAACACGCTACACGCGTTTTTCTAAGAGAACAGCAAGGTCCCCCATAAGGAACACGCCACTGGCGTCAACAGTCACACGGGACCGACTGTCATAAATCACCGCACCGCAGGTGAGAAAAAAGTACGGAACACGCCAAGGCGTTTTTTTAAAAGAGCGGAAACAGGAAATAGGTTGAGGGTCTCTCGGGAACGGCAGGCCACCGGAGCCATAGTCATCGAGACCCCGGCCACAACGCCCCCGGCGTATAAAACAGAACACACGTTTCGGCGTTTTTCAAAGCGAACACTTTCGAGTGTCGAGAGGGAAATCACACGCTTCGGCGTTTCTAAACAAACACCCCCAGGTGTCGAGAGCAGGAAAACACACGTTTCGGCGTATCAAAGCGAACACTTTCGGGTGTCGAGAGGGAAATCACACGCTTCGGCGTTTCTAAACTAACACTTTCGGGTGTCGAAAGCAGGAAAACACACGTTTCGGCGTTTTCCAAAGCGAACACTTTCGAGTGTCGAGAGGGAAATCACACGCTTCGGCGTTTCTAAACAAACACCTCCAGGTGTCGAGAGCAGGAAAACACACGTTTCGGCGTATCAAAGCGAACACTTTCGGGTGTCGAGAGGGAAATCACACGCTTCGGCGTTTCTAAACTAACACTTTCGGGTGTCGAAAGCAGGAAAACACACGTTTCGGCGTATCAAAGCAAACACTTTCGAGGGTCGAGAGAAGGGAAATCACGCGCTTCGGCGTTTCTCAGCGAACACCTCCGGGTGTGAGGTAACACCCATATCCTGAAGGAATTATTATCGGGTGCCCATCTTCTGGACTAATTTTCTGAAGGAAATTTACTAATTTAATTCCTTCAGGAAATAGCCAATTCCTTCAGAACATAGCTAATTCCTTCAGAAGATAGGTTTTTCTGCAGGGATTAATTTTCGGCTTTTTTTTGTTGACTTCCTTGTGGATCTGTCCACCTGTTTCACATTTTTCCCGGGAAAAATGGGTGGTCTGAGGCAGGTCCAGGCAATTTTGTCCTCTTTTTTCACATTTTCAGCAATTTTTCCTGACAGCAACTTTGTCCAGAAAGTTGGCTAATTCCTTCAGAACATAGAATTTTAGCAGGGGAACTTGTTGAGGTATTTGCTGACCTGTTTCACCATTTTCTGCTGAAAATTAAGTTGTTTGAGGCAGGGAGAGCTCTTTTGGACTCTTTTTTCAGATTTCCAGCCACTTCCTGACAGCAAATTCATCAAGAATTAGTCTGGAAAGTGGCCAAGGTGACCAATTCCTTCAGAACAAAGGTTTTGGCTGGGAGTTGACCAACGGCTGGGAATGTTTTTTTCCTTGCCTTTGATGGAGGGAAGGGGAGGGGCACTGGAGGATGATCAGAAATGAGCAGTTTGAGGGACAGGCACTCTTTTTTGCACATAACACACCTGTGTGGTACGGGAAATGCTACGAGGAACGCGATGGACTCGGGACTGCTGCTGGCCTCTCTTGCTATGGTTTACTTATGTTTGCTATAACCTGCTCAGGTCACGGTAAAAAAGACTGTTGGCAGCGCACGTATGGACACCCATACACGTACAGGTGCGCACAAACAAAAAGATCCGCTTGTGCAACACATTTTCCCCCCAAAACACACACACTCGCACTCACACGATGGCCGCCCCAAGGACTGCCGAGCGCTTCAGGGTGCGCGACATCGATGTAGACAACCTGATGCCCCTCCAATTGGTGAACGGGTACGAGCCGGTGGCACCTAAGGAAGGGTGCGCGTTCCCCGAATGCACCACCGCCCATGATGGGCCGGTTGCAGGGAACTGTGCGGTGTGTGGCCTCGGGGAGTACACCAGCTGTATGGAACAGCTCCTCCCGGAAGGAACGCTGCGGGCGTTCCAGGTGGCCAGGGAGGACGGGAGGCGTGTGTGCCCCGTCTGCTCTTGGATCCATGAGGGGTCCAAGAGCGAGCCCCGCCCGGAGGCGGGGCTCCTCCCACCAGTGACTGTGCACCCTGATGGTGCCGGCCACAATACTGAGGGATGGGGAAACCTGGAGTTCCTGGATGACATGGACTCGCAGAGGCTGAAGGAAGTGATCCTCCTCATGGTGAGGAAGGTGACCAACCTGGAGGCTGAGCTGCGCCGGGACAGGGCTAGCCGTGATGTGGGTGCCATTGACATCCAGCGGGTTGTCACGTGGACGTCTGCGGTGCAGAGCGAGGCCGGCCGGATGATGCTGCGCTCCAAGTGTGCGGTGTCGTTCAACGAGTCGGGCCTGCAGAATGGCGACCCCAACGCTTTCCATGTGCGGGAAGGCCTTACGGCATTCGACAACCTGGATTTGGGATTCAGGATGTGCCGGGACGGGGCGGCCCCAGACAGCACGGCCATGGAGCTGTTGCATAAAAATGTAGTGACCCTCCAAGCCATCAAACTGGGTTCGCTCGGTTTGGGGGCGAGGAGACACTACGAGGACAAGGCCAAGCGCATGGCTTGGACCAAGTTCTCTGCGGAATGGCAGGTTCGAATTGAAGGAGACGCACGGGCAGTCGCAGCGAGCGACCTGAAGGCAAAGGAGGCAAAGGAGGCGAAGCCTGCACCCCCGCCGCCCCACCATCAACACCGCAGCAACCCCTACCCGCAGAGGCGCCCCATCCAGCTGTTCAACAACAGGGGCCCTCGGCAGGCGGGAAAGTGACAGCCGCCTGTGCCTCCCTCCTTGTCCCTCCCTCCCCTCCCCTCAACCCCTCCCCCCACCCCCCCAACTCCATCCCCCCGCCCCGTGCATGACTCCAACCCTGGCAAACCCTCCCCCCCCTCCCCCTGTGTACGAGCAGTGGCGGCCGGTCTTCGACCGTATCAAGTCGCGAAAGAAAGAAGGGATCGAACCGGACGCGATCGAGGATCTGAAGGACCTGACGTTGAAGAGGATACGCAGCGCATACGCCTCCCCTCAGCCTTTCCTCTCGGTGCTGAAGAGGGCGGATGCCTTTCGGAGCACCCTTCAGGCCCACGATCCCACCATTGGCAACGACATGGCGTATCTGATGTGGGTGGAATGGAAGATGCAACAGGGCCACTTCCAGGCCTCGTCAGCAAATCAAGCAATTACGTTCTACAGAATGGCACGGGTGGGTCAGGTGTCGGCGTACACGAAGGGCCTGAGCCCCCTGTTCAAAGAGTTCGACCGGCTGGAGGCCAAGCGGGCAGCGACACCCCCGGTGGCTACCATCCTCAGTGCAGCGAGGTCGGGCCAGACAGTCGATCATCACGCCCTGTTGCTTCAGGTCAGTATCGGTGCACGGTTTGTGGACCTGGTCCGGCTTCGGGCGAAGCATGTGCGGGTGCAGGGGGAGAGGATCGTGATCACCTTGGCGGGCGGCAAGACAGATCGCAAGTCCCTCGGACAAACACTGAGCTTTCCCCGATCGGCGGAGGTGGCGAGCAGTCGTATTTGTGCTCCACCTGCTCCACCTCATTCTGCACTTCAGATGATCCACTTCACGTGGGTTACGGGGTTTGGGACAACGATGATATGTTGTGTCCGACGACAAGGTAAGGTAAGCTCATCGAGGTACACCAAACCGGAGTTGTCAAATCAAAAAAAAATATGGGGGGGGGGGGTTTCAAAGTGCAAGAGGTGGAGCCCGTTCAACAGGTGGAAGCGTCCAATGCAACACTCACAGCATAGAGGCCAAGTGTTTCTCGTAGTATTTTCACATTTTCTTTCTTGCTCTTTCCAGACAGTGGAATTCCTTCAGAACATAGGTTTCAAAATGTGACAATTCCTTCAGAGTATCAGGGTTTTCAGGCTGAGGGACAATTTTTTTTCCTTGCTTCCTCAGGTTACTTTCTCAAACAGACAACAACCTCTCACTGTCTGGAAATGTCTTCCTGATGAAAATGTGTTGCAGGTGCCTTGTCTTGTGCATTGTCTCTTTGCATTTTCAGTTCTTTCCAGGCAAGTCAATTCATTCAGAAAATAGGTCTGACACAACATTGACTTGTTTCATGTTCATCCAGGACAAGGCTACAAAACTCCCAACTTTCATTCTCAGGAGGGTGTCCGGTTCTCCGGATTTTCCTGATTTTTCCCGATTTTCCGAAAATTTTGCCACTGGTTGACACAAGGGCAAATTTCGAGCAAAATCCGAAAATCAGGAAAAATCGGGAAAAATCAGGAAATCCAGGGGGGGCCACCGGAGACCCTCCCCGAAAAAATCCGATTTTTTTGGGTCGAAAAAAAATTTTTTTTTCCGACCCGAAAATCTGTATCTGCGTAGACTGCGGACTGCCACACTCTGAAAAACCGAAAAATTTCCGAAAAAAATCGAAAATTTTGGCCTTTCCTGGCCTATGTGGTCCCAAAGGGCCCAGGTTGCCCGGTTTTTCACCCAAAAACACCCCAAAAATTTTTCCGCCGCCCGAAGGGCGGCGGATTGGCCGCCTTCGGCGGCGTCGTCGTTTCACTCTGTACTAAGGACGTCGGTAAAGCCGAGCCCTTTGTACAACCGTTTCACTCTGACTTCTGTCTGTCTGTCCTTTGTGCCATCAGTGTGTCCCCGTTCCGGCGATTCCGCTCTATCCCATTGAGTGTATCTCAGTTCTCTGCTCGTTCTGACAGTGGAGGTGGTCTCCTGCGACTGCGTCGGTTTCTTCTGCTGCCCCGTGTCTGGAGTTCCAGTTGTGTCCTGGACTCGTTGTGGTTACTGGTGCTCTGCAACATTTTCGCTGCTCGTTAGTTCCGTCCCGTTTCATTCCCAGCTGCTCAGGGAGAGCTGCCCTGTGTTTGCCGTCAAGGGCGCTGCTGATCCGTGTTCCTCATCGCGTTGTGACTCCCACTCAGCCTGGCGGGGCAGTCTTCAGCGTTCAAACTACCACTGATAGTTCCCGAAGTTCGCGGATTCCGCCGCTCATCTTGCACCATCTGGGCACCAGCCGGCAACGATAGCCTGTGGCGTTGAGGCCGCATCGGCTGTCTCCCGGAGCTTTTCCAACCTCACATCCGTGAGGCCGGCTCCCACCCAGGTTTGCGGGTTCCATAAAGAACTCAGGCGGGTGCCGCTCTCGTACCCCCGCATGCCTCTCCCGCCGCGAACGAGGGAGGCCGCCACGCATGAGGAGCTTCTCTTCGCCACCTCCCGCTGCTCGTCAGTCAGGGAGCTACACCCCGTTTTTTCGGTTGAAGTTTTTTCTGATCAGAGTTGCACCCACCGTTTCTCTCCGTCCAGCCCGAGAATGTCGAACCCTGAAAAATCGACAACACCCCACATCCTGCACCTGAGACGCGGCTTCCTTATCTGAGGGGCCGCGTTCAAATACACGGACTTTGCTAAACTGGACCCAACTCCCCACACCCTTTTTTTCGCCATTTTTTCAAAAAATACCCCAAAATTTTCCAAATTTTTTAAAAATTTCCTAACTTTAGGACACCCTCCTCAGTGTGTTTTGCATGTTTGGGGAAGCTTTCTCGTCCAAATGATCCAACCTCCTGGAGAACTGTCAGCAGGCAGTTTGAAGGAAGTATTCTGTGGAGTAACTGTCTTCCAGTCCCAGGGTTTGTGGGCCCTGTCAGCAAGATTCTGCTGTCCTCCTCCTTAGGGAAGGTATGACAGGGTTTGAGTGAAGGAGACTGGCAGATGACTGACTGATTCCTCCAGACTCAGGTAGAGAGAGTAGTAGAAAACCCCAAAAAACACTGAAAAATGCAGTTTGTAAAGGGCAACCCAAACCATCCCTGAACACACTCCCTGTCTGAAAAAAGGTCATTTGGCATTGGTTGGCCTAAACCAACCCAGCTTGTCAAAAAAACGACCTGGAAGGTGCCTCCAGACAAATGGAAACATGTGTGGGAAAAAACAGAAAAGTGAAAATAATGGGGAAACTATTTTTCTGAAGGAATTCAATTAGTCCAGACTATGGGCGACCCATAATTTAACTTCCTTCAGAATATCCCAATACCTTCAGAAGATGGGCACCCCATAATCAATTAGTCCAGAAGATGGGAATTCCCTCCCTCCGGGTGTCGAGAGTAGGAAAACACACGTTTCGGCGTTTCAAAGCGAACACTTTCGGGTGTCGAGAGAGGGAAAAACACACGCTTCGGCGTTCCCAAGCGGACACCTCCGAGTGTCGAGAGGGGAGAAACACACGCCGCCGGCGTTTCTTAAACGAACATCCGGGTGTCAAGGAAAATAATCACGTCGCTGGCGTTTCCACATTAAACACTTCCGAGTGTGAAAACACACGCCGCGGGCGTCTCTAAACGATCACTTCCGAGTGTCAACAAAAATAACCACGTCGCTGGCGTTCAAAAATCAAACACTTCCGAGTGCCAAAAGAGGAATAACACACGCCGCCGGCGTAACCAACCCCTCCAGGTAGTGAAATGTCAGACCCATGCTGGCAGACTTTGGAGGTCCCGGCCCTCGCAGAAGGCACAGAGGCAGCAGCGCCACGGCAGGCCTGCATCTTCGCCCACTGCGATGACACACACACAGGGGTGGGTGTGTTTAACTGCCACGAGTGCGGTGGCACCACAGACCGCAGTTGCGTGAGGAAGGAACTCCCCCCGCAAAAGGCCGAGGAGTTCCTAGAGCAAGGGGGGGAGGCAGGCTGGGTATGCCCCCCATGCACATGGGCCAAGGCTGCACAGAAGGCGGCCGACGCTGCAAACGACGCAGCCGACGACGACGGGGACGCCCCGGGGGC
Source organism: Rhynchopus euleeides (assembly GCA_963210315.1). Taxonomy (NCBI): domain Eukaryota; phylum Euglenozoa; class Diplonemea; order Diplonemida; family Diplonemidae; genus Rhynchopus; species Rhynchopus euleeides. The sequence goes on along the minus strand of OY723263.1, from coordinate 53,595 downwards.
GGCCGAGGAGACCGATCCTTTCGAGGGAGAGATGACCCTCGCAGACATGAAGGCTTGGATGAGGAAGACGCAGAAGAGGGTGGACGCGCTGGAGGCGGAGCTCAAGACGATGCGGACCCGCCAGGACCGGGCGGACGAGGACCTCCCGGCGAGCTTCTCAGCCCACGTGGTGCCGACGTGGAGGCCGGCAGTGGAGACGCCTCACGGGAGGCGCCTCATCAAGTCGGAGCTCTCCCGCGTGTTCCGGGAGGCCGAAATCCAAAACGGGGCGGAGGAACCGGAACGTACAATGCGCAACTGCTTCGAGCGCATAAGGGAGGTATTCGGATACATGCACTCAAGGCAACCAGGGAGCGAGAGGCGTCACAAGGCGAAATGCCTCCCACTGTGGCCCGGCGACCGCCTCACCCGCTGCCGCCAAGCGGGGAAGTGGCCCAGTGGGTAACATGCAAAAAAAAACATGCAGATAGACGGAGCGGACCCCGAACAGTTCATGACCCCTCTGCACAACATTGTCTGCGAGCTTTCCTCCGCAGCCAGCCTCAAGGGTGAGAAATCCCGAGGGCATTATGAGGCAAGAGCAAAGAGCACGCCCCTTGCAGCCTTCACACGTGCAGCGTACCGGTGCTGGAAAGGATGATAAAGGCGCGTCTGGTCCAGCTCATGGAGGACGACACGCTGCCCTGCGCTCAGCACCACCCAGTGCAGGCAGGTTTCAGAAAGCTGCGCTCCACAGAAGACCAACTAGCGCATATCGTACAGCTCGTACAGGAACCTCCGGATGAAACGGAGCAGACGGGGCCCTACTCCATCAGAATTATCCCGAAGCCCCAGCGGAAACCACGGGTATCGGTGGTCCTCTTCGTAGACATGCAGCAGGCTTTCGATCGCGTAAAACGGGATATCGTACTGCGCAGGATAGAGGAAATGGGCTTCCCGCGTCGATACCGCACCTGGCTCACAGCCTTCCTGACAAATCGACGGGCACGGGTATCTGTGGAGGGTGCGACCAGCGGGCTGTACGAGATGAAGGAGGGGGTACCGCAGGGCACGGTCCTATCCCCTCTTCTCTTCAACATCGTGATGGACGAAATGGCGGAGCTGCTGGCGGGCCTCGGGCACGACGTCCGACCGGCGATATATGCTGACGACATCGCGATTGTAGTATCTGGGAGCAACATCGAACAGGTGGCAGCGAAGGCGCAGCAGGCGCTGGAACTGCTCTGCGCAGAAGGACCGACACGTGGCCTGGAGATCTCGAGAGAAAAGACGGAGCACACGGTGTTCGGGAAACGGGGGGCCCTACGGGAGGTTGCGGAAGGCCCCCTGCTCGCCTACCCAGACGGCACACCTGTGAAACGCACCACGACACCACGCTACTTAGGAGTCACGCTGGACCCTACGTGCAGCATGCAGTACCATCATGAGCGGGTTATAGACAAGCTGCTACAACGCCTGAATGTGGTGAAGATGCTCGCAGGCTCATCGTGGGGGTGTAATGCGCACACACTGCGCACAGCCTACCTCACGTATGCATTACCGGCGGTGAGCTATGCGCTCGGGGTGTACGGCCCCCTTCTCAGCAATACCATGCGGGCGGAGCTGGAGAGGCTGCACCACCAGGCAGCGCGCTTCATCACCGGTTGCCCTACCAGCACGCGCACTGAGGACCTGCTCTGGGAGGCCCACCTAGACACCTTCTCCGCGATCCTCGACACAGCGGTGGCCACAACCTACGAACGCTTCAGGAGGCTCGACGGTACCCCAGGAAATGCGGTGACGACCCTGGTAGGACCAAAGTACAGCTGGTTGCACCAAGCGAGATGCACCTCCGCTGAGTGTGGTTTATCTGGGGAGACCATGCCAAAGCGAGAGGCCGCTCCCCTCCACGTGGCTACCCCCACGCACCCATGGGAGTGGAATGCGATCGCGGAGCACATCGACATCCGCACCTCCCTCCCAGGCATCATCGCATCCCGGACGAAATACTCCAACGACTCGCTTTTCATATCTGCACAGATGATGCTGCGGGACTTGCCTGACTGCGCATGGCACGCGTACACCGATGGCTGCGTCAGCGACGGCCGAGGTGCGGGGGCGGTGGTAATCTATCGCGGAGACACGCCAAACGCCCCACACCTGGAGAGCAGCCACGAGGCTGGCAGAATCGCCTCCAGCTTCCAAGCAGAGTTGCTGGCGCTTGTGCGTGCGATGGAGGCATTGACCACACTGGTGTCACCGGGGGACCACTGTGCGGTCATAACGGATTCGATGTCTGTGCTGCAGGCCCTGCAGACGGGACCTCACCGCGCCCGTGAGGACCTCGAACACAAGCTATGGGAAACCATCCGTGAACTGGCTTTACAAAAGGACACCACGCTGCATCTCCGCTACGTCCCCTCACACGTCGGTGTCGCGGGAAATGAGGCAGCAGATGCCCTAACAAAGGAGGGGTTGAAACAAGCGCCCCAGACCCGCATCCCATTCGCCACTGCGAAGGCAGCGGCGAAGCGTGCCATCCGTGGGGAGATGCCGCCGCCACGGCGGGATACACTGTACTACTCGGGTGCTACAGACGCGCCACCTCGCAGACCCCCGTTGCGCGTAGAGGGCCTCACAAGACTTGGAGACACTGAGATACGCAAACTGAGGACCCGGCGGCATCGCCTGGTATACGACTTCGACACGTCTGACGGGGTCCCTGCATGCACGCTCTGCGGACAAAACAGCACGGTGCAACACGTTTTTGCCACCTGCCCGCACACGACACGACTACGAAGCCGACTAGGTGTAGCGGGATCACCGCATAACATCCTGCTGGGGCAGCCGGGCGCGGCACTGCGATACCTGGTGGCGGCAGGCCTACTGCCGGGCAAGCTGGAGGAATACGTGAGAGTTACACGGGGTTGCCGCCCAGCACAAACGGCTTTACACGTTTAATATTCCTCCCTCGTGCGTAGCTGTGACCCATGGCTGCTTACCAGCATCCGTGCTTCACAGGAAACTCAGCACACAGTGTCGTGAAACAAGGGCCTGCCTAATGGCAACAGCCAAGACCCCTCCACAAACATAACCTCCACCCTCTTTTCTCACTGTCCCCCCTCCCCTAATACCCCCATTTCTTCCTTTCCTTTCAAGGGGAGACGTCCTCGCAGTGGCTGTTTGGCCTGACGCGATTCCCCGCCCGAGGGCCAGAGCAACACGGCACTCAAGGCAACCAGGGAGCGAGAGGCGTCACAAGGCGAAATGCCTCCTACTGTGGCCCGGCGACCGCCTCACCCGCTGCCGCCAAGCGGGGAAGTGGCCCAGTGGGTAACATGCAAAAAAAAAAAAAAAAAGGACACTGCGCAAACCACAGAGGCAACCTACTCCTACAACGCATATTCATCATCGCACGCACGAAGCGGCTACGACTCAACCCTCAGTGGGTGCCGACCGACGAGCAGCGGGCCGTGTGGAAGCGTCAACGCATCAAACGAAGTATCATACAGTAGAGAGAGAGCGGCAGAGTTGAAGTGACACTTTTGCGTGACTCACTGGAGTGTTGCAGAAGGGGTTCCCGTGCAGTGGGGCCCACGTGTGTCTGTTGGTTCAGGACCAGGAATTTTCAGTCTCATGCGAAATCATTCGGGCACCGACAGCTATCAAGGAGGCCCTGCTCATGTTCGATGTTAGTGGGTGCACAACCCAGCCTTCGAACTTCGTTCTCGATCCATTACTTATGTACACATTCATGATTAGTAGCAGTAGTTTCATGGTGTGGTGGCGAATCGTTTGGTCCTCAACTCCGTCTGTCGGGTGTTGATTCCGTGAGGCACGCCGTCGAAGTGGGGTCTGAACTCTACTTTCTGAAGTTTCTCTGGCCTCAAGGGTTATGCCCTGGACACGCAGAACTTGGAAACCTGACAGCGCCCCCTTGTCCTTTCCTTTTGTGTTCGCCTCACTCAAAAACTCAGTACGCACGACCAGGTCGTGTGCAACTGGGGCACTTTCCGTGTCGTCTGGATCTGGATGGAACACCAGCTTCATCAGACTGTGGGCGGTGCAAGAGTAGACCGCGACTCCAACAACAGGGTTTCAGTGGTTCTACAGGGGGTTACGATCCGAGGCCCACACAACAGCCCACAGGGGAACCTGCTGCGGCGGATCAGCAGTTGATGAGGAGCACCTGCCGCACCCCCCCGCCCCATCCCACATGCGTGCCACTTGAGACCCAGCAACACGACAGCCACATCATCCAAGTGTCATGCAGAGAGATTGGATGTCGCCGAAAGTTGCGCTGTAGTGGCACCACAACAACCCTCACCGATTCCTCTTCTGAGGCGCTTTTTCTTGTTGTCATGTGCGATCCTACACTTCATCATCACTCCACAGCATACCGCGCACTTGGCTGTGCTGCCGATAAAACATGCTCCGGCATGCAGCATGTTTCCTCCTGTACATTTCGGGTGCCGTGGCAACCTCTTTTCATATCAGATCGAAGAAGTCTGGTATGCTTCTCAGCATTACGGGAGCGCAGGTGGTCCAGCAACCGGAGAGCCAAGGTGCGAGCGAGCAGATGTGGCGCGTGGTTGGTGTCGGCGGATGGACGAGGTACAGGAATGAGGCAGCATCAACGTGCCTGGGCGTCAAGGATTCAAGTGTCGCGGACGGTGCTGAGATTCTCCTTTTCGGTTGTGCGGCGGCGCGAGAGTACATTTACCTCCAGTACGTCCACCAGACTGGCGACTACTATGTGCTGAAGATGAAAGTCAGCGAGAAATGTCTGCGCGTAGAATCTGGTTCCGAGACCTTGGATGGCGGCAAGGTCGTGCAAGAGACGTGCACAGGTCAGGACGAGCAGCTCTGGTCCCTCACTCCGCTCACTCAGGCACCACCGACACCGGCCCCACCAACACCGGCCCCACCTACCCCGGCCCCGCGAACGCCGGCCCCCCCGACGCCGGCACCACCAACACCTGCGCCTCCAACGCCTGCACCACCAACTCCTGCGCCCCCAACGCCTGCACCACCAACTCCTGCGCCTCCAACGCCGGCACCACCAACTCCTTCGCCCCCAACTCCTGCTCCACCAACACTTGCACCGACTCCCGCGCCACCCACACCCGTACCGCCGACTCCTGCACCACCCACTCCTGCACCTCCGACTCCTGCACCGCCGACGTCCGCGCCACCGACGCCCGCACCACCCACTCCTGCACCTCCGACTCCTGCCCCACTAACTCTTGCACCACCAACTCCTGCACCCCCAACGCCTGCTCCACTCACACCTGCACCGCCAACACCTGCACCACCGACTCCTGCACCCCCAACGCCTGCTCCACTCACACCCGCACCGCCAACGCCTGCACCACCGACTCCTGCGCCACCAACGCCTGCTCCGTCGACTCCTGCACCCCAAACGCTTTCGCCCCCGACTCCTGCTCCACTAACACCTGCGCCACCGACGCCCGCACCACCCACTCCTGCACCTCCGACTCCTGCCCCACTAACTCTTGCGCCCCCAACGCTGGCACCACCCACTTCTGCACCACCAACGCCTGCTCCACTCACACCCGCACCGCCAACGCCTGCACCACTATCGCCGGCACCGTCTACGCCTGCACCACCCACTTCTGCGCCACCAACGCCTGCACCGCCCACTCCTGCACCCCCAACGACTGCTCCACTCACACCTGCACCGCCAACTCCCGCGCCACCAACGCCTGCACCGTCTACTCCTGCGCCCCCAACGCTTGCACCACCCACTTCTGCGCCCCTAACTCTTGCGCCACCAACGACTGCTCCACTCACACCTGCACCGCCAACTCCCGCGCCACCAACCCCTGCACCCCCAACGCCTGCTCCACTATCGCCGGCACCGTCTACGCCTGTACCACCCACTTCTGCGCCCCCAACTCTTGCGCCACCTACGCCTGCACCGCCCACTCCCGCGCCGCGAACGCCTGCTCCACTCACATCTGCACCATCTACTCCTGTGCCATCAACGCCCGCACCGCCAACACCTGCACCACCTACAACTGCACCGGCAACTCCTTCACCACCAACACCCACACCGCAATCGCCTGCCCCATTATCTCCTGCACCGTCAACGCCTGCACCACCTACGACTCCACCGTTATCTCCTTCGCCGTCAACGCCTGCACCCCTTACTTCTGCACCGCAAACGCCTGCGACAACAATCCCTGCATCTGTCGGGCCGTCAGAGGACGGGAACGGCACGAGTGCGAGTGATACTCCTGACATCTCAGCAGCGATTGCAGAAGGTAGCCTTCAGGAACGTGTGACTTCGTGGGTGCAGAATGGGGCAGGCCAGCTGTCTGTCCTCACCAACGGGATGGAGTGTTTGCATGGGGAGCACAACCTCGTTGAGCTACCGTGGCTGCTCCACCCGACAGGGATACGCCTCCTCAACAGTGATGCTGCTGGGTGTGTCATCGGCAACTTGGTGCTGACTCTCCTGTGGGTGGGGGTGCTCGCTGTGGGGACATGGATCAGGTTGCGGCGCGATCCAGAGGGCGGCTGGCGGGAGGCCGCGACGTACCTGCGGTTCCCCTCGTGCTGCGTCCTCCTCCCTGTCTTCTTCCTGCCCGGTACAGCAGACTCTGCCATGCTGCTGCTGGCAGGGTCGGAGGGCACAAGTGCGGGGCACACAGCCATCGGCATTGTGGGCCTGGTGTACATGCTCGTGATGTTCGCGCTGCTGTGGGCCAGCTGCTGGGAGAAAGCTTTCGTGTCGACGGTGCGCACGCTGACCTACCACCCCACGAAGACCGGGAAGGTTGTGGAGTATGTGTTCGGGAAGCACACGTGGGTCAGCAGCAGTCACCTGCACACGGAGCGCCTGGGCGTGCTGTTCGAGAATTACACCCAGAATCCCCACTCCTGGATCACACAGTACGGGCGCTATGTGCTTGTCGAGGTGGGGCAGGTCCCGGTCGTCGTCGCCCTCTCTGTGATCCAGGTGTCGACGTGGCGTGGCTGTGCAATCAAAGCCTTCATGATCAGTGTCGTCTTCTTGATGCTCTCTGTTTCTGTGTACATACACAAACCCTTTATCCCTCGTGTGCTGAACCACTTGGTGCTCGCTGCCAACATTTTCTCCACACTGGGCATGTTGGGCTACGGAGTTGTGTTTGCGATGGAGCAGCGTGACAGCCCTGTGCTCCTCGTTGCCTCTGTCTCCCTGTTCACAGGGATGGTGCTGTCACTGCTCAGGGCCGCTTACGATGGGATGATCTATACCATGGACCTCCTGCGATACAACGTGAAGCTGGAGTTCGCTGCCGACAAGGAGTGCGACCTTGACGGCACCCTCCTTGACTGTGAGTGCGATGCGAGGGACAATACTTCCGATGGCGTGCAGAAGCCAGTGGACATGACTGAGCTAGAGTCTCTTTCTGATGACCCCTTGGATAAGCCCGTTTCCAAGACTGCTGCAGGACTGACGCAGATTTCATTCTCCGACATGCGAAGCACACTCTCCCCGCGAGCTCAAACCAGCAGATCTATGGGGTCCTTGCGCTCCACGAGCCCACCCCGCCGGACTTCGTCGTTGCAGCGCACAAGCACACTGGATATCGTTATCAGCGACGACGAGGATGACTCGGGGGCGAGTCTCCCGACATCGCCCCGCCTGAATGCCACAGCCCCCGCACCTACAATGCACCGTGCAAAGACTGTCCGTTCCGTCCGTTTGTCCCCCACTCATTCGCCGTCGTGGTCGCCCTTGGCCAAGCCACACAAAACCCCTTTAGTGAGGTCTATGGGTTCCCCGACCCAGAAGCGGGCTCCAAGGCGACTCAGCGAGGACCCTTTCGCCCAGAGTTTTGGTTCCCTGCGGAGGGGGCGATACGGCAGTGCCTCGCCAGTATGAAGGTCTGATTTATGACTCCCTTCTATTCTGTTGAACCCCTCCACATGCCTGGACCCTGGTGGCCCGTTTGTGTGTTCCATGCGACATCCCTGCGCCGGAATCTGGCTTAATCTCATCCCAACTTCCCGTATGCCGAGGTGACTCTCGGCTGTGGTAGTCTGGCACAATTGACTCATTTGTCTGTCGTGCCTTCTCCCCTCGATCGACACAATCATTACTCACTAATATCAATCTTTCCATCTGCTCGGCATGAAAAGGGCTGGGTGTGCTCAGAGTTTCCGGGAAACCGAGAATTACTGAAGCGCGCCTGGCCTTTCTTGCCAGCATCCCTCTGCCAAAGCTTACTTGCGAATGAACAAAATCTTTGTGTTATAATCCACTCTTGGATGATCTTCCGCCGATCATTGTGTAGCTTTCGATATCCCTCTTCTCCACCTCATCAAGACAACCCATGCCTGATGAGCCTCAAGATACAGGGGGGTCCCACTCCTCATTGAGGCTGCGTACCTCTTCGTTTACTTTTTGTGTGTGTCGGTCGTTTGTCCGTCAGATGTGTGAGATTCTTGTTTTGTTTCGTCATCCCACCTCCGTGGAAGGTGTCACGACCCAATGTCTCGATGTTTACAGTAGCTATGTAATCACGGAGAAATGTTGGCCATAACCAATGAACTTCCCTGCATAGGCATGCCGACGCAGTGTTCTCAAGCGATCCGCACCCCGTCTGGCTTCGGCCTCCCTGCTCGCAGGTGAGGGTAGGTTCTCACTTTTCGCGCAAAGCGTAGACGGGACCATTTCCGTCAAGAAAATGGCGCACCCGAAATGTCTCCGGTTTATGAGGGGACTTCGAAATACGTAGTATGGCCAACTTTCTTCCGTACCCGGGGCCTAAACACGGGGGTCCCAGGTACGTATGAATTCCGTCATTCTTCTTGAACCTATCGGAGAACCTCTTTGCCTTTGCTCTTTACTCTGTCTGTGCGTACAGCTGTCAGTTTTTGAGTTTGGATTCCGTCGGTTCTGCCTCCTGGGTTGTGCATGCAGTTGACATGCATGGAATACAATGGCTTGCTGTCCTTGCATCGATGTGATGCTCGCTGCGATTGCTCCTGCTGCTGGGGCGGTGGGAAAGATGCGTTCCGAATATTTCGACTTGTTTTCACTTGTTTGCGAAAGGAACAGTATACGGCACAACCGCGTCCTGAGCAGGCCCCCACACCCCAACCACTAGACCCCCTATCGGCTTTCATCTGCTTCATCCATTGGCCATCCCCCACCCCTGCCCCATGCCCTCACCAGATCGACTGTGCTATCGCAGTCGTGCTTTGAGGCCTGACAGTACTGTTGCACCACATCACCACCGGCAGGTTTCTCCATGGCGACTGTAGGTAACGGACATCATGCTGTGTGTGTCCTCCTTCTGCTTGCGATCCTAAGGACATGCTGCGCAGTGACGTTGCCTCAGGGGGAGGTGCGCATTGTGTCCGAATATTCTGGGATGGGCCTCTCTTTCGGGTCAGTGGTGTTTCAGGCGATCCAGAACAATAGCGAGCGCCAACGGTGGAAAGTGATCCCCCATAGCGGCTTCCAGATGATCCAGAGTGTACAAGACCCCGCGTACTGTATGTCAAACCTCCGGAACACCTCAGACGGGGCTATTTTGAATGTCGAGACTTGCGACGATATCCAGGCCAGTCAGCGCTTCGAGTTCAGGGCTTCTCAAGGTGCTTTCGTCATTGCAGTCCTGTATTCTGACATGTGCCTTCAAATATCGCCTGACTCGCTGACTGCAATCCATGCGCTGGCTGTCCAAATGAGCTGCGCTGCAGTGAATCAGCAGAGGTGGTCATTCGGCGAGCACCCCGTGACGCCTGCACCAACGCCAAACATTGGAACACCTGCGCCACCGACCCCCGGACCGACTATTGCGGCCACCCTTCCTCCCGCAACTGCTCCGCCGCCTCTCCCCACGTCAACAGCACCCATTCCTATTCCCATTCCCATTCCCAAAGACACACTGCCTCCATTAACGCCGGCACCTGCCTCACCTGCCTCGCCTGTCCCACCAACAGCCGCAGCGGAATCAGAGACGCCCGCACTGCCGACGATTGTGCCGCAGACGCAGCCGCCCCCGTCACCATCTCCGCCCGTCGAGTCGTTGGCTCCGAAAGTCTCTGAAGCGCCTCTCCAACCATCGGGCCAACCATCGACATTTCCCGCAACGATGGGACCTCCGACCCTTCCGACGGCTGCCCCTCAGGATATCAAGCAGGAGCAGCTTGTCGACGATGATATTTCGAGTGGCTTCACTGCAGCAGCTGGGGTGCTCGCTGGCGCATCGGGTGCCGGGGGTGCCACGCGTCTCATGATTGCTCTCATGCCGTGCAGCGGGGCTGCGCAAACACCGCGGTCGCTGCACCCGACGCAGTGGGTGGTGGGGGGAAGTGAGGGTCTCGGCGTGGTGGTGGGCAACCTGACCATCACTGTCGGCTTCGCAATGATCTGTGCCTTTGTGCTGCAAGTCGTCAAGTGTGTCGGGAGTCGGGCCGGATACGCTGTCAAGAACATCGACCCTCAGGGACTGCTGTACCTTCCGTCGGCACCACTGTTCGTCTTCTCTCTGCTGTATCAGGGGACGAGCCTGGGTGCCGTGCGGCTGGTGCTGCATCCCACTCACATCGGAATGTTCTTCGTCGGTCTTGCCACCCTGTTCGTGTGCATCTTAGTGCCATGCCTGCTCTTCCGGCACGTGACTCGCAGTGTGCCTCACCTCGCGTGCTACTGCGAAGACTCAGAGCTGCCCGAAAACCAGGGCTTCGGTGGGATCTGCAAGCGGATGCTTGTTGGGGGTGACTGGGTGAACACGCATCCTGACACGAGATGGGTCAGAAGGTACGGGACAGTCGTGCGGGCATACAGGCAGGAGTTCGTGTGGTTTGCCATCGTCGAGTTCTCCGGGTCTTTGGCTGTCTCTGCGATCGCGGCACTCGATGCCTCCACAACTGTCGGGTGCGGGCATAAGAAGCTGGCGACCTCGATAGTGCTGGGCTCTCTCTCTGTCATCGTGGCAGTGCTGTGGCCTCACGCAAGACATCATAACGCCTGTCTGGACTTCATCGTGCTGTCGTTGCAGGCAACGGGGTCGCTGCTCATGGCCATCGGGTACTACACAGGTTCATCCAGTGCACCGATGTCTGGCCTTCCATTTGACACGGCACGCCGAACCTTTCAAATGGCCCTGGTCATTCTTTTGACCAAGTCTGTTCTGGACGTTGTTGCTGAGTCGGTGAACTTCTTCGATGGGCGCATGCAACGACTCCAGCGTCAATACCAGGCCATGCAGTGCATGGTCCCTCTGGCGTCTGTGTCGGAGGTGCCGCTGTTGCCTGTGTCCCCCTCCTTCAACACACTGACACAGCAAACAGATTCCCCTCATGTTGCGCTCGATTCGGCTTCGAGCCCCTCCTCGCGCTTCGGGTCTCTACTGCCGGCCCAGAGCTTCCCATGCAGGCGGAGCCCTTCGCCCCCGGAACTCATATCAACGCTGCTTTCACCCCAGCCCAGCCGACTCTCGCCTTGACGGGCGTCTCTCCCGTCCCGCGCAGGTTCGAACTCCAATTTTCAGCATCCGTCCTCGCCACTGAGGTACAGCTCTTTGCGTGGCTGATCGTTTCAGGATGTGTGTTCATTCTCCACTTTCTCAATTACGATACGTTCTGCCGATTGCGTGTTTGCGCGTGTTTGTCCGTGCCGTTCAGTTGCACTCTGTTTCATGTTTCATGTCATTTCGTCTGGGAAACGATGGATATTCGACATATCCTCAACTTTTTATGTGAAGTGCTTTGGTGAGTTCCTTCTGGAGCAGAACAGCCTTCCACTCCCTCCCCATTTTTTCTTGCCTTGTCTTGTGACGTGCGGTCTGGTTCCCTTCGCAGTTCTTCTGTAAAGGTGCATAATCTACCGTGCGAGTTTGTCTGTTTTGTCTCCGTGTCTTCATCATTATTTCGCCCAACGCCCCGGCAGGTCTGGGTGAACCCTGATCGTGCATGGCTGCTGGTTGTGGCGGGATATATTTTTCCGAGTCACGTGAATCAGGGTATAAGATAGACTTTTTTTCTGGCGCCGTTTTCCGGTTTTTCTGGTTTTGAAAATTTTTCGCGCGCGCCTTCGGCGCGCGCGACCCGCGCAAACCCTCCCAGAATCTGAGAGGGCCCGGTGCCTGCGCGCGTCCTGTCGTACTGAGGCTGCTTGGTGGGGCAGGCGCAGCAGCTGCTTTGAAAGTTTGGACTCTCGGCCAAAAAACCGGTCTGGTGCCGCAGGGGGGTCTGGGGGGCGGAGCCCCCCAGCCGCCGGAGGCCACGGTAGTGAACATCTGTTCCCTACAGTCTGGATTCGCTTGTAAGTAGGAAGGCTTCGCTGTATCGCAGCCCGGCCAGCAGGAGATCACTGGTCCTTGAGGGTTCAACCTTCAGGGTGGAGGAGGGCGGGGGAGCGACCACTCGTGACAGGTGTGCGTTGTGGGTGGAGTGGGTGCACGACAGAATGGCCAAAGGGTTCACGAGATCTCTGCACACATTCCGTTATCGAGGAGATGGGCACCTAGCTGTGACGACAGGCAACAAACAAATCTCATCTGTTAGTTGCCCCCAATAGGCTTGGCGACCTTCAAGACTGCTTGAAAGACGTTCGTGTTCTCGTCTCAGCCCTCCAGACAAGCAGATCTGTCTCGAGTTGGTGGGCTGTCGCCATGTATTCGATGGCACCGAGTGACGCTGCACAGAGGCAGACGACACGGTGAACTCCAGCGGAGGTTACCCTACCTCCGCTGGAGTACACCGTGTGTCTCCCATGAGTCTCAACTAGCGGGAGTCTTAGCGTAAATTAGCTGGAAAATAGACTCCCGTCTCCAGTACAGACTGCAGTCTTAGACTCCCTCTTAGACACTCGCTAGGGTGGCTGGAGTCCACCATGTGTGCACCTTCAAAACAGAAGAGACCTGCATGACGAGGGCATCACCACCCACCGGGCCACCCGCTAGGTCCATTTTTTCTTCTCCGCTTCTCTGCCTTCTTTGGACTATTTGAGCTCTGTGCGGATCACGATGGGGTCACTTTCTATTTTTTTATGGCGATTTTTCTGACTGTTTTACTGTCCCAAAGTCACAAAAAAACCGCCAAAAATGAGACCGACCTTTTTTTTTTTCCAGAAAACCGGGAACCGGGAAACCCTGGTTTTGAAAACCGGAAAACCAGACCTATCTTATCCCCTGCGTGAATTGCAGCCGCGAAGTAGTAAAGAAGAAAATCGTCCGACCGAAGCTTTAAACCCTGTGCCTGGAATATTGACCGAGTTAGATAAAATTTTCAGTGCAATCCTTCAGCACCTCCCCCCTAGATTTTTAGGTTTTCTTGACCCAATGGTCGAAATCTGCGACATAGTGGAAATCCCGGGGACATGTCGAATTCGAAAATTTTGGGTTAAAAAATCCCAGGGGGGAGGTGCTGAAGCTGGGGGACCCTTTGGTTTCACCCCCTGTTGGGGGGCCTGGTGGGCGTTCAGGTGAGCTGCGACCCTTGGTTCTGACAGAGTGCAGCAATGGTAATCAACCGTCGTGAACGTACTTTCGTGCCGGCATGGCTATTCATGGGCACCGTGGCATGTCGCCGCATCCGTTCCGATCACAAGTGCCAGAGGCAAATCAGGAGTCCTGGTCCAGTGCAGGCACCTGCGCTGCAGATACCCAAGGGACTGTTGTCCACAAAAATGCACACACAAGGACATCAACTGACCGAGGCAATGCAGCTCGCAGCCTATCGATTCGATTCGGGGCACAAGCCTCACGAGCTGGTCACGCGATACCACGTTACTCTGCGTGGCGTATTCCGTGCAGCCGAAATGGCTTGGGCAGCAGTGCACAGGGGACCTTCTGCTGCACTGCGACAGGACAACCCAAGCACGTGCCGCGTACATCCAGAGGTGAAGTTGGATGAGGAAGATCAGTGGCTTCTGGGAGGAAGAGGGCGACCGCATCCACGTCGCGGATAACACACTCAGCACACGAGCGGGCGTTGCAAGAAATCCCCCATGTGTAAACAGGGGAAATCGGGCTTTTAGGGGATCCTGGTCAGGAATAAAAATTTCCACACATATTTTTCGACTTCCTGAGGCCAAAAACCGGTGTTCCTGGACCCAGATGTGACATCTGGATGACATAATAAAAATCCAGAGTGCCTTAGAGGCGCGCGGGACATTTTTTTGGGGTTCGTGACTGGGGACCCCCTATTTTGGGGGATTTCCCGTAGGTGGAAAATGTCGATTTTCCAATTTTAAATCACTCTGGGGGCACCTGCGGGGCCATATTTTGCATTTTCAGACAGGGGACATATACCCTACAAACCCGATTTTCGGGTTTTTTGACCATTTTATGCCTTGTGCGAAAACGTGATATTTTTTGGACAAAATTCCAGGCACAGGGTTTTAGGATTAGCACCCTCATTCCACTTCACCGGGCCCAACACAGCGAGTTCAACAGCCCGGATCTGTTTCTTCCAGTTGCTGGACAGGGTGCTTCTACCATAAAGCGAACGGAGGAGTACATTTGTGTACGTAAGTGCATTTCAAGGGCCACCAAGTGTCTCAGTCCTCCTGGAGTGGACATCATACAAATACTGCAAGTAGTGCTCCATCGACTCGTTTCTCAAGAGCAACGTCACGGGTGTTGATTTTTCGGCATATTTTGGCAGCATTTTGTTACTTTGTGAACGGGAATCATTTGAACCATCATTCCTGTCCTTCTTTCAGTAGTACGTACGGCTCCCAGCTGCACACCACGGACACATTCTCTAGGACACGACTCAAAGATGTCTGACTCCACACGGTCAGCATCAGCGTCACCTCTGTGCCGTCTGTGCAACCGGATGCCTCACACCATGTGCCCTGTTGTTTACTGCGTTCAAGGTGATCCACCACGAGTACGGGTTCGTCCTGCATCGTCCGACTTGCCCCAAGAGCTCAGAAGGAATTCGCTCTTCTTCGTTGTATCCTGTTCTGTCGAGCGTCTGTGCACCTGTGCAGGCCATAATCGGGAACTTGAGTACCGTGCAAAAACAAATCACACACGGCGAAAGTATGCATCCGAACCAGATCGACGCCCTCCGTTGTTGTTGCATTCCCACATACGTCGGCTCACATGCACCACCGCCACCACCACCACCGCCAGGCCTTGTCGCTACAATGGGGAAGGGGCGGAATCATGGCGAGACGCCAGAGCATGAGGGCGTGTCCACCGCCGACTACATGATCTCCCTGATGGGGTACGCGGTGGGTATTGGGAATGTGTGGCGGTTTCCCTACCTCGTCGGGAGGCACGGTGGCTGCGCCTTCATCGTCGCGTACGTCATCTGCCTGGTGTTCCTCGCCTCCCCGATGTATTTGCTGGAGCTCATCTGGGGTAACACCACTCGGAAGAACACAATCGGGACCTTCAAGACCATGCATCCCTGCATGGTGGGTGTGGCGTACACCTCCGCTGTCATGCTGTTCTTCATCCTGCCGTACTACAACCTGCTGTTGTCTTACTCTATGGTGTACCTTGTCAACTCCTTCAAGGACCCGCTGCCCTGGACCTACGAGGCGCTTCCCCCGAATGTGCGCCACGATCAGGCACCCAGCGAGCACTTCTGGTACAACGAAGTCCTCGTGCGCTTCCCTTACGAGGATGTGAAGAACGGCGACTTCTCGGGTCTTGGAACCCCGCAGTGGCACATCATCATCGGGAACCTGGCAGTGTACATCATCGTGTACCTGGCCCTGTTCCGGGGTATGGAGGCTTCTGCCAAGGTGACGTATGTGACTGTCGGCCTCCCCATCATCCTGATGGTGATCCTGTTCTTCAAGTCCATTACGCTCGAAGGTGCCGGCGATGGGATCGAGTTCTACATCCTGCGGTTCGAGTGGTCTGCCCTCGGCGACCTTGCTGTGTGGAAAGACGCCGCGTCGCAGATTCTCTTCTCGCTGTCCCCAGGGATGGGGACAGCCATTACGCTCTCGTCGTACACGCGCCCGAAGGAAGATGTGTACAAGGTGAATACGTACGTGACCTTGTGCAACAGCACTTTCAGTATCTTCAGTGGCTTCTCTGTTTTCTCGATTTTGGGTTTCATGGCCCAGAAACGCTGCAACACCCCTGGGCTTTTGTGCCAGACTGTCGCAGAGCTGGCAAAGAACAGTGGCACAGGGCTTGCATTCATGACTCTGGCAGAGGGCGTGAGTCTGTTTGGTTCTGGGTCGGGCGTCTTCTCGTTCTTCTTGTTTGTCATGCTCCTCACACTGGGGCTTGACTCGACGTTCGCTTGGACTGAGACACTTAATACCTACGCCTACGATTACTTGAAGTCGAAGGACTCACCTTACGCACGCAAGGAGGTCGTCACGGGTGTTTTCTGTGTCGTCTTCTTCCTGATTGGGATCATCTACTCGACGCGCCTCGGCATCTACATCCTGGACGTCGTGGACAACTGGGCTGCAACGTACACCACTATTGTTGTGTGCTTTGCCGAATGGTTCATGCTGCTGAAGTACTGGGGGTGGGACAGGCTTGAGGAGGGCCTCGCCCGTGCCACAAGGGGTTCACCCGGCTTCCCTGAAGGCCGCTCACTTGGCCCTTTCTGGAAGGGCACAATCCTGTGGACGTCTGGCCCAATGCTTGCGGTATGTAATAATGAATGCGCCTCTTCCTCACTGCCACATCAACACGATGACAGACGCTGTTCGTTGTGCGTATCTACTACGACACCAGTGAGAGATACGGCGAGTACCCGAACGGCATCATCGCGATCGGCTGGATGGTGTACGCCATATGCATGCTGCCCATCCCAGTGTTCATGGCATGGAACTGGAACGTATGTCCTCAGGCTCTCCACGTCTCCACCGAAGCCATCACACCATCACACACATACAGAAAGAGCCTGAGCCGCTGTTCCTCGACAAGCCCCTGGACGCAGAGGAGCCGCTGCTGAGCGACACCGCACCAGCGGGCGGCGCAACAACGTACCGCCCTCCTGAGGTATATTGGTGACACTCGAGACACCCTTGCATACAACTGTTTCCACAGGTCGGTTCCCAAGCGATCACACAGCCCCACATATCGCACTTCGTGAATGACGGCGCCAAGACGAACCCACACGCCGGTGGCCACACCGGCCACACCCATGTCCACGGTGTTCACGGTGCGAATGACTCGAGCAACCTCAACGGGCTGATGATGAAGGGTGACGAGACACCGCCTCCTGTCCCCGCCTTCCCGCCCCAGGGTTTGGACCCTTTGGGTGGCCACAAGAACAGTGTCTCTGTGCAGAATGCGTGCCCTCTGCTGGCCGCGAGCCAGACTCGCGAGTCTGCTGGACATGCGCATGGGACGACGACCCTCTACTGATGAGTTGCCTGGGGCGAGATTCCCAGCACAGAACGCCGTGGCAGACTTGTCGTCACTTCAACGTCACACGATGACGCACGATCACAAAATGTGATACCCTTCAGCCCCCAGAACCTGGAGCAGCCCCGTACTCCTGATCACATCAGATCCTAGATAAATGTTACGGGTGCAACTCTGAATGGCTTCACTGAACGAGGCCAAGATCCAGTAGCCATCCCTGCCTTCCAGCCGAACCACATTGTTCCTCGCCGGAGGTGTCCTTCATTTCTCCTGTGGTGCTCTACCACCTTTTTGTTAGTTCGGCGTAGCCAACTGGGGAAACTTTTTGTGCCTATAGCTGGAGCGTGCGTCCCCACTCACACCACTTCATCAGACCGGGGAGTGGTGTCTGCGTTCCAACAAAACAACTTTCGGCAGTACTTGGTTTGTTGTCACTTTACGATCCAGCGGGGGCACCGATAGTTTTTTGCACATAACACACCTGTGTGGTACGGGAAATGCTACGAGGAACGCGATGGACTCGGGACTGCTGCTGGCCTCTCTTGCTATGGTTTACTTATGTTTCGTGCTCCACCTGCTCCACCTCATTCTGCACTTCAGATGATCCACTTCACGTGGGTTACGGGGTTTGGGACAACGATGATATGTTGTGTCCGACGACAAGGTAAGGTAAGCTCATCGAGGTACACCAAACCGGAGTTGTCAAATCAAAAAAGACACACCGCCCGAGAGGCAATTGGTGTGACACAACAGCGATGACACAACCACTCTGCCCGAGGGGGCGCGTTTTTAGCGACCGAGACCTCCTCTCCTGACTGAGGGACACACGATCTGACCGTCCGAGAGACGCAGCATTCTACCCTGCCCGAGGGGCACCCACTCTCCTGACCGAGAGACACGCAGTCTTGCCCGAGGGGCACCTGGTTTCCTGACCGAGACAATATTCTGCCCGAGGGGCACTCACTCTCCCGACCGAGAGACACGCAGTTTTGCCCGAGGGGCACCTGTTCTCCTGACCGAGACAATATTCTGCCCGAGGGGCACCCACTCTCCCGACCGAGAGACGCAGCATCTCGCCCGAGGGGCACCTGTTCTCCTGACCGAGACAAAAATTTTGCCCGAGGGGCACCCACTCTCCCGACCGAGAGACACGCAGTCTTGCCCGAGGGGCACCTGTTCTCCTGACCGAGACAATATTCTGCCCGAGGGGCATCCACTCTCCCGACCGAGAGACGCAGCATCTCGCCCGAGGGGCACCTGTTCTCCTGACCGAGACAATATTCTGCCCGAGGGGCACTCACTCTCCCGACCGAGAGACACGCAGTTTTGCCCGAGGGGCACCCGTTATCCTGACCGAGACAAAACTATGCCCGAGGGGCACCCACTCTCCCGACCGAGAGACGCAGCATCTCGCCCGAGGGGCACCTGTTCTCCTGACCGAGACAAAAATTTTGCCCGAGGGGCACCCGCTCTCCCGACCGAGAGATACACAATCTTGCCCGAGGGGCACCAAATCCCGACCGAGAAGACGACCCTCACACCATGCTCGTGTCAGGTCTCAAGAGGGCCGAAGCCGCGGTTGAGGACAACAACACCCCCACGCACTGGTTCTAATAAATGACGGCGAGGTGCACGGGGGGATCAGCACGAAGGAGGGGCGCAAAAAGATGGGGATGATGACGCCGTGGTGTTCAAGGTGGTCCTCCGCCGCTTATGAACGTGACAGCGGGACAGCGCTGCGCCCGTGGCCGCAGCGGATTGAGGACATTCCCATCAGCCATCGAGACTATCACCGCGCCTCGCCGAAAACCTGCTTCACGCTTGATCGCGCTCAAGGTTTCCAAACGCATACTTCAGCTGGAGGTTCCGTCACAGAGGCGCTGACAAAGGCGGGACCAAGAGCAACAGTCGGGTGCTGATAAATGGGTCGATACTGATGCAGCAAAGTGACGTCAGTGATATCCAACTCCTACTTTCCTGACCGAGACACGATCTTGCCGAGGAGCATCGGACCGAGACACCCACTTCTGCCTGAGGGGCACCTAGCCGAGACGCATTTTTCCTGCCCGAGGGGCATCTCGCCGAGACATTACCTGCCTGAGGGGCACCTGGCCACGACATACCTACAGCTTACGCTTGCGGGGCACCCTGCCTGAGGAGCACCTGGCCAAGACATACATTTCCGCCTACGAGGCACCCTGCCCGAGGGGCACCTGGTCAAGACACACACTTCCGCCTACGGGGCACCCTGCCCGAGGGGCACCTGGCCAAGACAGACACCTCTGCCTACGAGGCACCCTGCCCGAGGGGCACCTGGCCAAGACATACACTTCCGCCTACGAGGCACCCTGCCCGAGGGGCACCTGGCCAAGACATACACTTCCGCCTACGAGGCACCCTGCCCGAGGGGCACCTGGTCAAGACATACATTTCCGCCTACGGGGCACCCTGCCTGAGGGGCACCTGGCCAAGACGCACATTCATGCCCGAGGGACACCGGGCCGAGACATTACATTCCCTGCCTGAGGGACACCTGGCCGAGACACATTCCTGCCGAGGGGCACTCACTCCCGACCGCGAGACGCAGGATTTTGCCTGAGGGGCACCTCCTCTCCTGACCGAGACACAACCCCGCCCAGCACAGTGCCGAGGGGCATTTACGCTTTCGACTGGAATACCGAGCCTGACCCGGGGAGACACAATCGTGCCACAATCGTGAGGGGCATACTCTCTTGATTGAGAAATACACCTTTTTTGCCCGAGCGACGGCACCTGAAGGCGGAAGGGTGGCCTGTCACACACAGCCTGCCAGATCCAGCTCGAGCACGGTGACGCGACGTGAGCTTTCCGAGGGCGACAGTTTTCGTGTACCAATGCAACGCCCCCGGACACGCCCCCGAGAAGCCGGCACGTCTGTCGTGCCCAGCTTATCTGCGCGAATGCCGACTACGCGCACCCCGGCGTCAAGCGGATGCCCGCACACGCCCCAAGCGGGGCATACTCCGTCGAAGCATAGTCTCCCTGCCGGGGGACACACATTCAAGCCTGCATTATTCACAGGGGTCAGGGGGAGTTCCGGGCGTCTGTGGCCCGGTGTTGAGACGTACGACCTCACAGTTCCATGCAGGGAAGGGGAGCTGCTGACTGGACACCTGCGAGGTGCCGTGGGACATACACAGAGATCAGGTATCCAACACAGCCGAGACGCTCTCCCAAGCTGCACTGCTCGGGGAGCAAAAGAAGCAGCGACTGAGAGACGCGTCCGCATCGCCTGTGTCAGCGGTGCCGCCGCTGAGGGGGTCCACCGAAACCGCAGCCATGGCAGCGGGCCGAGATCATTCCACAAGGTTGGGGGGCAGTCGGCCAGTCTTCCCGAGTACCCAGCAGCCTACTCGACAAGCCCGAACAGCGACTGCAGCGTGCGACAAGCTCCGGTCCGCGGGGACTCACCTCTCTCATTAAGAAGGCGACTCCGAGAATCCTTCTGGCATGCCCACACCTCCAGGGCCTCGAATTTCCTCACGCACCGGGAAATACGCCCTCCACACTGAGTCCGGGCGTTACCACTGAATCGACGCCACGTGGGGCCACAGGGCCTCCGTTTGATGCGCTGTCTACGAGGCGGGCGATGGGGCAGGTACAGTGGGGATCAGCCCAGTGGGAAGGGGGCCGCAGGAACGTGTTGTCCACCGCTCGAGCGGAGTTCAGGAGACGACAGTGCGCGCGATCGCCCTCTTTCACCCAGAAGGGCCGGCACCTCTCACACCTACCCCTGGGCACTCCATGCAGCGTCTCCAGTGCGCCATGAAGAGGCGCGTTGGGCTTCACCCCGCAACTCGCTCGCAGCCAGCGAAGACCGGAGAGGACACAGAGAGCCACAGAGCGATCGAGATCACGCCGGAAAGCACCGGGTGTTGGCCGGGCTCCCGAAGGGCGAGAGTTTAAGACGGCCGGACAGTAGACTGCTGCGGAGGAGCTGGGAGGCGAGTTTCAGACTGTGATTTCTCGATCCGCCGAGCCCTGTCCCCAGGCGAGAGCTGCCGGGTCATGGTGGCTGAATATGCACGAGCGTCGCGGTGGTGGTGCTGGGAGCGCACCAGAGGACTGTCACGCTGAGGGGCTGGGCATGGCCACTGACTACCTGGATACGGCCGTCTCAGTGCATCGCCCGGGGTGCAAAACGACATCGAGGATGTCAGGAAGAAGGGTCATGTGGGCACACACCAATATGTCGGAGACGTGAAGAAGCCTCGAGGGGAAGGGTTCCCCAGGGGATGGAGGATCCCGAAGAGGTACAGGGTGAGGATTCAAATACCCGGAGTGGGAAACGCACCAGACGTCGGGGGTCAGCCAAGAGCGGGTGGTTGCAGCACAGGCGGGGCTGTGTGCAACCTTTGCCCCCTTAGTTTCGCCGGGTTGAGACGCATCAACTCTCTCGCCGGGTGCGGCAACTGGAGAGACAGGCATGTTGTCGATAGGGCACACCAAGAATCACGAGGCTGACCACACGACGGCGGCACACGGCCGAGGCAGGCGGATCCCCTCAGCGAGTGAGGTTCGATCGTTTTCCGTACAAGGTGCTCGTGACAATGTAGAAAGCGGTACATTACCATCGGAGGGATGCATACGATGGGCGACGGAGCCTGATCACTTCAATAGTAGACCGTTCGCGCGGCGTCCCTAAGTCCTTGGGTCCTAAGGGTCCTGGGTGGAAGCGTCCAATGCAACACTCACAGCATAGAGGCCAAGTGTTTCTCGTAGTATTTTGCACATAACACACCTGTGTGGTACGGGAAATGCTACGAGGAACGCGATGGACTCGGGACTGCTGCTGGCCTCTCTTGCTATGGTTTACTTATGTTTTGTGCTCCACCTGCTCCACCTCATTCTGCACTTCAGATGATCCACTTCACGTGGGTTACGGGGTTTGGGACAACGATGATATGTTGTGTCCGACGACAAGGTAAGGTAAGCTCATCGAGGTACACCAAACCGGAGTTGTCAAATCAAAAAAAAATATGGGGGGGGGGGTTTCAAAGTGCAAGAGGTGGAGCCCGTTCAACAGGTGGAAGCGTCCAATGCAACACTCACAGCATAGAGGCCAAGTGTTTCTCGTAGTATTTCTTTGGTGGTTCGGCAGAACTCACTGTGCTGCTTTTTCAAACTGGGAACCCAGGGAGGTCCACTTTGGAAGCGTGTGCAGTGAAGCGTTGCATACAATTCCAAGGCAGTCTCGAAGTGAAGCGACACATTTCTCCCACGAGTGCACCCACCGCAGTAGATTTCCTCCTGTTTTGCCAAGAGACAGCATCACATGATCTCCGCCCTTCTGTAACTTGTGTGATAATCATGATACAAGGGTGTTCTTTCCTGTACAGCGGCTGGCGGCTCCGCCCCAAGCTGAGCCCCGCGTAGTAGTTCTGCCGGGGTTTTGCCTGCAGAGTGGCACCCAAGTGGTTCCCAACGTGTCATACATGCAAGTTTTTGTGGAAAGCGTCAGCACAAAACGGAAGGGAATCTGCAAACGAACCACAGTGACGCTTTGGATGAACGTCGCAAGAATCATATCAACCAAAATCTGAAAAACCGTATACTTTTTCAAAATTTTGAGTAAATGGCACCCCGCTACACCTTTTTCAACATTTTTTTTATCGTGTAACGTACGGAATTGGCGCTTTTCAGGACAATAATTTTTCCAAAAAAATATTATTTTTTTTGGTGGAGAAATTCGGGAAAACTGTTTTTGCCGATATTTTCTTCGGAATTTCACCCCCGCGGATCGCCACAAAAAGACCCGGTTTTACCCCACTACACCTTTTTCCCCGATTCTGGCCGCATTTGATTCCGTTGCTACCATAGCTTTCCGAGATTTTTTGGAAAAAAAAATTTCCCGGCCAACCTCACCAGTCAAATTGGGATGCGCATCCGCATCCCAATTTGAACCCAACAGACTGCATTTCCGGAACTCGAAACAGGGCGGAATTGACTGCTAGGTATACCGCGGAATTCACGGTGGGGTCACAACTCAAAATTGTCAAAAAAATGTACAAATTGCTGCTGCCCAAGTAAACGACTAAAGTATACGGTTTTTCAGATTTTGGTTGATATGTGGTTGTGTCAGTTAATCTTAGATAATGGGGGCCTTCACTCTGGGCCTTGACTCTGTGTCAAACTGTCGTGACACCTATTTTGTTCAGGTGATCACTCTTCTGCCCTTTAGAGCCAAAGTCCCCAATGTGTAAAAAATGGTCGGAACAAGAAGAGAAGGAGGGGGGTAGCGGGCTGGTTCAGCGGGTTCGAGAGTCATCGGAAACGAATGTTGCAAATCCTCAGACTCTGTGGTGTCAAGCACTCCTGGAGTCTTCAGGATCGTATTGCTTTGCTTGTGCCGAGTGGTTATATGCCGCGGGCGTCTTCGTGAGCGATGACTCCCTGCAACTCTGCAACGGCAACCCCCTGCAGTCTGGTATTTCTCCTGCTTTGTTGATACTGTTGTTCGGGAGACTTTCCGGTTTTCTGTGTTGTTCCGAACTGCTTTTGCTGGCACACTGACACGGACACGGCTGTGCATCTTCTGGCGTGCACGTCCCCCTCCCCGCCTATAATTCTCTCGAGATCCCTAGAGACGCCAGCAGATGTCAGTCGCTCTGTGGTTGCAAGCATGCGGATGCAAGTGAAAAGCTAAAATAAACCCCCCCCCCTGCATATAATTTACTAATAAAATAGTAAATAATAGGCGGACTAGTAAATTATACGCGGAATTATTTTCGAAGTAAATTATATCTGGATTCGTATATCAGGCGGGTATAATTTACTAAAACGGGCATTTTTTTTTATAGTTTCCGTCAGGTGGATCACCGGGTGGGGAGAGAACCGGTGTGAGGCGCTTGAGTGCGACCAGGTGGGCAGGGAACCTGGGGTCGGGGGGCCTCAAACCCCTCTCTCTCGCTTCTCCGCTGCTCTCTAGGACAAACAAACCGCGCACTGGCCGGGGTTGAGCTGCACTGCAATGTTTGGGGGCCTGGGTGGGAGTAGTGAGCTCTCGCAGACTGTGTTGCAAGATGCAGTGTGACAGCGCAAAAGATGGAGGGGCAGGGAGGTGAGGGGGGGGGGGCGGTAGGCACAGTACCTGTGCTGTTGTATCACGCTTCCTGCACTCGGGCCTTTTTTGATATACTCTGCTTTGGCTTTTGGCTGAACAGTCGGCTACCGACCCAGGACTCCTCAGCCATCCATAATTCCCAGGAACCCGTATTGCAATTTGGGTTAGCGTGCTGGCATCGCAGTCTGGCCCCGAGGGTCCACACCGAGAGTAACCGGGCCCGCTATCCTACTCTTGCACCACGTGACACCACACGGTTTCGCTCTCCTCCTCGTTGCGCTGTAAAGGAGGGGTGACACACACACTGGAAGCCGGAGATTGCGCCTGCTGATACTGAGGCGCAATATTCCAGGGACTCTATCGGGAGACACACTCTGAAGACAATAAAAATCAACGCACTGCCGACCACCAGAGAGGCAGGAGGCCGCAGCGAAAACCAAAGAGAAAGCAAGGCTCGGTCCCCGCGGAGAGAAGCAGGGGTAGTCGGTCTCCGAGCTGCCGGACCTGACCACCAGGACCAGGAATAACTCCTCAAGTCCTGGGGACGGGACCGGGATGGGAGTTGAGAGAGGGACTGCACATGGGATCATCTAAGGGGCAACAAAATAAAAACAGCAAAGGGGGTGGGGGCAGTTGGTTTTGTGGCTTGTTTCCCGTCTAGAATTGAAGAGGTCTGTGAGCGTGGAACTCCTCCTTGGAGGGTCCCAATCAAAATTCCTCCCGGGAAGCTTGAACAAAGTTGAGTGCCTGCAGCACACGCGGAATCCAGGTTTCTGGGGGGGCTGGAACTTCGGAGGGAAAGGAATCATTCTGTGAGATCTTCATCATCCAGTAAAGACAAACAAAACCACATCGCCAGCTATCATGCTGCTGTGCAGTGGGCACAATCTCGCTCTTGAAGTGGGGGAGGGAAGTTTTCACAAAGCGAAAACAATCTCCAGAGAGCTGAGAGTGGCCCAACGGATCAAACACCATGCACTGGAACCTCTCGTTGTCGGGACTCGATTCGCTGACAAACAGGACCCAGTGCGTTCCACGTGTTTGAGAACACCCCGTGTTCAGCACAGCAACAGACAGCCGACAGTTCTGGACCCTTTCAATTGGAAGCAGGTCGTAAGCCATGGCACCAACCCATGCTTGGTGTTCTGCTGAATCGCGCTTGTTTTGGAGTGCAGCTCAGCCGCTGTGCCAGGATGATGCCCTCACGTGGTGCGTGCATATGAACACTCCGACGCCACACTGTATGAGGGCATCGGTATGCGCGCTCGGTTCAGCGCACCTTATGGGTCTTAGTAGTCTGGCCCTTTGACTGGAGCAGGTTGAATGCACAAGCCCACATAAACGGTGCCAGATTATTCAGATAGTTTCGGTCAAAAAAAAAGGAAAAACTGTGCAACATCACTACAGGAGGTTCAACGAATTCACAGGACGGTGCTTGCCGGGCTGCTTCAAGGACAGTGCCAGACCCCGACCCCCCTCCTCTCGCACCTGTGCATCCTTGTCATCCGGTCTGCCACACCACCAAAGCAGGCCACCGATGTCGAGGGCGCTCGATGAGAAGCTTGTTGCCGCCGTCGAGGGGCTGATGAGCCTCGGCGATGCGCTTGGCGACGTGCACCACCATGACTTCCAAGAGACATACCAGACCCTGCTCAACAGGCATGTGCGCGACCTGGAGGATATTCGGGGTGCAGTTGTGGCAGTTGACCCAACCCTGCAAAAGCTCGTGTGCCCGAAGGACATGATCAAGAAAGTCGACGAGGGCGTCTCTGAACCCGATACGTGGAAATCCCTCCGCGAAGTCAGTATGTGCATCTCCGTGCTGCACCCAGCCACCACCCGACCACCCCTCCACAGAAAGAGACCTTGCTGCCTCCGTCGTGCCGAAGGATAAAATGATGGGAGACTTCGCGGATGCTCTCCAACAAGGGCTCGATGCTCGTGAAAGCCCGTGACACCATTGTCTTTCCTCATTTCCCCCTGCACAGCGGCCCTGTCCTGGTCTGACCAGGTGTATGCGTCTGACTGCTCTTTGGAGCAGTGGCGCTACACTCTTGTTGATGACACCTCGCTGCGGCACTTCCCAACACAGGTGGTGCCACAGCTGTGGCTGTGGGCACGATGCTCCGTCTTGGGGGCAAGACAATGCAGTCTTTCCTTGTCCGCGCAGCGGTGCTGTTGGTGGGCCTGTTCGCGCTGTACTTCGTGATGCACAGCAAATTGGAGGCACTGCCGGGGTCGAACGCAGACCTCCACCACCTGACTGGGGGGGAGAAGGAGCACGACAGGCCCCACGTCGCGGGGACAAATCATGAAGAAGTGACGAAGGCGAGAGGCGCGTCTGTCAACAGCGACCTGCAGCACGCAGATGCTCCGACAGAGATCAGCGCCCCGTTGGGCAAGGGACGCGTGAGGGTGGTGCACTACGGCCATGGCATCCTGCATGTGCAGTACGAGGCCACGGACGGGCCGCACACCCATGAGAATGGCCGGCATGTGTGCCGCCATCACGAACACGTTGTCACCTCCTCGCCGGTGCCCTTCACGGAAGTTGCCCAGTCCGATGCACACGGCATCTCTGCTTCTGCTGGCAGTATCCTCTTTGAGGCCAAGTCGGTGTCGGGGGGTATCGATATCTCCGTCGGTCACAATGTGCATATGCACTTTTCTGATCAGGGGGACAAGGTGACTGTGGTGCAGCCCACAGCAAAAGCGGCGACCGGGTTTGCAGAGCGGACGTCCGGCCTGCTGCTGAAAACAGGCAAGTACGAGCTGTGGAACCTGGATGTGCAGTATACCCTGAACAATAACGACCCTATATACGGAGTGGTTCCGATGGTCGTCGGGATTGGCGCAACGCGGGGTGACTCTTCGGGGGTGCTGTCGCTAAACCCTGGCCACACGGTGGTGGACATGACCGTCGGGGACACGGTGCAGTCGGTGTGGAAGACGAAGCGTGGATGTGCGCAGTTTGTTGTGTACCCCGGAGGATCAACTCTCGACGTCCTCCGGCAGCACGCCCATACGACGGGGCGCCCCTTCTTCCCTCCTCTGTTCTCGCTGGGGTACCACCAGTGCCGCTGGAGCTACAAGACACAGAAGGAGGTGGAGGAGCTGAACTACAAGTTTGTGGAGCATGACATGCCGTGCGACGCAGTGTGGCTGGACATCGACCATGCAAAGGAGAAGAACTACTTCGAGTTTGAGAAGCGCACCTTCCCCGATCCGCAGGGCATGCTCAGTAAACTGCAGGAGAATGGCAGGAAGCTAATTACAATCAACGACCCTCACGTGCACGCAAAACACGACTACTTCGTATTTGACCAGGGCGAGAAACACTCATACTTTGTTAAAAATGCTCGCGGCACCGGGACGTTCCACGGGCACTGCTGGCCAGGTGATAGTGCTTGGTACGACTTCCTCAACCCGAAGACGCGGAACTTCTACGCCGACCTGTTTGCTTTCTCGACGTACAAAGACTCGTCGCCACGTGTGTTTACCTGGATTGACATGAACGAGCCTTCCGTCTTCTCAGGGCCGCGCATTACACTTCCCGATGGCGTGCAGCACTACGACGGCACCCCGCATGTTGAAGTGCACAACATCTACGGCCACCTCCACGCCATGGCAGCATTCGAAGGACACCACCGGCGCTCGCAGGGCCAGGAGAGAGGCTTCATCCTCACGAGGTCCTTCTTCGCTGGCACACAGCGTTACGCTGCCGTGTGGACGGGGGACAACAAGGCGCAATGGGAGTATCTTTCCGCCTCGATCCACATGCTGCTCGCCCTCTCCATGGGTGGCATCCCGTTTGTCGGTGCCGATGTGGGGGGCTTCTTCGCCCAGCACAGCGGGGGCACGACTGACCATGACTTGATGTCTCGTTGGTTCCAGGTATGTCATAGCACTGCGGCTCTCTGGCACATGCATCCTCCTGCAGGTGGGTTCCATGTACCCCTTCTTCCGTGGGCATGCCCATGAGCAGAGTGTCCGCAAGGAGCCGTACCTTGTGGACGACATCTATCGCAGTGCTGTTCGCCACGCCATGATCCGGCGGTACTCCCTTCTGCCGTACCTTTACACGGCTTTCTGGAATGCCAGTACAGAGGGGGTGCCTGTGTGGCGCCCGCTCTTCCTTCATTTCCCAGAAGAACGTCCCACGCGTGTGGGTGCATTCATGGTTGGTGACTCGTTGCTCTTCGCACCTGTGGTGTCCAAGTCAATGCGTGAGTTCATGTTGAAGCTCCCTGGTGACTCGGTATGTCTTTTTAGGTAGAGTGACTCAGCCTCATGCATCAACACCACTGGCACAGGGCATCTCTTGGTTCGAATACGAGACGCACGAACGGCACTCAGGAGGCAGCAATGTCCCAGTGACGGTGGACATCCAGACCAACCCGCTGTATCAGATTTCCGGGAGCGTCGTTGTCACCAAGCTCGTCACGCCGCGTGTCACGTCAACTGAGTCGCTGTCATCTGTCGGTTATGAGTTGCGGGTATGTTCTCAAGTGTCGTCTCCACATCATCTATACTTCTCTTTAGATCGCCGTCGACAAGGATGGGTACGCAGAAGGGTTCCTGTATCTCGATGACGGACACAGCAACGACTACCTGAAGGGACATTACAACTTCAAGAAGGTTGTCCTTGAAGCAGGTGTCTTGAAGATCGTGTGTGGACACGGCGACATCACATCGCCGTACTCCCAGATGCCGCCACATGACGTGCCGTACACCCCGAAGGAGGCAAATATTGTTGCGATCCTCCTGCTCGGCTGGCAGTCTCAGCTGGCAGAACGACTCAGCACGAAGCGCCTCTCAAATGATGCCATCCGGATCACTGGTGTTGATTTCACCATCACCGGTGGGTGGGAGCTGCAGCTGACGGAGAACTGATTGTGCAGTGTATTCCTGGCCCTGGCTCGCCTGTGAAAGCATGGCTTAGAATTCAGAACGTCAGATCGCAGACAGCTGTTTCAGTTTCTCCCTTTGTCGTCTTCCCTACTGTCGTCCGTCGCTTCTCTTGCACATTCATTGCACACCTTCCAGGCAGGGGGCCTTGCAGGTCTGCCAACAATGCTCGATGTGACAGAGGATGAGTTATCTCAGCATGGATCAGCGAGCAGCGTGATGTGGGTATGCCGATGTGATGCATTGTTGCAACCCCCATTCATGCCATGAAACAGATCGTGATCGACGGGAAGGTGTATGACGTGTCGACTTTGATGGACAGCCACCCAGGAGGCTTGCAGCCCCTGTTGCAGTGTGCTGGTGGTGACGGCAGCAGTGTGTTCCACGGGGCAGGGCACAGCGAAAGGGCGATCGCCCGTCTGCAGAGGCTGCAGGTCGGAACGATGTCAGCGGCACCGCAGCACCGGCGCTACCAGGCCGGTGACTATGTCGAGGCGCATGGCCTTGTCTCCGAGGGCAACTGCAACGGATGGCGAGGCGTTGTCCAGGGATACATGGACATCGAACCTGGCGAAGAAGGGGTCGTGGTGCACTTCCCTGGTCATTTCGGCACACTTCGTTTGCGTGCCTCAAACCTCCGTGTGCCGGATCCGAGTGCCTCACAGACATTTGTGTACACAAAGCACCCTCATGATCCGCTCGGTATCATGACGTGGGGTGGGTGGTACATCACAGGGGTTGGCGGTGTCGGCGCGTCGCTCGGCGCTGGCTGTCTGTCACAACGGTGGCTGCTCGAGATTGACGGGGTCCCACCTGCGCGACACGCTGGGCTGCAGTACTTCGACGGCCTAGGCCAGTCCCAAGTCGAGGTGCTTGTTGGGGGGATGGTCCCTGCGGCAGGGGACATCGTGCGCTTCCGGCAACACGGAGCTGAGCGTGTCGGGAAGTGTGTTGGGATCGACAAGTCGGGCCACGTCTGCGTCTCCCCTGCCGAGGGGGGGTACGGCATTGTCCTCGAGCCACAGGATGTCACACTCATCCCGCAGCCTCTCGAAGATGATTTCGTCTCCGCGGCTGGCTGGCACAGCAAGAGGCGCAAAGCCATGCTCCAGACACACCCTGAACTTGCATCACTCCCGAAATACCAGCCTCTGTCGCTCGCTGTTGCGCTCGCAGCGTGTGTGCTCCATTTCATGCTGGGTGCGTGGGCAGCATCGTTGACAGTGTTCCAGGTAGTTCTGTTGGCCTACACTGGCGGTGCGTGCTGCAAGATGGTGCAGTTTGCTATGGCACACGAGGTGTGCCATGGCGTCGTGTCTCCTACCTTCGATTCGCCTCTGAGGCGTTCCCTGCTTCTGCGCGCCGTGACGCTGCCGTCTGTCAGCAGCAGCCTGTACAACTACTACGCACATCACCACCTCGGCCACCATGCGCTCCTCGGTACACAGTCGTTGTATGTTCGCTCACCTGCTCCGGGATGTTTCATTCCCGGATGGGAAAGGGTGCTTCCCAGGTTGATGTATATTTCATGTGGGATCTCATGCAATTCCTTCTTGGCACAGGCCAGTATTCTTCACCTTTTCACTTTTCCACCTTTCTTCTCTTCTCGCAGTCGCGACGCTGTTGAGTCATTCGTGGACGGGGGCGAGATCGATGGTGATCTCTTTCACTCATATGCTGCCCAGGTGAGGCCATTTGTGACGGACTCAGGCCAGATTCGTGACGGTTGGTATGTCGCTGTACCTTTGCTTCTTCCATGTTACCCACTCCACAGGAACAAGCGGAGTCTGCACAAGATCCCGTCTTCGCTGCGCCCCATCTGCAGGCTTGTTCGC
Source organism: Rhynchopus euleeides (assembly GCA_963210315.1). NCBI lineage: Eukaryota > Euglenozoa > Diplonemea > Diplonemida > Diplonemidae > Rhynchopus > Rhynchopus euleeides. Next base: position 22,444 of record OY723263.1, on the reverse strand, counting down.
GACACAATCATATTCCTCGGGCACTTTGGTGCCATGATGCTGTGGTCTGCCATGGGCGCAGCAATGCTCGTCGGGGTGATCCTGTGCTGCAAGCGGACAGATGGAGCGAAGCTCCAGGCTCTCGGAAAAGAGGGCGAACTCATCGAGGTTGGGAAGCAGACTTTCCTGTGGGGGCCAGTCCTGCTGTTCCTTCTGTTCTGTGTGTCAGGTGGCGGTATTTTTGCCTGCCTGAAAGTTGTCGTTTATCTCGCCCTCTCTGAGCTCTTTCTGAACGGGTTCTTGCTTCATCCCTTCGGTGCCTACTTTCTGGGTGTCCACAAGACTGCGGCTGGAGTTGACAGTCCAGGATCTCCTCGGAACTGCCAGCCGACACAGTCCTGCTACGCATCCAAACTGTTTCACCTTCTCACGTGCAACCTAACGATGCATGTGGAGCACCATGACTTTCCGAACCTCCCGTGGACATCTCTCCCCCGTGTCGCCGCAATTGCCCCTGAGTTTTACAGGGATCTGCAGTCGCTGCCTTCTCCCATTATCACTATGTATGACTTCTACTGCACCGAAGAGCCGTGGGTCTACGGGTGCAGTTAGTCCTCGGGAATGCATCGCAAGACCTGACGCTTCGTGCAGTTGCTTGATCGGATCCTTCTCCAATCCCACCCCTCATCCCCAGCGCACCTTTCTTGAATGTGAACCTTCTGGCAGCCAGCATACTGTACTCTGCATGCCCACCATACAGCCCACAGCAACATGTGGTGGGGTTGGAAGGACAAGCGGGGCAACGATGAGCCACTGCCATTTGTGAGGGCCTTGGCATCAGTGGGAACGCCTGAACATCGACATCTGCAGCTCCTGCTGGACACAGGTCTCCCTGATGCGAGCTCCTCATGGAGCTGGTCGTCCATACGCTCTGTCGGGAGCTGGCTGAGGTGGCGCCGCACTCGCGGAAACGGTCGGCTGCCGTACGTAGAGCTGCTGAGGGGGCCGTACGTCGATCTCCTCCTGCAAGCCGCCCGAGAGCGCCAAGAGGAGGCGCTGTCTGCGTCTATCTCCGCCACTCTTGGGATTGTGTTCATCGCTCGCGGAACTGTCCCTGCGGGTTGGGAGACGTCAGCCGCCGCGGCGCTCTCCGTTGTCGCTGCCACAGCCGCCACCCTCGACTTCGAGCAGTGGCAGCTGCCCCCTGACCTGCACAGTTGCGAACCTCAGTGGGACGCCTTCCTGCTGAAGACGTACAGCCGGCTAAGTGTGGACGTGAGCTGGTCAGAGCGGGCAACGTGTTTGTCAACCTCCCTTGGCATCTGCCAGGGTCGGCTGCAGGCGTACTTCAAGAAGAGGCTCCCTGCGTATGAATACCCAGTTGACACAAACACTGACATGGTGATGCGCGTGGCGGACGGGGCGGCTGCCGTCGCTACTGCCGTGTCGCCCTTCTTCCAGAAGTGGAACACAGCGCTGAAGATGGTAAGCCAACTCACCCTCATGAGGAAGATCACACCCTTCATGATCGGGTACGTGTCGCTCAGTGCCGATGTGGGGGAGGCACTGTCGGATCTGGCAGCTCTGATGGGATGCGAGGAGCTGGCTGGGTACCACATCCCTGCCAACAAGCTGGCTGTGGGGCTCTACTACCTGCTTGTGTACAGACGTGGCGAGCGTGGGAACCACCCTCAGATGTCCCTGCAGGAGCACACAGGATCGGATAATGGCGTCGTCAGCAACGAAGCGCCGCATCGCATGATTCACACGCTGTCGTACTACGCGCCAATTGCGAAGTTCATCTACCAAGAGACAGCGGCCGACGTTGAGCGCCTCAGCAAGCAATTCGGTTGCACCCTCCTCCACTACGAGCCTCTTGCCCCTGCACGCCACCCCCCCTTCGGCCTGCTGGTGGATGAGAAGAAGGGCGAGGTCATCATCGCGATACGTGGGACGAAACACACATCTGACGTGCTGATCGACATCTGTGCGGTGCCAGCAAAGCTGGAGCTCTCGCGCGGGACATATGAAGTGCACAAGGGGATGCTGCGGTCTGCGTGGTGGGTGTGGATGAAGATCTACCTCTCGCTCGTCGTCCTGAAGGAGCGTGGGTACTCATTTGTGGTTGTCGGCCACTCTCTCGGCGCGGGCATCGGTGTGCTGTTGACTGCGATCCTGCGCGACATGCTCCTGCCAAACCTCTGCTGCGTTGCCTTCGCAATGCCCTCCTGTGCAGACCGTGCCTTTGCTGACATGGCACAGCAGTTCTGCCTCTCAGGCATCTACGGCGACGACCTTGTGCCACGCGTGCGCCCACACTCCCTCCGCTACCTCATGTCTGCTGTCTGCGACCCTGTGCTGCAGGAGCGCAGTGCAAGAGATCTCTCCGGCGACACGTCGGGTCTCCTCAGTCGGCTGGCCACCGTCTGGGCACCGAAGATCCGCCCAACCAGCGATGTGACAGAGCATCTGTCGGAACGTGATGTCAGGGCCACCCTGCTGCATGTGCAGACGTTGGTGGGTCTTGCAGAGGAGAAACATCGGCACGTCGCGGCGCTGAAGTGCGTCATGGAAAAGAAGTACGTCAACATCAGGGTGATGCATGCCACCGGGGCTGAGATGATCGAGGTGAACCGCAAAGCCGCCCTCTCTGTTCTGCGCAGCCTTGCAGCAGCCAGTGTCTCCTACGGCTCTGCATCACGGGCGAAGCTGCTGATGACAGACGCAGCAGGGGAGGTGGTCGCTCTCGACGACATGACTGCCATTATCCAGGATGTCTTCGACTTGAAGGCGCAGCCGGGGCGGGAGCCCTCCGTGTTTGTGATTGACAACGAGCAGTGCGACCCTAGCCACGACCTGCTTGTGATGCGCTTCTGTGATCCTGGAGGCGATCCCACCTTCCGTGGCATCCTCCACCTCGACTTCACAAGGACACGGGTGAAGGACGTTGCTGCGTCCATCGCAGCTGCTGCCGAACGGACGGACTTCAGGGTGTTGGAGGTGTGGGCCGTCACCGAATCGGGGGAACGTCTCATCCCTGCAGGTGCCAATGGCGAGGGCTGGAACGAGACTCTCGCCTCTCAAGGCCTCCGCAGCGGCAGTGTGCTGATGGGGAGGGATGCTTGGGGTGCGCGGCTTGCAGGCAGGGCCAAGGACAGTGAAGTCACCAGCGAGCCCTTGAGGCCCCCGGGAGAGATCGTGCACGTCTACCCTTGCTGTGGGATTACGAAGGCAGCACTGCTGCGACCGTGGGCCACTGTTTTGGAGCGCATCGAGGTGAGTGCGAAGATGGGTGACGACCACCGCATGGATGCCTTCATTCGTGGGCTTCGGGCTCTGCAACAGTGCCGCAAGATCCAGGCCGATGTGGTTCCGTGGACGCCCTTCAGCCAGGCGAAGAAATGTTACTGTTGCAAGAGCCCCTTTTCTTGGTGTGCAACAAGCTCAACAGCTGCCTCTCAGTTGAGGTCGCAGTCCCACTGCCATCACTGTGGCAACGTTGTGTGCTCCGAGTGCCGGCAGAACCGCCTCGCTGCTCCCCACAACCCTAACCAGGTCCCAGTGTGTGACACTTGCTTTTTTACGTTGGCGTGACGGAAGTCGCCGAAATCTCTGTACGTGTATCTTTCGGATTTTCAAACAAACAAAGAGAGCCTTCACTCAAATGAATAAGAGCCCCGGACAATACCTGCGTTACACTGTCAGTCTGACACAGTTTGACACAGGGTGCCAGGAGATGAAGGCCCCCAAAACGATTCAATGAGAGGGTGAGCGCCCGTGTGATTTGTGTGTTTCTGTTGCATCTTCCGACCCTCGTTCCTTGCATCAGCAGCATCTGTTTCTCTCTAGCCTCTTGCGTTGAGCCTGGCCCCGCGGTGATGTAAAACACTACACCCCTTGCTTCTGTCGTCATCGAGCGGGAGATGAAGTCTTCAAACCTGACCTCCCAGCCTGGCCGCATTCTGCCAAACCTGACGCCGTGGAATTTGATAGGATCGTGCCGCCACAAACTTGTCCTGAGAGCGGCGGTGAGAAGACCAGACAAAGCGCCCAACCGAAGCCCCCCAGTCATTACCACACCCAGTCTTTTGGTCTTCCTCGGGCTTCAGTGCTAACATGTTGAAGGGGCGTACTGCGCGCTCAATTTTTCACCGAGTTCTCTTTTGTCAGAGCTTGTTGGGATGTGATACCTGGAACCATGAAGTCTAATCACAGCCTTCTCCGCCTCAGGCTGCATCCTGCCCCACGCATCAGCTCCACAGGACAGGGTGATGTCGATCTCACGCCATCCTGTGCCCACATGCTGAAGCCATCCAGAGTCTGTCGTATCGCGTCGTCTCAGGTGTGGCAGACACTGGATGGCATAGCAGCCAAACTTTCCAGCGCCGGCCAAGCGCATGTGTCCTCCTCCGCGCGGCCGCCGAAGAACCAGGAGGGGTTGACGGATACCGGGGCAGCACGGGTGCTGTCTCTTGAACTTCGCCCCCCTCAAGGAAGAACTCGGCGGTCTTCGTCGTCTGTTGTGTCAGGGACGAAAGAGGTGGCCTTCGTCCGGCGGGTTAACGACCGCATCACACAGCTGCGGCGAGAAGGGGCGCACATCAGCACCGCCTCCTACAATGCCGTGCTGAGCATCTACAGCAGGGCACATCTCCACAGCGAAGCGAAGAAGGTTTTCCATCGCATGAAATCAGAGAGCGTCCCCTTGGATGCAACGTCCTTCAATACACTGTTGCATTCCTCGGCGAAATCGCGTTCGACCTCTCAGTTCAATGCGTTGTGGGGGGAGATGCTGGGGTGTGGTGTGGCACCCACGAGCCACACATACACGGCTCTTTTCCTCCTGATGGCAGGGAATAAAACAGAAGCCGGAAAACACCGCTTTCCCGAAGAGGCCCCCTTCATGGGTGGGTCGCTCGAGAACATTGGAGTTGTGCTGAAGGAGGCCCGCCGAGGGGGGCATCTCAATCTGCATGCCATGAATGCAGCTGTCGGGGCGTGCAGGACAGCGGAGGATGCAGAGAAGCTCTTCCGCTACATGACTGACAAAACCGACCTGGAAATGGACCGCTTCACCTTGCTTGGGCTGCTGTCAAAATGCGGTTCGGACACCGCGCGAGCGGGTCGGTTCTTCACGGAAGCCAAGCGGCGTGATCTTGTTCTGACCGTAAAGGAATGGACAGCCCTCCTCAACGTTTACAAGGAATCTGGCAATGTTGTGAAGATGAAAAAGGTGTGGGATGCCCTCTCTGCGGAAGTGGAGCCATCCTCCCAGTCGTATGCTGTGTTCGTGAAAGGGTGTGTTGCCTCCAAGGCTGTGGCTGATGCTGAAGCAAAGTACCACGAGGCACTGAAGTCACAGAAGGGCAGGGAAGCACACCTCCATACGAACATGATGCAAGTGTACGCATCTGTGCTGGATGCCGCTGGGGCGGATCGAGTTCTCAAGAATGCGAAGGGTTTCGGGATTACCCCCGGACCTCTTCTCACAGCCTACAAACAGGCAAGAGGTGGTTGAAACGGATGCAGCTGATGCTGTTCGAGTCGTATTCTAGAGAGGGAGAGGGGTGTCCCATTTAGCCGTTAGACATCTCCTTTTTTGCGGGGTGGTTCAGGCTCACTCACGTGCTCTGCTTTGCTTTGGCTCCACAGGCACCCACCCTCTGCAGGCGACACGATGGAGGGCGAGGAGGTCATAGAGACACATGCTGTGCGCTCAACAGGTGGCGCCTATGTCGTGTCCTCTCAACGAGGCAGTGTGTCGGGAAGGTCACGCGCATCGAGTACACTTGTGTTGCCCAATCCACCACCCATCGACGAACCCGCGACACCTGAAAGATCCGCAAGTCTGACAGACTTGGATACGCTGGTCGAACAGTCGGATGGTGTCCCGCCTAAGCCCTCCTTCGTGGCTGGGCAGCCACGTCGGAGGAGGCATGTGCCCCTTGCAGGCTTCTCAAAAGTCCTCCAAGATGCCACCAGAGTTGCGGAGGCTCTGGGGAAGGCTCAGAAGGCAAGGAAGGAGCGGGAGCAACGCACGCTGGAGCTCATCAAAGACCAAGAGGAGGCAGAGGCAGAGGAGGCTGTGACTGGCGGCCAGCCGCTCGAGGAGGAACACGAGGAGGAGCCTGAGGCCGAGGAGCCGCAGCTGGTGGAGGCCATTGGCGAGGAGTGCCTTGTGGACCCTGCTCACTTTACCATCATCGACAATGTCGGGGACGAGCTGGACCTCCAGATGCCACAGGCAGGTGGGGGTGCAGCTCCACCGACACCGGGCCCACCTGCACTCTCGACTCCGGGAGCAGTCGTGACGCAGGATGCTTTTGAATACGTTGACGACGAGGTGCCATTTGTCTCCAGCGAAGACATCACAGCCATGTGTGAGGAGCGTGTGCGGGCCCTGCATTGCGAAGACCAGCCAAAGGCGAGTAGCATTGCGCAGAAGCTGTTCATCCGTGGGATCGCTTTCGACGACTCACAGGGACGATGGACGGCAGCCGACGGACGCATCGGGCACTATGATCCGCCACGCGCGGCGTTGTCGCCTCGACTCTCCCCTGGTGCCTCGCCTTCGAAGCGCACAGAGGTGCCCCCGATCGATGACACCACGTACCAGCGCCTGCTTGGGTATGCTCGTGCCTGTGCCTCACGCTTATCTCCCCTTTCACACTTTCTCCCACACCACAGGAGGCGGTCCTCACCTGCAGTCCAACTGCACTCACTTCAGACGGAGGCAACGCGGCGCAGCGTGGAAGGGCTGCCCGGCAGGTGCCCGTCATCCCAGCCCGGTATTTCCCCTCCGGCCTTCCACAGCAGGCCGCGCGAGCAGGCGTGGCAGGAGGCCATGCTGGCGCGGTCTCCGTCGCGTTCGAAGTCTCCTGTTGCGGGGCTGTGTGGCAGAGGGGCAGTGTCTCCGAGTTCTGTGAGGGTTGTGGACACTGAGGAGTTTGCCGAGTTGTCTGAGGCGAGCCCAAACAACTACGATTCCACTCTCTCGATTGATGATGAGGAAGTCAACCTCGTGACGCGATTCACTCCCGGAGAACGTTTGTATTTCAAGGGGGCCGCCCGTGAGCAGATGAAGTATGCCCATTTTTGCTCATCAAACAAACTATCACGCTTTCCCACAGGCAAAAAATGCTCCAGCACGAGCGCGAGATGAAAGTCATGGAAGAGTTGGCCTCGATTTCCAAAACCCCTGTCATCACACGCAAGGCTGCAGCCATCAAAGGCGATTTCCATGCTCGTCAGGAGGAATGGGCACAGAAGGTGCGTCAGCAGAAAGAAGACGCGCGGTTGAGCAAGGAACGCCAGCAGGAGCGGGAAGGGAAGGATCAGCGGCGAGTTCATTTGAGCAAAAAGACCGAGGATCTCGTCCGGCGCCCGGGCGGCCCGAAGGGTCCAGTCGGAGACTGGGAGTCACGGTTTGCAAAGCATTGCCGCTCGAAAGTTCCAGTTGCACCTGACATCTCAACATTCAAGCCGAAGATTACAACTGCGGCGGCAAAGATGGGCAACCGGGGCAACACTGCTGAGCGCCTTCACAATGACGCCGTGCACAGGGTTGCGAGGCACGAGGCGCGCGTCTTGGAGCAGGTGGAGAAGGACATGTACGACCCTGCGACCGGCAAGCTTCGCTACACCCCGTCTGGCAATGCGACGTCGCAGCAAAGCAAAACGTCTCTGCCACCATCGCCCCCCGGGCAGGTGCGGGGTACAATCCTGTTCACAAAGGCCCCACGCACCGACTCTGCGACAGAGCGAGAGCGCGGTCACAGGCAGGAGACGGTGGTGCACCGCCTGCTCTCGCAGGGGCAGGCTGCCGAGCGCAAAAAGGCGAAAAAGAAAAGTGAGATCACCGCAGAGGAGCAAACTGGGCACCCGCCACAGATGAGCAAGTATGACTGCATTCCTGTCCTGGTGGTGTTCAGAGCAGCTCTCAGCATGAACTCAGAGGATGACGAACCCCCTGACACTCACCACACACATTCCCTGCAGAGCGACACACGAGATCCTCTCACGCATCGAGCGGAGGCCGCTGCACGAGACCTCGTCGCGGGAGCAGCGAGGCGGTGTGAAGCACGGTTCTGTGTTGTTCACAAAGGGGGGAGGTGCCTCGACGTCCTCCTACGCCGAGAGCGATGCGAGGTATGACTGTTGGACGTCTGTGTTTGACACCTCCACCGCTGCAGGACGGTGTGCTCAATGCGCAGTGGCGTATCGGGTGAAGAGTTTGCGCAACGCAGTCTCATGAAGGAGAAGCAGAGACAGCAGCGCCTCGAAAGGATGCGCCAAAACAAGGAGAACGCCGAGCTGCAGGACTGCACCTTCACGCCTGCGATCTGTTCGACTTCCAAGATGATCTTCAAGAAGTGCACCGACAGGGAGCGCAGCGAAGAGCTGTGGGGTGATGGTGGCAGTCTTGAGGAGGAATGCACGGAAGCAAGTGCAGAAGGATACACAGGGTACACAGCCTTCACCCACTATGCGGATGAGATGCATGACGAAGGACTTTCGCCTGATGATTTCCAGCCCGGGGCCCACGTTCCAGCTTTCGACGAGTACACACCGCCCGTGGACAGACATCCGCCGCATGCTGATGACTTCTCCAGCAACAGCAATGTCGAAGGTGTTGCTTTGTCAGAAGAGTTCGCAGACGAGGATGAAGAAGCTCTTCTCAACAAACAGACTTACTATACGTACCCCTCTCCAGCAGTTGATGCCGGGGACTTTCAGCAACAGCCGTCCCGCTCGTCGACGGCGATGAGCATTGCTTATGCGCAGAGTGCCCAATCTGCCGTGCAGAATTGGCGCAGGCTGTCGCAACATATCGCTGAGGAATCTGACTGATCCCTCCTTTCTATTCCCCAATTATAGAGAACGCTCGACTGGGCAACTTTGTGTCTTAGATTTGTCATTTGATATTCTTGCTTGAAAAGAAAGCTTGGAAGCCTCTGGACCTCGCCCCTCTCGCCCCGTTGCAAAGCTGACTTGTGCCACCAGTCGAGTCAAGGTTGACGCTGCATCACCACATCACAGGGCTTCTCCTTCCCACCCTTACACAATGGACCCACACTCCTCCCCTGCGCGCGAAGTGCTTGCCGGTTTGCTGAACACCTGGTCTGACTTCTCAGCGCCACGTGGTCTTGCGGTGTTACTCGCCACAGGTTCGTACAACCCTGCACATGTCGACCACGTCAGCTTGATGGCGCAGGCGAAGGCTAAACTTGAGTCCGAGGGATACTCTGTCGTGCAGGCCCTCGTGTCGCCGAGTAGTGACACGTATGTCAGATCAAAACTCGGGCGTGGTGGCATGTCCGGGTACTGGCGCATGCGCATCTTGGCGGCTGTTGTGAAGGACATGGGGCTGGACTCTTGGCTGCAGGTCGATGAGTGGGAGTGCCAGCAGAAAAGGTTCCACGATCACCCTGAGGTCGCGAGGTCCCTGCACTTTTACCTGGAGCAACACAGCAACAAAGAAGTTCTGGCACGCGTCAAACTGTTCTACGTTGCTGGCGGTGACCTGTACAATCGGTGCTGTCACTACGGCCATGCCGATGGTGTGATTGTGGCCGGCCGCCAAGGCGAGTCTGAAGAAGCGCTGATGAAGGTGCACGAACACAACCAGCAGGCTGACACGCCGCACTTCTTTGTCAACACCGTTCCTTACAACCCTGACGTGCCGCATATGTCGAGCACCTTGGTGAGGAAGCAGGCCAAGGTGAACCCTGAGCTCACACAGGGGCTCCTGACCCCAGGTGCGCATGCCATCTACCAAGAGTACCTGAACAGCATCTAGCCCGCTTGATCCCGCCCGATGTTCCACCTCCTCTATCCCTGGTTCGGAACCGCGTGAAACCGCGCACCATGCCACTCTAACAGGCACGTGCTGAGAGTTCGAGGCGCCAACCCCCCATGCATCCCATCTGACATTTTGTCCATCACTGCCCCCTTCCTGTGGCATTCCCTCTTGTCTTTACACTCTCCATCCTGCCTTTACACCTTTCGTCCAGGATACACAGACGTCCGTCCCTAATGCTGTGGTGAGACATGTTCAGCCAGAGCAGTGGACTCAAGTCATGGTGGGTCTGTGTGTTGGGGGGTTTTGCCCTGGTCTTCGGGGCATCGTACCTTGGCGCGTTCAGACCTGCCGGAGAGACGCCGGGAGCGGCCGTAACGGGGGAGACTGCCAAAGGCAGGAAGGAGCCCTGGGAGGGAGTCGAGATCGTTGTTGAGGAGGATGCCGAAGCGGTGCGGCGGATTCTGGTCAACACGCCAGCAGCAGGCTTCGACGAAGCAATGTTGGTTTACTGTGGAAGGACTGCCCGGGTGGTCCGCTACGATGCTCGCGACAAGGCCGATGGGGTCCTCCGTGCCCTCCACCAAGACGGCGTGACACACACCTGGCCCCTGAACACACTCCGGATTGTTGGTTCGGAGTCTTCCTCACTCGATGAGAATCACCCGCAGGGGGTGAGGGTGGGCGAGACACTCCTGATCCTGAAGGCTATCCCCGCAGTCCGTTTGATGGCGAAGGACATTCTGTCTGTCGGTTGGCATGCCCACATGGCAGAATACTGCGGGCAGACGGGTGTTGTGCAGAGGTTCGATCTCACAGATAAACAAGCAGGCACTGTCCGTTTGTTACAGAAGGATGGATCTACGATGACTTGGCCGCTGAAAGCCACGATTGTATGTATTCTGTTTCTCCGACCCACATCACATCATTTTTACAGGACATGTCTGTGATAGAGGTGGAAGTCGCCATGCACGGGGCGGATGCTACCTGGGTGCAGGTGAAGGACCTTTTCCGCAAGGTGTCTCATGAGGAGATACAAGAGGGGGACGAAGTTCTTATTTCTGACGCGATTGGGGATGTATGTGATTCTGTTGTGTTCCGCTGTGTCATCCTGGTCTTCACAGGTGTATGACGCGAACATCCCGATGTCTGTCATCATGCGTTACGGCGGAAGGCGCGCTGTTGTCAAAACAGCCACTCGTGATAATGCAATCCTGATTGTTGAAGAAGGAAAGGAAGTCTGGTGGCCGTACAGAGGTCTTCGGTCTCTGCAACTCAGTTGGTTTGACATATCTACGAAGGATGTCGTTGCTGTTGTGCCGCATTGCGAACAGGTATGGACGCACCTGTGCGAGTCATCCTACCACCCATACATGCAGCAAGTCCGCGAAAGCAAGCTACCGTGGGTGAAGTCAATGGAGAAGTACTGTGGGGCCAAAGCCACAATCGAGGAGACGGACAAAGCCGCAGATAAGCTCCGAGTCAGTGTCAGCTCCAATGACTCTACGTGGTTCCCGATGACCGCCCTTCAGCCTGTGCTCCGTCCAAGCCTTCTTGAAGGGTCAATCGTTGGGATCAGCAAAGACTGCGCTTCAGTGAAGGAGATGGTCCAGGCGATTACACCAGGACTGTGGGTTGATGAGATGTCTCAGAAGTGTGGCTTCCCCGGGCTCGTTGTCCCTCTGATCGAGGCATCCGAAAATGTACGTCAGGAGGAGGTTGTGCAAGTCACGCATACGGACAATCACAGTTACGTGTGGCCAACGGCTGTGCTTGTCAGCCCCGCAACGCTTGACCTCATCATGTCCGAGGCGCCACAGAAAATTCTGAAGACGGATCCTCCTTCACGGAGTCAGGTGTCTGCAACCCGAAACGAAACAGCAGCACCACCTGCGAGTCAAGTCGTCCCTTTCGTGGGAGACCATGTAAAGTTGAGGCCATTTTCTCGCGAGGAAGGTGTCCTGCAACTCGGCGATGTTGGCGTTGTTGTCGATGAGCAGTCCTCGCGAAGTGACCCGTTCCAAGTCAAGGGTCCTTACGGAGGAACCTACTGGTACAAGTATGCTTTGATTGTGACGCGCCATTGTGACAGATGTCCTCTGGGAACACTCGCATCGTCCAACAAACACAGACAAAACGAACTCGAGGTCGTCCCGAGACCGAAGCGCAGTGCACCAACGGGAACCGGCACGGCGGGAAACATACCAAAGGCAGCGCCAGCATCAGTGCAGCACGGACGCGGTGGTGGCGTGCGTCAAGATGGTGTCCGTGGCGGGCGGGGTGGTGGAGGAAGGGGCCGTGGTCGCGGAGGTGGTGGTGGCAAGTGGTCACCAGGAGCTGCGGTCACGTTGGCGGTGGACTGGCTAAGTCCAACAAAGCGGGTGATCGCGAAGGCGGGGGCTCCTGCGACCATTAAGGAGGTGCTCGGCGACGGGGGATCCTTCACGATCGCGATCAACGGTGAGTTTGGTGGCACTCACAAACAGGTGGTATGTTGAGTTTCTGACAGGTGGCGTCACTCTGTCGTCTTCACAGGTGAAGAACTTTCAGAAGTCGGAACTGAACGCAGTAAGGTAACCACAACTTACACTTAAACCGAAATAGCGAGTCTTGTATATAGACACAAAAGGTGGCACGCACACGAGCGCGGGGGAGAACCCTGCGTCCCAGCAAAGCAAACGTGGAACGCTTCCGGGCAGGACGCACTGCTCCAATAAACCAGCCGGAAGTCTTGCCTCAGAGGGACGACCAACGCCACGTCCGTTGGACAGCCAGTAGCACACCAAAAGGTAGGACGGAAACACCCCTCTCAAAGTGAACTCGAGCGGTCACACACAGGACGGCAAACTGAAAAATCCTTGATCCAGATCCGGAAATCCTTGAGCTGCCTGCATGCAGATCTGGAAATCCTTGACCTGCCTGCATGCAGATCTGGAAATCCTTGAGCTGCCTGCATGCAGATCTGGAAATCCTTGAGCTGCCTGCATGCAGATCTGGAAATCCTTGAGCTGCCTGCATGCAGATCTGGAAATCCTTGAGCTGCCTGCATGCAGATCTGGAAATCCTTGAGCTGCCTGCATGCAGATCTGGAAATCCTTGAACTGCCTGCATGCAGATCTGGAAATCCTTGAGCTGCCTGCATGCAGATCTGGAAATCCTTGAGCTGCCTGCATGCAGATCTGGAAATCCTTGAGCTGCCTGCATGCAGATCTGGAAATCCTTGAGCTGCCTGCATGCAGATCTGGAAATCCTTGAGCTGCCTGCATGCAGATCTGGAAATCCTTGAGCTGCCTGCATGCAGATCTGGAAATCCTTGAGCTGCCTGCATGCAGATCTGGAAATCCTTGACCTGCCTGCATGCAGATCTGGAAATCCTTGAACTGCCTGCATGCAGATCTGGAAATCCTTGAACTGCCTGCATGCAGATCTGGAAATCCTTGAGCTGCCTGCATGCAGATCTGGAAATCCTTGAACTGCCTGCATGCAGATCTGGAAATCCTTGACCTGCCTGCATGCAGATCTGGAAATCCTTGAACTGCCTGCATGCAGATCTGGAAATCCTTGAACTGCCTGCATGCAGATCTGGAAATCCTTGAGCTGCCTGCATGCAGATCTGGAAATCCTTGAACTGCCTGCATGCAGATCTGGAAATCCTTGACCTGCCTGCATGCAGATCTGGAAATCCTTGAACTGCCTGCATGCAGATCTGGAAATCCTTGAACTGCCTGCATGCAGATCTGGAAATCCTTGAGCTGCCTGCATGCAGATCTGGAAATCCTTGAACTGCCTGCATGCAGATCTGGAAATCCTTGAGCTGCCTGCATGCAGATCTGGAAATCCTTGAGCTGCCTGCATGCAGATCTGGAAATCCTTGAACTGCCTGCATGCAGATCTGGAAATCCTTGAGCTGCCTGCATGCAGATCTGGAAATCCTTGAGCTGCCTGCATGCAGATCTGGAAATCCTTGAGCTGCCTGCATGCAGATCTGGAAATCCTTGAGCTGCCTGCATGCAGATCTGGAAATCCTTGAACTGCCTGCATGCAGATCTGGAAATCCTTGAGCTGCCTGCATGCAGATCTGGAAATCCTTGAGCTGCCTGCATGCAGATCTGGAAATCCTTGAGCTGCCTGCATGCAGATCTGGAAATCCTTGAACTGCCTGCATGCAGATCTGGAAATCCTTGAACTGCCTGCATGCAGATCTGGAAATCCTTGAGCTGCCTGCATGCAGATCTGGAAATCCTTGAGGGGGGATAAAATCCAACTTGCTGCCTTCACGTGGCGCCCCCTGTGATTACCCTCCTTGGAGGGGAAACCAAAGCAAGCTCTGGTATTAAGATCCTTGGAATTGACCTTGGGGGGCCTCTTGAGTGAGTCTCGGGAGAAATCGGACCTGTGCATGGGTCAGGGCAGTGTGCGCGAGCATAAGGCCCTGGGCTGTTCCCTCTGAGTTGCTCTAATTGCATGAGTGGCTTGAGCACATGGACGTCTGCAGGCCAGCCTGTAGGAAGATCAGGATGCAGGGTTGCCCCCCTTTTGGGGCGTGAAAGCCTCGCCAATGCTTTCCCTAGTGCCGCGATCGGGCGTGCTGGAGCTGCGCGATGCCTGAGAAGATCCTGCTGGAGCTGATCCTGCCCCCACGTTGCGGCTCTAAGCCCTCAACGGGTAGCCCCTCTGGGTGGTCGCTGCTGACCTGTGCCTGGCCCCTCCCCCTTCGCACAAGGGGTTGACTAGTGTTGCAGGCGGTGGAGTCATAGACAGCACTGCCTTTTGCTTTCACCATTGGCCCTTTCTCTACTTTTTCGGTGCACAACAGAGACCTCTCTTTGTGTCGATGCGTTGCGGCTACAAACAAACCAACAAGCCCCTCCATCACTACAAAGAGCAGTTTTCTGAACCCTAGCGTTGTCCCAGCTAGCTTGTGTTTCCCTTTTGGGCTTTTTCTTTGAGTTTTTCTTTACTCGATCGTTTCCTGTGACACTCTGTGTTTCAGCATTCATTGCAATGTGTAATGTGCAACTTCCACTTCAGGTTCCTTGCACATAACACAAAAGCGGTTGGCGGCTATCAACCATATGCTATTGAAGCAACCAAGCCCCCCGTTTTTGGAGTTATGTACGAGCAATCTGTCACCAGTGTGGTCCTCGCTGGCTAAGTGGATGTCCAGAGGCTGAGCCATTTTTGGCGTGTCGTTTGATGTGTGTGATCTTTTCATGTGTGTTTCTTTCGCTTTCTTCTTTTCGTTTCTTGTCTTGCTTGTCTCTTGTACCTTGTATTCTGTACCAACTAGCCCAGACAAACAACAGCTGCAAAGATTCTCGGTCCGGAAGAACTCAAAAAAAAATGGAAATCCTTGAACTGCCTGCATGCAGATCTGGAAATCCTTGAGCTGCCTGCATGCAGATCTGGAAATCCTTGAACTGCCTGCATGCAGATCTGGAAATCCTTGAGCTGCCTGCATGCAGATCTGGAAATCCTTGAGCTGCCTGCATGCAGATCTGGAAATCCTTGAGCTGCCTGCATGCAGATCTGGAAATCCTTGAGCTGCCTGCATGCAGATCTGGAAATCCTTGAACTGCCTGCATGCAGATCTGGAAATCCTTGAGCTGCCTGCATGCAGATCTGGAAATCCTTGAGCTGCCTGCATGCAGATCTGGAAATCCTTGAGCTGCCTGCATGCAGATCTGGAAATCCTTGAACTGCCTGCATGCAGATCTGGAAATCCTTGAGCTGCCTGCATGCAGATCTGGAAATCCTTGAGCTGCCTGCATGCAGATCTGGAAATCCTTGAGCTGCCTGCATGCAGATCTGGAAATCCTTGAGCTGCCTGCATGCAGATCTGGAAATCCTTGAGCTGCCTGCATGCAGATCTGGAAATCCTTGAACTGCCTGCATGCAGATCTGGAAATCCTTGAGCTGCCTGCATGCAGATCTGGAAATCCTTGAGCTGCCTGCATGCAGATCTGGAAATCCTTGAGCTGCCTGCATGCAGATCTGGAAATCCTTGAGCTGCCTGCATGCAGATCTGGAAATCCTTGAGCTGCCTGCATGCAGATCTGGAAATCCTTGAACTGCCTGCATGCAGATCTGGAAATCCTTGAGCTGCCTGCATGCAGATCTGGAAATCCTTGAGCTGCCTGCATGCAGATCTGGAAATCCTTGAGCTGCCTGCATGCAGATCTGGAAATCCTTGAGCTGCCTGCATGCAGATCTGGAAATCCTTGAACTGCCTGCATGCAGATCTGGAAATCCTTGAACTGCCTGCATGCAGATCTGGAAATCCTTGAGCTGCCTGCATGCAGATCTGGAAATCCTTGAACTGCCTGCATGCAGATCTGGAAATCCTTGAGCTGCCTGCATGCAGATCTGGAAATCCTTGAACTGCCTGCATGCAGATCTGGAAATCCTTGAGCTGCCTGCATGCAGATCTGGAAATCCTTGAGCTGCCTGCATGCAGATCTGGAAATCCTTGAGCTGCCTGCATGCAGATCTGGAAATCCTTGAGCTGCCTGCATGCAGATCTGGAAATCCTTGAGCTGCCTGCATGCAGATCTGGAAATCCTTGAGCTGCCTGCATGCAGATCTGGAAATCCTTGAGCTGCCTGCATGCAGATCTGGAAATCCTTGAGCTGCCTGCATGCAGATCTGGAAATCCTTGAGCTGCCTGCATGCAGATCTGGAAATCCTTGAGCTGCCTGCATGCAGATCTGGAAATCCTTGAGCTGCCTGCATGCAGATCTGGAAATCCTTGACCTGCCTGCATGCAGATCTGGAAATCCTTGAACTGCCTGCATGCAGATCTGGAAATCCTTGAACTGCCTGCATGCAGATCTGGAAATCCTTGAGCTGCCTGCATGCAGATCTGGAAATCCTTGAACTGCCTGCATGCAGATCTGGAAATCCTTGAGCTGCCTGCATGCAGATCTGGAAATCCTTGAACTGCCTGCATGCAGATCTGGAAATCCTTGAGCTGCCTGCATGCAGATCTGGAAATCCTTGAGCTGCCTGCATGCAGATCTGGAAATCCTTGAGCTGCCTGCATGCAGATCTGGAAATCCTTGAACTGCCTGCATGCAGATCTGGAAATCCTTGAACTGCCTGCATGCAGATCTGGAAATCCTTGAGCTGCCTGCATGCAGATCTGGAAATCCTTGAACTGCCTGCATGCAGATCTGGAAATCCTTGAGCTGCCTGCATGCAGATCTGGAAATCCTTGAACTGCCTGCATGCAGATCTGGAAATCCTTGAGCTGCCTGCATGCAGATCTGGAAATCCTTGAGCTGCCTGCATGCAGATCTGGAAATCCTTGAGCTGCCTGCATGCAGATCTGGAAATCCTTGAACTGCCTGCATGCAGATCTGGAAATCCTTGAGCTGCCTGCATGCAGATCTGGAAATCCTTGAGCTGCCTGCATGCAGATCTGGAAATCCTTGAGCTGCCTGCATGCAGATCTGGAAATCCTTGAGCTGCCTGCATGCAGATCTGGAAATCCTTGAGCTGCCTGCATGCAGATCTGGAAATCCTTGAGCTGCCTGCATGCAGATCTGGAAATCCTTGAGCTGCCTGCATGCAGATCTGGAAATCCTTGACCTGCCTGCATGCAGATCTGGAAATCCTTGAACTGCCTGCATGCAGATCTGGAAATCCTTGAACTGCCTGCATGCAGATCTGGAAATCCTTGAGCTGCCTGCATGCAGATCTGGAAATCCTTGAACTGCCTGCATGCAGATCTGGAAATCCTTGAGCTGCCTGCATGCAGATCTGGAAATCCTTGAACTGCCTGCATGCAGATCTGGAAATCCTTGAGCTGCCTGCATGCAGATCTGGAAATCCTTGAGCTGCCTGCATGCAGATCTGGAAATCCTTGAGCTGCCTGCATGCAGATCTGGAAATCCTTGAGCTGCCTGCATGCAGATCTGGAAATCCTTGAGCTGCCTGCATGCAGATCTGGAAATCCTTGAGCTGCCTGCATGCAGATCTGGGAATCCTTGAGCTGCCTGCATGCAGATCTGGAAATCCTTGAACTGCCTGCATGCAGATCTGGAAATCCTTGAACTGCCTGCATGCAGATCTGGAAATCCTTGAGCTGCCTGCATGCAGATCTGGAAATCCTTGAACTGCCTGCATGCAGATCTGGAAATCCTTGAGCTGCCTGCATGCAGATCTGGAAATCCTTGAACTGCCTGCATGCAGATCTGGAAATCCTTGAGCTGCCTGCATGCAGATCTGGAAATCCTTGAGCTGCCTGCATGCAGATCTGGAAATCCTTGAGCTGCCTGCATGCAGATCTGGAAATCCTTGAGCTGCCTGCATGCAGATCTGGAAATCCTTGAACTGCCTGCATGCAGATCTGGAAATCCTTGAGCTGCCTGCATGCAGATCTGGAAATCCTTGAGCTGCCTGCATGCAGATCTGGAAATCCTTGAGCTGCCTGCATGCAGATCTGGAAATCCTTGAACTGCCTGCATGCAGATCTGGAAATCCTTGAGCTGCCTGCATGCAGATCTGGAAATCCTTGAGCTGCCTGCATGCAGATCTGGAAATCCTTGAGCTGCCTGCATGCAGATCTGGAAATCCTTGAGCTGCCTGCATGCAGATCTGGAAATCCTTGAGCTGCCTGCATGCAGATCTGGAAATCCTTGAACTGCCTGCATGCAGATCTGGAAATCCTTGAGCTGCCTGCATGCAGATCTGGAAATCCTTGAGCTGCCTGCATGCAGATCTGGAAATCCTTGAACTGCCTGCATGCAGATCTGGAAATCCTTGAGCTGCCTGCATGCAGATCTGGAAATCCTTGAACTGCCTGCATGCAGATCTGGAAATCCTTGAGCTGCCTGCATGCAGATCTGGAAATCCTTGAGCTGCCTGCATGCAGATCTGGAAATCCTTGAGCTGCCTGCATGCAGATCTGGAAATCCTTGAGCTGCCTGCATGCAGATCTGGAAATCCTTGAACTGCCTGCATGCAGATCTGGAAATCCTTGAGCTGCCTGCATGCAGATCTGGAAATCCTTGAGCTGCCTGCATGCAGATCTGGAAATCCTTGAGCTGCCTGCATGCAGATCTGGAAATCCTTGAACTGCCTGCATGCAGATCTGGAAATCCTTGAGCTGCCTGCATGCAGATCTGGAAATCCTTGAGCTGCCTGCATGCAGATCTGGAAATCCTTGAGCTGCCTGCATGCAGATCTGGAAATCCTTGAGCTGCCTGCATGCAGATCTGGAAATCCTTGAGCTGCCTGCATGCAGATCTGGAAATCCTTGAACTGCCTGCATGCAGATCTGGAAATCCTTGAGCTGCCTGCATGCAGATCTGGAAATCCTTGAGCTGCCTGCATGCAGATCTGGAAATCCTTGAGCTGCCTGCATGCAGATCTGGAAATCCTTGAGCTGCCTGCATGCAGATCTGGAAATCCTTGAGCTGCCTGCATGCAGATCTGGAAATCCTTGAACTGCCTGCATGCAGATCTGGAAATCCTTGAGCTGCCTGCATGCAGATCTGGAAATCCTTGACCTGCCTGCATGCAGATCTGGAAATCCTTGAACTGCCTGCATGCAGATCTGGAAATCCTTGAACTGCCTGCATGCAGATCTGGAAATCCTTGACCTGCCTGCATGCAGATCTGGAAATCCTTGAACTGCCTGCATGCAGATCTGGAAATCCTTGAGCTGCCTGCATGCAGATCTGGAAATCCTTGAGCTGCCTGCATGCAGATCTGGAAATCCTTGAACTGCCTGCATGCAGATCTGGAAATCCTTGAGCTGCCTGCATGCAGATCTGGAAATCCTTGAGCTGCCTGCATGCAGATCTGGAAATCCTTGAGCTGCCTGCATGCAGATCTGGAAATCCTTGAGCTGCCTGCATGCAGATCTGGAAATCCTTGAGCTGCCTGCATGCAGATCTGAAATCCTTGAACTGCCTGCATGCAGATCTGGAAATCCTTGAGCTGCCTGCATGCAGATCTGGAAATCCTTGAGCTGCCTGCATGCAGATCTGGAAATCCTTGACTGCCTGCATGCAGATCTGGAAATCCTTGAGCTGCCTGCATGCAGATCTGGAAATCCTTGAGCTGCCTGCATGCAGATCTGGAAATCCTTGAGCTGCCTGCATGCAGATCTGGAAATCCTTGAGCTGCCTGCATGCAGATCTGGAAATCCTTGAGCTGCCTGCATGCAGATCTGGAAATCCTTGAGCTGCCTGCATGCAGATCTGGAAATCCTTGAGCTGCCTGCATGCAGATCTGGAAATCCTTGAGCTGCCTGCATGCAGATCTGGAAATCCTTGAACTGCCTGCATGCAGATCTGGAAATCCTTGAGCTGCCTGCATGCAGATCTGGAAATCCTTGAACTGCCTGCATGCAGATCTGGAAATCCTTGAGCTGCCTGCATGCAGATCTGGAAATCCTTGAACTGCCTGCATGCAGATCTGGAAATCCTTGAGCTGCCTGCATGCAGATCTGGAAATCCTTGAGCTGCCTGCATGCAGATCTGGAAATCCTTGAGCTGCCTGCATGCAGATCTGGAAATCCTTGAGCTGCCTGCATGCAGATCTGGAAATCCTTGAGCTGCCTGCATGCAGATCTGGAAATCCTTGAGCTGCCTGCATGCAGATCTGGAAATCCTTGAGCTGCCTGCATGCAGATCTGGAAATCCTTGAGCTGCCTGCATGCAGATCTGGAAATCCTTGAGCTGCCTGCATGCAGATCTGGAAATCCTTGAGCTGCCTGCATGCAGATCTGGAAATCCTTGAGCTGCCTGCATGCAGATCTGGAAATCCTTGAGCTGCCTGCATGCAGATCTGGAAATCCTTGAGCTGCCTGCATGCAGATCTGGAAATCCTTGAGCTGCCTGCATGCAGATCTGGAAATCCTTGAGCTGCCTGCATGCAGATCTGGAAATCCTTGAGCTGCCTGCATGCAGATCTGGAAATCCTTGAGCTGCCTGCATGCAGATCTGGAAATCTTGAGCTGCCTGCATGCAGATCTGGAAATCCTTGAAGCTGCCTGCATGCAGATCTGGAAATCCTTGAGCTGCCTGCATGCAGATCTGGAAATCCTTGAACTGCCTGCATGCAGATCTGGAAATCCTTGAGCTGCCTGCATGCAGATCTGGAAATCCTTGAGCTGCCTGCATGCAGATCTGGAAATCCTTGAGCTGCCTGCATGCAGATCTGGAAATCCTTGAGCTGCCTGCATGCAGATCTGGAAATCCTTGAGCTGCCTGCATGCAGATCTGGAAATCCTTGAGCTGCCTGCATGCAGATCTGGAAATCCTTGAGCTGCCTGCATGCAGATCTGGAAATCCTTGAACTGCCTGCATGCAGATCTGGAAATCCTTGAGCTGCCTGCATGCAGATCTGGAAATCCTTGAGCTGCCTGCATGCAGATCTGGAAATCCTTGAGCTGCCTGCATGCAGATCTGGAAATCCTTGAGCTGCCTGCATGCAGATCTGGAAATCCTTGAGCTGCCTGCATGCAGATCTGGAAATCCTTGAGCTGCCTGCATGCAGATCTGGAAATCCTTGAGCTGCCTGCATGCAGATCTGGAAATCCTTGAGCTGCCTGCATGCAGATCTGGAAATCCTTGAGCTGCCTGCATGCAGATCTGGAAATCCTTGAGCTGCCTGCATGCAGATCTGGAAATCCTTGAAGCTGCCTGCATGCAGATCTGGAAATCCTTGAGCTGCCTGCATGCAGATCTGGAAATCCTTGAGCTGCCTGCATGCAGATCTGGAAATCCTTGAGCTGCCTGCATGCAGATCTGGAAATCCTTGAGCTGCCTGCATGCAGATCTGGAAATCCTTGAGCTGCCTGCATGCAGATCTGGAAATCCTTGAGCTGCCTGCATGCAGAATCTGGAAATCCTTGAGCTGCCTGCATGCAGATCTGGAAATCCTTGAGCTGCCTGCATGCAGATCTGGAAATCCTTGAGCTGCCTGCATGCAGATCTGGAAATCCTTGAACTGCCTGCATGCAGATCTGGAAATCCTTGAGCTGCCTGCATGCAGATCTGGAAATCCTTGAGCTGCCTGCATGCAGATCTGGAAATCCTTGAGCTGCCTGCATGCAGATCTGGAAATCCTTGAACTGCCTGCATGCAGATCTGGAAATCCTTGAACTGCCTGCATGCAGATCTGGAAATCCTTGAGCTGCCTGCATGCAGATCTGGAAATCCTTGAGCCTGCCTGCATGCAGATCTGGAAATCCTTGAACTGCCTGCATGCAGATCTGGAAATCCTTGACCTGCCTGCATGCAGATCTGGAAATCCTTGAACTGCCTGCATGCAGATCTGGAATCCTTGAACTGCCTGCATGCAGATCTGGAAATCCTTGAGCTGCCTGCATGCAGATCTGGAAATCCTTGAACTGCCTGCATGCAGATCTGGAAATCCTTGAGCTGCCTGCATGCAGATCTGGAAATCCTTGAGCTGCCTGCATGCAGATCTGGAAATCCTTGAGCTGCCTGCATGCAGATCTGGAAATCCTTGAGCTGCCTGCATGCAGATCTGGAAATCCTTGAGCTGCCTGCATGCAGATCTGGAATCCTTGAGCTGCCTGCATGCAGATCTGGAAATCCTTGAGCTGCCTGCATGCAGATCTGGAAATCCTTGAGCTGCCCTGCATGCAGATCTGGAAATCTTGAGCTGCCTGCATGCAGATCTGACTGG